>CM059780.1:13128452-14328452 GCA_030435695.1 Brachymystax lenok tsinlingensis | reverse complement strand
GGCGGCGGCGGGGATCCCATCTCAACGGACGCAGGAGACACAGTTGCCAAAGGTAGCCTTCACGGTAAAGTTAGAGAGAATGTATATAATTCCTCTATTTTAAGAGATCTACTAACGCAACCACGTGTTTGTTGTGTATTAATATAGTCCATTATATGACTGGATCTGCTTCCATCTAGTTGAAGGGATGAACTTTAAGATAGATGGGGTAATGAAAAGCATTGGCGTAGCCAATGACGACCTCCGTAGCAGCAAGTTATGTAACTGACGTAATCGCTGTTCTCTAACTACGGAATGACTTTACTGATAATCGTACATATTGCCGCAAATGCGCTTTCATTTTAAACTATCTAATAATTGCCAATATATTGCAACATTGTGGCCGCTTCACCTCTCACTTTCATCAGACTGATTATTAATTATTGAACGTAATCCGGTTTAACATTTTCATCATCTTCAAAGGGGGATGACGAGGCATTTTCCCATCAGTTACAATTCTATGAAGCTCTAACTTCTTGAATGGTTTTCCCAATTTTTAAAACAGAAAACCCTTAGTAATTTATGATAAAACCCTTAGTAATTTTTTTTCAACATTGGCTCCTTATTTGTAATTTTGGTATGATTACAAAATTGGAAAGAATGAGCACCTAACCGACAGGTTGTAAATCAAACTCACAAAGAAGTCTCTAACAATGGTGTCGTCTGTTCTCAGATGACTAATATTCTTCTGCATCCTTCCACACTGTTTTCCACATGTTTAGTCAGTACAATTTCCCCCGTATTCTTCCTGTTCAATTTGAGTCTCCCGCCAGTTAGAGGACATTGGTTCAATGGCACTCTTTTTATGTTGGGAATAAACATGAGCAATCAGTGGGTACAGTGTGTGGCAGGCCAATTTTCAGGTTTATGTAGTAATATTCAATACCTGAAATCCCCCTGCAGCTTTTAAAACTTGTCAAAAGGTTGCCTGTAACTGTAAGCCTTAGCAAGTTCCTTTCAACAAAAGGGCTTTTGATATCACATTTGAATACTGTACCTCTTCCTCCTCCTATTTCGCCATTTCAGACAAACAAATATTACATTCAGTCTTAGTAGTAGGTTAATGTTCAGTTCCAGTCAAGCTATTTTAACCAGTTAATGTGTCCTCCTCCCTCTGTCCTCAGAGAAAAAGCATTGTCCAGGACTGGGCCTGTTCTATGGCCTGCTGGCAACAGTGTTCTTCTCCGTTATAGCTCTTCTGGTGAAGACAATCGATGGAGTCCATGCTGTAGAAATCAGTGCCATTCGCTGCTTCTTCCAGATGCTGTTTGTGATGCCTATGCTTATCTATCACAAGTACGTTATTACAAAACTGTATTTAACTGTATTGAACAACTTGACCTCTTGACCCCTGATATTTACATACAAATATTTCACAATTTCCTGTTTTTTTAGGACTGGCTTCCTTGGACCAAGAGACAAGCGGATCTATTTGGTGATGAGAGGGTTCTTGGGTTCCAACGCCATGATCCTATTGTTCTATGCAGTTCAGCAGATGCCCCTGGCTGATGCAACAGTCATCATGTTCAGCAACCCAGTGTTCACTGCCTTGCTAGCCTGGATCTTCCTCAAAGAGAAATGCACAATCTGGGACTGTGTCTTCACTGTGTTCACGCTGGCTGGTGTCATAATGATAGCCAGGCCCCCATTCATATTTG
Source organism: Brachymystax lenok tsinlingensis (assembly GCA_030435695.1). NCBI lineage: Eukaryota > Metazoa > Chordata > Actinopteri > Salmoniformes > Salmonidae > Brachymystax > Brachymystax lenok. The sequence goes on along the minus strand of CM059780.1, from coordinate 14,326,755 downwards.
GTGCTCGTATAGAGGAAATAGAGGGAGACTACACCAATCATCTCAAGGGGACTATTGCAGCCTTCGGTGGAGCGATAGGAGCAGCCTGCACTTTCGTAATACTCAGGAAAATGGGCAAAAGTGTCCACTACTATCTGTCCGTGTGGTACTATGCAGTCATTGGGTTCATTGAGTGTTTCATTACTTTGTTTATACTTGGTGAATGGACCATTCCATTCTGTGGGAGAGACAGGTGGATCCTTATGCTGATAGCGATCCTGGGCATCGCTGGCCAAACGTTCCTCACCAAAGCACTCCAGATCGAGAAGGCCGGCCCTGTGGCCTTGATGAGGACCGTTGACGTGGTCCTAGCTTTTATTTTCCAGTTCATTTTCTTCAACCGAAAGCCCACCATGTGGAGTCTCGGTGGGGCATGTTGTGTGGTCGTCAGTACCTGTGGTGTGGCGCTAAGGAAGTGGTACAGCAACACACACCCAAGAAAGCGCTAAGAACCACACACACCGCACAAAGAAATTACTTTTTTGCAAGGAATAAATTAAAGTTGATCAGTTATACGTTAATGTTAATGTTCAGCAGACGAGTAAAAACCACAAAAATAAACCACAGAAAACCAAAGAAGCAACATTACATCCAAATGTTACTGTAAGGGTTTGAACACAAAACTGGACACATTTCAGTATTTACATACTGTACTTAGAAAATAGGGTTTCTCAAGGGTGCTTTGGTAAGAGTGATATGTCGAACCATAATGACTCAAAGAACGCTTAAATGGTTGTGATAATTCAAATGTAGATATTTTTGTGCAACCGTGAGTGAGGGTGTCATTCAGGTTTATCTAGTTTGTTGTGTTGTGTCATTAAAAATGACTCGGGCCAGTAAAGGTGTCTTGTTAAAAAGACTCACATAAAGCCTTGTGTCAATTGAGAACTGTTGACTAAATCTCAATTCTCTCCTCAGAGACCCCCAGCCGTTCCAGAGCTAGCACACCTGATTCAACTGTGGTTACAAGCCAAATAACACTGGTAGTGGCACTATATAGATCACATTTTTTTGTCTGTACTGAGTTCATCAGTACCAGTCAGTACAGTGTAGGCCGTCATTGTAAAAAAGAATTTGTTCTTAACTGACTTGCCTAGTTAAATAAAGGTAATATATATATATTTTTTTCAGCAACATCTTATTGTATTTTAAATGGTGCTGATATCCTTTATTTTAATATACTGCTGGTGAGAATCGGTTTGTTGTGGAAATTTCAAAAGTGTGACAGGGTGATTTTTTTCTGTAAATATGTTTAAAATATTGCTTTGTGCAATGTGTCACTGAGATTGCTGGATAGCAATAATATTCTGTTGACCCAACGAGTAAGCAGCATAATCAGACGACTTTATGCATAACTTACATTTCTCCTGCCTAGTTAAATAGTAGAATTTGATGGAAACTTTACAGTACAAATAGCTTTATGACAGTATACCACAGATAACAACTCGTTGCCTTCCATTTAAAATGTTTACTGGTAATTTAGAACTAAGCACTTGAGTTTGCACATTTTTGTTACATGCAGTATCAGTTATGATGCTTTGTATAAGTTGTATACTCCTAGTTCTCTCAGGGTTTCTATGCTGTTTTATAGTATTTCTTAATGTATCAATAGAAATAAATAGATATTTATGCTTTATCAAAAGCACTTTCTCAGACTGATTGAAAGTCTGAATTGAATTTGTTCTCGTTTATCAAATATCTTGATGTAGTGAAAATGCTTCTTAACTTTTCTGTGTTCAATCATTTTTAGGTAGGTTTACATAAGTTGGTCATAATGAAAGTATGAACAATTTAAATGAACCATTTCATTCTTACAGTAAGTTCAGAGCCTGTTTATGTGATATCATACATTGTTTATAGAACTACAAGTGACTTATTTTACAATGTCTTGTGTTCAATTAAGGTGGACACAGTATGTCTGAACCTTTGTCTAGTTCATGTTTGATTTTATTTAACTGATACTGATTTGAATGATGAAACTGTAAAGTTGGATGCACTCGCACAAAGAAGAGCATAAAATATTTTAGTTACTACCTTCATGCCTTACTAAATCTTTTGTCATCTATGTAATTATTATATTACAGCATTTATATGACTATTTCAGATTTTTTATAAAAAATAAGGATTATTCTAAATGTTGTATATTTGTCATTTTTTATTCTAAAATAAATTAATATACATTTCACATATTTGTCTTGATATCTCAGACTAAGTAAGTTTGATGTTTTCCATTTATTCATACATTCACATGTCTGCAATCCCTGCTGTGATCTACCAGAAGATCTGACCGAATTATTTTGTTCCAGCCTGGCTAGACAAAGTCGTCCGTTATGAACACTATAGCTTTTCTCAAAACACTGACAGCCTTTTATCTCTAAGAGGAACCATTCTCATGTAACCCTGTGTTTAGGGTTTAGACTTTGCCAAGACCTTTCTGTGGTTTTCTCTTAACCCTTCATTGAATAACAAAGCTTGTGTACTGTTATATTGTTTCGTTCTGTACATGTTACAGATGGCTTCATAACATTATATAAATATACACCAGATATAAAACTGAATATACAAAACATTATGAACGCCTGCCCTAATAGTGCAACTCCATATTAGGAAGATATAATTCATGTTTGGTATACTCACTGTATATTATTTTCTGTGTACCCCATGTATAACAATAACAATTGTCGCCAGCAGAGGGCAGAACAAACCTCAAAATCATCCAATGTGTTCAGACATAGGATTCAACAATGATGTACACTATATATACACAAGTATGTGGACACCCCTTCAAATGAGTGGATACGACTATGTCAGCCATGCCTGTTGCTGACAGGCGTATAAAATCGAGCACACCGCCATGCAATCTCCATAGACAAACATTGGCTGTATAATGGCCTTACTGAAGAGCACAGTGACTTTCAACGTGGCACTGTCATAGGATGCCACCTTTCCAACAAGTCAGTTTGTCAAATTTCTGCCCTGCTAGAGCTGCCCCGGACAACTGCAAGTACTGTTATTGTGAGGTGGAAACATCTAGGAGCAACAATGGCACACAAGCTCACAGAACGGGACCGCAGAGTGCTGAAGTGCGTAGAGCATAAAAATCGTCTGTCCTCGGTTGCAACTCTCACTATCGAGTTCCAAACTGCCTCTAGAAGCAACGTCAGCACAATTACTGTTCATCAGGAGCTTTATGAAATGGGTTTCCATGGCCAAGCAGCCGCACATTAGCCTAAGATCACAATGCGCAATGCCAAGCGTCGGCTGGAGTGGTGTAAAGCTCGCCGCCATTGGACTCAAATCAAATTGTATTTGTCATATTTGAATACAACATGTGTAGACCTTACAGTGAAATGCTTACTTACAAGCCCTTAACCAACAATGCAGATTTAAGAAAATACCATAAAAAAATGTATGAGATAACAATAACAAATAATTAAAGAGCAGCAGTAAATAATAAACCGGGGCTATATACAGGGTGTGCCGGTACAGAGTCAATGTGCGGGGGCACCGGTGTCGAGGTAATTGAGGTAACATGTACATGTAGGTAGAGTTATTAAAGTGACTATGCATAGATAGTAACAGGGAGTAGCAGCAGTGTAGAAGAGGAGAGGGGTACCGCTTGCTGTGCCTTAGCAGAGAGAACAGTCTATGACTAGGGTGGCTGGAGTCTTTGAAGGAGCTTGGCCCCGGTGATATACTGGGCTGTACGCTCTACCCTCTGTAGTGCCTTACGGTCGGAGGCCGAGCAGTTGCCATACCAGGCAGTGTATCACTAGCCACTTTAAACAATGCCATTTATATAATGTTTACATATCCTACATTACTCATCTCATATATATATATGTGTATATACTGTACTCCATACCATCTACTGCATCTTGCCTATGCCGGTCAGCTATCGCTCATCCATATATTTATATGTACATACTCGTATTCATTCCTTTACTCTTGTGTGTATAAGGTAGTTGTTGTGAATTTGTTAGATTACTTGTTAGATACTACTGCATGGTCGGAACTAGAAGCACAAGCATTTCGCTACACTCACATTAACATCTGCTAACCATGTGTATGCGACAAATAAAATTTGATTTGATTTGATTGATGCAACCCGTCAGGATGCTCTCGATGGTGCAGCTGAAAAACCTTTTGAGGATCTGAGGACCCATGCCAAATCTTTTCAGACTCCTGAGGGGGAATAGGTTTTGTTGTGCCCTCTTCACGACTGTCTTGGTGTGCTTGGACCATGTTAATTTGTTGGTGATGTGGACGCCAAGGAACTTCAAGCTCTCAACCTGCTCCACTATAGCCCCGTCTATGAGAATAGGGGCGTGCTCAGTCCTCCTTTTCCTGTAGTCCACAATCATCTCCTTTGTCTTGATCACATTGAGGGAGAGGTTGTTGTCCTTGCACCACACGGTCAGGTCTCTGACCTCCTCCTTATAGGCTGTCTCATCGTTGTCGGTGATCAGGCCTACCACTGTTGTGTCATCTGCAAACTTAATGATGGTGTTGGAGTCGTGCCTGGCCGTGCAGTCATGAGTAAAAAGGGGAGCACAGAAGGGGACTGAGGGGCACCCGTGTTGAGGATCAGCGTGGCAGATGTGTTGTTGCCTACCCTCACCACCTGGGGGCGGCCCATCAGGATGTCCAGGATCCAGTTGCAGAGGGAGGTGTTTAGTCCCTGGGTCCTTAGCTTAGTGATGAGCTTTGAGGGCACTATGGTGTTGAACGCTGAGCTGTAGTCAATGAATAGCATTCTCAGATAGGTGTTCATTTTGTCTAGGTGTGAAAGGGCAGTGTGGAGTGCAATAAAGATTGCATCATCTGTGGATATGTTGGTGCGGTATGCAAATTGGAGTGGGTCTAGGGCTTCTGGGATGATGGTGTTGATGTGAGCCATGACCAGACTTTCAAAGCATTTCATGGCTACAGACATGAGTGCCAGGGGTTGGTAGTCATTTAGGCAGGTTACCTTAGTGTTCTTGGGCACAGGGACAATTGTGGTCCTCTTGAAACATTTTGGTGTTACAGACTCCGACAGGGAGAGGTTGAAAATGTCAGTGAAGACACTTGCCAGTTGGTCAGCGCATGCTCAGAGTACTTGTCCTGGTAATCAGTCTGGCCCTGCGGCCTTGTGAATGTTGACCTGTTTAAAAGTCTTACTCACATCGGCTGTGGAGAGCGTGATCACACAGTCGTCCGGAACAGCTGATGCTCTCATGCATGTTTCAGTGTTACTTGCCTCGAAGGAGCATAGAAGTTATTTAGCTTGTCTGGTGTCACTGGGCAGCTCTTGGCTGTGCTTCCCTTTGTAGTCTTATATAGTTTGCAAGCCCTGCCACATCCGACGAGCGTCAGAGCCTGTGTAGTACGATTCGATCTTAGTCCTGTATTGACACTTTGCGTGTTTGATGGTTCGTCTGAGGACATAGCGGGATTTCTTATAAGCTTCCGGGTTAGAGTCCCACTCCCTGAAAGCGGCAGCTCTACCCTTTAGCTCAGTGCGAATATTGCCTGTAATCTATGTCTGTGCTAGCAAAACACTCCTGTAGTTAAGCAACTGCTTCATCTGACCACTCTTTTATAAACCAACCACTGGTGCTTCCTGCTTCAATTTTAGCTTGTAAGCAGGAATCAGGAGAATAGAATTATGGTCAGATTTGCCAAATGGTGGGCGATGGAGAGCTTTGTATGCGTCTGTGTGTGTGGAGAAAAGGTGGTTCAGCGTTTTTTTTACCTCTGGTTGCACATTTAACATGCTGATAGAAATTATGTAGAAATGATTTAAGTTTCCCTGCATTAAAGTCCCTGGGCCACTAGGAGCTCCGCCTCTGGATGAGCGTATTCCTGTTTGCTTATGGCAGTATACAGATCATTGAGTGCGGTTTTAGTGGCAGCATCGGTCTGTGGTGGTATGTAGACACAGAAATACAGATGAAAACTCTTTAGGTAGATAGTGTGGTCTACAGCGTATCATGATATACTCTACATCAGGCGAGACTTCCTTAGATATCGTGCATCAGCTGTTGTTCAGACACGACTCGTGAAACATAGGACATTACAGTTTTTAATGTCTCGTTGGTAGAATATACGTGCTTTCAGTTCGTCCCATTTACTTTCCAGCGATTGAACATTAGCTAGCAGTACGGAGGGCAAAGGCAGATTAGCCACTCGTCGCCTGATCCTCACAAGGCACCCTGATCTCTTTCTGCAAAATCTGTTTCCTTCTCAAGCGAATGACGGGGATGAGGGCCTGTTCGGTTGTTTGGAGTATATCCTTCCCGTCCGACTCATTAAAGAAAAACCCTTCGTCCAATTTGAGGTGAGTAATCGCTGTTCTGATGTCCAGAAGCTCTTTTCGGTCATAAGAGACGGTAGCACCTACATTATGTACAAAACAAGTTACAAACAATGTGAAAAAACAAACAAAATAGCACAGTTGGTTAAGAGACAATAAAATGGCACCCATCTCTGGAGCAGTGGAAATGCGTTCTCTGGAGTGATGAATCACGCTTCACCATCTGGCAGTCTGACGGAAGAATCTGGGTTTGGCGGATGCCAGGAGAACACTACCTGCCCCAACGCATAGTGCTAACTGTAAACTTTGGTCGAGGAAGAATAATGGTCTGGGGATGTTTTTCATGGTTCGGGCTAGGCCCCATAGTTCAAGTGAAGGGAAATCTTAATGCTACAGCAGTCAATGACATTCTACACTATTCTGTGCTTCTAACTTTGTGGCAACAGTTTGGGGAAGTACCTTTCTTGTTTCAGAATGACAATGCCCCTGTGCACAAAGCGAGGTCGATACAGAAATGGTTTGTCGAGATAGGTGTGGAAGAACTTGACTGGCCTGCACAGAGCCTTGACCTCAAGAGCCTTGACCTCAACCCCATCGAACACCTTTGGGATGAATTGGAACACTGACTGCAAGCCAGGTCTAACCGCCCGGCATAAGTGTCCGACTGCACTGATGCTCTTGTGGCTGAATGGAAGCAAGTACCGGCAGCAATGTAACAAAATCTAGTCGAAAGCCTTCCCAAAAGAGTGGAGGCTGTTATAACCATGACTTTAGAAGGAGATGTTCGACGAGCAGGTGTCCACATACTTTTGGTCATGTAATGTATGTACACTGAGTGTTCAAAATAGACTGACCAGTTGAATCCAGGTGAAAGCTATGATCTATTATTGATGTAACTTGTTAAATCCACGTCAATCAGTGCAGATGAAGGGGAGGAGACAGGTTAAAAAAAAAATTTAAGCCTTGAGACAATTGAGATATGGATTGTGTCCGCGTGCCATTCAGAGGGTGAATGGTAAAGACAAAATATTTAAGTACCTTTGAATGGGGTATGGTGGTAGGTGCCACGTGCACCGGTTTGAGTGTGTCAAGAACTGCAACGCTGCTGGTTTGTTCATGATTTATAAACAAACTCACCGGTCCCTATACAGGGTCCAAAACAACCGCTCAGTTTTTTGTATATACAATATCAGTAAAAAGTTTGGACACACCTACTCATTCCAGGGTTTTTCTTTTTTTTCACTATTTTCTACATTGTAGGGTAATAGTGAAGACAACACAACTTTGAAATAACACTTGGAATCATGTAGTAACCAAAAAAGTGTTAAACAAATCAAAATATATTTTATATTTGAGATTCTTCAAAGTATCCGCCCTTTGCCTTGATGACAGCTTTGCACACATTCTCTCAACCAGCTTCATGAGGAAGTCACCTGGAATGCATTTCAATTAACAGGTGTGCCTTGTTAAAGCTTGTGGAAGGCTACCCGAAACATTTGACCCAAGTTAACAATTTAAAGGCAATGCTACCAAATACTAATTGCGTGTATGTAAACTTCTGACCCACTGGGAATGTGATGAAAGAAATAAAAGCTGAAAAAAATAATTCTCTCTACTATTATTTCACATTCTTAAAATAAAGTGGTTATCCTAACTGACCCAAGACAGGGAATTTTTACTAGGATTAAATGTCAGGAATTGTGAAAAACAGAGTTTAAATGTATTTGGCTAAGGTGTATGTAAACTTCCGACTTCAACTGTATCTGTCATGATATTTTCTGTCCCTCTTGTGGCAAAATAAACTGTGGACGTAAATTATGAAAGCCCCATAAAGTCTTGCATATACAGCTAAAGTCAACTGACTGAATATTCTGTATTTTGTGTAATGATATTTTTTTTTATGTGTATCTGACTCATGCTGCAGTATAATTTATTCATGATACATTAATAATAAACAATCACACATTTTCCAGTTTTAACAGAAATACAGTTGAAAACTAGCAGCAGGTAGTGTGTGTGGATTGATGAGGAAAAATAATAAGGATGTAACGTAATAAAATGTGGAAAAAGTCAAGGGGTCTGAATACTATCTGAATGCACTGTATACCACTATACCCTCCTCCCCTCTCACATTTAAGTTGTTTAGCAGATGCTCTTATAGAGCTGGTGCATGGCAAGACAGCCATATATCAGTCGTAGTAAGTACATTTTTTCTCAAAAAAGACGTTACAGTAGTGAGTGCATACATTTTCATACTGGTCCCCTGTGGTAATCAAACCCACAACCCTGGTGTTGCAAGCACCATGCTCTACGAACTGAGCCACCTATGTTGTGAAATGTAATCCCAGGTGACACACCTCACAAGTCACCAAACCAGAAAGTCTGAACACACTGCAAGAAAGATGGCACTCCTTTTACTGACAAATAAAATGTCTCACGCAGCGATGCATGTTGCTACCTGAGTATCAGAATGGGGGGATGAGAAATTTAGTTGAGTGTCATCCACATAGCAATAACAGGAGCAACCATGACAGCGGGGGGGGGGCACGGAGTCTAGAACCCAGTCCTCTCTTCGCCACCTGGTAGGATGCAATCCATGTGTGTGAAGAGCCTGGGAGGGTGGAGAGGAGTATATGATGGTTCATGGTGTCAAAGGCAGCAGATGGATCTAGGAGAGTGAGAACTGTGAAACAATCAGAGAGCGTCCGTGACAAAGGAGAGCAGTTTCAGTCTCAGGGATACCGGTCTGTAGTCTGACAGAGGGGTTGAGTTGGTTTATTAAGGGGAGCAACTCAGACCATCTTCAATTCAGAGGGGACTCAGCCAGGGGTCAGGGATGAGTTGATGAGGGAAGTGAGAAGGTCTCCGGAGATAGTCTGGAGAAGGGAAGAGGGGATGGGGTCGAGTGGGCAGGTTGTCGGGCGGCTGGACATTAGTCAGAGGATTTCATATTGAGAGAGGGGAGAAAGAGGTCAGACGTAGGGTAATTCTGTATAAGTGGGCTGAGTGAACGAGGAACTGATGTCGTCATCCTTTTTTTCTAAGTGGTTGACAAAGTTGTCTGCAGAGAGGGAGGAGGTGGAGGATTAAGCAGGGAGGAGAAGGTGGAAAAGAGTTTCCCAGGGTTGGAGGCAGAGGCATAGAGTTGAGTGATAGAAAGCAGCTTTAGCAGGAGATACTGAAGAGAAGGTTCAGAGGAGGGAGTGGCAGGGTGATAGGTCCTCCAGAAGTTTAGTTTTCCTCTATTTTTCAGCCTTGTTCTGTGAGCATGCAATGAGTCACTCAGCCAAAGAGCAGGAGGGGAGGGTTGAGCGGGCCGGGATGTATGCACTCAAAGAAATTACATTTTAGTCAACGCTATTATCCAGAGCAACTTACAGTAGTGAGTGCATACATTTTCATACGGGTCCCCTGTGGTAATCAAACCCACAACCCTGGTGTTGCAAGCACCATGCTCTACGAACTGAGCCACCTATGTTGTGAAATGTAATCCCAGGTGACACACCTCACAAGTCACCAAACCAGAAAGTCTGAACACACTGCAAGAAAGATGGCACTCCTTTTACTGACAAATAAAATGTCTCACGCAGCGATGCATGTTGCTACCTGAGTATCAGAATGGGGGAATGAGAAATTTAGAACCCAGTCCTCTCCTCGTCACCTGGTAGGATGCAATCCATGTGTGTGAGGAGCCTGAGAGGGTGGAGAGGAGTATCTGATGGTTCATGGTGTCAAAGGCAGCAGATGGATCTAGGAGAGTGAGAACTGTGAAACAATCAGCCTTGGCAGAGCAGGGAGCGTCCGTGACAAAGGAGAGCAGTTTCAGTCTCAGGGATATCGGTCTGTGGTCTGACAGAGGGGTTGAGTTGGTTTATTAAGGGGAGCAACTCAGACCATCTTCAATTCAGAGGGGGGACTCAGCCAGGGGTCAGGGATGAGTTGATGAGGGAAGTGAGGAATGGGAGAAGGTCTCCGGAGATAGTCTGGAGAAGGGAAGAGGGGATGGGGTCGAGTGGGCAGGTTGTCGGGCGGCTGGACATTAGTCAGAGGATTTCATATTGAGAGAGGGGAGAAAGAGGTCAGACGTAGGGTAATTCTGTATAAGTGGGCTGAGTGAACGAGGAACTGATGTCGTCATCCTTTTTTTCTAAGTGGTTGACAAAGTTGTCTGCAGAGAGGGAGGAGGTGGGGGGATTAAGCAGGGAGGAGAAGGTGGAAAAGAGTTTCCCAGGGTTGGAGGCAGAGGCATAGAGTTGAGTGATAGAAAGCAGCTTTAGCAGGAGATACTGAAGAGAAGGTTGAGAGGAGGGAGTGGAAGGGTGATAGGTCCTCCAGAAGTGTAGTTTTCCTCTATTTTTCAGCCTTGTTCTGTGAGCATGCAGTGAGTCACTCAGCCAAAGAGCAGGAGGGGAGGGTTGAGCGGGCCGGGAGCAAAGGGGACAGTGGGAGTCAATGTGGCGGAAAGGGAGGAGAATAGGGTCGAAGAAGCAGAGTCAAGGAGAGGGAAAGATTTGGCAGAAGGAAGAGATGATAGGATAGAAGAGGAGAGTAATGAGAGAAGATTGCGATAGCGCATCACCATCTTGGTAGGGGGAGAGTGGGTAGGGTTGGAGGAGAGAAAATAAAACAAAGTAGTGATCAGTGACTTGGACGGGGGTTGTAGTGAGATATGGGCAATCAGTCTAGTAAAGATGAGGTCAAGCGTATTGCCTGCCTTGTGAGTGGAAGCGGACAGGGAAAGGAAAGAGGTCAAAAGAGGGTAAAGAAAGAGGTGGAAAGAAATTAGTCTAAGTTGAGGCTTAAGTCACCCAGTACAATGAGTGTTGAGCCATCGTCTGAAAATGTGCTTGTCAAGCTCGTAGAGGAACGCCAAGGGCACATGGTGGGCAATAGATGACAACAATGTTAAGCTTGAGTGGACAAGTGACAGTATGGAATTGAAATGAGATGGACAGGTAGGAGAGGGGGAAAAGAGAACATCTCAATTTAGGAGAAATGGAGTAGCCCTGTGCCACCACCTCGACAACCAGATGCTCCAGGACTATGAGAACACAATCAGAGAACACAACAAGAGAGCAGCTGGAGTAGCAGTGTTATCTGGGATAAATCATGTCTCCGTCAGGGCCAAAAAGTGTAGGGATTGAAGGGTGATATAGGCTGAGATGAACTCATATGAACTCAGCCTTATTAACCACAGACTGGAGACCAGGACGTCCACATGGGTTATGCAAGCAGGGTACACTAGATTAGAAGGTTTGTAGCCACAGGGTGGGAAGCACCTGCAAAACCTACAGGGAGAGCAGCGAACAGGAATATAAATCATACACACTTGACAAAGCTATTCAAGAGAAAAATGAGAATCTGAAAATAACTAGGTAAACTACTCAAGTGAGAGTTCTGTGAAGCCTTCCTTGAAAACTCTGCACAACTCAGAAAAACGTCTTAGCCTAACACCTGCTAAAAAAAACAGGGGAGACTGAAGTATGAATACGATTGTTGATTGCCCTGCTGAGGTGAAAAACACACCGCCTGACACTAATTGCTGATTGGCTAGGACAGGTGAAATCACCCCACCCGCCTCTACACTTACACACACGGGTGCGTTCAGTTCAATTCGACGTTTGCTACGTTGCATCACGGTTTGTAGTGAATGACAGATTTCCACCAAATGGTGTCCACTGTTCTTCAACAGTATTTGAGGGTATGCTTGCTCCCGTTTGGTGTCTGTGTGGCCTTATCAATATGGGTTTGACTACTTGAAATCGCAAAACTATTGTAGCCACAACGCCGAAGATGCGCACCCCAGGACAGGACATAGGAATGACAATTGAAGTGAATAGGGGGCGGTACTAAACAACTGCACTATGTAGTTACATTTAGTGTAACAATGAAACAACACAACCTACATAGGCAACATGTCCACCACCACTCAAATCATAACATGCAAGTTGTTGACAATAAGCATGGGATTGAACCTGAGTGAAAATGACACGCTTTGTCGCCACAACTCGACTGAGCACAGCAAAACAAAAACTTTTATGGGGCACTGTCCGTAACTAATGTGCTGGTGAAACACTGTAGCCTCAGACATTCCAATGTAGTGACCGTGCATTGAATCTGCTTATCGTAACAACCCAGTCGCTATTGTCCTCCTCCGCCGCAGCAATTGGGCTACTACCAACAACAGCAGCACATCCTAGTCAATGCTGCTCGGGTGGCGTTTTGGGTTCAGCTCCACATCTCAGTCAGCAACTTTCACAGTTTCGTGAGGGATGTACTTTTTGAATTGAATCGCCTTTGAGGATAACGGACTTTTTACTTTTAGTTACCACTGTAGTTGCCTACACTTTTGGTAAGTTATGCAAATTTTCTGGGAAGAGTAGCTAAATCTTGGCCAAATGAAGAGAAGTTGACTCGCACGTGCCAAATTTGCTAATCAGAACTAGCTTCAAATTATTAGCGATTCTTTACTGCGTTTAACTTGATCGATGTTCATACTCTATGACTACAGATTTATCGGGCTGTTGTATGTCGATTATTAAAGTCCATTCACTTAATTTAATAATTATATTGAGGAACATCAATCTACACAGATTAGTTATGTAGCCTACGCCCAATTATCTGATTTAATTGCTGGCCCAACTAAATGTAATAATTTGGTCAGGACAGGTGGTCCCTGCCAATGCTATCCATGTTTGAATTGACCTAGTCTTCTCATTCATTGTAAAATGAAAGTGGAGATCCTTGCCACTGGTTTGAGGGGAAGGGGGTGTGTAATTATTTAGGTAGGACTATTCCAAAACTTCCTGAGGGTATCACCTTTTAACCTTTTATGGGATTGTCCTCGGACAACTCCTCATCTTCCTTCTGGACATATTTCATGTTTCATTGGGAAGAAAAACATAAACAAATCAAAAGTTACATTTATTTTCAAATAGTTTCAGTGAAGATTCAAAGATGGCTGACTACGCGTTCTGCCTGTCAGTTGTTCATATTGTAGCGATCCTCGCAATATCAGCACTATTGCCTTTCACGCCAGCGACCCGGTTCGCTTCCCTGCTCGCAAAATTGGTGGCAGAAGTTGGATGGCACCCGTGAGGACATCGGAACGCACAGCCTGTACATGTGAGGGGGCTGAGTAGTCGAAGCATGTGGATGTACCTTCCTGTTCGGAGGGGGTAGTGTAGCGGTCCTCACTTTGAGTCACATTACAATTTTCACCAAGTGGGTTAACTGTCATCTCTCTACCTGGGCAGAGCCCTCCATAAGGCGAATAAAATAGCGGTTGACTCATCCACTCCACCCTGAATTTCAGCTGTTTCCCTCTAGGCGCAAGTACAGACTACCTAAATTAAAAAAATAGGGCCAAGTAGTCTTTTTTTTTATTCCGAATGCAATTCAGCAATTTAACCAAATGTTGGACTAATTGCACTTGCACTATGAAACTACACTTACCCTGCCTATTTGCTTGTAAATATCCTTTGCTATTTCTTTTTTTATGTGATATGTTTTATGACTACTGCAAGATGAATTGCCTCTGAGGATGTTGAAGTTTTCTGAATTTGAAAAAAAGGCTATTGGAGCAATGTGTAGTCTGTTCACTACACTATAATCACTAGCACTCTATCCAGAAAGGCATGTATTTGGGGTATTGGCACAAGTATGGTTAAATGGTTGGTTGGTTGAAACCATGGTGTGGTGGTTAGAGGAATGCACTGAAAGAGAAATCCACTGCATTTAGTCAGTTGAGGATTCCAGCCTCCAAATCCAGCAGGCATCCCTCTTGAACCAGCCCTCTCTCTGTTATTCCACACAGGGTATCTGTTTCCACTGGCGTCTGCTGCCCTGTCTTCTAATCAATTCCGTATGATCCCAGGTCTCTCACATGAAAATAATTCTGTTTGGTTCAGTTCTTTGGGATTTCAATGTTTTGGACCTCAAAGGATTATATTGAATGGTTTTGTACAATGGAAAAACACACCAGCACACTGCTTTTTATGTTTACATACACATTGTCCATTTCCACCAGACTTTCTTTGGAAGTTGTATTTTCCACTTTCATTTAACGTTGTGTAGATTGACATTTCAACGTCTTCTAGGATGAAAGAAAGTCAATCCATTGTTATCACGCGACATGTCTGTCTTTTGGGACCTCCTAAGAGGGGGATTCCTTCTGCCTTTGCTCAGTCGGCTGCACTCTAATTCTCACCCCATGGGAGTTTGGGTTAATCACATTCCTGGTGAGTCATCACTTGGATGAGTTGAGAAATAATCCCCAGTGAATTAGACCGTTAGGGGTTGGGGTTTAGTTTTCCCTTAAATTACTCCATTAGCAAAGTAGTACCACATTTGGAATAGTGAAGTTGAACATCTGGTGTTAATTTAAACAATATCTGTAGGTAAGGATTTTGTGGTGACTGCATCACCACCACAGGCCATTCGGTTCCTCGCAAACCATCTTGAATAGTGTGACGATGCCCAGATTATCTGTGTATGATTTGTCACTCTACAGGACCCCAAGTCTATGTAAAGTTAGTATTTGTATGATTTGTACCATCTTAAAGTTAAAATTAGTTGTTTTCATCATTTGGCTGCTTGCCGCAGGTTAATTTTAACACTGCATTACAATTGCCCCCAACCCAGCAGCTATGAGAGAATCTTATGAGCCTAGCAAGAGACAAGTGACACGTCAATGTTTAGCCAATTTATAGTGATCAAAATTATGCTAGTTTGAATTCTTGGACATTAATGCTGATGGGAAAAGTTACTTTAACCCTTAAAAAGAAAACATTTGCTCAGAAAACTTGCAAATAGTGACACATTTGGCTGTAACTTTTCAAGCATACCTAAATGGGTATGAACTAGGTATGAACTAGAGGTTGACCGATTATGATTTTAACGTCGATACCGATTTTATTGGAGGACCAAAAAAAGCAGATAACGATTAATTATTATTATTTTTTAAATTTATTTTTATTTATATATAAATATATATATTTCTAATATTGATAATTGCAACAAGACTGAATGAACACTTATTTTAACTTAATATAATACATAAAATCAATTTAGTCTCAAATAAATAATGAAACGTTCAATTTGGTTTAAATAATGCAAAAACACAGTGTTGGAGAAGTAAAAGTGCAATATGTGCCATGTAAAAAAGCTAACGTTTAAGTTCCTTGCTCAGAACATGAGAACATATGAAAGCTGGTGGTTCCTTTTAACATGAGTCTTCAATATTCCCAGTTAAGAAGTATTAAGGTTATAGTTATTATAGGACTATTTCTCTCTATACCATTTGTATTTCATATACCTTTGACTATTGGATGTTCTTATAGTATTGCCAGCCTAATCTCGGGAGTTGATAGGCTTGAAGTCATAAACAGCGCTGTGCTTCAAGCATTGCGAAGAGCTGCTGGCAAACGCAGGAAAGTGCTGTTTGAATTAATGCTTACGAGCCTGCTGCTGCCTACCACAGCTCAATCAGACTGCTCTATCAAATATTAAATCATAGACTTAATTATAATATAATAAACACACAGAAATATGAGCCTTAGGTCATTTAATATGGTCAAATCCGGAAACGATCATTTAGAAAACCAAAACGTTTATTCTTTCAGTGAAATATGGAACCGTATTTCATCGAACGGGTGGCAACCCTAAATATTTCTGTTACATTGCACAACCTTCAATGTTATGTCATAATTGTATGGCGTTTCTAGTGTAAACAGTTGAAGACTTGTTACCGTCCAAAGTTTTGCCATGTTAACCTATGGCCATTGAAATGCATTGGCATTTATGCAAATATGGTTGTAGTGTAAAAAGTTATAGATTTTTTTAAATTAACCTGACCAGTGCTGGGTTCAGTAGCCAAGCGTTGTCAAACGTTGCAGATAGAAATGCTACACGTGTTTCCTTATTCTACGTTTGCCAGAGAGGAATATTTGTTCTTCATAGGGATATGCTATCGGACCGTTTCAGAACGCTGTGTCTTGCTTATTGCTGGGCATTTGAAAGTTGTTTTGGTGTCGGTAGCTTTTAAGGTTTTGGTGCTACAGGTTGACAAAATGTTGTTTACATATGCAATGCATTGGGATTGATGCAAATATGGTTGTAGTGGCAAACCTTTTATTAGTATCAAAGACATTCAGCCTAAACAATTTGAAGTTATTTTGGTCTTTATGGTTTTGGTGGAATAGATGGCAGCGGGAGGAGACTAATAAGTATGCTGGATTACTCAAGTTGTTCTTGCTTTCAGAAAGCACACCTAAAGAAAGATGGGGTCAGAGTTTTAACCATACTCAGGGCCGTTTCTAGGGTTATGGGGGCCCTGAGTGAGATTTGGTTGCCCCACTTCTTGGGCAAAAGATTTTAGTGGCACCCATCCACAGCGACCATGTTTTTCACTGTGTTAACCAGTTGTTGACCTTTCTTCAACTTGATCACAGTGAGGTCAAACAATTGTAACAGCAAGTTTTTAAAAGCATGATAGGCTACTTCCACCCGACCAAAATAATTAGACTGCCACTGATAAAGATGATGCACTCCCATCATCAGTTATCCTCATCATTCAGATTATTTAAATTTAATCATGAAGTGTTAACTAACATTTTTTTTTCACGTTTCCATTGTCAGAGTGATAAGATGGGAGAAGCAGGTTGGCATTTGAGATGACTCATGTACTGGGGGCAGCTCTTCAGAGTGGTCTCTAGCGGGCACAGCCACAGTCATAACCCTATCCACACGGCTAACCCTAATGCCAAACCCTAACCTTAAATTAAGACCAAAAAGCAAATGTTTGTTTTCATGAATTTTTTAAAGAAATAGTAAATTAGCTATGCCATTCAACTGCTCAGTTCTGCCTCCAGGGCAGGACATATGACAAACGTTAACCTGCGAGGGACAATGGAGCGCTGAGCACCAAGCCATTATCGACTTTAGGGCTGTTGTCTTGAACGCTATCTGTCACAAAGGTGACACTGTTGAAAACAATGAACAACATTTATGGCGGTAAAGGCCGCCATATAAGTCCTACGGCTGCTCTGGTTGGTTGCCTTCTTGTCCCGACTACCCAACCCCTCAGGCCTCAAGTCAGTGTCATTATGTGTTTGTGTCTTCCAGCAGTGCGCTCAACCCTGAATACCACAGGAGAGGGAGAAGTCCGGTTCTGAAGATGGTTGATCTACAGTATTTTCATCACACCCTTCTCAACAGAAACCTAGTCTGTGCCAAGACCTGATAACTGTAGAGGTAAGGACCAAAGTCCACTAAATATATAAAAAGTACAGTATTGAATAGGTCTGGAACTACTGTCTTTTCCATGACCTGATTTCCTCCCTTGAATTGCACCGAGCTGTGATTAGCCCTCCGGACCTCTTTGTTTGTTTTGTCATGATTGCAGTTCAGCCAAAAACAAAGGAACTTTGATCTGTTGATGTGTGGACTGAGACAGTTGACTTCCAAACTCCACAAGAGATAACCCTGCTATCTTAGCAGTGCTTTGCATATTTTGAACGGGGGCCCAACGCTCATTGCCAGTGAGGGTGTTAAGTCTGTCGCACTCCCAGCTTTCCTTTGCTTTGAGGATTCGTGTTTTTCTTTATCTAACCAATTTAGTGTGATTCATGGATCAGAGGATATTAATTATTTTAACAACCTTCGGAGTAATTACCTTACTCCCTGTCATAATTATATTGTCACACAAAGTTACTGTAAAGTCGGTGCCTTTTCCGTGGAGCAACAACACACTGACTTTTGTTAGAGAAAGATTCAACTGAAAACGAACACATGCTTTGATCACGAGGGACTTGTTTTTTGTCATCTGTGGAATATCAAAGCTTTTAATCAAAGGGCACAGACAGGCAGTCAAAAGAATTAAGTTGTATTAAGAATTGATGCAATTTCCAAACGAATGACTGGATTGCTTGTCTTTCTTCCATTGGCCTTCCCTCTCAGAATGTGACATTGAGCCTTGAAAAGAGGCTCCATGCTCTGACACCTTGATTTACTGTGTGTATGCTGTGTGGGTGTGAGAAGTTGGCTGGCCACTAGGCCTTGACTGCTAGCTAAATTGACCCAGAATCAAGACCCAATTCTCAACCATAATCTTCTCTGGACTGGTCCTCCCCCACTGAGGCCTCACATTCCAGCTACCCACGCCTTTTTACAGCAGAAATTTCTGCTGCCATCTTCACGAGTGAGGTTTTGGACAGCTGTGTGTCTTTTCTGAGAGTTGACAATTTCTCTAACTTCTGGACGTTGTCCAGGTAGGAGAAAGACAAAAGACTGTCGTTGAGGAAAAAAAAGCCTCCATTCATGCAGTGAAGACTGCCCCCGTTGCTGTTAGTCTGAAACCAATAATTAAGCATGAAACCCAAATAGCGTTTGGAGAGACACAACAGAACTAGGATGTGATAACTGACATTCTACCAGCATGGTGACAGTCTCAACAAAGTTCAAGTATCTGCACAATATGAAGCACATGTGCTGCAGTTTATCTTAAAGGCCTAGTGAAATTGAACTGTTTGGCCAGGCTTGTTCTACTGTTGTTGAGAGGAAGAGAAGAACGAAGAAGTACAAAAAACTTGTTGTGTTGTGGTTATTTACATGTAAAAGGACCCATAAGTACCAACATGCAAAGGCATTTTTTTCTGCCTTCTGTAAGCTTAAGGAACATTGCCTTGTGCCTTGACCTTCAGTTACCAAAAACCCACATAACTTTTAAGATATTTTCTTATTTCTTTCCCTCATGAGGGAGGATAATGAAAATTCACAGAAGTAACAAGGTAGACCTATCAATTAGTTAGTGTTTTTACTGATATCAATTGTGTTTATGAATTAAGTGATTTAAAACTCAGAATTCTGTTACCAACTCGGACCAGGAGACCTACAGGGGTCCTAAAGTTTGAAATCAAATAGCTAAATGATCCATGGTATGACCAGCTTAAAAACAATTCCAATTCCATATGTTCGCTTAGTAGAACCCCCTCCCCCCGAAAGGCTTATACCTTTAGGGGAGACTGACATTCATATCCATTGTCATGCATTTCTGTGTAGTACAGATCAGGGACCCATGATTACATTTTGCTACCGCATTTCTGTTACCGGGGGTGTAAATCCACTTCACTTACTGTAGTTAAAAACCAAAAGCCATTCTTTCTAGACACTTTTTAATCTTTTGGAGCAGATATTTAAGCGTTTTTGGAAAACGTTGACACAAACTGAGGGAGATTTTACCTAAATTTTCTGACCAGACATTGCATCTGTAATTATTCCAGTAAATGTTTAAATTGATAAAAAGTAGTCCTTGAGCACAGAGTTGTATGGTTTATTTAATTTTGAATTCACTGTTTGTTTTTTGGACTACATTTGAAGTGAAAAATGTGAGTCTCAGCGCAGCTTTTGGATGGACCTTTGTGACTGAAACTGTTCTGGTGCTAATCTGCATTTTCCTCTTGTCTTCTCCTGCTTTTCTCAGATCCAGAAAGCAGGCATACCAGTTGGACTGGGGAGGAGCGAGCCAAGGCGTCAGTGACTACCTTGCTGTCACACTTAGCCACACCACACTCACTACACTACGGAGATGGGGTATGTAAGCGCTTGACTCCGGACAGTTCGGTCAGGAAATTCCTTGTTTTGCCAAGGGTCACCCTTTCTCCGCGCTGGTTTGTACAGCTGGAAAGCTTCTGTTTCCACATCAGTCTGGAGCAGCATGACTGGCTGTGTATGTTCCTGATCAAGGCTATCCTATCCACCTCTAAATGCTCTGGGATCTGAAGCTTCTTGCCGGGGAGGGACAAAGGGACATCGGGGATATTCTAAGCGTCACAATGGCATCTGAGGACGTAGAAAATGCTGTGGGTCGTGCGACAGGGGTGGACTCTGCCTTGTCAGCCGGGTCCAGAAATAACCATGTCACTTCAGACTACGGCATGCCTCTGAGTCAAAGCAACACACGTCCACATTCTCACCAGCCAGAGGTTAGCCATCAGGGCAGCAGAGACTGCTGCTCACCGCTCCATCTCCATTGGAAGTTATCTTATGATAGCGGCGAGGGGACGTTTCTGGATGCAGGATGCAAATGCTGGGAATACTCCAACCCTAAACATGCCAGCGCTGTAGCTGAGCTCAGCACCACATCTCGGGGGGAGAGGGGGACGCGACCGTTGGGTTCCAGTTCCACCCAGCTGTGTCCGACATGTGTTTCAGTGGAAAGTCTCTCAGCCTGCCAGGAGGCTGACTCTGTCTGTGGGAGCACTGGGACTGAGACAGAGCCTCGGGAAAACCAGTCTGAGAAGAGAACAGAGGGGTTTTCTTCTCCTGCTGTGACTCCCCAGGCTGGTGCTCTGCCAAAGGTGAGCTACTCAGAGGGCTCTCCCTGCCAGCTGGAGCCCAGCACGGCTGGCACACAACGTCCCTGTCCATCTGCGGTGCCCTGCAGACGCAGCTTTAGGAGGAGCAGCCTGCCAGTGGCATCTCAGTGCCACTTCTCCTGCTCTCCCATGGGGGATGGAGGAACGCCAGGAATGCCAGCCAGGACTATCGATGCCCGCTGTTGGCACTTCCTGAAAGATGGCTACTCCAGCCTAGAGAGGCTCAACAGGAGACCCAGAGCCAAGGTCTCCGTGGAGAGGTTCTTCAGGAGGGCCTCGCTGGATACCATGCTCTCCTCCTCCAAGCAGTCCACCAGCCCCCAGAAGAGCGACAGCGACGGCGGCCTGTCGGACAGCGAGTTCATCCGCAACAGGAAAGAGCGCTCCACCGTGCTGGTGAGGAGGTACTACAAAAACAACCGCAAGGTTGAGAAGTCTGTGTGCACGGGCACCAAGGCCATCGTGAGGTTTATGCTCTCGGGACACATAGCAGAGAGGGCCTGGGAGGCTGTTTGCAAAAGGACCAGTCACCAGAGTGAGAGACCCATCGTGTCAGTCAGAGGGCACGGCGCGGGGCCTCTGGCCGTCAGCCTGCGGGGTTACAGGGGCCTGCTCAGATACCCGGGGGGCCAGACTCTCAGAGGTAAGCGTCTTTGTTTTTCCACACCCAGGCTACAGGTTTCCTGAAAGAAACCTCTGTTGTCAGAGCTCTATGCAGCTGTAGCGCCCTTCTCTAATGAAAGTGTTGGTTTAGCTCCCACACGCGAGAAATCAACTCCTTCAAATACGGTAGTTCTGCAAATAGTAATATCTTGCAATTCTGCAAATAATTTTGTAATGTGCAGTATTTTTCTCATTATTTGGCTTCAGCAATTCCATCACTCCCAACTAAAATACAACAAATCATTGGTTCTCAGAAAAAAAAAGGTTTTTAGTATTTTTTGGTTTGTTTGATTTAATGTTTCGCCTCTTACGCTCTGCAGGGAGAGTCATACGCAGAACCACTCAGTCACACTGTCTCTTTGTCCACAGTAGTCCGCAGGAGTGGAAAAAGGGTTCTGGCCCAGTTAGTTCTGGTGCCAATATCACTGACAGCCTGAGCTACCATTGCATTGAAGTTATTGCCATATAAATCAGTAATATCCACAGAGCTTGAGGGGGAGAAACCCTTGGTTCAGTGTTATGGTTAATTTCCTATGGAACACGTGCTAAATTCAGTGTGAGGAGTTTTTGCGATGCCGAGAGGATCTGTCACAGAGCGTTGAGACGAATAAGGCCGGAGAAAGAGCATCTGGCTCCCAGTCTCCCTTGTTGAATGAACCACTGCCTTGGAGGTTTAACATGCTCTGCTCTGCTGAGTGTGCGTACGCCACAACAGAGCAAACCTCTGTGTGGAGAGACTCAGTGCTGTGGTAACTAACCCGGCCGCTGCAGTGGTTGGAGACGCAGGGTTTTTATGAGTCCTTTGTGGTGCAGAAATATGGGCTGCATTAAGTCTAAGGCTTGCTCGCATCTTGGCTAATAATGAGGCCATTTAAAGGGTAATAGTCAGGGCGCCTGTCAAAACACCATCTGCACTATTCCTATGGCGTTACCATAGGAACCAAACAGAAGGGTCACTGATTCTTATGCCCCCCCAGCCCCCACTTGAGTTTCTGACTATGCAATAATTGAGTGGAGTTTTATGTGAGGAATTCCAAGGTGTCCAGTGTTCCTGGGTTTATTTCCACAGCAAATGAGGTGAGCCAAGGCACACAGGATTATGTAGTGAAGGGATCTTACCAGGGCAACGTTGGAGTAGTGAACTCTGAGAGAGGAAGGGAAAAGAGAAGATGTTTAGTGCCACGTACAGTGTCTTCAGAAAGATGTTCTGTGTTTAGTGCCACGTACAGTGTCTTCAGAAAGATGTTCTGTGTTTAGTGCCATATACAGTGTCTTCAGAAAGATGTTCTGTGTTTAGTGCCATATACAGTGTCTTCAGAAAGATGTTCTGTGTTTAGTGCCATATACATTGTCTTCAGAAAGATGTTCTGTGTTTAGTGCCATATACAGTGTCTTCAGAAAGATGTTCTGTGTTTAGTGCCATATACAGTGTCTTCAGAAAGATGTTCTGTGTTTAGTGCCATATACATTGTCTTCAGAAAGATGTTCTGTGTTTAGTGCCATATACAGTGTCTTCAGAAAGATGTTCTGTGTTTAGTGCCATATACACTGTCTTCAGAAAGATGTTCTGTGTTTAGTGCCATATACAGTGCCTTCAGAAAGATGTTCTGTGTTTAGTGCCATATACAGTGTCTTCAGAAAGATGTTCTGTGTTTAGTGCCATATACACTGTCTTCAGAAAGATGTTCTGTGTTTAGTGCCATATACAGTGCCTTCAGAAAGATGTTCTGTGTTTAGTGCCATATACAGTGTCTTCAGAAAGTATTCAGACCCATTGACCTTTTCCACATTTTGTTACGTTACAGCCTTATTCTAAAATGGATTGATATTTCTTTTTATCTAATCTACACACACTACCCCATAATGACAAAGCTTAAACATGTATTAAAAATAAAAAACAGATTCCTTATTTACATAAGTATTCAGACCCTTTGCAATGAGACTCGAAATTGAGCTCTTACCTGTGGTAAATCTAATTGATTGGACATTATTTGGAAAGGCACACACCTGTCTCTAAGGTCCCACAGTTGACAGTGCATGTCAGAGCAAAAACCAAGCCATGAGGTTGAAGGAATTGTATGTAGAGCTCCGAGACAGGATTGTGTCGAGGCACAGATCTGGGAAGGGTACCCAAGTACACAGTGACCTCCATCATTCCTAAATGGAAGAATTTTGGAACCACCAAGACTCTTCCTAGAGTCCGGCCAAACAGAGCAATCGGGGGAGAAGTTCCTTGGTCAGGGAGGTGACCAAGAACCCGATGGTCACTCTGATAGAGCTCTAGAGTTCCTCTGTGGAGAAGGACAACCATCTCTGCAACACTCCACCAATCAGGCCTTTATGGTAGAGTGGCCAGACGAAAGCTACTCCTCAGTAAAAGGCACATGACAGCCCGCTTGGAGTTTGCCAAAAGGCACCTAAAGACTGACCATGAGAAACAAGATTATCTGGTCTGATGAAACCAAGATTGAACTCTTTGGCTTGAATGCCAAGCGTCACGTCTAGAGGAAACCTGGCTCCATCCCTACGGTGAGGCATCGTGGTGGCATCATGCTGTGGCAACGTTTTTTAGCGTCAGGAACTGGGAGACTAGTCAGGATCGAGGCAAAGATGAACAGAGCAAAGTACAGAGATCCTCGACGAAAACCTGCTCCAGAGTGCTCAGGACCTCAGACTGGGGTGAAGGTTTACCTTCCAACAGGACAACAACCCTAAGCACTTCCGGACAAGTCTCTGAATGTTGGGGCAGCAAATAACTGGCCCAGCTTTGTCCGGGTTAGTGGAGGGTTTGGCCGGCAGGGATGCCCTTGTCCCATCGCGCTCTAGTGACTCCTGTGGTGGGCTGGGCGCATGCACGCTGATTCGGTCGCCAGGTGTACGGTGTTTCCTCCAACATATTGGTGCGGCTGGCTTCCGGGTTAAGCGGGCATTGTGTAAAGAAGCAGTGCGGCTTAGTTGGGTTGTGTTTCGGAGGACGCATGGCTCTCGACCTTTGCCTCTCCCGAGTCCGTATGGGAGTTGTAGCGATGACACAGGACTGTAACTACCAATTGGATACTACGAAATTGGGGAGAAAAAGGGGTAAAAAAAAGTCTCAATGTTCTTGAGTGGGCCAGCCAGAGTTCGTACTTGAACCCGATCGAACATCTCTAAAGACACCTGAAAATAGCTGTGCAGCGACTCTCCCCATCCAACCTGACAGAGAGGATCTGCAGAGAAGAATGGGAGAAACTTTCCAAATACAGGTGTGCCAAGCTTGTAGCGTCATACCCAAGAACACTCGGCTGTAATCGCTGCCAAAGAGTAAAGGGTCTGAATACTTTTGTAAATAGAATATTTCAGTTAATTTTTTAAAATAAATTTGCAAAAAAACATTGCTTTGTCATTATGGGGTACTGTGTGCAGATTGATGAGGGACTGTTTCAATCAATTTTAGATAAGGCTGTAACGTAACAAAATGTGGAAAAAGTCAAGGAGTCTGAATACTTTCCGAAGGCACTGTAGCTGGGCTAGTAGGTTAACAAACGTTAATTGCACGAGGCACCAAGCTAGTTTGTAGTTGAAAGTTGGTAGCTCGTCTTTGTAGCAAGTTTGAATGTCCATTTGCATGCATTTGCAAATTGACAAGAGATCAGCCACCCATGCAAACTTTATTGGTTACTTTGCAAGTTTCCATGTGGATTTTATTCAAACGAGACCTTCTCAGTAGCTTTATTTGTTTCTTTGTTGTGATCAGAGAGCAGGTCTGTAATTCATCACCGTGAGTGTGCTTACCAGTAAAAAACAAACAAACTCCCAGATCACCTACCCACCCAGATCACCTACCCTCCCAGATCACCTACCCTCCCAGATCACCTACCCTCAGGATCAAACATCCTTAAGATGGTGCCTTTTATTGTTTGCTCTTAAGGATCCTACCAATTAGACTGGGCCAAATCCTTTAATTTTCCCCAAAGCAGTTTTTCATGTCAACACTCATGTCTTTTGTACGTTTGCACATGTATAGCCTGCTGGCAACAGATGTTGTACTAGTGGCCGGAGGGAATGGTGAGAAGAGTTGGTTGCTTCCCAGAAAGTAGCTTGTAAAAATGCTGTTTTCCAATTATCACTGGTGCAGCAACATCTTGACGGAAATGCAAACTTCAGCTGACCTCTTAAAGCGCCATGACCCACTGGCTTGTGTAATCTTTGGGGATAGTTCTCCCAAGCGAGACCCTGTGTCATTAATTTACATTGGCCAGTGTGGGAGTAAACGTGATCCAAAGGGGTTTGCTTAAGACTGGTATGAAGCTACAGTAAGTTTAACTTGTGTTTTCAGCAAAGCCTACATAAAAAAAATACTAGTATACTATGGTATAAATATTATAGTATTCACTGTAGTGTTTTTGCAGACTATGCTGTAGTATTTACAGTTAACTATAGTATAAATACTTAAGTAAAATAACTATAGTAATTATCAGTTCATTAAAGTTTTTTTCAGATTGTAGTATACTGTAGTTTTTACTGTATTGATTTTGAGGACATCACTGTAGTGTTTTTGTATTATCTTTGACATAGAAGTGTAGGCTTTCTCCTTGAGGAAACCTACTGGAGAAATACAAAAATCAAATTTGACATAACCTGTAGGTAGGAAGGACTGGGTTGTGAACAGAGTTGAGCGCTTCTGCTATTTTCTATAATCTATAGGGAATCCAATATATGGTCTATACTTGACATGTAGGTTTCTCACTTGTGGGAGGCACAAATTGGGATATGGGGGAGGGGAATGGGCAGGGAATATGCACATTTAAATACTGTAGTGTTTACTATAGTTATAAAATTGTTTTGTGGATAATAATCATTCTAAATGAAGTACTGCACATGATCGAGGGATGCTACAGTGTGGAGTATAGTATACTACAAAATTACCAGTGGAGTGAAACACTTCCCGCAAAAAAGGAACCTAGACAAATAGATAGCACACAGCTGTTAAATATTGAATGTGAATGAACTGATAAGCGTAACAGTCTTCAGTACATTGTATTGAGGGGGATTTCCAACAGGCTATGACTAATATATTGAAATCTGAACTTTGACATGAATGTGAGAATTACACATGCGATTTTGTCACTTTTTTTTCTCGTCTCCCCTTAACTACAAGAATCAAGTCTGCAGTTTGAATAACGAGCAGTCGTGAATAACCCTCATGTCCACAGCACTTCCGGTCTGTGTGGTAGACGGATACCTCAGGCCCTGTCAAGAGAATAGAATGACAGAATTGGCTGATAAGGATGCTCACCAATGTCAGGCTTCTCAGTCACAGAGCATTTTGAGACTGAGAAAATAGGGATCCAGTGAGCCAGAGGGGAAGTGGCTAAAAACTGGTCCTATAATTGTTTGGCCAGACCTCCATGGCTTTCTCTAGTTACTCTTAGTAAGAAAAGTAATAAAAGGGATTGGAGTCGGTACTATCGGCTCTGTGTGCGTGCACATAGTTGAATGTGTGCGGCATCAGTAATGTAGCTACTAGCTGGTTGGTTAGGTTAGATAGGAAGAAGGCCTTTAAAAAAGAAATGGTTTGCATAGAAGACAAACACTGAAATCATTGCATTACAGCTAGCTGTTCCAGCAAATCTACCGACCTCGTTAAGTAGCGGGACGAGCCAACAGGAGCAGGTTCTAAAGAAGGGTAAATTAAAGACAACTTCCTGCTTCCAGAAACCTAATCCTTGAATAAACAATCTTGGAAGGCTGCTGTTTGACCCACTGTGATTAGCTCAAGGCTAATAAATACCAGGAAATTAGTAAGATGTTATGGTTGTTAGTGTCAGCTAGGACTGTTGCGGGGACCATATTACCACCGCACCGGAAGTAATAAGTCATGACCACAGTCAAATTCACGGTTATCTCTTCTTATGCACTCTGGACATGCGTTGGTAGTACCCAACTTGCTAAAGACCATCAGGTCCTTATGGCCTGGTAAATTTGAAAAAAGAAGTTCAACAACAGGTTGAAAATGAGTGTAAAACATGGTCGTTGTGGATGTTGTTTCAAAGCCTAATACAATAAAATGGACAGCGCTTTCTAAAGTGATGATTAAAACTACCAACGCATTTATTCAAAACACCCATGCGCGTATTAGAGCTTATACACATACGCTCGCAGTGCATTCGTTAAGTATTCAGACCCCTTGACTTTTTCCACATTTTATGTTACAGCCTTACACTAAAATTGATTAAATCATTCCCCCCCTCATCAATCTACACATAATACTCCATAATGACAGAGCAAATACAGGTTTTTAGCTATTTTTGCAAAACAAATAATAAGTGTATGATCTTACATTTACATATGTCAGGCATTTGAGCCTGTTGGGGATGCTCTGGATCGACGTGTACGGCAGTGTGTTCCAGTTCCCGCCAATATCCAGCAACTTCACACAGCCATTGAAGAGGAGTGAGACAACATTCCACAGGCCACAATCAACAGCCTGATCAACTCTATGCAAAGGGAATGTGTCGCGCTGCAAGCGGGAAATTATGGTCACACCAGATACTGACTGGTTTTCTGATCCACTTTGCTTCTTTTTTTTTTTAGGTATGCTATATATACCAAGTTTGAACACCCCTTCAAATGACTGAATTGGTCTATTTCAGCCACCCCCGTTGCTGACAGGTGTATAAAATTGAGCACACAGCCATGCAATCAGCTTGTTAATTAAAAGTCAATTAGCGTGAGACTGGCAGTCTTTTGAATGACAATAACCGGCTGACAAAACGCCACAGCCCTAGTGTAAGCCCAGCACCTCCCCAGCAGATATTGACACAAACACAGTAAACTTCAATAGGACGTCTTTGTAATTAGTCTTCAGTACAGGGAGGCCTCGGGGTCTGGGACCATCTCTAGGCCGCTGACTGTCTTTCCTATAGAGGCAGGTAGTCTAGTGGTTAGAGCGTTGGGCCAGTAACCGAAAGGTTGCTAGATCGAATCCCCGAGATGACAAGGTAAAAATCTGTCGTTCTGCCCCTGAGCAAGGCAGTTAACCCACTGTTCCCCCGGCGGCCGAAGACGTGGATGTTGATTAAGGCAGCCCCCTGCACCTCTCTGATTCAGAGATTGGGTTAAATGCGGAAGACACATTTCAGTTGAATGCCTTGTTGTACAATCCCCCTTTCTCCATTCCCTGCTCCATAGGAGTGTGTTGTGCCATTCCAGTGGAATGTGCCGAGGCGGCGTGTTTTTGTCCCAGTTGGGTGATGCAGCTTAAGCAGAGATTAGGGGAGTTTTACACTGTTCTGTTTGCCCAGATGCTCTCCTACTCAGAACCGGCTGAGGAGTAAACACACAATCACAGTGAGGAATCTTCTGTTTCTCTGGGATGTCCAGAGACGTTGTGTTAGGCTAGCCAAGTGACCTTATCTTTTGATTGAGCTAGTCAATGATGTCCTGTAGTCTATCGACTGGTTAAAATTATATTGATTGAACTGTGATCAGACATCCTCCTCTTTAGTCTGCCACAATGTGTGACTACAGTACAGATGTGGGGCCCCGCCATCACCTCGTCTACTGTGGGAAAATGGCAGAGGTCCAGAGAGAACATCCCTCTTGTCATGTCCTATGGAGAGTTTTGGCCCCCTGAGGTGACCTTTTGTGTGTGTGTGTGTGTGTGTGTGTGTGTGTGTGTGTCTGTGTGCTTCACAGTGAGGGTAAACAACCAATCTTCTTCTAGGCTGGAGACATATTGGTTTTTATGCTGCTGACTAAAGCCTGTCCCATGCTTCCCAGTGGAAACAGTTTGATTTACAGTATATAATGATGCTGTTTTTAGCTGTTAGAAAAACACTGATGTTGGAGATACAACTTCCTGAAAACCACAGGGATAATCACAAAGTTAACAGATAGAATAGATCAAAACTTAACTTTTTATTTTGTAACATAATTGGTATGTCTAATTAGTCTGTGAGCAAATTAGGTCTCTGCTAATTAGTGTGTTGGCCAATCGTCTCTCCACCCCTGCAATGGCTGCCCACTCACGTCCCCAGAGACTGTGGCTAGCTGATGATTTCTATGTTTTTGGGGGGCTGTTCGCGCACGCGTTTTTCATTAGGCAAGTTGAAGTTCGTGATTGGTCAACAGTAGGGGTGGGAACTATGGACTAGGTTCTTCAATGAAGTGTTTGCTGTCATTGGGATCAACGAGCAAGACGAGAGAGCGCAGCAGCTAGGCCTTACTGTCTGCAGTGCACTACTAGTTTTCATGCCAATGTTTCCACTTGAGGAGCACTGCACCAAACATCTTAGCTAAGGTAAAATTGCACGACAGACCACCTGCAAAAAATAAAATAACATTTTAAAAAAGTCAATTCATTACATATGATAGATATTTCTTGATTCATGGCTACGGTGCCTTGAGGGACAAACACAGCTTTTTTTTCTCTTGTTTTTTAAGCGAAGGCCTGTGAGCACAGACGTATGCTTCGCCTAGCCGAGTTCTGCTAGGAGCAAACTGGAACTATGTGAGCGGAGGACTTTAGTGTGTGTATCCCCCGCCCTGGCCAGAAACTCTGATTTAGTCATGATAAATCTCATGATCTGTAGCCTCTCTAGAGTGGAGCCTTGCTATTGTTCATCACTCACATGTGACATTCGGTAGGCAAGATAACAAACTCCCACCAGTACAATATGTTTTTACTACAGAGATGGTGCAGTTCTACAGGTTATGTGGTTATCATCTGTTAAGTGAAGGAATTCAGTACTTGTTGATTGTTTACATGAGCACAGGCTGTGGAAAGTGTGTTCTCCTATCCCGGTAGGACAGCAGCATGGCTGCTATTTGGGTGCCATCTAGTGACCACAGGCAGTATTCTTTGGAAGACTTCTCAAGTGTTGTTGGCATTTGATTGCTAATGAACTGGTCCCAAGCCAGTGCAATAGATGATACCGAACCAGATATCTCTATCAGCTATTTCCTGTCATTCCTTCACCTGGATCAAAGTGGGATGTGTCCCTGGCTGTGAACAGTGAACACAGTCGGGGTGAGGCTGTATACTTTTAAGGATGGCCTCACCCTGATACCTTTTAACACCTACTTTATCAGTTAATTTAATCAGCAGATTTTAGGCTCCTTCATTCAACATTGTTTAGACAGGCAGTCCAATACTTATATATATTTTTTCACTAATTGGTCTTTTGATATGTTGCCTGTGTAAACACATTCATTGTGATCTAGTCCGTTACCGTACTTCCATGACTCACCACATGGTGGCAGTACTTATCTGAACCAGAACCTCCGTCTCACTCGCTCCATGAAAGCTAAAAGAATACCTCCCCCACCCCTAAAACGATAACATGAATAGCATCTATCGTCACCATATCAAGGGAGCAATGTTCATCGTGTTGTACCTAATTTAATTACTGTAGTGCATTTAATTTGACAAAGTATTGATCAAAGGCCTGGATGTGTAAGTAAGTGTTTGAGTCCTTTGTTCGTGGGATCACTTTGATGCTCACAAGGCATGGCATGGATTAATTCTCCCACTTGAATTAAATGGATTGAATAAGGGTCCGTGATAAGTCTGTCTTCACCTCCTGCCACACAGGTACTGATGGTAAGAGGTTGCAGGACATTAACACAAGTGACGAACATGACAGTATGTTCATTTGGGATCAGGGTTAGTATAGGCTTTTAAAATTCTGGATATATAATTTTTACAGAAAAACTGAAATGTAAGGGCTTATTGTGGACATTGTGACATTCTGTGTTGCAGTGTGCACGAGGTGGCAGAAAGCTGAAATACTTAAGTGTCTTTTCTAAGAGGTTCTCATGGCAACGGCGGGCAGAGCTGGCTAATGAGCAGGATCAAGTGGCCTGACATCCCAGGGTGACATGCTCATCAGCTCCCCACAGTCTCAGGGGACTTGAGTGGGCAGCCAATGCAGGGGTGGAGGGATGATTGGCCCACACACTAATGATCAGAGACCTGAGACCTGATTTCATCACAGACTAATTAGACATACCAATTAGGTTACTAAATAAACATTGAAAAGATAACCACTACGGTGAACAATCTGTACAAATTTTAGCCAAGTGCTCATCCTTGTGATTTTCAGGAAGGTGTATCTCCAACGTCAGGGTTATCCAACAGCTCATTTGATAACATGAAGGTGAAATCGGGGAGGGTTTTTGTCATAGCCTGGGGAATAGTTATGTATACCCCAAGAGGCCAACTAGAAAAATAAATATTACCCACATCTGTGTTTTATAAGTAAAATACATAATTAGTATTCAGCTTTTCAAGTTTCAGAAGGTTGTTATCAGTGCAAAGATCAAAAGCAAACAGGTAGAATCCATTTTGATAGAGACCTTTTGTATTTGTTTAACATTTCTTAGCTACACAATATATACAAAAGTATGTGGACACCCTTTCGGCTATTTCAGCCACACCCGTTGCTGATGGGTGTATAAAATCGAGCACACAAACACGCAATCTCCATAGACAAACATTGGCAGTAGAATGGCCTTACTGAAGAGCTCAGTGACTTTCAACGTGGAACCGTCATAGGATACCACCTTTCCAACTAGTCAGTTTAAATTTCTGCCTTGCTAGAGCTACCCCGGTCAACTGCAAGTGCTGCTATTGTGAAGTGGAAACATCTAGGTGCAACAAGGGCTCAGCCGCGAAGTGGTGGGCCA
Source organism: Brachymystax lenok tsinlingensis (assembly GCA_030435695.1). Taxonomy (NCBI): domain Eukaryota; kingdom Metazoa; phylum Chordata; class Actinopteri; order Salmoniformes; family Salmonidae; genus Brachymystax; species Brachymystax lenok. The sequence continues at coordinate 14,294,709 of CM059780.1, read as the reverse complement.
CACAAGCTCACAGAACGGGACCGCGTAGTGCATAAAAATCGTCTGTCCTCAGTTGCAACACTCACTACGAGTTCCAAACTGCCTCTGGAAGCAATGTCAGTAGAAGAGCTGTTAGTCGGGAGGTTCAGGAAATGGGTTTCCATGGCCGAGCAGTTGCACACTAGCCTAAGATCACCATGCGCAATGCCAAGCGTCGGCTGGAGTGGTGTAAATCTCGCTGCCATTGGACTCTGTAGCAGTGGAAACACGTTCTCTGGAGTGATAAATCACACTTCACTATCTGGCAGTTCAACAGACAAATCTGGGTTTGGCGGATGCCAGGAGAACGCTACCTGCCCCAATGCGTAGTGCCACCTGTAAAGTTTAGTGGTGGAGGAATAATGGTCTGGGGCTGTTTTTCGTGGTTCGGGCTAAGGCCCTTAGTTCCAGTGAAGAGAAATCTTAACACTACAGCATACAATGACATTCTAGACGATTCTGTGCTTCCAACTTTGTGCCAACAGGCCCTTTCCTGTTTTAAGAATGACAATGCTCCAGTGCGCAAAGCAAGGTCCATACAGAAATGGTTTGTCACGATCCGTGTGGAAGAACTTGACTGACCTGCACAGAGCCCTGACCTCAACCCTATTGAACACATTTGGGATGAATTGGAACACCGACTGCGAGTCAGGCCTAATCGGCCAACATCCAGTGCCCGACCTCACTAATGCTCTTGTGGCTGAATGGAAGCAAGTTCCCGCAGCAATGTTCCAACATCTAGTTCAAAGCCTTCCCAGAAGAGTGGAAGCTGTTATAGCAGCAAGGGGGGGGGCGTTAATATGGAGTTGGTCCCCAAATTTTGTAATGAGATGTTCGAAGAGCAGGTGTCCACATACCTTTGGTAATGTAGTGTATCTTGCTGCAGGTGCGTGGCCACAGAGGTAACTTAGAAGAATTGATCAAACTGCTCCTGCTTGTATCACTTGTTTATTGAAACGTACTTATCGGCCCTTGGCATCCGTCAAAGCTTTTTTACATTTTTATCTTGATCACCTAAAACATTTTAGAATTGATCTCCTCGCGGAAATTCGGATTACTTTACAATTAGGCCTTTATGAATCATGTCCCTGCCTGAAGCAAGGCACCACGGTCGACGTGACGCGTGCATCATTTCTCCTCATAGAAAAACAGAGACCTTATTACACGGAGACCTCTGAAATCATGTTCTTACATTAATCAGACTATTATCGTACAATCGATTTTTAATGGGAAGCTCATGTATTTCTGACCCCTCTGTCACAGTCTGTTTTAAAATCAACTCTTCAGTTTCTGATAAGATCTCTCTCATTGCCTCTCATTTTCAACGGGCTAGTCATAGCCAAATAAGGGGTGCCCTTATCCCTCCCAAAGGCAAAGCTCAGTGAGTGGTTACTCCTTCCTTCTCTAGTGTAGATCTCTATTTCTCCCTCTTCATCTGGAGTCTCCTCACTGACAAGAAAGGATTTTACATCAGTTTTTATGGTCTGGGTTTTCTCCTCTACCCTCTTCATTGACTGCTTGAGTCACAGTAAGTAAGTAGACACATTTACTGATGTAGTAACTTTAACTGTAATCTGTTAGGTATTCTCAGATGCTTGTGTGTTCATTCACACCTCTAGTGTGAGTTTTGAGGAGGATTTGAAAATGGCTTTTCTTTCCAAACAGACTTTTTGAGGTATTCAATGTGGCATATGGTGTAATGTGGCTGATAAAACGTGTGTGGCATTTAAACTGGCAAGATGGAATGTACACTGCTCATTAGAAGATATCAGACTAGCACATTCAAAGTACTAAACCTTACTGTATTCAAAGTTGACTTTCTATTGTACACTATGGACTTAAGAAATCACAAGTAGCCTCATGTATACCTGGAATACGATAAGTATGCTAAATGTAACAGCTAGATGTATGACATGAGAACGGGTTGATGAGATCGCGTAGTGCTGGGAGCCGCAGTGAGAGTCCCTCTCTTTCTGCCTGGTAATGGGTTTCAGGTTGGCTCTGCAGTCTAGAGGGAACTGGCCTCCTCACGCTCTCCTACTGTTCTCTCAAGGCTGTGAGATTCAACACTCTGTTAGTCAATGTTACGCTACACCTGAACATGGTTAAGGATTCTCGTGGGCTTTATTTGGGTTTTAGAACAGTAGCTTCTCTCTCCTCTCAAAATGCACACATCAATTAAGCCGAAGCTTGTTAAAACGTGTACAGTGGTGTTGGGAGGAGAGGGTCTGCCCCTGCGTTGGTTAAAAACAGCTCCTTGTGAAATTCAATGGGGCACTATGAATCCTTCCCCTTCTCTCCTCCCAGCAGCAGGCCAGTCTCAGAGCCCACAGATGGCATCTCTGCCATCAAGCCTCTCCTTGCCCTAGGTTAAAAAAGCTGCAGGTCCATCAGTACTGGCCTGGCAAACATTCTAGATCGGTCATATTCTGAGGCCTGTGCCTAGACTGGATATTATTAGCTTTTTCATAATCATTTTGTTGTCACTGGAAAATCTGGATCTCTTGTTTCACATAAGTGGGGGGCTGATTGTATGTAAGTATAGGCCTCTTATACATTCTACAGTCTGTTGGGGGTTTCTTTATGCCTTCTGAGTTCAGTTAGTGTTTTTGCGTGCCTTCTGAGTTCAAGAAAAAACAGAATGCAAGAAAATAAGTTCAAAGAAGTACTTTGCCGTAGTTCGTGTTGAACTTTCTGAAGGATAAGGGAGTCGCTAGGTCAGACTATCAGCAATTGTTGTTAGTGTTCATCGAACAGATTTACAGTCCCTCCGAGGACCTCTTGAATTGTGGGAACGATTTCCAGTATTGTCAGAGCTGCAGAATGAGATGTGTAGATTGGGTGCTAACTGCAGTCGCTGACTAGCTCTTCCTGTGTTTGACTAAAGCAAACCGTACAGAATATTCCAGAACCGCTAGACTCAGTGCACTGAGTAGCCTACAGCCGTGACAAAGATGCTGAAGCTACATCTCCCCCTTAAGTTACTGTATACATGTCGTTCCATGACGTTAAGCTGGATGGACCTAGAACATTCCATGGAAAGTCAGAAATCCACACAGGCGACATTAGGATTGGAAAATTGCCACTAGATTGCAGAACTGAACAGTATGATTTAGGCCTAGAGGATAAGAGCAGTGCACGTTTCTCATGCTCATAGTTTTGTTTCCAGGAGCCAATACAGAACATTATCCTGGATCTTTCCCTGAGCCTTTTACATAACCTAGTTCTGTTTTGATAAGAACATCATTCCTTTATCAGGAAAGGTATTCTGATATCAGCCATTCTAAACAGCATCAATTGATGCTTTCGATAGGCCCAAGCCAGTTCTCCTATCCTGGGTAAGAGGACAAGGCCTGGTCTGGACACAAAATATTTAGTCAACGCTGAAAAAGTCCAGACATCCAGTTATGGAAAGACAAACATTACCTTGTGAAGACACAGGAAGTGTGGAGTACAGGCGTTTGGGAGAGTCTCTCTGCTGCTTGAAAGACATTACAAAACAGGCTTGTCAGTTATTGACTTTGAATAGAGTGGAGGAGGGCACGGTGTTCTCTCAGATTGTCCTCATGTTCTTACAGCTATAGTAAGAGAATGACTGTCTGTGTTTACGTCTCTGGATCGGCTGGTTTACACTGTCTGGATGGACGGCTTGGCCCGACTGTCTTTATGCTGAGATACTGTAGCTGACTAGCTGTAGTACAGAGCAGGCTCATTCCTGAGGGTGGTCTGGTCTGCAAGGTATGTCATGAATACCCTGTCAGCTGATATGGAGCGTACACGTGAGGCGCTGTCTCAACCCTAATTTAAAGAGTAAGCTGAGACGTATCTGCCTGACTGGATCCTGATGGGCTATTTTATGATATTAAAAACATTTTCTCAAAGGGTTTTATTGCCTCTGTTATAGCTTTCTTGGCTTAAGTTTTCAACTGTTTTACATATCAGAAATCTGTGGTTTTTACGAGGCCTCTTAACATTGACAGTCTTACAGCTTTAAGTATGTATGACCTCTCTCCCAGCAACCTCACCAGAGTAACAGGCACAGCACATTAACCGTCTCACCCTAACCCTCCTCCACAATGTTTCACTTTCTTAAACCGGGAAAAAGTAGACCTTAAGCGTAAATCATAGTCCACAGATGCTGAGATGTAGTAGTCCGGCGTCCCATTGTGACATAGCCAGGCTCTGAGACACCTGTCCGTGGGGGACGCACAGCTCGAAAACGCACCTCCCCCCAATTCCCAACCAGCATGGCTCCTCATACGGGTCTTTTATTAATTTGAATGTGTTGACAGTTGGAGGGATCGCTTGAGCTGCGCTGAGGATTTGAAGTATAAAAGCAAATGGTCCCCAACCCAATAAACTTAATAAATATACAGTACCAGTCAAAAGTTTGGGGACACCTACTCATTCAAGGGTTTTTATTTGATTTTTGACTGTTTTCTACATTGTAGAATAATAGTGAAGACATCAAAACTATGAAATGGCACATGGAATCATGTAGTAACCAAAAAACTGTTAAACAAATCAAAATACATTTTATATTTTTCTATTGTTTCTTCAAATAGCCATCCTATGCCTTGATGACAGCATTGTACACTCGTGGCATTCTCTCAACCAGCTTCATGAGGTAGTCACCTGGAATGCATTTCAATTAACAGGCGTGCCTTGTTAATTTGTGGAATGTATTTCCTTAATGCGTTTGAGCCAATCAGTTGTGTTGTGACAAGGTAGGGGTGGTATGCAGAAGACAGCCCTATTTTGGTAAAAAAAATCCATATTATGGTAAGAACCGGTCAAATAAGCAAAGAGAAATGCTAGTCCATCATTACTTTGACATGGTCAGTCAATCTGGAAAATGTCAAGAACTTTTGAAAGTGTCTTCAAGTGCAGTTGCAAAAACCACCAAACGCTATGATGAAACTGGCTCTTTATGAGGACCGCCACAGGAAAGGAAGGCCCAGAGTTACCTCTGCTGCAGAGGATAAGTTCATTAGTTACCAGCCCAAATAAATGCTTCAGGGTTCAAGTAACAGACACTGCGTGAATCAGGTCTTCATGGTTGAATTGCTGCAAAGAAGCAACTACTAAAAGGATACCAATAAGAAGAAGAGACTTGCTTCGGCCAAGAAACACGAGCAATGGACGTTAGGCCGGTGGAAATTTGTCCTTTGGTCTCATGAGTCCAAATTTTAGATTTGTCTCGAAGCCACTCCTGCGTTGTCTTGGCTGTGCGCTCAGGGTCGTTGTCCTGTTGGAAGGTGAGTCTTCGCCCCAGTCTGAGGTCCTGAGCACTCTGGAGCAGGTTTTCATCAAGGATCTCTCTGTATTTGCTCGGTTCATCTTTGCCTCAATTCTGACTAATCTCCCAGTCCCTAGCGCAGAAAAACATCCCCACAGCATGATGATGCCACCACCATGTTTCACCATAGGGATGGTGCCAGTTTTTCTCCAGACTTGATGCTTGGCATTCAGGCCAAAGAGTTCAATCTTGGTTTCATCAGACCAGAGAATCTTCTTTCACATGGTTTGAGAGTCTTTAGGTGCCTTTTGGCAAACTCCAAGCGGGCTCTCGTGTGCCTTTTACTGAGGAGTGGCTTCCGTCTGGCCTCTCTACCATAAAGGCCTGATTGGTGGAGTGCTGCGAGATGATTGTCCTTCTGGAAAGTTCTTCAATCTCCACAGAGGAACTCTGGAGCTCTCTCATTTGAAGAGTCTTGGTGGTTCCAAACTTCTTCCATTTAAGAATGATGGAGGCCACTGTGTTCTTGGGGACCTTCAATGCTGCAGAAATGTTTTGGTACCCTTCCCCAGATCTGTGCCTCGACACAATCCTGTCTCAGAGTTCTACAGACAATTCCTTCGACCGAATGGCTTGGTTTTTGCTCTGACATGCGCTGTCAACTGTGGGACCTTATACAGATGTATGTGTGCTTTTCCAAATGATGTCAAATCAATAGAATTTACCACATGTGGACTCCAATCAAGTTGTAGAAACATCTGAAGGATGTTCAGTGGGAACAGGATGCACCGGTACTCAATGTTGAGTCTTTTACAAAGGGTCTGAATACTTATGTAAATAAGGTATTTCATAAAAATCTATACATTTGCCAAAATAAAAATAAACTGTTTTCGCTTTGTCATTATGGGGTGTTGTGTGTAGATGGCAGAGGAACATGTTTTATTTAATCCTTTTTAGAATAAGGCTGTCACATAACAAAATGTGGATAAAGTCAAGGGGTCTGAATACTTTCCCGAAGTGTGTGTGTGTGTGTGTAAACTCAGCAAAAAAGAAACGTCCCCTTTTCAGGACCCTGTCTTTCAAAGATAATTCGTAAAAATCCAAATAACTTCACAGATCTTCATTGTAAAGGGTTTAAACACTGTTTCCCATGCTTGTTCAATGAACCATAAACAATTAATGAACATGCACCTGTGGAACGGTTGTTAAGACACTAACAGCTTAAAGATGGTAGGAAATTAAGGTCACAGTTATGAAAACTTACTGACTCTGAAAAACACCAAAAGAAAGATGCCCAGGGTCCCTGCTCATCTGCGTGAACGTGCCTTAGGCATGCTGCAAGGAGGCATGAGGACTGCAGATGTGGCCAGGGCAATAAATTGCAATGTCCGTACTGTGAGACGCCTAAGATAGTGCTACAGGGAGACAGGACGGACAGCGGATCGTCCTCGCAGTGGCAGACCACGTGTAACAACACCTGCACAGGATCGGTACATCTGAACATCACACCTGCGGGACAGATACAGGATGGCAACAACAACTGCCGAGTTACACCAGGAACGCACAATCCCTCCATCGGTGCTCAGACTGTGCGCAATAGGCTGAGAGAAGCTGGACTGAGGGCTTATAGGCCTGTTGTATTGCAGGTCCTCACCAGACATCACCGGCAACAACGTCGCCTATGGGCACAAACCCAACGTCGCTGGACCAGACAGGACTGGCAAAAAGTGCTGCGAGTTGCGGTTTTGTCTCACCAGGGCTGATGGTCAGATTTGCGTTTATCATTGAAGGAATGAGCGTTACACCGAGGCCTGTACTCTGGAGCGGGATCGATTTGGAGGTGGAATGTCCGTCATGGTCTGGGGAGGTGTGTCACAGCATCATCGGACTGAGCTTGTCATTGCAGGCAATCTCAACGCTGTGCTTTACAGGGAAGACATCCTCCTTCCTCATGTGGTACCCTTCCTGCAGGCTCATCCTGACATGACCCTCCAGCATGACAATGCTACCAGCCATACTGCTCGTTCTGTGCGTGATTTCCTGCAAGACAGGAATGTCAGTGTTCTGCCATGGCCATCGAAGAGCCCGGGTCTTGGAGTTTATATATACATACATACATACATACATGCACTCAGTCCGAGCCCCAACTTACTACTGAGAGTAAAAATACTAGAATACACTAGGTGCAATTTAGAAATTAGGTTAATCAGTTTTTCTCTTGTTGTCAGTAACCTACAGCCACTCAATTAGCCATGTCAGCTAACAATTTTAAATGGTAGTTAGTCTAGCCAGCTCTCTACACTTTTATAGTAATCATGGCAAAAAACCAACCTGGCGCACAGGGCACGTGTACAAATGCCGTGACTCCAGTAGGCACCCATTAATTTTGTTAGTGATTCACATATTAACATGGCATAAGTTATTACAAAATGTGTAGAATTGCAGGAAATTAGCTTAACTGCAAAGATGTCTCTCCACCCAATGGCAAAATGGGTAGAATAAAACTTACATTATTCTCTGCCTCAAAATATTTTGTCACGAGATGGGCGGGCCCCCCAGCCAAATCTCACTTGGGGCCCCCAAAAGGCTAGGCATTGATATGCGTCCATTGGATCTGGGTGAAATCTGAGATGTACTATTCCATATCAGCCAGCATCCCTATGCTCTGAGAAACTAGGGAGGAGCTCTGTGAATGTGACGTGTCTCAGCGGATACACTGAGCTTTGATCCAGAATACATCCACCTCCCCCACTCCACCCCACCCTCCCTTGCCTTAACACTAGCCCACCCTGCTTGTCACTTCCACACCATGGGGGGCTCATATGCCAGGCAGCACAGCATTGTAACATGTTGGGGACAACTGTGTTCTGTTTGGGTCACATGACAGGGGACACAAGGGTTCAGAATGCTGGAAGGATCAACAGGTCACTACCGTCACATAGAGGCCACGTCCCACGCATGGCTCAGCTGAGTCAGGCTGTTAGTGCACTGTCCCTGCTAATCACTGCCCAGAATGGCTGGCTCACGGGCTGGTTGCCAGGCAGATAAATCTGCTGGGCCTTAATAATGGGTTAATGCATTGATATGTGTTCTATAGTTTACTGTACTGGTGCCAGATGAGTATAGTATTGGATGGATGAGGGATTTTTACATGTTAAGAGACAAAGCAAAGATATATATTGTTAGGTTATATTCAAGGTTTATTTGGGACAGTTGGTCAGCCATGTCTGTTCACTTTTTAAATTTGTGTAAACATAGTGGCTCTCCCATGAAACCTGAGAGTCGAGGAGACTATCGAGGGAATTTCCCCCTCTTCGAAAAACACGATAAAATGTTTATCCTGTTTCGATCCATATTGCTGATGTTGTTTTCATGTATGACTGACGTGTGTGTGTGTGTGTGTGATAGGGAATAATAAGACTGGTAAGGACTTGATGTACGTGTCTCAGTAGTGTAGGCAGCTGCCGTGTGTCCATCAGACAGGGCACATTCCCTGTGCTCTTCTCCGTCTGCGTTCGCTGAGCCACGGCCGGGCGAGTCTCACATACAGGGCAGTTAGGGTTTCCATCCAGGGTTCAGATTCTCTACCCAGTGACCACACACACCATCAAATTACTCAGGAGGCATGGAGAACACACAGACACACACACACACACCATGCAACCACACACACACGCCAGCTCTGGATTCCAGACACTCAGACGGGCAGGCCAGAGAAGCTCTCTTTAGGTGTTTATGAACTGTGATGAGCTTCTATCTGGGCCATTTCTCTTTTATTCCCAACACTGTCTTCTACAGAGTCTGTCAGCATTCCAGTGTATGAAGTATGAAGGGACTCCGAGGGAGTAGTAGTCATGTTCCAGTTGTACCAAGTGAGGAATACTTGGAAAAAGCTCAACAGTTCATGCAGACCGCACTTCGCTAATATCCCTTTGATCTAGAATGGCATGGCATGACGGCGATCTAAGGCTGTTGCCAGGCAGACTGGAGAGAGACATGTTGTAATCCCTCTCTATGGCCCATGTTCTGGGTGTGTGTAGAGTAGATGTTGTGCTCAGAGAAATAAGTGCCAGTTAATGGACTTGTGCTGTCTCTGTCTGTCCTGGAACCCAGGACTACCTGGAAAACAGTGACAATTGTTACTGAGTGGACTGTCCTGGCTAAATAAATATATGAAATGAATGTCCTGCGTGGCTCTTTCCCAACTGGTTAAGATGAATCCATATTCTGCAAGCGAGCATGAGAGGGAGAGAGAGTCATTTGACACCGAGAGGCAGGCAAACATCAAATGGACACCGCTCTGCCTACAGTGGCTCTTGGTTTGTTCTCTTGCATATATCTGCTGCTGGAACGCAGGCAACAAGGGCACAAGAGCTGTCCCAAATGGCTCAGTTGGTAGTGTATGGCACTTGCAACGCCATACATGTGGGTTTGATTCCCACGGGGAACCAGAACATCAAGTACGAAAATGTATTCACTCACTACTGTACGTTGCTCAGGATAAGCACTTCTGCTAAAATGTAAATGTAAAAAATGTAACTGGACAATTTTGTGACTGGCTGCTGTAGCCTAATTTACCGAACGTGCAGGCTGGTAGATTTCAGGCCCCGAGGGGACAGTTTAAAATCTGACAACAGCAAACTGACTTTTCAGACAGGAAACCCATCCCATGAGCAGAACGTTTATCTGGGCTGGTGACTGCAGGGTCCATGACTTCTGGACTACTTTCATCGTAAACAAAGGCTTTTTTTGCAATTTTTCTTTCAACATCAGGGCTTTCTGTTAGTCAGACCTGGGTTCAAATGCTATTTGAAATCTTTCAAATACTTGAGCTTTGGCCTGTCTGGAGTACCAGGTTTGGACATTTCTATTGGTTTCGTTGCAACAGGTAAGCTCAATCAAGCACAGCTAGTGTGTATGGTTACAAAGGACAAGTAATGGTAGAATAATGAAAGCTGGTTTCACAGAAACGCTTTCAGAGTGAGATGAAATGCTCTCGGAGGCTAATTTGATCAAGCTGTTGTTTTAGTCCTTTTACCACGGCTAATTTCTATTTCAGATATAAAATGGCTTTTGGATATCATAAGGACGACATTATAGAGACATCATGATCTGGTACTACTGTAGCAGCTGACCATCCAAATTGCCCTTGTTTTCTTGAACAGTTCAGACACCCTGTGTATTTTTGTGAAAGCTGCGCTATGTAATGTTTTGCGGCACTTCAATAGAGGAGAAAAAATGAGAACCAGCTAATTGAATTGCTAAGTATTATAGACTGTCTGCTTATTCTGGTTGCTGTGGCAATAATCTACTTAATTCTGGCTTTAACAAGGCAAGAGGAGGGTGTTATTGCACTAATGATATTGAAACATGAGATACCTGATGATTTTAGGGTTTATGTTATGAATCAAATTTTTTCAGCCCTTGAAGATACATTTACCATAAAACATAACTGGATGAATAATTCGGAATAGTTTCTTAATATATTCAAACCCAACATGCAAAGGTCTTGCTGTCTCTCTAAGGAGTAACAGTCGTCAGGACATATTCTGACTTCAGTCTGGGAACTGACCTGAGAGCACAATGCTCCATTCCCTTATATCGTGCTGTCTGGCAATAGTGAATAACTGTGCTGGAAAGTGACTTCCTGCTCAGGTCCTCCATTCATTCAAACCACTTAAGTTGCTACCTCGGTACATGTGTATACTGTAGGTCTAGTGAAGAGCAGGGACAAATTAGCAGGGTCATTCTGTTCAGAGGAAGGGCAAAGATTTAGCTAACTGTTTTCTTTCCTGGAACCGACTGGTAGTAATGGCAGAATAATGGCAGCTGGTTTCACAAACGTTTTCAGAGTGAGATGAAATGCACTCGGAGGCCAGTAAGATCGAGCTGTTGATTTAGTCCTTTACCTCAGCTCTTCTCCTTCTCTTTGGATATCAGAAGAAAGAAATTATGAAGACCTCGTCTGATCTTTACAAATGTTACGTAACCCTGGTTGGATTTAAGATTACCAGGATTACATTTGTTAGTTGGAGTGTGTCACTTAACTTTTAAAACCTTGTTTATACCAAAGTCTTGATCAGCCTGCTCATCATTTTGAGCGTGCAGAAGAAGAAAAAGATGTGGGGTAATAATATACTTATAGTAAAAGGGTCCCAGCTGTATTTATGGATCATATGTAAAACCTGCATGCTATGCAAATCCCCTAGGGATAAGGGGATTCCTCTATACGCAAATAGACAGTAGTATATGTATTTATTAAGGATCCCCATTAGCTGCTGCCAAGGCAGCAGCTACACTTTATGGGGTCCAAACAAGATTAAGGCTATTACATAACAATAAATTAAATACAACACATTGTTACACCACTACTCTACCACTACATATCTACAGTACCTATGTCCCTCTTTGTGGAACTTGACCATATGACTGGGCAGTAGTCCAGGTGCGATAGACTTCTTCCCATCTTAGCTACCGTTACATCTATATTTTTACCATAGTTTACGATCCAGGATTACATTAAGCAGTTTAGTCTCCTCAACTTGCTCAATTTCAACATTTTATTTATTACAAGATTTGGTTGAGGTTTAGGATTTAGTGAATGATTTTGTCCCAAATACAATGCTTTTAGTTTTTAAATATTTAGGACTAGCTTATAACTTGCCACCCATTTCTTAAACTGACTGCAGCTCTTTGTTAAACATTGCAATGATTTCACTTGCTGTGGTAGCTGATGTCTATAATGTTGACTCATCAGCATACATAGACACACAGGCTTTACTCAGTGGCAGATCAATAGTAAAAAAATATAAAAGTCAGGGACCTAGACAGCTGCCCTGGGGTATGCCCGACTCTACCTGGATTATGTTGAAGAGGCTTCCATTAAAGAACACCGTCTGCGTGTTTTGTTATACAAGTACCTCTCAATCCACAATATAGCAGAGGTTGTAAATCCATAACACAAGTTTTTTTCAGCAGCCAACTATGATCGATAATGTCAAAAGCTGTTGAGTGCCCTTCCCTATAATCGTGATGAAAGTCAGTTTTTAATTTGTCCGTTTTTAATTTGTTTACTGTGAAATAGCGTTGTATTTGGTCAAGGACAATTATTATTTTTAGCTAGATGAGCTTCACTTTAACCCAGGTCTCCATAACCAGGGTTAACAAGGTCATTATTGTAGAATAAATAATTTGTTCTGAATAACTTACCTGTATCTGGCCAAATAAAAAAATTTATAAATACAAGTCTTCTCTTCTGTCCACAGATCCACCATGCGCTGAGTGTTGAGAACAACCTGCTGCAGCCGTGCAGGAAGCTCCTAGCCTTTGCTGGATGTGTGTGTCTCAGGGTGACATGCCCAGCTCAGCCTAGGTACGGGTACCGTGCCAGCTCCCAGAGGACCTCAGTGTACGCCCATCTGACCGGGGCCCTGCTGGAGGCCACCGCCGCCCTCGGGGCCCGCAGTACTCTGCCCAGTGTAACCGTGGGCTCCACTGGACACGCCATGCTCAAAGGTAAGAAGGTGTGTGTGCGCGTGTGTGTGTTATAGGAGGCTTGTGTGTGTATGTATGTATGTATGTATGTATGTATGTACAGTTGAAGTCGGAAGTTTACATACACTTATGTTGGAGCCATTAAAACTCGTTTTTTCAACTACACTAAACCTTTTTCAGATGCATTTTGTACCACACACAGTTTATTGCAGTTTAACAGAAAGTGGTCTGAACTTCAGATTACCTAGGTAGAACTTGAATTGGCTTGTATTTCTGTCTGACTTCGCTCTCTGTCTCCGGCTCGTGTTCCAGAAGAGAAGGTGTGTTCCTGTGGGTTGTTCCTGATTTTTGAACAGCAGTTTAATAGAATAGAAGGGGTTATCATTAGAAATGTATTCCCCAGTGGGCTGCTCTTATTTTTCCTACATGCTGGCTAGCTCAGGTCTGGTCACATTGGGCCATGTGAGAGAGGAGAGGATGGGGACTATGGTTTTCACCCCCCCCTTCGATGTCTGTCTGTCTAACCTAGGCCAGGCACTCGGCACGTTGGGCCCTGTGGTCGTATATACTTTTTTGTTTTAGACTTTCACAGGCTTCACAAGTATTGGCTATCACTAAAAAACCTACTCATTAATTGAGCTATTTCTATCACCTTAACTCTGTAACCTAAGGAATGGAGTCGGTCCTGCTTTCAGAACTGTTCAAGTCTTTATGTTCTCTAAAGTTCTTTATTTGTTAGTGTAGGTTTTCCAACGTTGTTATTCAGAGATATTAGATATCAATCCTTGTGTTGATGAGACTGATGGTGCCAACTAATGATCAACACAACCCACGCTAATCTATTCACTCTCCCTAGTTTAGCTAAGTGGCCTGCAGTGAGTCACACTGAGGTTCAACTCTGCACCTCGTCCAAATCAGAAAAGCTAGCAAATTAAAAACCCAGTATGCACTTCAAAGATGGCTGCTTTGCTCTTTTGATTAGCACAAGTACTTTATTTCCCCTCTCTCCCTGATTGTCTCCTGGTCTAATCTGATGTTGGCTGACTTCTGCCTTCTTTCTGGCTGGCCCACACACTCTCTGTGTCTCTTTGTGTCTCTCGCAAGTCTCTCTCGCGCTGTCTCTCTGTCTCTCTCTCACGCTCTACAATGATGATTTCACCTTGAAGTCTCCCGTGGGCCTGTCTAGCGCGATGATGTAACACCCACACACACAAAGAGAGAGCGCTGTAAGCTTATCCCCCCTCTGGCTCGGATGAAAATCCTGCTGGACAGAGGCCAGGTGACAGGCCTTCTGATGCGGCTTTGACACATTGAGTCACTAGCCCCCTCGCTATCCCCGCCGTCCTAATATTAATTGCAGGAGCATTCCTTTGTTATAGAGTCCGGGAAGCTGTACGGCATTCGTTCAAAACCAGAACTGAAAGCTGATAGAGCCCTTTGTAGGACTTGATTGAGATGCCGGTAGCTGTCGTGTGAGGTTGGATTGAGACGGTAAATAAGGAGAAAGAGAGCCACGGTGTTAGGCTATGCTATGGACTGCAGAATGTATTCACCCACCAGGTTTACAAACTATAGCAGTTTACTCCAGCTCTTCTCTTATTTGTACAGTATGTTCCACAGGAATGGTTTTGAGTCGATGCCTGCAGAATACATGTAGACTCTACCTGCCTCTGTTTTGATTTGCAGACTCGGTTCTGATAAATAAGAACATTTGGTCCGCAACACATCCGTCTTCTTTCGTTGATATACAGATTGATGATCTCTATATACGGTAGTCTCCCTCAGGAGTCCAGTTGATGTTTTCATCTGTGGAGTCTTTTCATAATAGAACATCAGTCAGGGGTTTGTGTTGTCCACCTAGAGATCTTGTTTTCATCTCTGGAATATGAAAACATTGTATTAACCCTTTCTCCAAAGGGTCAGAGAGGCTTTTGTTTTGAGATCCCCCTGTCTTCTCGTCTCCTCTTTCTTGCCTTCTCCCAATGGGCTACATACTGTTACTGTCATGTTCTCTTCAGTACATTGTCACTGATGTTAAAATGCTGTAGTAGTCTTCCAGCCAAGAACAGTGTTACTGCGACTATCTACTGTAATAAGTAGAGAACAGATACAGTAAGGCGTAGTTTGCTATTGGTGACATACTGGCAGCTGCAAACACAAATAACGGCTTTAGAAAAAGGCTGACTGGAATAGCCGGGTCAAGATCAGGTCAAAGTACAGCGAGATCCACCAGTATGCTAGAATGAAAAGCGGTTGTTTGTCTGAAGTGCAGACCCACACGGCGAGAGGTTAGAGAGGCTGCGTGTAAGCCCAGGTTGTCAGCTAGCGTTGTTTATGTTGTTTATGTCGAACTGCTGCGCGGTGACTGCGCTAGGCTAGCTATCGCATTGTCTGACAGCTTGTGGACAAAAAGCAGATGTGGGTTAAACAACGAAGCCTTTCCTCCTCTTTTGAGTAGTCATGTTATGAAAAGCCGTGTTCAGTTTTTTGTGTACTGAATAGGGTGATGCTTGAAGTCTTTTGTCCTACAGATCGCATTGTCTAAATGTGTTTTAAATGACTAAATAAGGGAAATACTGTTTGGCTTCCTCCCAACAAGCTGTTGATATACATTGTGTGTTCGAACCATTTATTTTTTTATTTAATTTTTTATTTCAACTTTATTTAACCAGGTAGGCAAGTTGAGAACAAGTTCTCATTTACAACTGCGACCTGGCCAAGATAAAGCAAAGCAGTTCGACACATACAACAACACAGAGTTACACATGGAGTGAAACAAACATACA
This sequence comes from Brachymystax lenok tsinlingensis, assembly GCA_030435695.1. Taxonomy (NCBI): domain Eukaryota; kingdom Metazoa; phylum Chordata; class Actinopteri; order Salmoniformes; family Salmonidae; genus Brachymystax; species Brachymystax lenok. The sequence continues at coordinate 14,279,172 of CM059780.1, read as the reverse complement.
GTCAATAATACAGTAGGAAAAAAACAAATCTATATACAATGTGTGCAAATGAGGTAGGATAAGGAACATAAGGCAATAAATAGGCCATGGTGGCCAAGTAACTACAGTATAGCAATTTAACACTGGAATGGTAAATGTGCAGTAGATGAATGTGCAAAGTAAAAATACTGGGGTGCAAAGGAGCAAGATAAATAAATGACTATGGTAGGGGATGAGGTAGTTGGTTGGGCTATGTACAGATGCAGTGATCTGTGAGCTCCTCTGACAGCTGGTGCTTGAAACTAGTGAGGGAGATAAGTGTCTCCAGTTTCAACGATTTTTGTAGTTCGTTCCAGTCATTGGCAGCAGAGAACTGGAAGGAAAGGCGGCCAAAATAGGAATTGGCTTTGGGGGTGGCCAGTGAGATATACCTGCTGGAGCGAGTGCTACGGGTGGGTGCTGCTATGGTTACCAGCGAGCTGAGATAAGGCAGGGCTTTACCTAGCAGGGACTTGTAGATGACCTGGAGCCAGTGGGTCTGGCGACGAGTGTGTAGCGAGGGCCAGCCGACTAGAGCATACAGGTCGCAGTGGTGGGTAGTATATGGGGCTTTGGTGACAAAGCGGATGGCACTGTGATAGACTGCATCCAGTTTGCTGAGTAGAGTGTTGGAGGCTGTTTTGTAGATGACATCGCCGAAGTCGAGGATCGGCAGGATAGTCAGTTTTACTAGTGCAAGTTTGGCAGCATGAGTGAAGGAGGCTTTGTTGCGAAATAGAAAGCCGATTCTAGATCTAATTTTGGATTGGAGATGTTTAATGTGAGTCTGGAAGGAGAGTTTACAGTCTAGCCAGACACCTAGGTATTTGTAGTTGTCCACGTATTCTAGGTCAGAGCCGTCCAGGGTAGTGATGCTAGTCGGGCGGGCGGATGCAGGCAGCGAACGGTTGAAAAGCATGCATTTGGTTTTACTAGCGTTTAAGAGCAGTTGGAGGCCACGGAAGGGGTGCTGAATGGCATTGAAGCTCGTTTGGAGGTTAGTTAACACAGTGTCCAAAGAAGGGCCAGTTGTATACAGAATGGTGTCGTCTGCATAGAGGTGGATCAGAGAATCACCAGCAGCAAGAGCGACATCCTTGATGTATACAGAGAAGAGAGTCGGCCCAAGAATTGAACCCTGTGGCACCCCCATAGAGATTGCCAGAGGCCCGGACAACAGGCCCTCCGATTTAACACACTGACCTCTGTCGGCAAAGTAGTTGGTGAACCAGGCGAGGCAATCATTAGAGAAACCAAGGCTGTTGAGTCTGCCGATAAGGATGTGGTGATTGAGTCGAAAGCCTTGGCCAGATCAATGAATATGGCTGCACAGTAATGTCTCTTATCGATGGCGGTTATGATATCGTTTAGTACCTTGAGCGTGGCTGAGGTGCACCCGTGACCAGCTCGGAAACCGGATTGCACAGCAGAGAAGGTACGGTGGGATTCGAAGTGGTCAATGATCTGTTTATTAACTAGGCTTTCAAAGACTTTAGAGAGGCAGGGCAGGATTGATATAGGTCTATAGCAGTTTGGGTCTAGGGTGTCACCCCCTTTGAAGAGAGGGATGACCGCAGCAGATTTCCAATCTTTTGGGATCTCGGATGCCACCAAAGAGAGGTTGAGCAGACTGGTAATAGGAGTTACAACAATGGCAGCAGATAGTTTTAAAAAGAGAGCGTCCAGATTATCTAGTCCGCTGATTTGTACGGGTCCAGATTTTGCAGCTCTTTTAGAACATCTGGAGTTTGGTGAAGGAGAAGCTGGGAAGGTAGATGCAGGGGGGGCGGAGCTATTGGCCGGGGTTGGGGTAGCCAGGAGGAAAGCATGGCCAGCCGTAGAGAAATGCTTGTTGAAATTTTCGATTATCATGGATTTGTCGGTGGTGACCGTGTTACCTAGCCTCAGTGCAGTGGGCAGCTGGGAGGAAGTGCTATTGTTCTCCATGGACTTGACAGTGTCCCAAAACCTTTTGGAGTTAGAGCTACAGGATGCAAATTTCTGTTTGAAAAAGTTAGCCTTTGCTTTCCTGACTGATTGCGTGTATTGGTTCCTGACTTCCCTGAACAGTTGCATATCGCGGGGACTATTCGATGCAATAGCAGTCCGCCACAGGATGTTCTTGTGCTGGTCAAGGGCAGTCAGGTCTGGAGTGAACCAAGGGCTGTATCTGTTCTCAGTCCTACATCTTTTGAAAGGGGCATGCTTATTTAAGATGGTGAGGAAGTTGCTTTTAAAGAACGACCAGGCATCCTCGACTGACGGAATGAGGTCAATATCCTGCCAGGATACCCGGGCCAGGTCGATTAGAAAGGCCTGCTCGCAGAAGATTTTAGGGAGCGTTTGACAGTGATAAGGGGTGGTCGTTTGACCGCGGGCCCATAGCGGATGCAGGCAATGAGGCAGTGGTCGCTGAGATCCTGATTGAAAACAGCAGAGGTGTATTTGGAGGGCAAGTTGGTCAGGATAATGTCTATGAGGGTGCCCATGTTTACAGAATTAGGATTGTACCTGGTGGGTTCCTTGATGATTTGTGTGAGATTGAGGGCATCTAGCTTAGATTGTAGGACTGCCGGGGTGTTAAGCATATCCCAGTTTATTTGGCGACATGGGGGGGAAACTTGGGGCAAGTCTCCAGTTTTTAAGGCTGTCAATGGTGTATGACCTCATGCCTTACAGAGGTGGCACCACAGGTCCCAGATTGGTGGGGCAAAAACAAAAATCCTGGTAGCCGATCCAGGTAAAACTGGACCTTATATGTTATGAAGGTGTTTATCAGGTGTTAAAAGTTTTAATATGGGCTATGATGGGACCAGAGTTTTTGTCATCCGGTCACATGGTTTGAAAAAATCTTCTGGAAAAACTCCTGGGCTTGGGGAGGATGAAAACCCTGTCAAACTGCGGCAACCTGTACTTGTTTCACATTAATTCATATGGATTATTTTTTAAAGCTAGACTAACAGGGAGGGGGATTTCCTCTGCACAGACAGCAACATGATTGGACAATAGCACTCACAGGGCTGAGCTTGCTTTATGCAGGTTTGCATTGTGTAGGCTTGCATTGTGTAGGCCTGCCTTATGCAACTGTAGGCCTAAAGAAAACATGATCTCAGTCTGTCAGCTATTGTGTTTATTGAGTAATTCAAGCTAATAATTTTGTATTGAAATCGTCTAGGTAGCCTAGTCAGCCTAAGTTTGAAAAGAAACCACATTCGATCCCATTCACATTTTCTCTTAACACAAATAAATGGGCTATACATACATAATGTTACCGCTTTGTTTACCCCGGACAGAGGGACAGGGCGTAGTAGACCGTATGTAGCTGCTGCTGTTAGTAGTTGATCAGACTGAAAAATCATCTTGTTTCCATGCAATACAGCATGCCAGATCATCTTTAATGTTTAGGTGTAGGCTGCTACAACATTTATGTAAAGAGTTTTTGCTTGTCTGTCGGGAGTGATGTGTTATCACCAGTGGCGTATTGCAAGGCAACATGCAAGGTCCGAGCAAGCCCCCCCCAAAAGTAATAAATAAATAGTGGATTCATTTATTTTGGGGTTGTGAAAACAGCTAACTGCGGGGGATGTGTGGTTGTCACGTTTGCTAAATAAATAAGCTACCAGAGGAAAGTGGAGAGCGCGATTTCCTTAAATCTGATTTCTCAAGACATGCACTGAGCCTGCAGCAGCACTCAGATGTGAAGGACAGAGAAATTGTGCGCGAGTTGAGCAATCGTGAGGGAATTTGGTAAAAAAATAAATAGTAATTAAAAGAAAATACGCACTTGGCCCCTCTTTTTAACACGTTAGCATCAATATTTTTCTATTAAACTAAATCAAAAGTGGTGAGCCGCTGCCCCACCTAAGGGAAAAGTGCTGGGGAAAATGCCAGCTTACCAAACGTATTCTGGCAGCACTGAGTATTACCTTGATATTCTGTTAGACTTAAATGTTCCTTTGGACTGGGGAGTGACTAAGCTTTATCTGAATATTTATCTGAAAACCATTTTACAAGCACCAGTAAATCAATGGTACACTCCTTTTCTCTGAGACTTCCCTCCACTTTGTAATGAGTCATATTTGGCTTTTAGACTCTGTGTTTAGATACTTGACCCTCCCTCTGTAGATGGACATGTATAGCCTTCATGTGTATGTAAACTGACCTCACAGAGAGGAGCTGGGGAAGGGGGAGGGAGGAGTGTTGGGGCTATCGGTGTGTCTCTGTGTGGGGTGTTATAGCTCTAGCTGGAGGGTGCTGGCTGCAGGCGTTGCTGGTGCATGGCTGTGAGGTTTTTAGCGTGTCAGCTCGGTGAGAAGCAGAGCAACAAGAGCTGGAGAGCAGCTGGCGCTCCTGAGCTGCTCTGATGTGGACAAGTGCACCTCGCCGGTGCTGTGTGAACAACCACAGAGCTAACAGTAACGACAGCGCTGCTCCCGCCGTCCGCAGCTCAGCCATGAAGCACTCCCACAGGATGGACTTCAAGCTGATCAGTAAGTGGGCTTTAAATGAAACCGTCTAGAGACAGACAGGATTCAGTGCTGTAGTCCTATGGAATGGACAATACTGGGAGTGTGTGGACTATACTGGGAGTGTACTGTGAGTGTGTAGACCATACTGTGAGTGTGTAGACCATACTGTGAGTGTGTAGACCGTACTGTGAGTGTGTAGACCGTACTGTGAGTGTGTAGACCGTACTGTGAGGTGTGTGGACTATACTGTGACTACTGTGAGTGTGTGGACTATACTGTGACTGTACGGTGAGTGTGTGGACTATACTGTGACTGTACGGTGAGTGTGTGGACTATACTGTGACTGTATGGTGAGTGTGTGGACTATACTGTGACTGTACTGTGAGTGTGTGGACTATACTGTGACTATACACTGTGAGTGTGTGGAGTATACTGTGAGTGTGTGGAGTATACTGTGACTATACTGTGAGTGGATGGAGGCTCTCTTCACTCAACAGTAAGCTATCTGCCTGCACCTAAGCAGCCTTCTCAAGTGTGTGTGATTTACATTTCTTCAGTTTCTATAGCTAGCCTACTCACTTGCCTGTGTTCCTCTAGTCTCCAGAGTTTCTGTCTCCAGAGCTGTCACAGACTGTTGCTTCTCCTGTCTCTGTCCCTCTGTCCATGGCTAGTTTACCAGGACTGGCTGGTCACATTATGTCCTGGTTCGTAATGGCATGTTTTATTTTGAGCTCCAAGGACAGACTTCTGTTCCCCTACAGTCTGTTGCAATATTGTTTTGAAAGATGTGGATTTGTTGACTTGAAACAGTATTTTTGATGTCATGAATTTGTTGTGTGGTTTGGGCTTTAGAGAGACTGGTCAGGTGCCGTGGTTATAGTCTGTATCCGCTGATGTAAATGGCTTTATAAATTATTTGATTGATTGATACAAGGTTTTGGGGTGTTGTGTTATGTCCTTGTCATGAGACTGATATGGGTAAAGTCAATTTATCATACTAAAGAAATGTGTATATAACCAGGCTGGTTTTAGAATAATAAAATAATGATCTCCGACTTGGTGCACCTGTTTGATTCATGCCCTACTGTAGTTGTGATTGTCATCACTGCTGCAGTGAGTAATGTCAGACATGTTAAAGGTTCTGTGCTCTGCTCGGGTCAGTATAAATAGCCAGGTGATTCATCATGGCATGGCTCAAGCTACGGTAATTGCAAGCTTCTCTTGATCAGCCTTTGAAATGGTTTACCTTCTGTTATTCTCCTTTGTCACGCCAATAAGCGTCCTCCGACTTGCTCCTCACACAGGATATACCACAGAGGGGCAAAGGAAAAGAACTCTCTCGACTCAGGTCTTGACTCTCTTTCCTGAGGGTCTGACCAATGGCCTTTAAGCAACCTGAGTACAGCTCTGAGTCTATTGTTGTACAGACACGGGCCGTGACACAGGCTGACAGAAAGACGCCGTTTGAGATCACAGACGGCGTCTCCTCAGCAGGATGTACAGTAGGCTTCAGCCTGGACCAGCCAGCTAGGCAGCCTGGGTATTCCCTATATAGTGCACTACTTTTTACTGGAGCCCTATTGGACCTGGCCAAACGTAGTGCACTACTATATAGGAATAGGGAGCCATTTAGGATGCAACCGGGCCTATTCTGAAGAAGGATCTTTGCAGACACTCTCCCATGAGCCCTGTTTACCAGGCTTTCATGCAAGGCTTATGCTGTGCTTTGAGTAGGGCATCATGCATAAAGATTAGGGAGCGGGAGACACTTAGCCCCGGAGTATTGTACTACATAATCAAATGCAATTTATTTCCACTTCAAAAGGTAGCTCATAAAAAGAGGACATTGAGCAGATGTTGGAGATGGATGATAACAGACGCTGATATGTTGAAAATATTTCCAGGACCATATGCCGCACAGCTTAAAAAAACAATTAAATGTTCAATATTAGTTTTGAGATATTAACTTGATAAGAAGTCAATGATTTATAGCATTATAAAACCAAAACAAATGCTGCTCTTGTTAAAGGGAGAGTAGTGTTATTGACTACAAGGATAAAATGGCTAATATGGTCAATGGCAATGTTTGAGCTTGAACTGTAATATGGGGGCCCAATAAAACACTGAGCCCCCTTTATCAAGGTTCTAAAAACAAACAATAATTTGATTAATTCTTCTTATGTTCTGCTTTTGTGCCATTCTAGAACTTTCTGATTATGTTCTGGCTAAGCGGGGCGATTTATTTATTTCACCCACTTCAGTATCATTTTCAAGGGACAATCTGCAGTGGCTACGTCCCTTTTTAGACTTTTAAATTCATGATATGTAGCCATTTATTCTTGAAGAATATAGGCCCAAATTATAAATGCCTTGTAAAGCTTAGTTGAACTACCTTACTCCATCAGAATTCAAAACACAGGCTTATTTTACTTCATTGTTTGTAAACAAACACTGTACAGCCTCAAAACATGGTTAAAACTATCATTTTGATCTCATAGACGGTCAGTCCTTGCATCCATAGCTCGGTCCATGAATTAGAGTAGTTACATTGGTCCATCCCTGAGCTGTTTACCCAAGCAGTGGCGGGATGGTCCCTTTTTCTTATTGTTTGAACTGTCCCATTTAAGTCTGACTCTGATTTAAGTTTTTTTTTTTACCACAAGTCCTAGTGCAGTCTGCCGGATGTTGTGTTTAGTTAGACTCAGCTCTAGGCCGCAGCATGATAGATTGCGTCAATCTCACAATGTAAACGGCACACAAATCCACACTCGCACACACTGTTCATTACCGAGAGCAGTTGAGAGACTGCGCCGGATGCACAAATCAACCAATATAAATGGGCAATTTATTTATTTATTTTCTCGCCGCCAGTTATTGCGGTAGCCATGGCTACCTGGCGCACGTATCAAAAGGTTTCCCAGGACATCCAGCGGTGGTGTGTGGCGGCTGAGGGCTGACGATGTCCAGAGGGGCATCTAATTCCCCATATTTATGGTATTTCTGCACCGGTCCCCCTGTCCACCATACCAACAGAGCACACAGCCATTTATCTCTGAGCAGAGACAGCAGAGCTGTGGTGTGTGTTCTCAGGGTGTGTAAACACACTGGAAACGGGGCTAATGGCTCCTGTATGAAAACCCAAATACGCACTTCTGCCACTCGGGTGGAAATGTGGGAGGCACTTAGAAGTTTGATGTCTGAACTAGGGAGTTTGTTTTAGACGTGTTTTGTATTCTGAAAAGCAGCGGGGTTCAGCTTTCCTACCATGTTTAATTTTACCTGGGAATTGACGTTGGAGGATACTTTTTAGTTTACTGAGTACATCTCTCACCTGTCTGTCTCTCGCAGAGCGTCAGCTGTGCAGCAACATGTCGGCGTCCAGCGCCATCCCGTCCAACGTGACGGGTATCAGCAAGGAGCTGGTCGAGCTGCGTCACCTGATCCAGTTCCCCGAGGAGATCGCCAGCATCCTGACGGAGCAGGAGCAGCAGCTGTACCGCCGCGTCTTCCCCCTGGACTACATCTGTTTCTTCACCAGGGACCTGGGCAGCCCCGACTGCAGCAAGCGCCTGCACCCCAGCCTCAAGGCCTCGCTGTCGGCCCCGACCATGCCCATACAGACCCAGAGGAACACCGTGGAGGACCTGGTCACGCGGTTCAATGAGGTGAGACTAGTGAAGAGAGGCTGGACTAATGTGACTGCGTTGAGTGGTTAGTAACAACCTTGGTCCTAAATATCTACTGGATGGGGTTCCATGAATTAAGGTCTTGATGATTCAGCTATTAGTTGAGTGAAGTGTGTTAATGCTGGGCTATAACAAAAGCCTGCACACATTGTTGCTCTCCGGGACCAGGGTCGAAGAGCCCTACTGTATTAGGTTATTGAAGATCTCACTTGACGGTAATGTTAATTGTTAGTTATTATTTTTTGCCTTGTGGAATTGACCACCTGGTGGTATACTGTGTTTGGTGGTCTTACTCTTGCCAGTTTGTTTCCCATACTTGCGGTGATTAGTGTCAAATTACACTCATAAACGGAGCCCTTTGAGCTGCCCTCTTTGCTGATTGACTTTGAGAATAAACAATTAAGAAAAACATCTCGGCCACATCGGGATGAGGTCAGTCCCAAGCACACAGAGGAGAGTGGAAACGATGTCATCTTTAAGTTTCATGCCTTAACATCAGCTGGTTTTTATTAAGTGAGTGAAGGAGAGTGAGAATTGTATTTCCCCAAATGTGCATCCTAACCATTTTTGGGCAAGTGGCGGAGCTACAATCAAATGAGTGACTCTTCTCAACAGAGACAGAGTCTGACATAACCTCCACAGCATGGTAGAGATGGACTCACTATGTGTGTGGTTACCTGCTGTGCCCCAGTTCCACGAACTGGATCAGAGAAACTGGACAGGCTATTTGATCCGAAATGGCTGTCTGGAGCAGTTAACTCTGACAAACACAAAATGGTCGTGTGGTGAGTTTGTAATAACTCTGTCAACCTTGATTATGTCATCGTTCCATCATGGGGAAACTGAACCTTGACAAGGAAAACAAGATTTTAAGCACGTTCTATGCTTTTGATCACTGGTCAAATGGTGTTATTGGCATTCACACCAAAAGATGTATTCCTGGAATGATAATTCCATTGTTATTGTGTAGCCCGTTTGATTTATACTAGATCATATTGGAATCAGAGTGCCGTTTGGTTTTTAGTCCAGTGGATTCCGATTGTCATTCTGATGTAACCCCTATGTCGTGATAAAAGGGACGCCACACAACAGGTAAAGACTATTTTAGGTCACCGCCGACTGATCTCATCCATGGAAGTACGGGAGTCGTGCCATCTAGAATATCAGCCGCTCTGACAGATATGCACCTGCCTCTAATCTACGGCCTACCAGTGCTTTCATGTCCACCGCCGACAATGTTTATAGCGCTGAGGGACGTAGCTGTAATGTAACACAGTCTGGATTCAAATAGTTATGTACTGCAGACACTTGGGAGAAGTGGAATGTCATGTTTCTCTCTCTATCACTTTGGTGCCGTCTCTCATTGTCAGTCGTTCCTGGAAACGATGGAGGAGAAGGAGGATGATATCTTTGTGTCTGCGATGGCGCTGTAACTTTTAGTGTCTGAAGTTTTCTCTCTGGAGGAATCAAACTGAAGCCCCCTTTACATCTTACATAAGCCAGTAATTGGATCTGTGTTATGTTGTTTTTTTAAGCCTACTGGCTTCTCTCTGGGTGTGTACAGATGTGGGTTTTTCATTTGATTGCTCTTGTGTTGCTGAGAATTTTGCACAGCAGGAAATGCAAAGTTGTTTAGGTTTAAAAAGGCTTTACAACTTTGTAATTTCCACTTTAAAATGTCATACTTGATTAGCCCTAAGGACAAATTATAATGCCCAAAACAATTCACATTTCCTGTTGCTGCAGGATTATTTTCTTGCTGTAGTGAGCAGGCTCAAATTAAGATTCAACATCTGTAACTGTAGACTGCCGAGCAGAGCGACAAGAGGAATGCTTACAGGGATGACTTTAGAGAGGCAGAGAGTCTGACTGGCCCTGGTTCTGATGACTGGTTCTCCCATAGGAACAGAACAGACCTGACTGGCTGCAGTATCAGGAACCTGCCTGTGGAACTGTTTATGTAACCCTCATTGTTTTAGGGGGAGGGGGGGGTTTAGCCGCAACACGACAGCGGGCAAATATTTGCTCCAACTGTTATGTCCAGTCCAGGGTTTCTGCCTGAACTTGGATAAACCCTTATGACTACTATTTTGGTTGGATGTATGCAACAAACGAGACCTGATGCAATCAAGAGGTCTCATAACTTGTTCTAGAGCCGACTAGCAGCATTGTTTCGTGTTAGGTTGGAGATTGTGACCGCTAAACCTGGGTTGAAATAAGGCCTAATTCAATTTCATTGAGTTCATCATAAATGGTGCTGTGTAGAACATTAACCTGCCCAGTTTGAAACACTAGTCCTTTCACTATAAGGATGTGTCCAAAATGGCACCATATTCCCTATATAGTGCCTCGACTTTTAACCAGAGCCCTACGAAAGCAGTGCACTATATGGGGACTAGCGTGTCATTTCAACCGCAGCCTGGCTGTTACAGAGCATTGGCAGGTCATGAAGTAGACGATGTTGTAACTGAGAGTTTCTGCCTCTAACAGGTGAGCTCGTGGGTGACCTGGTTGATCCTGACTGCGAGCTCAATGGAGGAGAAGAGAGCGGTGTTCTCCTACCTAGTCCACGTGGCCAAGTGCTGCTGGAACATGGGCAACTACAACGCTGTCATGGAGTTCCTGGCTGGACTACGGTATTTGGCCCTCCGGACACGTTTCTTACACGCCTCACCTTTTTCCAACCGGCTGTAATCCTACAGCACCTGTCAATTTTCATTATTCAGATTGCACCTAATTAAAAATTGTTCTGCTAAACATAATGTAAGTCAGATGTGTGCTAGATCGATATGGAATTATTCTCTGCTCCAGGTCTCGTAAAGTACTGAAGATGTGGCAGTTCATGGAGCAGTCGGACATTGAGACCATGCGCAGGCTGAAAGATGCCATGGCGCAGCACGAGTCTTCGTCCGAGTACAAGAAAGTGTTGAACCGTGCCCTTAACATCCCAGGGTGCAAGGTAGTGCCCTTCTGTGGTGTCTTCCTCAAAGAGCTGAGTGACGCGCTGGACGGGGCCGCCAGCATTATCAGCCTGCGCCATTCAACGCACGACTCGCCAGAGGACTCACTAGAGGTAACGAAGTGGGCCAGGCCCAGGCTTGCATGCCAGGCTTGTAGCATAGTGGGTGAACAAGGCTAGGTGGACTGACCACACCTGCTATCGCTCTGAAGCTCTTAACACAGCTTTGATGGCTCTTCCTAGATGAGCAGTTTGAGCGTGTACACTTTACATCAAGTTGCTGTTTCACCTGTGTAGTGCCACCTTTTATTGTTCATGTTAACCTGTTTCTCTTTCTGTGTAGTTTGTGGGGGACTACGGCGGGCAGCAGCACTTCCTGCAGAGGGCGGGGCCAGACGGGCTGCACAGCCAGGAGAAGGAAGCCACGGTCAGCAACATCCTGCAGATCATCCGCTCCTGCAACCGCAGTCTGGAGACGGAGGAGGGAGAGGAGGGCCACCACGAAGGCTCCTCCACCTCCTGCAAAAAGACTTTCATGGACAGGAACAGGAACCAGTAAGTGACAGGATCAGGAAGAAGTGGTGCTCAGGCACAGATCTAGGATCAGTTTTAGGATTCCCAAATCCTCACCTTAACCTGTGTGGGGGGGGATCCTAAAGTGTCAGGAAGAATCTACAGTCGATCCATTCCTCTCTTCATCTAGGCGTTCCCTCTACTTGACTACTCCCCTCTAGCATATACAGTACTTGCATGTTTGATTTAAAGGTTATTTATACGTGGATTTTCTATGAATGTTTCACATTCTAAATCAGAATTACATGGATGATAAATTTAGATTCCACCTGTTTAAACGCTCTTTAATCTGAGAAAGTTGAGAATAACGTCTTCCACTTTAAATCCTAAATCTTTTCCCCCTGATGTTTCCGCAACCGACCTCCACCAAAGTTATGTTGTGTTTAAAGTAGCTCTTATTTCAATGTCAACCCTTTCAGAAGGAATGGTGAACCCTGTCTGATAGCGGAAGGCTCCCTTTAATGTCAACTCCTTTCTCCGCTGTTTCTTTGACAGAAACACATCGAGACAGAAGGTGGACGGCTTTTATACTGTTCAGTTAGAGCCGTAAGAACCACAGTAGCTCTGCAGACATTGTCCATGGACCACTTCAGTTGAGACAGCCATTGCTGCAGCTTGTCCTCATTTTCATTTTTTTTTTAAGTGTGTGAGCACAATTGAATGTTCTGTCCAGCAGAGGTGTAGTCGTTATGAAATATCATTGTTTGGCCTTGAACGTTCTGAATGCATAGTAACTGCAAGACAAATAATATTTTAAGACTGGTTATTTTAGAGAATATGCAACAGTAAAGAACAGATTATAGTTAAGCAATAAGGCACGAGGGGTGTGGTATATGGCCAATATACCATGGCTAAGGGCTGTTCTTAAGCACGACTCAACGCGGAGTGCATGGATACAGCCCTTAGCCGATGGTATATTGGCCATATATCACAAACCCCTGAGGAGCCTTATTGCTATTATAAACTGGTTACCAATGTAATTAGAGCAGTAAAAATAATGTTTTGTCATACCCGTGGTATACAGTCTGATATACCGCGGCTGTCAGCCAATCAACATTCAGGGCTCGAACCACCCGGTTTATGATGTCTGATATACCACGGGTTTCAGCCAATCAGCGTCCAGGACCCAAACGACCTGGTTTATGATACTGTATAATCAATGACAAGTGTTGCTTGACAGGAAGCAGAGGTTCATGAATCATATTTAATGTCAGGTTATCTGGGGACTGCGAGTGTTTATGATGGGAATTCTTTGTTGAGATAGCAGTTTCACTACTTTACAGTTTCCTTTTGGCTTTACAAAGCAAAGTCGATGGCATAAATGATTGTGATAGAAATCTAAAGAGTTCCCGTTACCTGTACTAGTGTACTATAGTGGAAAACGAGAGCCAATTTCCAGCGCCGTGTAGTTTCCTGACCCTAATGGGAGATCTGTTTGTCCTCAGACTGGGGTTAATGGTTACTTGGTGGAAAAGGCCTCTGATTTATGACACCATTTTGTGTCCGGCGGGGCCTCTGGATCCAGTCAGTGGTGTTCTGTGGAAGTCCTCTCACAATGTTGATTGGAGGAAAGATAAGGGCAAATGTGACACCTCTCATCCTTTCAGTCCTTCTCTGTTTTACTTGTTTTATCTAAACTATTTGTAGCTAGACACTTCCTGACCTTTTCTCTCTGTTCTTCCTCCCTCATTCCTCCCTCATTCCTCCCTCATTCCTCTTTCCACCGTAGCTCTTTCAGGAGCAGGTCAGATTCCAACCGTGTCTTGTAAGTTATCAGACTGCCGTTCAGAGCTTTCCCACTAACTGACTTTGCTTTATTTGTATGTGTAGAATTTGCTGTTACAATTGCATGGTGCGTTTTTATGTTTGTTCAGACTGGGCTGCATTCAATGCATTTGCTATCCTCAAAGTGATGTTCTTTTGGTAGATGACATGGCTGGGTTGTTACACTCATTGAATAGAACAAGGTGGTGATGCGACAATCATTCCCCCTCTATATGTCCTAGAGCAGAGGCAGAACATTTAACCGATCACAAATATCCACTGTTTGGTGTTCTGCTCCTCTTTGACCTCCTTGTTCGCCCGTTAGGTTTGTGGTGGGAGACCTGTCAGACTCTGAGGGGGATCTGTCTGAGCTGGCTAAAGAGGTGGAATTCCAGGGAACCGAGGAGACCCACCGGGCCTTCGGCCACGGCACGGAGCTCATCCCCTGGTACGTGCTCTCCCTCCAGCCTGATGTCCACCAGTTCCTCCTGCAGGGAGCCACCGTCATCCATTACGACCAGGAGAGCCACCTCACCGCTCGCTGCCTCCTCCGCCTGCAGCCCGACAACTGCATCCTGACCTGGGCTAATCCCCAGAGCGGCAGCCCCCCCGCAGAGCCCCCAGGCCTGGGTCAACCTGTAGTTAACAGCCTGTCGGAGGGTCTGCTGGACCTCTCGGTGGTCAAGGCTGTGTTCCTGGGCCACTCCGGGGTGGACTTGCATGCTGTGTGTCTGCAGAACAAGCTGTGTAACGGCATGAGGGCCGAGGAGAATGGGGTCAGTCTACTTTACGGGCTCCATACTACAGACAACAGGCTGCTGCACTTTGTGGCCCCCAAGCACACAGCCCGCATGTTGCATGAGGGACTGGTGGAGCTGGTCAACGCCATGAGGAAGCTGAAGAAGTTCCCCGATCAGAGACTGCACTGGCTCAGGAGGCAGTACGTCAGCCTCTATCAGGTAAAATACTACTTCATTGAGATTGTGTATTGGATGATATGGGATGGCAGGTATATTGAATCAGTCTAGAATACACAAGGTAGAATTGATTTGGGATGTCTAATGTCCCGTTAATCAATACTCAAAAGGGAAACGGTGAGCCTCCGTAACTTCAGCACAGATGTGAGGAAGGTGATTTTGACTCATTCTAATGTCAATTCGCCTTGAGTGAGCAATTTCCTCAAGACTGCTGTGTGTTTCTGTTTCGTATCCAATCTGCAATAGGAGGAGGGCAGGTACGAGGGTCCCACTCTTGCTCAGGCTATAGAGCTGTTTGGGGGCCGGCGCTGGAACATGGGCACAGGGGGCACAGAGAAGCCCAGCACTCAGAAGCACAATTCCATCTCTACCACCAAGAAGAAGAAGAAGGCTCTCACCAGGGTTAGGAGAAATATACCTAAATATAGTGTTAGTTTGAGAAATACAGCCTTCAAATGTGTTTGTCTGGGTTTTTGGAGATCTGTGTCACTGACAGGGTGTTTCATAAACCACACAGGGAGACAGCGGGGACGCTACCGATGACGAGATATTCCAACGGAAAACCAAGAGCTGCAAGGACACCCTGTGCAGGAACAGGCCGGAGCTGTGTGACGGCATGGACCAGGAAGGGCTAGGTAACCTGTCCACTACCCTGACATGTAACTGTCTTCACATACCAGTAGTTTATGGTTTACAGGGATAGACACTTTCAAAAATGGGAATATCTGGGATTTTAAATAGTCCGATTTTGTTTACTTCTGAATGACTCTTGTTCGCTGTGTTTGACCATTTTTACATTGCATGTAACCCTGTACGTTATTGATACCATAGAGGACGGCTTCCCTGGACCCTTCTCCCTGTCGAGCTGTAAGACCCCAGGTTCCTCCTCCTCTTCCTCCTCCTCCAGTATGGGCAGCTCCAACCCCTCCCGTCCTCTCTCCTCCCCCGTCCTGTCAGGCAGCACCAAGGCCCAGCCAGGGTAAGACATGAAACCTGACCCCAGACCTGTTCTTAGAGGGGAAACATTGTATATAGTTGATAATACATCTGTAAACCTATTATCATATACTGATAGTGTAAGCCTCACACCAAATACTATTGCCACTTTATTTAAACATCTTTATCTACAACATAAAAAAGACACACGAAAATACATTTTAAATCTAGTGTTTTTAACTAGAACAGTAACCAATACCCTCTCGTCTTGTCCCTGTGTAGTACGTGGAGCAGCAGGAGCTGGCACGGTCGGGGGAAGGGCTGCTTCAAGGGCTTCCAGAACCTCATGATCTCTGACAGCACCATGAGTTTCATCGAGTTCGTCGAGCTCTTCAAGTCTTTCAGGTGCGCCGTCCAGCTTTCAGCCTCCTCTCTTTATAGCGGGCAGTAACTATAGTTTATATACAGTCACCGGTAGTGATTAAATGCACTCCCTCTGGCAATATAGAGGGAATTCTCATAGCACAAGAGTACAGTTATTGCATTCCGTTCAAACATTCAGAAGAAGCTTTTACAAATCCAACCAATCTTTCCCAAGGTTGTTTTGTCAAAGACACACTGTGGTTTTTTGAAGTGTCTCTCAGTTGAAAACAAAGACCAAGGCTACACGCCGAAACATGTTGCGCTTATGTAAAAATGAAAAAGCATACCATTGTCTGCTGTCAATGTCCTCCAAGAGAGAGGGGCTGAATATTTCCATCTCTTGCCAGTTGAATGTGAACGCCCCCGTTCTTGTTTTGATGCGCTGTAGCATTCGGAGCCGTAAAGACCTGAAGGAGCTGTTTGACACCTACGCCGTTCCCTGCAGTCGCTCCGGCACGGAGTCTGCCCCCCTCTACACCAACCTGAGGATCGACGACAAGGACACGGGACTGCAGCCTGACCTAGGTCTGTCCCTCGCATTGTTTTACTGTACTCCTATGTGTTTGTGACTGTGTGAGTGGTTTGCATTGGGTACTGTTCAGTCATTGTTTAAAAGTAAATAAGAAATAATATATATATTTAAGGTCAGAACGTGTATATATTTAAATATACATAAATGAGAGAACTTGATTAGTCTGGGTGGCGATGGTACAAGCTTTCAGTGCTCAGTCTGTCTAATCATGGTGAATGGGGGCTGATGGGAATACTTTATTGCAGAAGCACCAAATGCTCTGTGATCATTTCTCTCTAGAGGCTTGTTGGTTCAGAAGGACTCTAACAGTGGAGTCACACTGTGGTGTAGGAGTGTTGGACGTTAACGTCGTTAGTGTGTTAGTTAGAGAATGACTTCTAATGATGCAGTTTTCCTGTCCTCCAGACTTGCTGACCCGTAACGGTTCGGACTTGGGCCTCTTAATCCGAACACGGCAGCAGATGTCGGACAACCAGAAGCAGATCTCGGACGCCATTGCGGCCGCCAGCATCGTGACCAATGGGACGGGCGTGGAGAACGCCTCTTTAGGGGTGCTGGGGCTGGCCATCCCACAGCTCAACGACTTCTTGGTCAACTGCCAGCGGGAACACCTGACCTACGACGAGATCCTCAGCGTCATCCAGGTGGGTCACATGACTGGTCCAGCAAGTTGTACTTAAGGGATCAGACCATCTTTTACAGTCTGACATTTTTTTCCAAATTTGATTTTGGAGTGTAATATCCCTTTAACTTCTTAGGGAGTGGTGGGGCGCTAGCGACACTACCAGGTGAAATGCAAGGCGCCAAATTCAAAATCTAAAAGTTGAATTATTAAACATGCACCAATATACAAGTGTTTCATACTCATCAAAAGCTCTGTTTCTTGGCAATATCACAGCATTGTCAGATTTCAAAAAGGCTTTACGGCAAAAGCACCACATTTGAGTGTTTGAGGGTAGCACCTTTACTATTTTTCCCATTACCATGAATTCATTAGCCTTTACGGTTCATACAAAACACATTTCACAGCGAAAACAAATCAATTACCTGTTGAAGAACTTCTGCTGAGGTCTTCCTAAGTGTCCAATGAAGACAATCCATGGTTCTTTTGTTAGAAAAAGTACTGTATTATATCCATGAATCTCAGTTTGGTTCGCGCGTTATAATCAGAAACTACAGCCTCCACTCCTCCATTGAAACGGGAAGAGAACTCGTTCAACTTATACCTATAAACTTGTCCAAGAACAATCAAACATCCTTTTTTATGTATCCTTAGAAACACTTTTATGTATATTTACTATAATAATTCAACCGGAATATAAACTGGGCTATAAGAAAGGAAAAAACCACAGAGCGCGCCTGGCGAGAGCGTGCGTCCTCTTCTATTGACATCTCTGGGGACACTTCCTGATTCCTCTTCTTCTCTGCTCTAAAAGCATCTAAAAAAACATCTGAACAGTGTCTCGAGACTGTTGACATCCAGAGGAAGTGATAGGTACTGCATTCATATGCCCTTATAAGGGCATTTTCATAAGGGAGGGGTTCCAAATGAGCAATGTGTCAAAACCACTTTTTCCAGGACAGAAATTCCTCGGGGTTTCGCCTGCCATATCCGTTCTGTTTTACTCACAGACAAATGGTTAACACTTTTAGAAACCTCATAGTGTTTACTATCCAATGGTACTAAATATGTGCATATCCTATTTTCTGGGCCTGAATGGGAGGCATTTTACTTTGGGCACGCCAGGGTCTCCAAAACGGTCAGCTCATGTGCTGCTCCCTAAGAAGTTAACTAGGCAGACGTGATTTTGTGATACACTGTACAATAGACATATAGGTAAGGACCGGAGAAGTATATTCATGTGAAATACTGTTAAATTGGGTTTCTTTTGTCTCCCTCAGAAATTTGAGCCTTGCATAAGCATGCGTCAGATGGGTTGGATGTCCTTCGAAGGTTTCGCCAGGTACATTCATTTCCCAAGAAATATGAAGTTGACCAACTCAACTCATAGGAATTCTGAGATGACATTCATCACCAGTTTAGTTAGTGACCTTTACTTCTAATCCTCCCCAGGTTTTTAATGGACAAGGACAACTTTGCGTCTAAGAACGAGGAGTCTCAGGTGAACACGGAGGAGCTCCAGTATCCCATGTCTTACTACTACATAGAGTCCTCTCACAACACGTACCTCACTGGACACCAGCTCAAAGGAGAGTCCTCTGTAGAGCTCTACAGCCAGGTGATGATTGACGCAAGCGTACATATTTTCTTCGGGAAATTGACCTTTTCTAGTTTCGTTTTGGAGGGGGATTTCTAAGCATCTGATCATTTTACTTAACGTAGCAGGTGTAAAGGAAATGCCTGCGCGGGATCCCCACATCCGGTTTTCAGAGTTAAAGGAAGCAAGGATGTTTCCGGTGTATAACGACCCCGCTGAGGGTGGTGTTCCATAAGCAGGGCCAAGAGTTTTTCCAGACTATATGAACTGACCAGGACAAACTCTGGGCCCCTGCTGCACTTGAGCTATAAGATTAATTCTGTGTTGGTGTGATCGTCCATCTTATTATTATGGGATGTGGTCGTTTGTGTTGTCTAGGTGCTGCTGCAGGGCTGCAGGAGTGTGGAGCTGGACTGTTGGGATGGAGACGACGGCTCACCCATTATCTACCATGGACACACCCTCACCACCAAGATCCCCTTCAAGGTTAGTCTGTAACCCTGGCACAACCTTGGCACACTGCCACTTTTGACCTCATGTCACTGTTTGGCCTAGATACAGTACCATAATGGCCAACCTCTATTGTAGCTTGATTAATACTGCTGGAATCCCTACGGGTTGTATTCTAGAATTATGTATGTTATGCCTCATGTATTGTAACCCATGGTCTTCTAGGATGTGGTGGAGGCGGTCAATCGCACTGCTTTCGTCAACTCAGACATGCCGGTCATCCTGTCCATTGAGAACCACTGCTCTCTACCCCAGCAACGCAAAATGGCTGAAATCTTCAAGGTACCTCCTTCTGGCTCCAATGGACCTGATCTATACGGATTATAGCTGACGTGTCACGTGTCCTGTCTCGAATAACCTCGTTACTGCATTCCTTCCTTTGGAGATAAAAAGCCTTTGATTGTAGCATGTCTGTTTGTTTGTGTTTTGAAGAGTGTGTTTGGAGACAAGTTGGTGACCAAATTCCTGTTTGAGAGCGATTTCTCTGATGACCCTCTGCTGCCCTCCCCGCTGCAACTGAAGGGAAAGATCCTCCTCAAGAACAAGAAGCTGAAAGCACACCAGGCTCCCGTCGACATTGTCAAACAGAAGGTGAGACCTTATACAGTGTGAACACGTGCATTATGTACACATGCGTCCCTCGCAGGATGACGTCAGTCTAGCTGTGTGTCTTTGGAGGTGACTGAGGAGCCCCATCGTGGGAGTACACGGACAGATAATGTAAAAACAAGCCTTGTTCCCTCAGGCTCACCAGCTGGCCCACATCCAGGCCCAGGCCAGCAACGGGGCACCGGCTGGCAGCTCACCTGGTAACCCCAATGATGATGATGAAGAGGAGGAAGACGAGTACGACGATGACTATGAATCCCTGTCTGATGGTGAGACATACTCACTTTGACTGTATATAAACCCTCAGTAACAATGTACATAGCACGTACATGGACCAGTAATGTACACAGCACGTACATGGGCCAGTAATGTAGGAGTGAGATCTTGTATCTAGACTCTTCTTTTTAACATCTTTCTTGATTCTGTCTTTTTAACATGAGTTACAGTAGCTCTACTTGGAGATGGGTTTCTGTTATTCCTGTACTCTCTCCTCTCCTGTCCCTCTGTCCCTGACTGTTCCTCTTGTGCTTTAGCTGACGTTCTTACAGCTTCCACTGCCTCGTATAGCCTTGAAGGTAAACTGAACAACATAACCAGCCGCCCTGCCTTTACAGTTCGAGCTGTACTGCATGGCGCCTACTGTAATGCCCTGTCTGTGCAGTGAGCTTGGCCTGGGTACTGTACGCTTTGCATGTCTCCGTCGCCGGCCTGCTATCTGGAAGGAATTCGAGGCTTTTGATGTACCAAGTGTGGGTACTGGGTGGGTTAGAAGTCTGGAACTGTTACATTGTGTTTGGGGTTTTGTTGTAGTGCTAAGCTGCAGATGGGATGATGTTCATGTCGCTCAGGGTCATGTCTAATGATCTGTTTGGCTCCGTGTTGTCAGTACACACAGGGCCAGTATAGTGTAAATACGCCACCCCCCATCCGCACTGCTGTGTTTTGATATGTACGTCCTGACCTCGCTGGTGGCAGTGGCTCATCAGAGAGAGAAAACAAAGACATCTGTTTTCTCAGGCCCCTGCGCGCCCCTGTCCAACGGGGAGCCGTGGGGGTAAGAAAACTCTACTGTGAGGAGGTCTGGGGATAAGCCACGCTCTCACCAGCCACTACCACATGTAGCCGGAGCAGTATGAGACACAGACAGACGACGCTACGCTGTACTGTAACTGCACTGAACCGGTGGGATTCCTCCCGTAAAATAACTGTCATGTTGGTGAAAATTCCTCTTTAACCGCATAGCACTTTGGATGTGTGTGATAGATGGCTTACATTCATGTTTTGTGTCCTGCTGTGTGTGGGCGAGAGAAGAACAGGAGGCTCAAACTCCCAGCTCTTTGTTTACAGAATCTACATTGCATTGTGGTATTTGTGGGGGACCAATGTTTTCCTCGGAATGGCATTTCCCCAATTCCCAGCATTGCAAGCAAGCTATCTGTTATGGGATGGAATTCTTCTCAGTTTACCACTTATGGTTTGACAAGGAAGACTCAATGTGAAACCATTGACTAACATCACATTGACAGCAGTCCGTTGATTAAATAAAGCTGTTCTGCCTGACTCCCTCACGCAAAGTTGATGGTTCTGTTTCTCAGATAACATCCTAGATGATAAACCAGACGGGAAGTCCTCAGGTGACAAGGAAGATCATCCCATAATTGATGAGATGCCCAAGAGGATGAAGAAAGCAGACAATGCTGTAACCCAGAGCAAAGGGAAGGTGGGTTTAACCTCTAACCCTTGACCTCTAGTCTCTGAACCAAGAGAGACCATAGAGATAAAACAGATCTTAAGAACAAGGAGTCACCAGATTTGACAAATGCACCTGAAATGTAACGTCAGATTGAGTGACTCTGCTCCTACCCCAGGTATTTGACATGACGCTGGGAGAAGAGTTCCATCTCCCCCAGAACAAGAAGGAGAGTCGACAGATCGCTCAGGAGCTCTCTGACCTTGTCATCTACTGCCAGGCCGTCAAGTTCCCTGGTAGTCCTCCTCTCATTTAATTTACTTTACTGTATGGCTCATTCCAGCATAGAAATGGTTTATGTTCAAAATGTTGTGTGTTTGCTTATTCCTAAAGTGTTTTTATTCTGCTGGTGAAGATTAAAAGTTCACAAAGGAATAAAACCAGGTCTATGAATTGATGGTAAATTAGAAACAGGTGCACATCTGGTAGGGGCATAATTCTCCAGAGCACAGCCAGAACAAACAAGCAACATTAAACCAGCGAGGGGAGGAGAGATGGTGCCCTTAAGCCACGGCCTTGTCTTACACTCTCGTCTGTGGCTCTCTTTCTGTGTGTGTGTCCCCATCTGTGTTGTGTGGGAAACAGGCCTCTCCACCCTCTCTCCTTCGGCCTCTGGCAGAAGAAAAGACAGAAAGAGCAGGAAGTCCATCTTTGGCACGGTTCCTGGTCGTAGCGGAGGCAGCCCCGGGGAGGCGGTGACGCTGGGCCGGACCCCAGGGAAGGGTACGTATGGCCGGGCCTTTCCCCATGACCCAGACCCCTAGACCTGGAGCTGGGGGACGGGATGTGAAGGGACAGGGAAGGACACCCACATAGTCGGACTACACCCCATGGGAACCAGCCTGTTAACTTTTCCATACTTAAAATGGCCCTCTAAAAGTGAGTGCACGATGTAATCAAAAGTATACTGAAAGATGCTGAGAGGAGCTGTCGTGGCATTTGTAAAGGGTTTGTAGAAGGGTTGAAAAGTTTTTTCTGGCTCAGCGCTAAGAGGCTTGGCAGAGCGTTTGAATAGTACTGTAGCTAATGCCTCTTTCATGATCAATGAGAACACTAAGGAAGGTACGATTTAGTGTTATTTAAATGTCCTACCTAATGAAATGTTAGTGCTACATTGTCTTAAGGTCCTGGAAAAAAGCTTTTTTTTTGTTCAAATCGTTATTTGATCTGTCCTTATTATTCACAGTTATCGCTCTGGATAAACGTATCAGAATCAGTATTAGTATCAGAAGAATCGGAATCTGCCAAATGACTAGCTAGGTTGTAAATGTACATTTGTCCATCTGACTGACCTCCAGGTGGCGTGGAGGCCATGCGTCTGGGCTGGGAGGAGCAGACGTCGCCCATACTCAGCCCCAGCGCGTCACTGAGCGCCATCATCCGCACTCCCAAGTGCTACCACATCTCCTCGGTGAATGAGAACGCTGCCAAGCGCCTCTGCCGCCGCTTCTCCCGGAAGCTGATCCAGCACACCACCTGCCAGCTGCTAAGGACCTACCCGGCCGCCACGCGCATCGACTCAGCCAACCCCAACCCTCTGCCCTTCTGGCTACACGGCATGCAAGTGGTGGCCCTCAATTATCAGACTGACGGTAAGGTGATGGAGTGGAGGTTTACTAGGTTAGTCCCTGGATGAGGTTAGTCCCTGGATGAGATTATGCTCAGTGGAGATTCTTCATTGAAAGTATTTTTTGTTGTTGTCCAGGACCAGGCTGGGACTTTATCAGGAAATAACCCATGAAGTCTATAGCTAGGGCTCTAGAGTTCTTCCCTGGTCAGGTGACATGGTAACGAAAAACTCAGGGCCCTACTTATTGAACTCATTGAATTTTTCATGAAACTCTAGTTGCCTATTCATTGGAAATGGCGTGGGCAGGGTACATTACAGTATGACCCCGTGGAGATGTATTGGAGAAACACTGGCAGGGTTGTGTTCGCTTGCATGTCGTGTAATTTCTCTGTAAGGGGGCGCTCTGACCTTGGCAGCACCTAGTCCACTCGGTACTCTGAACATGGTTGTGATACTGATGGGCCTGATGCATTTTATGGGCTTTGTCTGTTTTACACTAATTTACAAAGCTTGGACGCAGCTTTGCAAGCTGATGTGTTTTTCCACTCACCTGTGCCAATTCAGCATTTCCAAACAAAATTGATGTTAAGTGATGCTTGTGAAACAATGGACTTAGAGTGGATGGTCTGCTATTCTTTTTCCTTCTCTCTCCCCTCTTTCACTCACTTTCTCTGTCTCTACCTCTACTCTCTCGCTCTCTCTCTGCTCGCTCTCTCTCTGCTCGCTCTCACTCTCTCTCTCTCTTTCTCTCTCTGCTCTCTCTCTCTCTCTCTTCTCTCTAGACCTGCCCATGCAGTTGAACACAGCTCTGTTTGAAGCAAATGGGCATTGTGGTTACGTCCTGAAACCTCCAGTGCTGTGGGATCGCTGCTGTCCCCTCTACCAGCAACTCTGCCCCCTGGAGAGAGACGTGGAGAGCATGAGCCCAACACTCTATTCTCTGACCGTGAGCACACACACACACCCCTCCATATGTTTTTGGACAGCAAACCTTTTATTTTTATACTCCATCATTTTGGATTTGAGATCAAAAGTTTCATACAGTACGGAATGTCACCTTTTATTTGAGTGTATTTTCATACATCTATGTTTTACCGTTTAGGAATGAAAGCACTTATATATCTAGTCCCCCCATTTGAAGAACTCAAGTATTTGAACAAATTCACTTATAGGGCATTAAAGTAGTCAAGAGTTTAGCATTTAGATCCATTTTCAGTTTGTCTTGGTTGTGTTCCGGATTATAGTTTGTCCAATAGGAATTGAATGGACGTGGATATATGGAGGGGACTGTACATGACGCGTGCACACACACACACACACACACACACACACATACAGTGCTCTGGGAGTACACACACAATCTCTCCCCCTCTAGGGATACCCAGACACTCAACCCAACAAAAACTAGAATGTAGCCAAACACACTTCAATATGACCTATATACTGGTCTCTCCCACTAACTACCCTCCTGGGTATAAACACACACTTACCCAAAGCACTTCCTTCGGCTCTTCAGCATTTCTTTGATGGTTTATTAGAGCTATTTGCACCATATATCTGATTTGTCTAGTTGAGAGACAGGGACGCCACCCAATAAACGCTCAAGGGTAAAATACTAGTTATGTCTAAACAAAGAGATGTTTAATTTCTCATCCAGAGTGACTAACAGGAGCAAGTAGGGTTAAGTGCCTTGCTCAAGGGCACATCGACAGATTTTTCACCTAGTCGGCTCAGGGATTCAAACCAGCGACCTTTCGGATACTGGCCCAACAGGCTTAACCACTGGGCTGACAGAAGTATTATAAAGTACTAAGTAAGTAAGTCAGTCATGTAATGCCATGTATCTGTATTAATGTTTTGAGATGATTCAATTCACTTTTGATATGAAGTGAATATGTCCTCCCCCTCTCTGTCAGATTGTGTCGGGGCAGAACGTGTGCCCTGCCAACAGCGCGGGCAGCCCCTGTGTGGAGGTGGATGTGCTGGGCATGCCCGTGGACTGCTGCCACTTCCGCACCAAGCCCATCCACCGCAACACGCTCAACCCCATGTGGTCAGAGCTCTTCCTGTTCCACGTGCACTTTGAGGACGCCTGCTTCCTGCGCATCGCTGTGGTCGAGAATAACAGCTCCCAGACCACCGCTCAAAGGACGCTGCCTCTACGGGCCTTCAAACCAGGTGAGGAAGAGGAGGGGGGGGGTGATTCATTTAAACTGTTCTATATTCACTTTAAATATTCCTGACAAATGTTCTCAAGCAACAGCATGAAACCTGTCAATAGGCTATTTATCCACACGCTATGTTGCAACACGCTACTGTATTCATCAACATGCTATGTTGCAACACGCTATGTACAGAGTTGGCTAGCAGCCATAGCATGACATGTGGCCAGGTTAATACACTTCTACTCCCAGTTGTTAATGTCTGTGGTTGGTTGTGTGTTGTTCCAGGCTACAGACACATCCAGCTGAGGACGCAGCACAACGAGCCCCTGGAGGTGTCCAGTCTGTTCGTCTACAGCCGCAGAGTAGAGGAGAGCCCCACCGGCACAGCCTTGCCTGCTGCCATGGTAACACACGCTCACACCCCCCGAGGGAAGGAACAGCTAGGGATTACTTCGATTTACTTAGATTACTCAGCATGAATTAGCTAGCAACCTTAAAGTGCATGTAAGGACTGTGTAAATACTTTGTCGTATCTATCTGTACGTAACACTGTATCCCTGGCAGCTGTTCAGTTCTGAGGAGCGGAGGACAGCCCAGCAGCACCAGGTGACAGTCCATGGTGTCCCAGGTCCAGAGCCTTTCACTGTAGTGTCTGTGAAGCAGCAGACCACCGTCAGACAGCTACTGGACACGGTCAGTCACAGCCCGCCGACCCACCCACAGACTGACGCACACCCACACACACCTGCCACACTCTGTTCATAGTGGCTCATGGATTTCCCCTCTCCCGACTTTAGTTACCGACGTCCACAGAAGGTGCCGGTGAGTACTTCCTGTGTGAGGAGAAGGTGCCTCTGGCGAAAGAGCGCAGTGACAGTAAGAGGTGTCCTCAGCAGCGCCCCCTAGCCTCCGAGGAGGAGATCGTCAGGGTGGTCAACAGCTGGCAGCCCGAAGAGGGATATGTGGGCAGAATCTACCTTAAAACCAAGGAAGAGGTGCTACTTATTAAATCAACACTGCTCTAGAGTCAAGATATTTTTTATGAGAAATAGGTCAAGCCAATACATTTTCAAACAAATTGTGTATTTTTTTGTTCAATAGAATTGTTATGAATTTCTTCATGTTCTAAGATCCCCCTCTTGTGGACATGTTCTAAATTACACACTACTCTACTTTCAAACAGGGGAAAGTCTCAATAATGAAACAATTTGAATAATGAAATGTTGTGTTGGCAGAAGCTAAACTATAAGAACAGAGTGGTGGAGAGAGTGGAGGAGGGCGTGGAAAGGGTGGTAGCAGGGGAGGACAACACCTTCTTCGTCCAGGTGCACGAGGTGTCCCCAGAACAACCTCACACAGTCATCAGAGCCCCTCGTAACAGCACGGCGCAGGACATCATCCAGCAGGTGAGGAAGAGGAGGTGGAGCTGCGCATTCAAAACAGGAATCACAGGAGACTGGCTTTTATATGCAATCCTCTGACATCAATTCATGCACTAAACCGGTGTAATGCGATTCAGAACAAGTGAAACATATCGATACACATGAATGAACTGTTGACTGCTGATGGCTTTGGACTGAAAGGAAATGGTCGTCATTAACAAAAACATCTGTCCTCTGTCTCCTTTACAGACGCTGAGCAAAGCCAAGTACTCTCTAACCATTCTGAGTAACACGAACCCCAGTGACTATGTGTTGGTGGAGGAAGTGTCTAAGGAGGCCAGCAGTAAGAAGTCTTCTCTAGCTAAGCCCTTCCAGAGGGTCCTCCTGGACCAGGAGTGTGTCTACCAGGTCCAGGGCCGCTGGAGGGGAGCAGGGAAGTTCATCCTCAAGCTCAAAGAACAGGTACACAGGTTTGGAGGGAAGGAATGAACTGTGCCAGTGTGTACCGTAGTCCGTTATGGACACGTGTATATCTGTATTAGTGTATTTCTCTACTAATTGTAGAGAAATTACTTAAATTTAAAAAAAAAAAAAAATAAGGGCTGAATCTGAACTTGAAAAATAAGCATGTAATAACTTTTGTGTAAATTATGCAATTATGCCAATGTTTGAGATACCCACGCATCGGCTCAAGTTCATATGAGCAGCAATAATCATTCTTGCTCTTATCAGGTATAACTCTTACTGTTGGTGGGTGTGTGTGTACTCAGATGGCCCGTGAGGACAAGAGGAAGGGCATCTCGTTTGCCAGCGAGCTGAAGAAGCTGACGTGTCGCAGCCGGAGCATCCCGGCCCCAGCCGCCCAGGAGAGCAGTCATAGTAAGGATGAAAACGGCAGGGCAGCATGCAATGTGCCTCTGACTGAGACCCATGAGTGAGAGACGCTCGGTCGGCAGTGTGTGCGTAGAGTCCCCAGAAGGTACGAAAGTCCCTACAGTTTCCTGTTGTCTTTACAGCTAGGGCTTGTCCTGTAGGCTTGGCCTTCTTCTTAGTGTCTTCCATAGTCAGTTTTCTTTCTTCAATTCCTTAACTTCTGACATCTTCCTTTATTTATACAATGCCATATATTTAATGAGATACTTTATCACCTCACTAATTAGCATAAACGTGTCACCCAGGGACCAGAAAGGGCATGATTTACTGCTGTTGGGTTGCTGTGTTTAACCAGGCTGTGGAGTGCCAACGGGTTTATAGATATGAGGTGTGGTTAACAGTGGGAGTGTAATATTCTACACTGGAATGCAGTAACACTAGCAGCACTCTATAACATGTCTAAAGAATCTATTTCTCTCTGGAGTGTTTCAAACATGCATCTTGGCTACAATGTGCTTTTTTTCATTACTGTTTGTATATTATTACATTATACTGTAGTATGACATCTACAGATTGATATACACAGTAATACTGTATGTTTGCGTGGACAGTGACATGGGCAACTGTGTATAGCATCATGCATCTGAAGTCTTTTCTACTATACACCGAGTGTATGTCTGTGTAGTCCTGTTGTCCATGTCTTCTCTCTAACCCCTGACTTCCGTCTCTCCCTTCGCAGGGTCTCTCTCTGCAGGACTCGAGGCCTGGGTGATGGAGGTCCGAGCGGAGGCAGAGAGGCTCCTCCTGGGGGGCGGGGCCCACACCGGCTATGTGACCCCTTCTACTTGGTCCCTCCCTCTGCTGAGGAACTGGAAGATCCACAAATGAAGCTAGGCCCCCTCCACCACCCTAGAGAGTACCTGTGTTCCTGAACACACCATGATGAGTTGAGTTACTCCCTCCCATGAGTGAAGAGCTTCCCCCAGAAAGTCCCACCCTGACTGGCTGGTTGATTTGGAATGGCGGCTCCAGGATGATGGTTCTGAGTGAAGGAAGACCTCGTCATCTACAGGGTCGTTAGCCGTCCCCCCTCTACCTGGGTCATATTCATTAGGGTACGCTGTAGAGCAACATTTTGCAACGGAGAATTAAACAAATGTTTCTTACTGGACAAGTTTAGGTAGTCCCTCTGGGTTTCAGTTATTCTTCCGTTTGGTGCCCAATGAATACACCCCTGAAGTGACGCAGCAATGTTGAGGAGACAGATACTGGATGTAGCAGCCAGCCTAACCCGGTTCAGCCTGGTTTCTTTGAGAATTAATAAAAGCTTGATTCTTGGCCATGCTGTGTCTTCTACCCACAGCTGAGTCATACCCTTATTGTTGGCTGGTGTTGAATGGCTGCATTGAATCCAGACAGCGTATGTAGTTGTGGTGCGGGAGACAGCTATATCTGCGGCTCGCAGCATTTCTCCTGCTAAGAATGAGGGCATTGTGAATGTGGCCAACAAGCTGGCTTGTTGTATGATTCCCTTTGTGCCCCAGTTTTCACAGTACTGTAATTTCTAACACATAGTTGTGTATTTGAAGATGTTCAGTGTTTTGCACGTTGTTGTTGTTTTGCTGTTACGTTCAGTACTTGCTCTCGCTGTTTGAGGGTGAATCATTATTTGATAGGAAGTTGTGAGGCCACCTTGAATGGGTTTCCACCTAAATGTGATTTTGGTTTCAAATTCGAACTTTTCATCAGGTCAAAGTTGAGAACCACCATCACCTCTTGAATGTCAAACGCAAGAGAGGTTTTCGAATCCCCAGACATAATTATTTTTGTAAAACATAAAAATCTCGAGTATAGTTTTAATGTAATGTTATTGATTTCTTTCTATTGGAGCACAAGGTCAGTACAGGGTTTTAGAGTTTTCTGATATTGTTCCCAATTTATTGATTGGCATATTGTTTGAAAACCCTCAGAATAATCTAGTAATGTGCTTGTCGATGAAATTGATTATAGTATACTAATGGCTCTAGTCAGTCTGGACCGCTGAAGCGTTAGATTGCGAGATTGAAATTTAAACGTCCTTTCCGGTTCAGCCGACATAGCAGCGTTTACCGTGAATGCAGTCTCCGCTAAAACGTGAACATTGGCTTTTAAATTTCAGTCACGCTGTGACACTGATCTTCCACGATACGGATTGACTAGAACCCTCAAGTGTTTTAACCTATGTCCATTTCAATCAATTGGGGCCATGTTGTTTCCCTCCTTGGTTTGGACTGTGGATCACGGTGTGTGAGACATGTATAACAAAGTCATTGTCTGTAGTTTTTCCAACTTAGTATATGTTTTAAACTATGAAGGTTTGGCATTTTCTAATTCATTCTTTATATTGTACTTGGTGTGTGTATCTTGTCTGATCGTTGGTACTGCCCAGATGTCCACTTCCTCAGGGCATTATAGATCTAGATACATATTTTCGGCTTTTATGCAGCCTTTGTATGAGCTCTGTAGATGCTACAGTACTTAAATGTCCAATATCAACAAATTAGCAACCAATCAACTACAACTTTCCATCATGACAATATTATGGAAAAAGTATCAAAAGACTGCATAATAACTATAATTTATTTTAACGAATTTTTCTTTTGGTATGTTTTGTCACCCAAGGGACCCTTTATTTTGAAAAAATATATTGTTTTAATTTGACTTGGTTTACTATGGCCGCTGGCTCTCAGTTTTGAGTAATCGAATCCAAACAGTAATTTTACCTTGTGAGGATTGTATGCCGATGACATTTGGCTGACAATGTAATAGCAAACTACCATCTCTTCCCTGTTTTCTTTTGAAGGGGTCAAATTTCTTTCTCTTAACATTTAGACCTGAGTTGTAATGTAACATTAATATTGTTGTCGAGATGTTTGTATATTATATTTATTTGATTGTGTAGCCCTGGTTGGTTCTTTCTTTTATTAGTTTGTGTACAAAGCTCTTATCGAGTTTTTCCTGAAAGTAGAAAAACTATTTGAATTGTCTTAATTTATTTGAAGGTGTGGAGGAAAAATGCTTTCACTGCTGTGACTAACTTTATATTTGTAATTGAAATATGTACTTTTAACATGTAACATGGAGGCTTTAATATATAGCTAGTATTAGTTATTCTGCTGCACACTGGCATTGTATGCTTTTCATGTAATGTTTATTAACGTCAGTGCTGAACATTTAACGTTTGTCAAGTTGTGTCAAGCGCATACTGTTATGATACATTTAATTTCAGAGACTAAACATTTCTGCATATCAGAGTTGAATTATGGAAGACATTTCCACATTTACGTTTTTAGCGCTTGGAGTCCCCCCATGATGAATGTCATAGTAACGTGTTCACTTCATGTGATGTGACTGTCAGTGGACTACGGTCTTAATTACTTGGACTATTAATTGTTCTATATTATGACCACAATAAATACATTAGTCATATTTCATGTGTTTGGATTACTTGGTCTAGTAAAAGGCATAAACTGACGCACACCCAAAAAATGTTTTGTAGAGGTGCTGATTATTAGAGAGTAAACTATAACAAAGTTGCACACTGCTCCCAAACATTTGTGGGTATAGCAACCTACAGTGCCATCAAACTATTCACACTTTGACTTTTACATTTGGTTACAGCCTGAATTTAAAATGTATTATTTTGTCACTGGCCTACACACAATACCCCATAATGTCAAAGTGGAATGTTTTTTTCAAAATGTTTACAAATAAAAAATGAAAAGCTTAAATGTATTGAGTCAAGTATTCAACCCCTTTGTTACGGCAAGCCTTAAGTTCAGGAGTAAACATTCACAGTCACAAGTTGCATGGACTGTGTGCAAGTGTTTAACATGATTTTTGAATGACTACCTCATCTCTACCCAACATGTACAATTATCTGTAAAGTCCCTCAGTTGAGCAGTGAATTTCAAACACAAATTCAACCAAAGACCAGGGAGGTTTACTAATGCCTCAAAGGGCACCTATTGGTAGATGGGTAAAAGACATTGAATATCCAATTGAGAATGAAGTTATTAATTGCTTTGGATGGTGTATCAATACACCCAGTCACTACAAAGATACAAGCATCCTTCCTAACTTCCTAATGTGGCAAAGTAATGTTTGGGGTAAATTCAACATCACTGAGTACCACTCCATATTTTCACGCATAGTGGTGGCTGCATCATGTTATGGGTATGCTTGGAATCGTTGTTTTTCAGGAAGAAAAATTAACGGAATGGGGCTAAGCAAAGGCAAAATCCTAGAGGAAATTTTGGTTCAGTCTGCTTTCCACCAGACACTGGGAGGTGAATTTACCTTTCAGCAGGACAATAACCTAAAACGAGGCCAAATCTACTCGAGTTGATTACCAAGAAGACAGTGAATGTTCTGGAGTGGCCAAGTTAGTTGACTTAAATCTATGGCAAGAATTAAAAAGGTTTGTCTAGCAATGATCAACAACCAATTGAGTTAAGAATTTTGAAAATTATGAATGGGCAAATATTGTACAATCCAGGTGTTAAAAGCTCAGAGACTTACCCAGAAAGACTCAAAGCTGTAATCGCTGCCAAAGATGATTCTAACATGTATTGACTCAAAGGTGTGAATACATCTGTATTTTATTTTCAATACATTTGCTAACATTTCTAAAAACGTGTTTTCACTTGTGTCATTAGGGGGTATTGTGTGTAGATGGGTGAGAAGAAAAAAATATTGAACCATTTTGAATTCAGGCCATAACACAAAATGTGGAATAAGTCCAGGACTATGAATACTTTCTGAAGGCACTGTATAACCATGAAATGTTTGAGAGCATAATTAGTGTGCAACTATTTTTCTGTGAATACATTATGAGATTGAGGTTTCTAAAGGGGTGTACAAGACTGTAGGGAAATGAGTCATCAATGGGGCAGGTGGTTTACCTCAACATTACTTTAACGTTCTTCGACACAACTGTATCAAATGTTTTCTACATTCTCAGGTGTCAAAAATGTCTGAACATCAGCAAAGAGAATGATTAAAAAGCAATGTCACCAACAGAAACCAGTTTACGGTTGATTGTTATTTTACAGTCCATTTAAATCAAATACAGGCAAAGGAAGGGGGGGGTTCCGGTTGGGTGTGAAGGGTTATGTGCTGCTGGTCTGAACTGCAGAGAAATCCAGCGACGTAGGATCCTCTTCCTCCGTTGACAGAACACGATCAATCTGCTGCTTCAATTTATCATCCAACAGGGCTTCGCCTATTGCGAAATAATCCTGGGACAGACAATGCAGAGGTAGGAGACAAAGACAACTCACTTAAAGGAAATTCCAGCATCATACCGGGATGATTTCTATTTTGAAAGTTACATATCTTGATTGCTGACAAGCAAAACATTTTGGGACTATATCAACAATGGACTAACGAAACATAGTTTTTGGGTGGAGTATTCCTTTAAGTGGGGCCTAATAACATTGTGGAATATATATTTTTTTTATTTAACCAGGTAGGCCAGTTGAAAACAAGTTCTCATTTACAACTGCGACCTGGCCAAGATAAAGCAAAGCAGTGCGACAAAAACAACACAGAGTTACACATGGGATAAACAAACGTACAGTCAATAACAATAGAAAAATCTATGTACAGTGTGTGCAAATTTAGAAGAGTAGGGAGGTAAGGCAATAAATAGGCCATGGAGGTGAAATAATTACAATTTAGCATTAACACTGGAGTGATAGATGTGCAGATGATGATGTGCAAGTAGAGATACTGGGGTGCAAAAGAGCAAGAGGATAAATAACAATATGGGGATGAGGTTGTTGGGTGTGCTACAGGCTGTGTACAGGTACAGTGATTGGTAAGCTGCTCTGACAGCTGATGCTTAAAGTTAAAGGGGGAGATATAAGACTCCAGCTTCAGTGATTTTTGCAATTCGTTCCAGTCATTGGCAGCAGAGAACTGGAAGGAAAGGCGGCCAAAGGAAGTGTTGTCTTTGGGGATGACCAGTGAAATATATGCTGGAGCGTGTGCTACGGGTGGGTGTTGCTATGGTGACCAGTGAGCTGAGATAAGGCGGGGCTTTACCTAGCAAAGACTTATAGATGACCTGGAGCCAGTGGGTTTGGTGACGAATATGTAGTAAGGGCCAGCCAATGAGAGCGTACAGGTCGCAGTGGTGGGTAGTATATGGGGCTTTGGTGACAAAATGGATGGCACTGTGAAAGACTACATCCAGTTTGCTGAGTAGAGTGTTGAAGGCTATTTTGTAAATGACATCGCAGAAGTCAAGGATCGGTAGGATAGTCAGTTATACGAGGGTATGTTTGGCAGCATGAGTGAAGGAGGCTTTGTTGCGAAATAGGAAGCCGATTCTAGATTTAATTTTGGATTGAAGATGCTTAATGTGAGTCTGGAAGGAGAGTTTACAGTCTAACCAGACACCTAGGTATTTGTAGTTGTACACATATTCTATGTCAGAACCGTCCAGAGGCTGATGCTAGTCGGGCGGGAGTGTGTGGGCAGCAATCGGTTGAAGAGCATGCATTTAGTTTTACTAGCATTTAAAAGCAGTTGGAGGCCACGGAAGGAGTGTTGTATGGCATTGAAGCTCGTTTGGAGGTTTGTTAACACAGTGTCCAAAGATGTCCATAGAGGTGGATCAGAGAATTACCAGCAGCAAGAGCGACATCATTGATATATACAGAATAGAGTCGGCCCGAGAATTGAACCCTGTGGCACCCCCATAGAGACTGCCAGAGGTCCGGACAACAGGCCCTCCAATTTGACACACTGAACTCTATCTGAGAAGTAGTTGGTGAACCAGGCGAGGCAGTCATTTGAGAAACCAAGGCTATGGAGTCTGCCGATAAGAATGCGGTGATTGACAGAGTCGAAAGCCTTGGCCAGGTCGATACATGGACAGGGAGGGAAGGGATGTACCTTCTTCTTTGTGGAAGGCGCTGCCACTGGAGGGTTGAAGGTCATGTCTTTAGCTCTGTAGTCCTCAAACAGCTCCACTGGGTGCCTGAGACGGGTCAAATGTACACCATTCAATCATAATACACCCAAGAGACGCTTTTTATATACTGCACATACACACATCTTTGGTTAGCATCTCATATCTTAGCACTGTTGAGAAAGACTTTGGTCTTGTATGAGTATTTGTAATAGAGCTGGAGGAGCAAAAAGGGCCTTTTAAAGAGGATGAATGAAAGGTGAGATTGAAAGTGACGGGCTCCCCTTGTTACCTTCTGGTGAGTTGAACGGTCAGAGCTCCAGATCCTTCACTAAGAGCCCCTGCACAGAGGTGAGCGGCAAACCTCCAGACATCTGGGTGGGAGTTTTTCTGCAACGCAGCAACAACAACACCATCAGCTATACCTCTGTGTGTGTCTGTGTGTTTTTTTCTGTGTGTGTGTTCGCTTTGTGCGTTTACCTTGAGTGTGTGTAGCTCCCACAGGGCAGTGTTCTGAGGGTTGCAGTAGTCCGGCTCGTCCAGCTCAGGAAGGAACACCCCACTACCCTGAGCCTCATTGTCCAGGAGGATGTCACACTTGGGGAAGGTCTGGGAGAGAGAGGGGGAGCACAGCTTTCTTAAACCACAAACGTATGCTCTCACACACACTCTGTCTCTCTCATACACACAGACGATAAACACTTACATGTATCAACATCCTGTTAGATGCCAGGATGCCCACGGTGGCGTTGGGCAGGGTGTGCAGACTGAGCCTGCTCAGTCTCTTGACGAAAGCTAAGGCACGCTGCAGGGTCACCTGTTTCCTACGCTTGGTCAGCATCACGTCGAGACAACGCAGCACGGTGCTGAAAAAAACGGGGAAAAAAACAGCCACAGTATTAAAACTTGTTTCGATCGTTTTAACGAAGGAACGGGTCACATCAGAGCGGAACATGTTCAGTGACCGTGAGCCAGACATGGGCTTCAATAAGCTGTAGACGGTTTGACAGTTTGAGCAGTGTTTTGTACAGGTGGGTGTAGAATTTCAGAGGGTCGATATTGAGGACATCACATGTTCGCAAAAGAAAGGAACTAATTCAATGTGCTGTACTTTTTTTTCTGTGAGGTGTTTAAAAATGCTCAATGATGTCATCATAGACCAATCACTGACCTTGACCAGAGAGGATGTTGAAGGCTGTCTGAATGCAGTGAAGGCTTTCCGATCGGTCAGATCCTAGAGGGAGAAAAGCCATTAGCCAATCATATGAGAGGATATCAATAGTACTTGGATGTGAATGGTAGAGGATTTGTACTACCCACCCCTGATTGGATAAGATGTTGGAGAACGTTCAACAAGTCATCAAAGAACTCCAGGTTAATTAGATGAGCAAATTTGTCAGAAAGCAATGTCCACATATTCTATCAAATATATTTACATTTGCGTAAGCATTAATGTATCCGTCTCTTACTTTGCTAACCCTTCTAAAACGGAGAGAAGCAGGATGGACTTCTGAGCTTTCTTC
Organism: Brachymystax lenok tsinlingensis; assembly: GCA_030435695.1. NCBI lineage: Eukaryota > Metazoa > Chordata > Actinopteri > Salmoniformes > Salmonidae > Brachymystax > Brachymystax lenok. The sequence goes on along the minus strand of CM059780.1, from coordinate 14,243,276 downwards.
AGGATTCTGAAGTAAATCAGGAACACTATGTTCAAGGTCTCCGTATGCTAGGAGAAAGAAGAGATAATTGGAATTTGGGTCATGAGAAGTTTAAAATCATTTTCTCAAAATGTTTAGAGCTTTTCAGTTCTATATTAAACAGGGCTTCCTACCCGTTTGTGACAAACTCACCAATTTGAGTTTCTTGTCTTTGCTCTCTGATGCCTCAGCCTCTACCAGCTCTTTCTCTAATTTCTCTTCAGCCTTCTTCCACTGTTAGGACGACAGGACACTTCCATTACACTTTTCACAGACACATAAAAAATGTGCACTCACAGATTGCTAGTTAAACACAGGACGACACAGGTGTCTAAAGGCTGCCGGGTACCAGTTTAAAAAAATGAATGGAAGTATTCTGTATATGGAGGTAGTCTAGAGCCTAAAATAAGGGGTTAAATACCTGGATATCTTTCTTATATCTCTCATATACAGGACAGAAACGTCAGAACAAACTTCCTTTAGAATCTGTTTATCCATGTATGACGTCGAAGTTGTTATTCAATTAGTTTCTATAGGCCAAATTCAATGTTTCATCAAACATTTATTTTGATACCTTAAGGGGTCCTAAAATTCTAAATGAAATAGCTAAATTATCCTTGGTATGAGCATCTTAAAACAATTCCATACGTTAGCCTAGTAGAACCCCTCCTCCCCTTAACGATCAAACACAGGTAGACAGGTGCTTGGGCTACTGACCTTTCTTTGCACCCTGGACAGATTCTTCTTTTTGTCTTTGTAGTTCATGAACTTCTTTTTGGGAGCTGTGTCGTCTGTGTCTTTCTTCACCTCTACTTCCGTTATCCTCAGATAGAGGAGCACCTTCAGCAGCTGTAGGGCAAAGGGAAAATTGAGAAAACGTCAGACGCATTTCAATAAGAGACATGTTGTCAAAAAGTCTTCAAACTCAACGTTTTGCCGGTAAATAGTACCTCAGGTCTGACGTCGTAGTTCCTGCTCTTGACCAGTCCTGAGATCACTTTGACTGTCCCTAGTGATGCCTGGCCCTGTTTGTCCTGTTTCAACAGCTTCTTGACAGCTTCACAGCACATATCAGACACCTGCACAATAAGAAACTCAGTCAGTACAGTCAAGTGACAAGCACACCCCTAATCACTCGTGGACAGAAGCATGTAACATAAAATGGTAGTAGCGTCTGTCAACAGACTGTGGGATGCAACAACTAATGAGGAACTTTGTTCCCGGATCAGCTGCTTTTTTGTCACTGATCATTTTTGACAAATCACGATTTCACAGTTGGTTGTATCTTCGAATATCGGATGGGAAGGGGACATTTGACCTATGTACTTGGCAGAACCTTGCAGAGAGTTTCCGTTTAGGGGGGTGGAGACTTCATAAGTCGCGTTAGTACCTTTCTCTTAACATCTCCCGCCAGAACTTAATTGAGCATCTGAGGCAATTATGCAAGATTTCAGTTCTGGGTTACTGAGATTAACACACCCCTAATACAGACAAGACAAAACCATCCCCAACACATCACAAGATAAAATCATATCCCTATTCAATTTCATAGGTAGTACCCCTTCACCCTCGTACCCGTATAAGAGTTGAAAATGGCACATTTGGCCACTAATAAACGCCTAAATTGGACCGTAGTGGCTGTACAGTAACATGCTATACATGACGGATCTGTGCTTCACAGCTCTGTACGGGTTTTGATTGACAGCTGTTCTGAACTTGAGCACCGCACGTGACAAAAAGTTTCCCCCATCCGTCCTGGTAATTGGGCAACTTTTGCAAATTTCTTGTTGTCTGAATGAGTTAATGCTTTAAATTAAGATGACTTTTGAGCGATAAGACGTTGAGGATTATAATAAATACCACTTTGATGTCATACAAGCAAGCTAAACACCCATGAGTCCAAATGTGCACTTCAGATTTCCATACCATAAAACTCATGTAATATACAATATTAACGTTTATGATCACTGTTTGATGTACAATTACAAGATGACATGGCGTCATACCCTAGGTGGTCCTGGACAGAACGAGCCTATATGTTTGTTTATTGTGAAGAAAATGCGCCGTGGCACACCAACCTGAATGAGACAAGATTTTCGAATGTCCTAATAAGGGATTCAGGGGACCCATCCAACCCTTACTCCAGACTCACCCTCTCGATGGGGTCGTTCATCAAAGGCACCACCATGACGATGATGTTGTTGTGGAAGTTGAAGTGTGGCAGGGCCACCAGCAGCTCACAGATGCAGCGGATGGCCACCGGACCCTTATAGGACTGCAGTGGACTGCTTCCAGTCTACAGGGCAGGGCGTTCACACAGCATTTTGGGGGGTAAACTTCTCCATTGAAGTTTACCCCCAAAAATGTTTTACTTTCAAACATATTTAGGCAAACCGGATATTCGAAAACCTCATGCTTAGGGACATGTATAAAAATGCTGGGCAGGCCATTATTTTGGATACCATGGCTATGCCCCCATAGGATGTCAATGCCCCCATCCACAGGGCACGAGTGGTCACTGAATGGTTGATGAGCATGAAAACGATGTAAACCATATGCCATGGCCGTCTCAGTCACCAGATCTCAACTCAATTGAACACTTATGGGAGATTCTGGAGCGGTGCCTGAGACTGCATTTTCCACCACCATCAACAAAACACCAAATTAGGGAATTTCTCATGGAAAAATTGTGTTGCATCCCTCCAATAGAGTTCCAGACACTTGTAGAATCTATGCCAAGGTGCATTAAGGCTGTTCTGGCTCGTGGTGGCCCAACGCTCTTAAGACACTATGTTGGTGTTTCCTTTATTTTGGCAGTTACCTATAGCTATACATTTCAACATGTGTGCACTTTGCTATGATCTACTTGTGGTGGGATGTACATGAAATGAATAGACAGATGGTGCATCACACCATAACACTATAAAGAAATCCTGACTGTCTACATACAGTATGGACTGTGTCATTTCTCCCATCGTTTGTCATTACCTCAATGACAGGTCTCTGGTGATGAAAGAGGCTTTCTGAGCCATGGCCTTAATCTGCTCCAGGTCATCTTCATCCATCATGTCTATTGGCAGGGACTCCACAAACTCCTCCTCCTCTTCATCCTCTGTAACAGACACCAGACAGGGACATGTATTTAACGCCACCAAACAGGACTCACACAAACAAAATATGATGATGATAACTTTATATAAGTTAGGGAATTATTTCAGTGCCCTAGTGTGGAACGGTGCATTGTAAACCGTGCATCGTTCAGCTTGAGTGCTAGATGTCAAGGTCAAGATTTTAGGCTATACTACTGTATGGGTGGGTCGTCATGCTGCACACACCTGGCCTCTTCTTGTAGCGCTCCAGGGGAATGGGGGTCTTCAAGACGGCATCTTTGATAGCTGCCCGGAGCTTGTTCTGCTCCTTGTGGTGTTTCTTGTCGGTGCTCTCCTTCTTGAACTGACGGTTCTCCAGCTTGTTGTCAAGCTTCACGTTGCTCATCTTCAGCAGCCTGCGAAAACTCGGCTTCCTCTTTTTGCTCCTTGGCTGTTGATGACAAAAGGTCATCAGTGCTTTGTATTCAAAAGAACAACTTGGGCGATGAATTGGGATTGAATAGTCATTCGCTACAGTAGTGTGTTGTGAAATCTGTTGTGAATGTATTGTAATGTTTTTTTAAATTGTATAACTGCCTTGGTTTTGCTGGACCCCATGAAGAGTTACCATGCACCTGCAGCTAATGGGGATCCATAATAAATACAGTAGCCGAATGTATGGCAGCCTAGTGGTCAGATAGCCTAGTGGTAACTGAAAGGTTGCTAGATCAAATCCCCGAGCCAGCCGACTAGGTAAAAATCTGTCGTTCTGGCAGTTACCCCACTGTTCCCAGGTCGTCATTGTAAATAAGAATGTGCTCTTAAATGACTTGCCTAGTTAAATAAAATAACAATGTGACTATTGATGTGGATATTAGTATAATGGTGAGTAACTGTTCAGTGAAAATTAAAGCCATCGACTGCTGAGAAACTGCACAGACATTCTAGATAGCTGCTTAGCTACTAATTTAGTAGTTAAAATTGGGAAGAAATTCAGCTAACGTTAGCTACTATGTAGCGATCCATCTATAACAAGAGGTACTTACCGGAGCCATCGTAAAGGACTTATTTTAAAAAGATGGGGTGCCTGTTTGAATCGATATAAAACAACTAGTATAAAGTTGATTATTATTTGGTAAAATGTTGCCACACGTGTTTCTTTCCTTTACCTGAAGTATTTATTTTCTACTAGCTTGGCGTAGATGAAGACCATTAAAGTAAACTGTGATCTCTACAAATGTATTTAAAAACACCGCCACCTACTGGTTGGGAAAACTGTTGCGCTTAGGTGTGGTGTGTGGCAGTCAGGAAAAAACTGTTGATCATCCGGGAATAATCATCTATTTTATTTATTTACATAATTAATAACTTCTGGTCTGATACAGAGGTACTTTTGAATTCATTTAAAATATATTTACAATTGTTCTTAGTACTCAGTATGAAAACTATACAATAGAGAGCATAAGAAACAATATACATAATCAGATATGAAACATGTACTGTAGAACCATGAACTACAGTATTGATAATAAAATATGTTGGACCTCAACATAAGTGTTTGGTCAAATGTAAAGTAACAATAGATTTGAGCAACATCACAAACAAGACCAAGTTTTAAAAGTGAATTATGTTTCATGAATAGGTGCTTTGAAAAGGTGTCCCATTGCTGTTTTATTCACAACAATACAATAGCTTCGCTGTGGATTCATCCAGCAAAACACTGAAACCTCACGTGGCACACCAGCCCTTGATCATAACTCTCAGTTCTATTACATTACATATAAGAGTCATTGGACGAAGGCGTCTTCTGTACCGGGGTGTTTTGTTAAGAGCCGCGACCCTCGTTCTGAACATTAACACGCATCGCTTACGATACGATTTCTGAAGTATAACTTTTCACATCCGCGAGAAATTATTTTCAAAAAACTAAAGGTTGAGAAAAAAATAAGAAACCCGCACACTGCTCTTTATAGGGTTAGGGTTCCCACACCGCCATATTTTCGTTACAGCGCTTGTTTACGGAAAACAGAGTACTGAACAGCTATCTGCGTCTCCGAACACCTGTGTGTAAACGGAAGACAGACGACACAAACGAGTTGTCACTGAAAAATAATGTCGACTGCAACGGTGTTAAAACCAGTGTATTTTGCATTTGTGAAATTATTTAGATGTCATATGAAAGTAGAGGGATTTATGTGTCTAGAACCATGCCACAATTGAGAATCGACTCACGTTTAAAAGGGAGTATTTGGCAGTTTTGTCTTTCAGAGCCAATTCGCCCTTTAAACAGAGCATGCAATGTCCTTGGACTAAGGAATGCAATGTCCAGCCTACCGTTACTGAGGAGTAATGGTAGGCTCCTTTAGTCCAATACTGGGCTAGTGCCACATGTCACACATTTTCTCTATTGCAATTCCTTTTGGAAAATATATATTGTAACGTTAGTGAGCTAAAATCCACAGGTGTAACAAAGGGCCTCACTCAATCTAAGAAACTCCATACCTTTCTGATGGGACTAGACAGACCCAATTCATCGCTTCTACCTACAGTATATCATCATATATTCATGGTATACTACCATAAATACTCTCAATTCAATCAAACTGGCAATGGTGTCTGAGGCCTCCATCTTAAAGTATGAAGTCATTCTTTAAGGTCCATTTACCATTATGACTAATGTGATCAAAGGCTCTCAATTAAAGAGAGGAACGTGATCATAAAAATGTTCCACGGCTGAATCATGAACTCTTCAGTACTTGGCTGCAATTCTTGTCCACGTCCTTGTTCTCCTTTATCAATGCATTAAACACCTGGAGAGAAGAAGGGGAACAAATCTCAATATAAAACTGCAACCGATTGTTCTTTTTAGGCACACAATACATACCTGTAGGTGGTGCTGCATTTCCACAAAAAGGCAGACTATCATATTGGTTATTTCTTATGTATTTCTTTAACTGACATACATTCACCTTTGCAGGTTCTGTAGTATATGAATTGTAGGACCCAACAAGTTTGAATCTATGATAAAGGTGGGCCGAACAGGAAAGCCCCATTAACTTCGACGAGGCTGTAGTGGAGTGGGTCGAGAGTTAAGTTTCTTGGTGTCCACATCACCAACAAACTATCATGGTCCAAGCACACCAAGACAGTCGTGAAGAGGGCAAAACAACACCTTTTCCCCCTCAGGAGACTGAAAATATCCCCAGATCCTCAAAATGTTCTACAGCTGCACCATCGAGAGCATCCTGATGCGTTGCATCACCGTCTGGTATGGAAACTGCTCGGCATCTGACCGTGCGTACGGCCCAGTACATCACTGGGGCTAAGCTTCCTGCCATCCAGGACCTATATAATAGGCGGTGTCAGAGGAAAGCCCCAAAAATTGTCAGACTCCAGTCACCCAAGTCATAAAACTGTTTTCTCTGCTACCGCACGGCAAGCGGTACCAGAGCGCCAAGTCTAGGACCAAAAGGCTCCTTAACAGCTTCTACCCCCGTTCCATATGGCTGCTGAACAATTAATCAAATGGCCACCAGACTACTTACATTGACCCCCTCCATTTTGTTTTGTATACTGCTGCTACTCTCTGTTTATCATCTATGCAGTCACTTCACCCCTACCTACATGTACAAATTACCTCGACTAACCTGGTCTCGGTACTGGTACCCCCTGTATATAGCCTCGTTATTGTTATTTTATTGTGTTACTTTTATTATTTTTTACTTTAGTTTATTTGGTAAAAATGTTCTAAAAAGTAAGCGTTTCACGGTAAGGTCTACACTTGTTGTATTCGGCGCATGTGACAAATAAAGTTTGATTTGATTATAACCTGAATTATTTTACATTGCAGTGTCTGAGTGACGTATCATTCCCAAACTGCTCCTGGCCACATCAGTATCACAGGTGACAAGTATACAGACCCCTTCACTTTTTCCACATTTTTTAACGTCACAATCTTAGTCTAAAATGGATTAAATTACAAAAAAAAATCTCAATCTACACACAACACCCCTTAATGACAAAGCGAAAACCGATTTTTAGAAGGTTTTGCAAATGTATTACAAATAAAAAACAGAAATACCTTATTTACATAAGTATTCAGACCCTCAGAATTGAGCTCTAGTGCATCCTGTTTTCATTGATCATCCTTCAGATGTTTCTATAACTTGATTGGAGTCCACATGTGGTAAATTCAATTGATCGGACCTGATTTGGAAAGGCACACACCTGTCTATATAAGGTCCCACAGTTGACAGTGCATGTCAGAGCAAAACCAAGCCATGAGGTCGAAGGAATTGTCAGTAGAGCTCCGAGACAGGATTGTGTTGAGGCACAGATCTGGGGAAGTGTACCAAAACATTTCTGAAGCATTGAAGGTCCCCAAGCATTGAAGGTCCCCACACAGTGGCCTCCATCATTATTAAATGGAATATGTTTGGAACCACCAAGACTCTTCCGAGAGCTGGCTGCCTGGCCAAATTGAGCAATCGGGGAAGAAGGGCCTTGGTCAGGGAGGTGACCAAGAACCCGATGGTCCCTCTGTGGAGATGTGAGAATCTTCCAGAAGGACAATGATCTCTGCAGCACTCCCCCAATCAGGCCACACGGAAGCCACTCCTCAGTAAAAGGACAATGATAGCCCGCTTGGAGTTTGGCAAAAGGTACCTAAAGACTCTCAGACCATGAGAAACAAGATTCACTGGTCTGATGAAACCAAGATTGAACTCTTTGGCCTGAATGCCAAACGTCACATCTGGAGGAAACCTGGCACCATCCCTACGGTGGTGGCAGCATGCTGTGGGGATGTTTTTCAGCGGCAGGGACTGGGAGACTAGTCAAGATCGAGGGAAAGATGAACGGAGCAAACCCCTTGACAGAGAGAGATCCTTGATGAAAATCTGCTCCAGAGCGCTCAGGACCTCAGACTTGGGTGAAGGTTCACCTTCCAACAGGACAACGACTCTAAGCACACAGCCAAGACAACGCAGGAGTGGCTTTTGGACAAGTCTCAATGTCCTTGAGTGGCCCAGCCAGAGCCCGGACTTGAACCCGATCGAACATCTCTGGAGAGACCTGAAAATAGCTGTGCAGCACGCTCCCCATCCAACCTGACAGAGCTTGGGAGGATCTGCAGAGAAGAATAGAAGAAACTCCCCAAACACAGGTGTGCCAAGCTTGTAGCATCATACCCAAGAAGACTCGAGGCTGTAATCGCTGCAAAAGGTGCTTTAACAAAATACTGAGTAAATGGTCTGAATACTTATGTAAATGTGATATTTCATTTATTTTAATTTTTTTATACATTTGCAAAACTTTTCTAAAAACCAGTTTTTGCTTTGTCATTAAATGGTATTTTGTGTAGATTGATGAGGGGGGGAAGAAAAAAAGATTTAATACATTTCAGAGTAAGGCTGTAACGTAACAAAATGTGGAAAAAGTCAAGGGGTTTGAAAACGTTCAAAATGCACTGTATGTATTTTCACTTGGTGCAAACGTGTCCATTTTCTCACTTCCCTGTCTTCTTATGTTTAGAGGAACTGACCTGGGACCATTTCTTGTTTCCGTTGAGCATGGGCATGGCCGCGATGCAGGCGAATAGCCTATCAGAGTCTATATCCTCTGGGAGGCGTGTCAGAAACTGGGCGCTGTGGATGAAATCCATCTGTAGGAGTACATCCTCGTAGAGACGCAGGATCCCTAGACCCGTCCGGAACAGGAACTCTTCGCCGTCACGACAGAACACATCCCACACTCTACATGCCACGTCCAACGGCAATGACTTACTGTACAGAGTGAAGATCCTGTAAACAGACACAGACAGATACACACAGGCCAGAAATGGCAGTTAGCGGAATGGCACAGCAGCTGTGCTCTGATAACTGAATAATGAACTGACAGCATGGCTGGGGTTAAACGTGAGAAAACAGCTTGAAGGCCACACTGACAGAGAATTGCTGCATGCTTTCATATAGAGATCCCATAGTTACTCACCAGTCTATGAGATAGAGATCTGGGGTGAGGTTGGAGCTCTGGAAGTGGTTAAACAGCCTAGGGAGGTTCTCTTCAAAGAACACCTCAAACGCAGCAAAGTATTTCAGCATCTAGAGGAGAAGAAAAAAAAGGTCAGAGACAGATTCAGGGACCACTAATTCACTACTGTTAAAGGGCTAATCGTGCATCATGTCAAAATCCTCCAAAAGTATGACAAAGTCACTTATAGAGGATATGAACACGATGTGGGAAAAATGCTAATATCAGTCCCATGATTTGAATGGGATTTGTGCCACAAATGCTAAAACGTTAGCATGTAGAAGCAATGCTTGGGAAACTAAACCAAAGCATGGATTGCTGTCATACCTTGTCCATAGACTGCTTACAGGGTAAGGAAACCAATATGTAATTTGGGTGAAGTATCCCTTTAAATCAGTTTTAGAGAGTTTTTTTTTTTACTGTGGCCACTGTGGAAGTAGGACTCACCAGATCATGGTCCACTCTGAAGAAGGCCAGCTGACAGGGCTTGTTGAGCAGGTTAGCGAAGGCAATGAAGGCATCAGCTTCCTCCAGGTTGAGGATTAACACTGCAGCTATGAAGGACATGCCCTGAACCTGAGAGAACAGAACCATCAATTTAGTTCACAATCCCTGCATGTACAGTTTGGCATAAAATAAGGACTTAAGAGTGCTGTTTTGAAGTGTTACTCACATATCCCACGTCAGGTCTGTAACAGGTGTAGGCCCCCAGCACGCTGTGGAGGAGATCATGATATGGCCCACCCTGTGGTGGAAGACAATCAGAGGATGAGAACTGACACACACACCACACCACACCACACCACACACACACACACACACACACAGTAGTGGGGTAAGAGATGTACTGTACCTTCTGGAAAATAAAAAGCGGAGGGAATGTGCGGGATATGTCCAGCTTGATCAGGTCCAGACTGGACTCTCTGTCTGCCAGCGATGCCCCATCTAGTATTGAAACGCAAACAGATTATTAACCAAAGGACAAACTTTATCATTTCAGTTTACTCAAATAAACTGATCTCCTGCTGGTTCGACCTCTCTGTATCGTTGTCTGTGTATGATAGACCGAGTAACTCGGTAATCAATGATACATACAGAGACACTGAGCCGTGCCAATATTTTGTAACCCTAAAACGATGCCAAGAGGAAGACATCCTGCAAATCTCTCTGTTCAGCTCCATTAAGTCCTGTTGGATCCATCTCCTGAGGCTCTCGTTGGCAACAACACAGTCTTTCTGATGAGCTAGAGGAGAGAATGTGTCACTGTTGGCTCTCAGCACTACACCAATGGGCAGATAGTCTGACATGATGGCAGAAACAGGTGCTTCGCAGAACACTGGAATAAAAACAACAGAAAGCCTTTGCAGAAAGTTCTCCAGTCTCCTCCAAGCCTGCAAATGATTGCTGATCGGGGGGGATTTGTGCAGCAATGTGGGACACCAATATAGCCGATAGATGTGAAGCAACGAGAGGAAATAGCTTTGCCTCAAAGAGGAAGAGAGGAGAATGGATGAGTCTAGGGTCTGAAGAGTTCAGTCTGACATGCGAGGAGCTTGGCTTCAATTCACAGTCTTGCCACGTGACAGCCCCCCCCACCCATCTCAGACGTACCGTCAGCCTCTGAACCCGTCTCACTGAAACTCCTCCACCTCTCCTTGGCTCTGGAGAGGAAGATGTCATACAGCTCTGTAGAGAAGAAAAGAGGGAAATGAAAGAAGATCTCTCGCAATGAGTCAGGCGGTGGGTCCTCCAGCTGAGACGTCTATTATGCGTTTTTGTGTAAACCACAAAGGCACTTCCTGGCAGTAAAACCAGTCGGCCTTTTCATCCAGAAATTCTTTCCACTACATACACAACAGGCTCGTAAATCTATTCCAGTGAACGTGTTGCTTTGTTAGAAAACAAACAATATGGTACTACATTTCTACAAGTATAACCTTGGCTATTTGAATACATTTCAATGTAAACTCAGCAAAAAAAAGAAACACCCCTTTTTCAGGACCCTGTCTTTCAAAGATAATTCATAAAAATCCAAATAACTTCACAGATCTTCATTGTAAAGGGTTTAAACAATGTTTCCCATGCTTGTTCAATGAACCATAAACAATTAATGAACATGCACCTGTGGAACGGTCGTTAAGACACTAACAGCTTACAGATGGTAGGCAATTAAGGTCACAGTTATGAAAACTTAGGACACTAAAGAGGCCTTTCTACTGACTCTGAAAAACACCAAAAGAAAGATGCCCAGGGTCCCTGCTCATCTGCGTGAACGTGCCTTAGGCATGCTGCAAAGAGACATGAGGACTGCAGATGTGGCTAGGGCAATAAATTGCAATGTCCGTACTGTGAGACGCTTAAGACAGCGCAACAGGGAGACAGGACGGACAGCTGATCGTCCTCGCAGTGGCAGACCACGTGTAACAACACCTGCACAGGATCGGTACATCCGAACATCACACCTGCGGGACAGGTACAGGATGGCAACAACAACTTCCCGAGTTACACCAGGAATGCACAATCCCTCCATCAGTGCTCAGACTGTCCGCAATAGGCTGAGAGAGGCTGGACTGAGGGCTTGTAGGCCTGTTGTAAGGCAGGTCCTCACCAGACATCACCAGTAACAACGTCGCCTATGGGCACAAACCCACAGTCGCTGGACCAGACAGGACTGGCAAAAAGTGCTCTTCACTGACGAGTCGCGTTTTTGTCTCACCAGGGGTGATGGTCGGATTTGCATTTATCGTCGAAGGAATGAGCGTTACACCGAGGCCTGTACTCTGGAGCGGGATCGATTTGGAGGTGGAGGGTCCGTCATGGTCTGGGGCGGTGTGTCACAGCATCATCAGACTGAGCTTGTTGTCATTGCAGGCAATCTCAACGCTGTGCGTTACAGGGAAGACATCCTCCTCCCTCTTGTGGTACCCTTCCTGCAGGCTCATCCTGACATGACCCTCCAGCATGACAATGCCACCAGCCATACTGCTCTTTCTGTGCATGATTTCCTGCAAGACAGGAACGTCAGTGTTCTGCCATGGCCAGCGAAGAGCCCGGATCTCAATCCCATTGAGTACGTCTGGGACCTGTTGTAGGGAACTTTGCCTTGGTGGAAGAGTGAGGTAACATCTCACAGCAAGTACTGGCAAATCTGGTGCAGTCCATGAGGAGGAGATACACTGCAGTACTTAATGCAGCTGGTGGCCATACCAGATACTGACTGTTACTTTTGATTTTGACCCCCACTTGTTCAGGGACACATTATTCAATTTCTGTTAGTCACATGTCTGTGGAACTTGTTCAGTTTATGTCTCAGTTGTTGAATCTTGTTATGTTCATACAAATATTTACACATGTTAGGTTTGCTGAAAATAAACGCAGTTGACAGTGAGAGGACGTTTATTTTTCTGCTGAGTTTATGTACATGACATCCTTCACTTTGTATATCTTATTCTGAAGGCAAATCATATTTGGGCATGCCAATGGGAATACACAATTATGATGGGAGTTCTATGAGTTATGACTATTGAAACACCATACATACCTGGGGTGATGTTGAGCTCGTTGCCGATGGCCAGGCTCCAGACCTTTCCTCTGACGTTGGGGGGCAAGCCCTGCCACCAGAGCTCTCTCACCCGCCGAGTGTTACGCCTACAGGAGGACACAAACAGACTGGCATGGGCCTACTGAACATGGGAGCCCTGACCTATGCCCACTGACTGACTGGTTCACTGACTGACTGGCTCACTGATTCAATGACTGACTGGTGCACTGACTGACTGACTGGTTCACTGACTGACTGACTGGTTCACTGACTGACTGGCTCACTGATTCAATGACTGACGGGCTCACTGACTGACTGACTGGTTCACTGACTGACTGACTGGCTCACAGACTGATTCACTGACTGACTGGTTCACTGCCTGTCTGGCCGGCTCACTGACTGACTGACTGGCTCACTGACTGACTGGCTCACTGACTGACTGGCTCACTGACTGATTTATTGACTGACTGGCTCACTGACTGACTGGCTCAATGCATGACTGACTGGTTCACTGACTGACTGGCTCACTGACTGACTGGCTCACTGACTGACTGACTGACTGGCTCACTGACTAACTGGCTCACTGACTGACTGACTGGTTCACTGACTGACTGTTTCCCTGACTGGCTCACTGACTGACTGGCTCACTGACTGATTTATTGACTGACTGGTTCACTGACTGACTGGCTCACTGACTGACTGACTGACTGACTGACTGACTGGCTCACTGGCTCACTGACTAACTGGTTCACTGACTGACTGATTGATTTACTGACTGACTGTTTCCCTGACTGGCTCACTGACTGACTGGCTCACTGACTGATTTATTGACTGACTGGTTCACTGACTGACTGGTTCACTGACTGACTGACTGATTTAATGACTGACTGGCTCACTGACTGACTGACTGACTGGCTCATTGACTGACTGGCTCACTGACTGACTGACTGGCTCATTGACTGACTGGCTCACTGACTGACTGACTCACTGTACTAATTTACTGACTGACTGATTTACTGACTGACTGGTTCACTGACTGACTGGTTGGTTCACTGACAGACTGGCTGGTTCACTGACTGACTGGCTGGTTCACTGACTAATTTACTGACTGACTGATTTACTGACTGACTGGTTCACTGACTGACTGGCTGATTCACCGACTGACTGACTGGTTCACTGACTGACTGACTGGCTCACTGACTGACTGTCTGGCTGGCTGGCAGAATAACTGACTGATTGAGTAACTGACTGAATATTGTACTGACAGACGGACTGCCTGACTGACTGGATAGTGTACATGGCTGCTCCGTGCCAGTGGAGAGATGTTTAGCAGGAAGTGGCTCACATGTTGTCCCAGTTGGGCAGGATGTCGTGGTTCCAGACCACCATGGCGTTGGCGATGCTGTCCTCCTGCTTAAACCTCTCCTTCATCTCTTTCCTCTTCCTCTGGGCCTCCTTTAACTCTGTGGGGATGGGGACACAAATCCTTTGGTTACACTTTATAATAACTTCAATGAATAAGCCATTATACATGCTTAGAAATGTTAACAGATGCTTATAAATGCTTTATAATCATTTGTATAATGCTTTACAATTGTTAAAGTTGCATGTAAAGTTACAAACGTATTTGGAACAGCTACAACAGACAGACTGAGCGAAGTGCCATCTGGAGATCTGTTCAGTGGACAGGCCAGATGCTACTGACCTCCATTACACAGCTCTGAGGAGAGAGACAGTGCAGTAACAGTAGCAGTACCAGCACCAGCACCAGTAACAGTACCAGCAACAGCAACAGTACTAGTAACAGTAGCAGTACAAGCAACAGCACTAGTAACAGTAGCAGTAACAGAACCAGCAACAGTACCAGCAACAGTACCAGCAACAGTACCAGTACAAGCAACAGCACCAGCACAAGCAACAGCACCAGCACCAGTAACAGTAACAGTAACAGTACCTCTCTTCTTGGCCTCGGCCACCATCTCCTCATACTCCTGACGGTGACGCTGGGCCTCCTCCACAGGCTTGGCAGGAAGGTTCCTGCAGAGTGACAAGAGGAGAGGGGAAACAGTATCAGCCGGTTTCACTGTAATCCGTGCATATCACAGTAACTGAGGACACAAAATGGCTTCTTTAAGTCAAGTTTAACACATTGAGGACTAAAAAGAAAGTAAGACCTACAAATGAGAGAGACTTTGCCTTGCAGACAGTGTGTTTGTCATGGTTCAGGCGACATGCTCATATTTCATATACTGTATCTATTCTTAATGAGGGCCGGAGGTCTTGGATCAGAGAGAGCAGCTGAGGAGAAACACAACACTGCTCATCTCTGGACGCTGCGTTTCTTACTGTGTTCTTCATAGACACCACACCCTGGCCTGAGCCTAGTTGAAAACAATGGAATGTGTGTAAGTAATATGGCTGCAGGTCTGGGAGGTTAGGCCTTTCCCCTTGTATGAACCAGGGGGCAGAATAAACTAAAAAAGAAGAAAAGAGGAACAGACAAAGAAAGAGAAAATATGTGACAGAAAGAGAGAGAAAAAAGGTGAGATAGTGGGGACTTACGAAGGCCTGTCCTCCAGTATAAGAGCTGTGGTGGACAGTGGTTCAAATTCCAGGTTCTTCCTCCGGCCATGTTGAGGCTGAGTAGGGGACGTTCCCCCAGACCCAGCCTTGCCCGCCCTGGCCTCGTACTCCTGTAGATACATCAAAAACCTGAATCTCCATAGAAACTGGAAAACACAGCCTCAATATATGCATTTCAACTAGCCCAACTAGACTTCTGGGTTTACATTTGAAAGGAAGGAAAGATAGAGTGGGGTTAGCCACGAGGGGTGACAGGATCAGCTGACAGGATGATGACGATCACAAAGCCCATACAGACAGACGGACATACAGACAGAGAGAGATTGAGAGAGAGAGACAGAGAGACCGAGAGTGGCAGAGACAGGGAGAGAGAGAAAGAAAGAGACAGCGAGAGACAGAGAGAGAGAGCGACAGATAGAGAGCGAGACAGATAGAGACAGAGAGAGAGAGACAGAGAGAGAGAGAGAGAGAGAGAGAGAGAGAGAGAAAAAACGAATGGGGGGACTGAGGAGTATGATGGTTGTTGATGACTGTGGAGAGAGATCTTATAAGTCATTTCTAGAGGGAGTCAAAAAATACCTAGCCATGCCTACTGCATCAGAGCCTGTTGAATGAATGACTTTATGTTCAGTCGCTCTACATGATATCCTATGGGTTTGTTTCGTGCGAGTTGATACATTGAGTATCTTAGACTTAGTGACCATACATCCCTCACCTCCACTACACAATAAAAAGTGTCACCTTTGGCATTTCACGATGCATGAAACTCCTTCTGTATGGATGTCAATGGCTACATTGTCTTGTGTTGTGGCTGTGGCTCCTTTAAGGCATTTATTGGTGCAGTTTGGGGGACTGAGTGGCGGACCGGTCTAAGGAGCTGCATCGCAGTGCTAGACCCAGGTTTGATCCCGGGCTGTTTCACAACTGGCCGTGATCGGGAGTCACATAGAGCGGCGCACAATTGGCCCAGCATCGTCCGGGTTAGGGGAGGCTTTGGCCGGGGTAGGCCGTGATTGTAAATAATAATTTCTTCTTAACTGACTTGCCTAGTTAAATAAAATAAATACATTACATCAGGGGCTATCAGAGGAAATGGCTGGTAGGGACGGGGGAAGGGAGGGCCATCTAAGGTGAGTGAGATTTACCAACACCAGTGAAGAAGAACAGCCCCATAGTAAAAATTGAGAAATAGTCACAGTTCGTCTCCAAATGTATTGCTGCTGTCCCATAGTACTAAGAAAAGTCAGAGATTAACTGTGTATAACCAACACCCGTGCATTTCTAATCACAAATGGTATAGCAGAGAATCAGATAGAGCGGTGGCACCACTTGTAATGTCAAAGTAGAGAAACATGTGGTCGCATGTACTGTATGTTAGGACAACATGTACTGTATGTTAGGACAACAGGAAAAAAATATAGTCATTCCAACATTTTGAGCCACAGAGACTAAGCTGCTGGAGCTATGGCAAGAGTCTCAGAGTCCTTGGTATTGTTGAAGAACCTGCGATGAATTATTATTATTAAAAAAAAATCTAACATGCATTTCCCTTCCCCTGTCAAAGTGCTACGGGTTGGCATGGGCATGAGATGGATGTTCAATGGAAATGGTTGCTTGGCAGCCCCATGCAGATAGGAGATTGAGAGGATGACTGAAAGGGAAGCTTGAGAAAGTCCATACCCCTTCGCTTAAGAGATTGGGTGCGGACACAGACGTGACACCACCTGGAATACTCTCCTGATGAAAGAAAAACAGAGTTTGCACTCAAGAGTTAAATAGCTCAGTCCCTCCAAAAACAACTCCAAACTGACTTTCAAACTAAACAATTATTTCAAGTACTTCAGTACACTTCCAATCCACATAAGCATCTTTGCCCTTTGGATAGGGTTAAGAAGATAGTCAACTTTATTAAAAAAAGGCCTCTGTTGGAGATCCAACTCAGTCCCTCCCTCCCCCTGCATGTAGGATAACTGCATGAATAAACTTCCCATCATCAGAGTTTCTGTACAGCACATTTGTGCAACACATTATGGATGGACCCTCTGACATCTACACTCTTAGAAAAAAAGGTGCTATCTAGAACCTAAAATGGTATTTGGCTGTCCCAATAGGAGAACCCTTTGAAGAACCCTTTTTGGTTCTAGGTAGAACCCTTTTTGGTTCCAGGTAGAAACCTTTCCACAGAGGGTTCTACATGGAACCTAAAATAATTCTACCTGGAACCAAAAATAGTTATTCTATGGGGACAGCTAAAGAACCCTTTTGGAACCCTTTTTTCTAAGAGTGTAGTTCCCTGCTCCCACGTAGCTCACTCTAGATGAGATCACTCTTGTCCAGTCATAATCTCAGTAGTGAGGCATATACATGCTCTCATCCCGTCTGCAGCAGAGTTAAGTGCACTACTAATCCAGTGAAGGGACAAATGTAATTGGCTTTAGTGTCTGTTTCCATCTAGGCATGAAAACATGTATTATTGCCTCCGACGAGGGTGGAGACAGATCAGTACTGGCAGGGTAGAGTGGGGGAGGTAGAGCGGGAGACAGGGAGTGAGGGAGAGAGAGGGAGAGGAAGAACAGAGCTAGGGGCTAAGGGCAAGAGACAAGCCTCATGGCTGAGGCTAGGAGATGGCCATAATTCAAGCCCAGCCAAGGCTCAACACAGCAGGCAAGAGGCATCCACCTTGAGTAAGACCAGCTCCTTAGTTATTCAGCCAGGCAGCCAGCCCCAGGCACAGAGCCAGCTGGAGCATATACCCTCAACAGCTGTAGTGGCCTGCCAGCCTCCAACATGGAGGACCTGAACCCTACTCCTACCACACCCTACTCTCTCTTGTCAAGTGTTGGGACGGAGTAGGCCAAGTACAGACTGACTACAGCCTTTGCCACACGTATCTAGAAGCTCTGTTGTCATCATTACAAGATGCTCTAATACAGGATATACAGAAGGAAGGATATAAAGAATCTACTTGAGCTGTGAGTTGCTATCAGTTTGCTACCTGGTCAGACTAGTATAGGTGAGTTATTGTGAGAATAGGGCCTAGGGAGTGAATGTTATGCTGTGGCATTACATATTGCACAAGGCTGCAATTAAACTAATGATTCATGTGATACAATAAATCCATGGGCTGTAAATGCAATGTATCGTTGGTGAAGGAGTTGAACAGAAGGGGTGTAAGTGACTTGATTTAAATTAAAT
This sequence comes from Brachymystax lenok tsinlingensis, assembly GCA_030435695.1. Lineage (NCBI taxonomy): Eukaryota > Metazoa > Chordata > Actinopteri > Salmoniformes > Salmonidae > Brachymystax > Brachymystax lenok. Next base: position 14,224,820 of record CM059780.1, on the reverse strand, counting down.
AACGGTAGTTCTGGACTTTCTTTAAGGCTTTAAGCTAGGTATGTTAACAAAGTGAGGTTACTGTAGGTATGTGAGGCTGACATAACCCAGATGAATAGGGATTAAGTCCTTAAAATGACCTGAGCTAAATATTGAGCTCATTGCATTCAACTAGACTTGCTGGGTTCACTCCAGGCAGGGTCAGACAGCGTTCTCTCCCGTACACAATACTGTACAGGAAGTTAGACGGTCAGTTAATAGGTTAGTGAATAACTACTGTAGACTTAGGAGCACAGTGACATCAGAGCCTGCATTCAAAAAGCTTCTCAGAGCACAACGCTTAAGTTTTTCCATTTAAATAATTATACAAAATTCAAACAGAATGTTATGTATATGGGGCATAAAACCAGCTCAGCTCTGCAGATTTTGCTACGAAGAGACAGAATCATTTGATCACTTATGTAGCACTTATGTAGCTTGTTTCTGGTCACAGGTTCAGGAATGGCTGAAAAATCACAACATTTATCTAAAATGAACCCTACAAATAGCACTGTTGAGAGATTTGGAAAACCACAGTCAATCAATCAACAATATAATAATACTTTTAGTAAAATATGGATCTTTACCTTACTATCTGTAGATACTATGTGATTAGACAGGTTCAGAATCTATGTCACAGCACAGGTGAAAAATATATGGCACATGGAAATCATAACAGGGCAGTTTACGGAGATAGGTGGAATGGACTGTGAGTAGCTGAGGGTGGGTTTAAAAGCTCTAGATCAGCACTCCAACACTGAGATTCTTAATGTATATGGACCCAGGTCCTCCATGTCAAAGAAATCCTAGTTATTTTGATTTAAAAGACAACACTGATCCTAGATCAGCACTCCTAATCTGACATGCTTTAAGAATACAGGCCCGGGGTACCAACCTGCTGTATGGTCCTGGAGTCCTTGGGAGGGCTCTCTCTTGCAGCAACCTTTCCAAACAGCTTCCACCCAGGTACATTATGGGACAGACCCTTCGGCTCTATATGCTTCTTGGAAAACAAACCCCTGAACAGACAGAAAAGCCAGGACAATGTGTGGGTAATTATTAATGATGACACACTTTCATTTTATTCCTCTGGTCAGCGAAACAGTTTTAATGAGTCGACATACTGAGAAAACAGGGAAATGAAGGTTTCTCTGAATCATTTCCTAGATCTGACATACAGATTTTGTTTAACAAGTAATAAAAATAATTTTAAAAAGATTGGGATCAAAATTATTGCCACCCCTATTTTCAATACCTTCAATAGATCACCTTGCGAGGATAACAGTATTTTTCTAAAATGTTTTATGAGATTGAAGAAACACATTGGGAGGGAACTTAGACCATTTCTCCATACAGAATCTTTCCAGATATTTGGTCCTTCATCTGCACTTATGGACTGCCCTCTTAAAACATTTTAGAAAAAGACTCAGTGAAGTTATCCTAGCAAAGGGAGGTATTGAAACGAACAGAAAACAGGGGTGCCAATAAGTTTGATCCCTATCATTTTTATATAAAAAAATAATAGTGAAGACATCCAAACTATGAAATAACACATATGGAATCATGTAGTAACCAAAAAAAGTGTTAAACAAATCAAACTATATTTTAGATTTTAGATTCTTCAAAGTAGCCACCCTTTGACCTGATAAGATTACAAAGCTGTTCACTCTCAACCAGCTTCATGAGGTAGTCACCTGGAATGCAGTTATTTTTTGCAGATAGTATAGCTCAGTATTTTCATTATTTATTATATACAGTATGTTTTGCTCATCTTTCTCAAGGGTGCCAATAATTCATACTAATAAGTCATACTGATATGGTCAGTTCAGTTGAGTGAGTGATTTGCTGGCACTCTTATTTCATCAATTGAATCAATTTCACCTGATCCTATGTGGGATTATATTTACATTAAGGTGTACTCAAAAGTGTTTATAAAGGAGTTATACGTAGTTTATAAACTGTTCATTATTATATTATATATACCAATCAAGTTATAAGTATTTATTACAGATTTATAAACAATCTAAGAAGTAATAATTAACTGTTTCTAAATTGTTTACACCTTAAAGCAGGGCTCTCCAACCCTGTTCCTGGAGAGCTAACCTACTGTAGGTTTTCAAACTGCACACAGAGACATTCAAATGGTATCCACTGGTTCATCTGACTCTGGGGAAGTAGATAAAGGGCTTCATTGCCAAAATCCAGAAATATCCCTTTAATGTAAAGTGTAACCACCTAGGGGATGTCCTTGTGGCAACACCAATATAACAGCATTCTCTGCAGCTGGCTCCATTTCCACCAGGTGGGTCTCTGCCTGCGCTAAATGTTGACTGAGACCTAGTTCTAGTTCTGGCTTTATTCATTATGTCCTGGTGGGCTGTTACAATATCAATATACATCTCTGTTAGGAGAGCATGGTTAACGGCAGTGACTGCTGTTGTAACGGGTGTATTTTGCATCAATAATGCGGCTATACACAGTATAAATGCAAACATGACGTGACTCTCGGCACCCTGCAAATAACCACAAAGAAAACAACTAATTTACCTGCCGAAATACTCAGCGATGCCGGGTCTTTTTGACTGTAAGGCCAGTTCAGAGGAGTCCACACTCAGTCCTATATGTCCTGGGGCGGACTGACGTCTGCTGGACTCATAGGTGTTCCTGGAGCTCAGACTGACGTCCATGAACCTGAGGTCACTGTAGCCTTGGGCCCCCAGCTCCATGAAGGTCTCCCCATCCTCATCCTCGTCCCCTGGGCTGAGAATGCTGGACGGGTCATAGTTCAGACTGGTGGTCTTGTGGGACTGAGGATGGGGTCTGGAGGATGGATCACCTCCTGGGTGACCAGATGTTGATGGTTCTGCTCCCTGCTTGGTGTCTGGTTTGACACTGCAGGGGTCTTTCGTTGGTGCTGGGCTTAATGGTAAACCCTGAGAGGTGAGACTGGAAGTAGCACCATCAGATAGCTCTCCTGCCACGTTAGCTTGATTTCTAGGCTGGGCCCTGGCTCCGTCAGGTTCCTCTCTGATATTGCAGGATTCGTGATGGCCCTCCCTTGCACTCACTGCAGACGAGGAGAGTTTGTCACATTGTGGGTTAGAGATACAGGTTGCAGCTCCATCAGAAATAATTGTTACAGCTGTCTCTGTGTGTAACTTGGCGCTGTTATATCCTATCAATAATCCACCGTTTGCCATTTTGTCCTCCTTGTCAGGGGTCGTACTTCGGTTAATATGTGGTCTAATAACAGCATCACTGCGAAGAGGACTCTGTATAACACAGACTGTCTCTCCAATCAAGAACCCCTCCGGACCAGTCCGGGAGGCTGCTGTGCACCTCTGTTCGAGCTGTCCATTCCAGGAGTGTGCCAATGACTGCAGTGCCTCAGCTGCTGTCACACAGGCATCTAGCCTTTCTGCAGAGCAATCATTGTTCTTCTGAGCCAGTGAGGTCCCCCAGAGAGCACTTCCGTCCATTTCCTCTCGATTCACTGCAGTGATAGCAGAGCAGCTCCCTGCCTTGGAGGCAACCATTATTGACCCAGTAAACCCGTTTGTACCAGAGTCGCTTCCTGGCTCAGGAATGACACAATTGTTTACAGTTTCAAAAGACGGGCTGTCAGTAACTAAATCGAGCATTATCGTACTCCCGACACGTACACACGCTACTGTGGAACGGGCAATATCCTCTCCTGCTTCACCAGACTCTCCGCTGTCAGTCCAACACGTCTCATCCCTGTTGACATGATTAGATAGAGGACCTGCGGCGCCAGCGGTACCGTCAGACAGTGGCTGGTTGAGAGATGTGCTGCTGGTCCACTTTTCGTTCACAGACACAGCCGGTGGAAAAATGCCATTCTCTGCCTTTTCCATGTCATTCACATTCCCCACACCACCGCTCCACAACAAAAACGCTGTGGTGGCTGCATCAGCTACAATTGCTCGGTCCCGGTTGTTCCCTGTAGGCTATGCCTATCATGATCTCAGCGTATCACTAATTACAGGATGATGACGCAATCAAAATAGGGTTTCTATTTCGAGAGATAGCGACAGGAAAAGGGAGAATGTCAGTCGTATGGTCGTGCGTTGGACTGCGAACTTGAGCAGGAGCCATTTTGAGATTCCAATGACGTAGTGGGGAGCGCAAATCCCCCAGCACGCAGACGGAAAATCTGGGATAAAGTGACATCTGCTGTCCATACGGCGCTATAACACGCCTGGATTATCTGACACAATATTCAGGATTCGTTCGTTCAGCATAGTTTTTTTGGATGTAGTATCCCGTTGGTTTTTTGTAAAGGGACTCACAACAATGGTGTCAGACTGAGACCTAGAAAGAGTTGATCACACAATGCAGTAGTTTAATTTGGTTCACTTCATAGCCTACACAGGGTACCTGTAGTGCCCAGTTTAGTTTCAGTACCATGGACAGTACCAATGAAATAACGTTTTATTTAGATGCTTAGAGGCATCTAAATAACAGGCAATTCCATAGGCTACTGAAAGTGCAGATTATGTCCGCATTCATTCAATAGCTAACTGATTGATTATATATTTTCTATAGATGTTCTATAATCAATATATAAATATATTGTTTATGTTTTTCTTGTCCGATTTCCGAAATTCTCTGAAATTGCCTAGACGTCAGACTTCTGATAATATCGCAATCATGGGGCATCATTAACTGCATTTTCTACGGGTGATGGTATTACCCCTGATCAGAAAACATTCAAATGTTTTCGTCATATCTCATTGTTAAGAGGAGGGGTCTTCATTGCCATCATCAAGCACCGAGAGTCGCTATTCAACCACTGAGGGAGACTATTCACCCATTCACTGTCAAAAAAGGCGCGATCGTGCACAATGGGTTATGTGCAGTGCACTAATTCACGACCATGGACAATGTTTTACTGGATCAGAGTAAGACAATAACTGAGATTCTTATAACTGAGCCTCTTAAATCGGCACGTACTGTTTAGGATGTAGATATGCTATATTTAAAAAAACATTAAGCAACTTAAGAAATAGCTACCGCGTGAGTTCCCAAATCCGCAAGTGGGGTCTCCAAAACGATGTGGAAAGAATAATGCATATAGGTAGTGCTGAACGCCAAGTGTAGACGATGCAAACTTTGATATGTGCAGAAAAGCGGAGAAATTAGTTGTCAATGGAGAAATCTGACAACCAAACCGCAGGTGCTGAAACGGACAGCTCTGGGCGCAGCGTCCGTGCGCTCACCGGCTGCGTCCTGTTCATCCTGATCGTTTCAACGCTTCTTGGGAATACACTCGTTTGCGCGGCGGTGATCAAATTTAGACACCTTCGATCAAAAGTGACCAACTTTTTTGTCATCTCCTTGGCGGTATCAGATCTATTCGTGGCCGTTCTTGTGATGCCGTGGAAGGCTATGTCTGAGGTGGCCGGCTGCTGGATCTTCGGCAGCTTCTGTGATACCTGGATAGCTTTTGACATCATGTGCTCCACCGCGTCAATTCTCAATCTTTGTATAATAAGTATGGACAGATACTGGGCAATTTCGAGCCCTTTTCGATATGAGCGTAAAATGACCCAGAGGTTTGCCTTCGTTATGATCGGAGTGGCATGGACCCTCTCCATTCTTATCTCCTTCATTCCCGTTCAGCTCAATTGGCACAAGGCAGAGGAGGAAAATGCAACAGGGAACGACATTAATGCAATTGAGGACTGCAACGCAAGCTTGAATAGCACATATGCCATATCTTCCTCTTTGATAAGTTTTTACATTCCAGTTGTTATTATGGTTGGCACTTACACCCGGATCTACCGGATTGCGCAAACCCAGATCCGGAGAATATCGTCGTTGGAGAGAGCCGTGGAACACGCACAGAACAATCAGCAAGCAACCGAGCAAACAAACTCCTTAAAAAGAACTTTTAAAAAAGAAACGAAAGTTTTAAAGACACTCTCTATCATTATGGGAGTTTTTGTATTTTGCTGGTTGCCATTTTTCGTGGTCAACTGCATAGTACCTTTTTGTGACATGAACAATGTTGGTGATCGACTGTGTGTAAGTAACACCACTTTTAACATGTTTGTGTGGTTTGGATGGGCCAACTCATCGTTAAACCCAGTCATATACGCATTTAATGCTGATTTCAGAAAAGCATTCTTCACCATTCTGGGCTGCAATAGATACTGTTCCAGTTCTACTGTAGAAGCTGTCAATTTCAGCAACGAGTTGGTGTCTTACCACCACGACACTACGCTCCAGAGAGACACAAATATCACTGTCTCTGCGCACTGTGCGCAACGCCAGCCGGTGGTCTCACACGGGGAAGACTTGGACGTACCGTTTGACAAAGTCTCCATAATCTCTGATGTTTCACGTAACCCAAGAAACCTTATCCTGCCTGCAATACTGCAGTTTGAATGTGAAGCAGAAATATCCTTAGATATGATGCCTTTCCCCTCAACTGGGCCCAGTGAGTGTTGTGTGATTCCAGGTCAAATTGAGGATATGTGAAACTAGTCTACTTTGTGTGTGTTTTATGTTTGATATACAGTACACTATTATACCTATTTTCTGATCCTCACATGGTTTTATAGTGTACCATATTCTGTCTAGCAGTGTATATAAAACATCAGTACAAACCTCAGGTAATTGAGTTGAATATGAAAAAATAAATACATTGCTGATCAGTAAATTGCATATTTTTTTTATAACAAAATGTAATTATGTTAGTACCATAAAATTGTGTATGTAAAATACCATGCCACTCAAAGGAAATAAAATAGACATAATCTCTGGGCGAGTGAGTCTTTGTTATGGTAAGATACAGGAACCTAGTAGTATAATTACAGATAATTGCCTGTTTAATTGCAGTGGCAATTCTGTGGTAGTTATCTTGGGAATGTAGCAGCAGGTTTAATTATGAAAGCATACCCACCCCAGGTAAGAGGTAGAGAGTAAAGAGCATAGGTTTGCAAAACATATGTTGAAAACAATCAGGCTTGGGTAGGGTACTTTATAAATGTAATCCGTTACAGTTACTAGTTACCTCTTAAATTTTGTTATCAGCAACATAACTTTTGGATTACCCAAACTCAGTAAAGTAATCTGATTACTTTCAGTTACTTTTGGAGTACTTTCCCCTTAAGCGGCATTAAAAGAAGACTAAAGGGATCCATCAAAACATTTGGTCATTATAGTGGTCTCTGATTTGTGGTCAAATCAGTGGTCTGACTCGCTCAGGTGGAACTGAAGATCGATAACTTGTGCCTTTTTTCAATATTGAATTAAATGTCATTTAGAAAACAGAAAGGCGTCAATGTATTTTTTTTCTTCTCACAAACATCCTTTTTAAATTTAAAAGTAATCCAAGATATAATCATTTAGTTTTTCAAAAGTGTCTGTAATCTGATGACAATATTTTTACTGGTAACATAACTGAAGTTACTGTTTTTTGTAATCGGATTACATGTAAGTGGTTACATGTAGTCAGTTACTCCCCAACCCTGAAAACAAACATACAACAGAGCCAAGGTAAACGGGACTGTTTCCTGGACAATGGAGAGTGGAGAGTGGAGAGTGTGCTTTTTAGTCCAAGACCAGGCTTAATCTGTGTCAGTGGGAGTACAATATGGCCTGTACTCACAAACTGTATCAGAGTAGGAGTGTTGATCTAGGAACAGCTCTGCCTTTTAAATCATAATGAATAAGAGAGGGCAGGTTGTGATCCTAGATCAGCACTCCTTCTCTGAGATGCTTCAGTGAACAAGGCCCCTGGATCCTAAGCCCTACTGCACAGGTCTCATCCAAACTGTGTGAACAGCAAGCAGCAGATGAAAGGTCATTGCTCCTCTGCCAGTGTGCCACTTTGTAATGCACATGTTTTTTTTACCTCTTCTGCTTACTCCTTACTCCCAGAGGCAGAGTAGTCCAAAAAGCCCTCCACCAATCACTTTGGCTGCTGTTGATTTTGCATTGCCCTCACATATATTACCTTTCCAAACTAATTTCCTGAATCTCTAATAAACTGATCGGTATTCCTCAATCTAAGTTTCCATCCCCCAAAACTCTCCACTTGTTTTAAAGGTGGCCTTCCTGCAGTATCACCTCTCTGGTCAATGCTTGTCAATTTTGGAAGTGTTGGATTCATTTCTTAGAATAGAAGCACCTTACTGAATGGTATCTCAAAGATCTCAAAGATACAAGATAGATACAAAGTCATCTAAGGGCATGATGACACCCAAGCTATTTCAAAGTGCCACCAGATTTCCACCTACTGTGTGTTGCAACATCATTAAGATTTGAAGCACACGCCTGGTCTGGGTGAGTATCAAACAGATCTCTAACTGGTGAGATACTAAACTACACTTCAAGGACTTTTAATATTATTTTATTCATTTTTTTCTGTCACTGTTGCTGTAGTTCAGCAAACCTTTGAAGCCTTTCCGGATGTTCAGAAGCACACTTGATCGACAGAGTGTCAGTTGAAGACAGAACAAACAAAACTGGCCCTGAAAGCTATTTTACTGCTTTCATCTCTATGGAACAAAGCACACACACACAGAAGCTGCTTTATTTTTTTCATAAATGGGGACTGTCTGAAAGCTTCTCTGTCTGTCAGCTGGCTGGGCTGAGCTAGGAAGTGAGTGAAATTGAAGAGTTGATGTGATGATGCAGATACATTATCACTCTGTACAGGAGCTGTGGTGTCAAAGATATGATAACTGTTTGATTCACAACATGCCTTTTCTCATTGCCACCTGTTGCTCAAAGAATAGATTTCACTTCAATAATATGTTTCTGCTTCTTGCTCAGAAATTCACAGAGAAAATTATAATGTGGAAAAGTACATAAGCAGTCAAGAGGGTGAAGTCAATATATATACCAGCAGCATACCACCCTGCATCCCACTGCTGGCTTGCTTCTGAAGCTAAGCAGGGTTGGTCCTGGTCATTCCCTAGATGGGAGACCAGATGCTGCTGGAAGTGGTGTTGGAGAGCCAGTAAGAAGCACCCTTTCCTCTGGTCTAAAAAAATAACCCAATACCCCAGGGCAGTGATTGGGGACATTGCCCTGTGTAGGGTGCTGTCTTTCAGATGGGATGTTAAATGGGTGTCCTGACTCTCTGAGGTCATTAAAGATCCCATGGCACTTATTGTCAGAGTAGGGGTGTTAACCCTGGTGTCCTGGCTAAATTCCCAAGCTGTCCCTCATACCATCATGGTCACCTAATCATCCCCAGCTTACAATTGGTTCATTCCTCTCCCCTGTAACTATTCACCAGGTTGTTGCTGTAAATGAGAATATGTTCTCAGTCAACTTATACAAAAATATATATACACATGGACATTTCAGTGAAGTGACTATTGTAGTTACCAGGGTGACTTAGAGAAAATCTAAAGGATTTAATGTTGGCAGTAACACTGGACAAGAAATTGAGTTCCAGTGAGTTTAATTTTTAGACCTTACATTACAGACAGAACACACACATACCCTCAAGTATTCACATTTCCCTTTGTTATGCCATTATAGTACAAGGAGAAACCAGATGTGTGTTCTGGAGAAGCACCTACTTGTGTGAAACAGGATTTAAGCTGACAAATGTAAAGATCTGCTAATATTCACAAGAGAAGTCTATTCGAAGTGATATTATATTTTCCCATGTCAGCTTGAATAAACCATTGTGTTAAAAATGGTCGCCTAGTTATTAAAGCAAGGGGAATGAAAATGCATAAAACATTGAAATAGTAGCATCTTCAAACACGGGAGTGTTACAGGATTGTATTATAAGAAGTATTAAAAATCCAGTGTGATTCTGGATCCAACACACAGTCCTAAATACTATGCATCTGCATGTACAGTTCCTTCAGTAAGTATTCATAACCCTTGACTTACTCCACATTTTGTTGTGTTACAGCCTAAATCTATTTTCTTCCCTCACCCATCTACACACAATACTCCATAATGACAAAGTGAAAACATGTTTTTAGAAATTTGTGCAAATATATTGTAAATTAAATACAGAAATATCTCATTTACATAAGTATTCACAGCCCTGAGTCAATACATGTTAGAATTACAGTATCAGTCAAAAGTTTGGACACACCTACTCATTCAAGGGTTGTTCTTTATTTTTACTATTTTCTACATTGTAGAATAATAGTGAGACATAAAAACTATGAAATAACACATGGAATCATGTACTAACCAAAACATTTTAGATTCTTCAAAGTAGCCACCCTTTCCTTTGATGACAGCTTTGCACACTCTTGGCATTCTCTCAACCAGCTTCACCTGGAATGCTTTTCCAACAGTCTTTAAGGAGTTCCCACATATGCTGAGCACTTGTTGGCTGCTTTTCCTTCACTCTGCGGTCCAACTCATCCCAAACCATCTCAACTGGGTTGAGATCGGGTGATTGTGGAGGCCAGGTTATCTGATGCAGCACTCCATCACTCTCATTTTTGGTCAAATAGCCCTTAGACAGCCTGGAGGTGTGTGGGATCATTATCCAGTTGAAAAACAAATCATAGTCCCACTAAGGGCAAACCAGATGGGATGGCGTATTGCTGCAGAATGCTGTGGTAGCCATGCTGGTTAAGTGTGCCTTGAATTGTAAATAAATCACTGACAGTGTCACCAGCAAAGCGTCCCCACACCTCATCCTCCATGCTTCACGGTGAGAACCACACATGCAGAGATCCTCCGTTCACCTACTATGCGTCTCACAAAGACACGGCGGTTGGAACCAAAAATCTCAAATTTTGACTCATTAGACCAGGCCTGAGAAATTATTTTCCAAGGAGGGGCACATTAGAATATATTTTTTGCCATCGTGGGCCAGAATCATATTACAGGATTATACATCATGTGTATGACTGTGTTGACAGATATGATAATTATTTTACTTTTAATAAACCACATCCATGTTCTCGTTTTGGTATGCATTTTTGTTATTAAACATGCAATGAACTACACAGAGGGAACGTTCACTGTGCATTCAGCACCATGGACAGATCTCTTGTTAACGGATATGCACAAAAACACAAGAAAGAGAGAGCTCAACATTACGTTTAAACTACTCAATCTGTGAGGAGTGAAGTCTCTGATGGACATTGAGTAGAGCAGGTATAGTTTCTGACGTCGCTATACGCAGGATTGCTGAGAGCTGAGAGTCAGTAAGAGATGATCTGTACCTTGACTTGTTATATTTCATCACTGAAAATGTCTGTTCACATACATAGGTTGACCCAAACAGTATAAACATCTTCTGAGCATGACTCCTAATCTTTGTAAAGTTTTGTTCATCGATAGATGCATAGAACCTCGTCAGTGACATTGTTTTGAATAGTTCTCTAATCACTGCATCAGACTGAAGATGGATAAGCTCAAGTTGCAGGTCAGTGGGAGCGTTATCCACATTGAAGGTGAAAGGAGAGGAAACCAACAACATGTCATTTTTCAACACTTTTAATCTGGTTTCAGCTCACCTTCTTGATCTTGTATCCTTTTCAAAAGGCCAACGTTTTTTCCTGTCAAGTTTGGGCACCCATCAGTGGTCACACTGGATAACTTTTAAAAACTCAGTCCCAGCTTTACCACACACTTATTAACCTCCTCCAAATAAATCTTTCCCTGTGGTTGTGCTCTTCATTGACTGCACTGAAGCAAGCTCTTCTGTAATATCAAAGTCTGGGTCGTAAGAATATCAACAACTGCGCCGTGTCACGTGCATCACTGCTCCCATCCAGGGCCAAAGAGAAATAGGTGAAATCCTTTACCTTGTCTTTCAACTGTCGTTCCATATTCTCTGCGATGTCCTCAACACGCAGTGTCACTGTTCATCTTGACAGGGAAACATTTTCCAACAGCTCTTTCTTGTTGGGGCAAAGTACTGCTGCAGAGTCAATTAAACATTATTTAATAAATTGGCCCTCAGCGAATGGCTTGCTATGTTTAATGTTAGCAATTTTGTGGGATATTACATAGCTAGATATCGCAATTCTGTCGTTTGCTGAATGCAGTTTCATGAAAAGTCCTTGCTGCTTTTGCAACTGAGAAAGCAACTCTTTCGATGCACTTGCCCTCTGCTCAGAAGACATATTCCTATATTTCTCTGCATGCTTCGTCTGGAAGTGTCCGGACAAGTTGTAGTCTTTCACGACAGCGATGCTCTCGTTGCACACTAAGCACACAGCTTTCCAAGATACCTCAATAAATAAATATTTCAACATTCATTGTCTACTTTCCTTTTCTTTGAAATCTTGAAAAACATATTTTTGCGCAATTTCTAGCTAGCTACTATTTGTAAATGTGATGTGTGTGTTAGCCTGTCAGTCACTGTCTGAAAGGAAGGTGACTACCTCATGAAGCTGGTTGAGAGAATGCCAAGAGTGTGCAAATCTGTCATCAAAGCAAAGTGGTTACTTTGAAGAATCTAATATATATATACAGTTGAAGTCTGAAGTTTACATACACTTAGGTTGGAGTCATTAAAACTCGTTTTTCAACCACTCCACACATTTCTTGTTAACAATCTATCGTTTTGACAAGTCGGTTAGGACATCTACTTTGTGCTTGACACAAGTAATTTTTCCAACAATTGTTTACAGACAGATTATTTCACTTATAATTCACTGTATCACAATTCCAGTGGGTCAGAAGTTTACATACACTAAGTTGACTGTGCCTTAAACAACTTGGAAAATTCCAGAAAATTATGTCATGGCTTTGGAAGCTTCTGATAGGCTAATTTACATAATTTGAGTCAATTGGAGGTGTACCTGTGTATGTATTTCAAGGCCTACCTTCAAACCCAGTGCCTCTTTGCTTGACATCATGGGAAAATCAAAAGAAATCAGCCAAGACCTCAGAAGAAAAATTGTAGACCTCCACAAGTCTGGTTCATCCTTGGGAACAATTTCCAAACGCCTGAAGGTACCACGTTCATCTGTACAAATAATAGTACGCAAGTGTAAACACCACGGGACCCCTCAGCCATCATCTCTGTCTCCTAGAGATGAACATACTTTGGTGCAAAAAGTGCAAATCAATCCCAGAACAACAGCAAAGGACCTTGTGAAGATGCTGGAGGGAACAGGTACAAAGGTATCTATATCCACAGTAAAATGAGTCCTATATCAACATAACCTGAAATGCCGCTCAGCAAGGAAGAAGCCACTGCTCCAAAACAGCCATAAAAAAGCCAGACTATGGTTTGCAACTTCACATGGGGACAAAGAACGTACTTTTTGGAGAAATGTCCTCTGGTCTGATGAAACAGAAATAGAACTGTTCGGCCATAATGACCATCGTTATGTTTGAAGGAAAAAGGGGGAGGCTTGCAAGCCGAAGAACACCATCCCATCCTTGAAGCACGGGGGTGGCAGCATCATGTTGTGGGGGTGCTTTGCTGCAGGAGGGACTGGTGCACTTCACAAAATAGATGGCATCATGAGGGAGGAAATGTATGTGGATATATTGAAGCAACATCTCAAGACATCAGTCAGGAAGTTAAAGCTTGGTCGAAAATGGGTCTTCCAAATGAACAATGACCCCAAGCATACTTCCAAAGTTGTGGAAAAATGGCTTAAGGACAACAAAGTCAAGGTATTGGAGTTGCCATCACAAATCCCTGACCTCAATCCCATAGAAAATTTGTGGGCAGAACTGAAAAAGCGTGTGCGAGCAAGGAGGCCTACAAACCTGACTCAGTTACACCAGCTCTGTCAGGAGGAATGGGCCAAAATTCATCCAACTTATTGTGGAAAGCTTGTGGAAGGCTACCCGAAACGTTTGACCCAAGTTAAACAAGTTAAAGACAATGCTACCAAATACTAATTGAGTGTATGTAAACTTCTGACCCACTTGGAATGTGATGAAAGAAATAAAAGCTGGAAAGAATTATTCTCTCTACTATTATTCTGACATTTCACATTCTTAAAATAAAGTGGTGATCCTAACTGGCCTAAAACAGGGAATTCTTACTAGGATTAAATGTCAGGAATTGTGTAAAACTGAGTTTAAATGTATTTTGCTAAGGTGTATGTAACTGTATATTGGTTACTACATGATTCCATGTGTGTTATTTCATAGTGTTGATGTCTTCACTATTATTCTACAGTAAAGAAAAAATAAAATAAACCCTGGAATGAGTAGGTGTGTCCAATCTTTTGACTGGTACTGTGCCTTTGGCAGTGATTACAGCTGTGAGTCTTTCTAGGTAAGTCTCTAAGAGCTTTGCACACCTGGATTGTACAATATTTGCACATTATTCTTAGAAAAATTCTGTCAAATTGGTTTTTGATCATTGCAGTTTCAAGTCTTGTCATAGATTTTCAAGACAATTTAAGTCAAAACTGTTAGGCCACACAGGAACATTCATTGTCGTCTTGGTAAGCAACTCGTGTATATTTGGCCTTGTATTTTAGGTTATTGGCCTGCTGAAAGGTGAATTTGACTGCCAGTGTCGGTTGGAAAGCAGACTGAACCATGTTTTCCTCTATGATTTTTCCTGTGCTTAGCTCTATTCTATTTATTTTTGTCCTAAAACTCCATAGTCCTTTCCGATGTCAAGCATACCCATAACAGAATGCAGCCACCACCATGCTTGAAAATATGAAGAGTACTACTCAGTGATGTGTTGTGTTTGATTTGCCCCAAACATAATGCTTTGTATACAGGACATTTTTATTGCCACATTTTTTTCACTTTTACTTTAGTGCCTTATTGCAAACAGGATGCATATTTTGGAATATTTTTATTATGTGCAGGCTTCCTTCTTTTCACACTGTCATTTACGATAGTATTTTGGTCGAGTAACTACAATGCTGTTGATCCATCCTCAGTTTTCTCCTATCGCAGCCATTCAATTCTGTAATTGTTTTGAAGTCACCATTGGCCTCATTGTGAAATCCCATAGCATTTTCCTTCATCTCTGGCAACTGAGTTAGGAAGGAAGCCTGTATCTTTGTAGTGACTGGTTGTATTGATACACCATCCAAAGTGTAGTTAATAACTTCACCATGCTCAAAGGGATATTCAATTTCTGCTTTTTAAATTTGAACCATATACCATTAGTTGCCCTTCTTTGCGATCCATTGGACAACCTCCCTGGTCTTTGTGGATGAATCTGTGTTTGAAATTCCCTGCTCGACTGAGAGAACTTATAGATAATTGTATGTGTGGGGTACAGAGATGAGATAGTCATAAGAAAATCATGGTAAACACAATTATTGCAGACAGAGTGAGTCCATGCAACTTATGTGACTTGTTAAGCACATTTTTACTCCTGAACTTATTTAGGCTTGCCATAACAAAGGAGTTGAATACTATTGACTCAACACAATTCAGCTTTTTATTTTTTATACATTTGTAACAATTTCTAAAAACATAATTCCACTTTGACATTATGGGGTAGGCCAGTGACATAAAATCTCACTTTAATCTATTTAAAATGTAGGCTGTAACACAACAAAATGTGGAAAATGTGAAGGGGTGTGCATACTTTCTGAAGGCACTGTATACAGTTTACGACATACTATTCCACACAAAAACGCATACCAATGAGAAAAGTTTTTTTTTTTTTACCTATTTTGTCTGATCAGATAAAACGTTTTTAAGGATAAAGTGACTTATTCTATCCATGGTCTAAAGTAATTGTATGGCAGAAGTTTACAACTGCCCACACACAGCTAAGGTGACAGTGTCTGCACAGTGCTGTTCTAAAGCCCCAAGTCACTCTACGTGACAATGAAAAAGGGACACAAAGTCTAATGATCAATAACTGTGGTGAAATGTATTTTTCTAACCACAGAAATCCAATTACATACAGTATGAAACTCAGTTATTCATCTCAGATATCAAGCATAATTTTCAATTGAAGTATCGACTTCCATAATAGTCAGAGTGCCAACCAATAGTTTATTCCTCTGTAACGGTGGCCATGACATTTTCTCCGAAGGTATTACTGGACAGAAGATGCATTCTTTCTGAATGGAACCTATTTCAACTGAGCGTTGCTCTTCACAAGCAATTTGTCAGACAAAATGTCTGTTCATGGCTTTGTTGAAAGATATGTTTGAGACCTCTAAAGGGCCAATTTTTGACAATTGCAGCATCTGTGATTTTTGTTGTTGTTACAGTATTAGAATTTTGATTCTCTCATTCCTCTCCTCCTTCCATAGTTGGCCTCGTTTGGACTTGATCCGGGCATCAAGTTTTACTGGAGCACAGTGTGAACATCATGTCTTGAGTGTCTATTAAATCTGATGTGCACGACAACCCCCCAGAGTAACTTAGAAATGTCTATGTTTAATTTATTCAGCCAGAGGCAATGTACCACAAGTTAAGCTTTAATAGTTTTAAGGGAAAGGTTCAATGGTAAAGCAAAGTAGTATTGGGCTCCACAGTGTGCCTACAGTTGAACTATCTTATTGTGGTTGCGTGATAGGGGAAATACAGCTTAAATCAGCTGTAAAGTTTGATTGAATGACAGGCCCCCCTGTGTATCACCTCCCGGCTGGCATCACAATCATTTCATCCACTGTAACTACAGTAGCCTTGCATTATCAAAGGGGTTAATCTCTTGGCAGGGGAAAGAGGAGAGGAGGGAGGGAGGGGATGAGAGAGAGAGGAGGAGGAGATGTGATGAGAAAAGAGGAAAGGAGAGATGGGAGAGGAGACAGAGACGAGAGAGAGAGACGAGAGAGTGAAAAGAGAAGGAAAATAAAGAGAGAGATACGAGAGAATAGAAGAGAGAGACGAGAGAGGGAAGAGCCTTCTCCGCAGTAGCAGAGGTCTGAGGAGGAATAGTGATGAAGTGCTCATGACTGACAGCTCTCCCCCTGTGGGCTCCACCAGTATCTCTATCTCTGAACCTGCTGCTACCCTTGCCAATTATATCCTACAGACATACTGCAGAGAGGATAACAATGAGGCACCCTACCCTGAAAACCAAATTACACCATGAATATATAAATAATAAGGAAATATGACAAAATCCTAGATGGAAGAATTTTGGGAAACTGAAACACAGACAGAATGCAAGAGAATATATGGTTTGGGGCCATTTTTTACTTGGGGTAGGGCTTAATACAGAAACCTCAGGTACCTAGCCTATAAACAAGCCTGGGGCAACGACATAAAGCCAGTTTTCATTTATTAATAAAAGGCAAAACAATGTCTTTTGTGAAATACTTTTTACAGTTGCACTGTAATATATTTGCACCCTTGCAGGTAAAAAATAATAATTAAGGTTGTGTACAGACAGCTTGTGTACACAGAGGAAGATGACAAATGTTTATAGCTAAATAGTTTTGCGAAGAATTTCTTAACTATTTCTTCAAAAATAAGTTCAAACACATGTGAATTTGTTTAATTTACAACTGCACAGGACCAAGAAAAATTATCATGTATATTCTGCTAATGACCGAATTTAGCAAAAATAGGAATTTGTTTTAAGTGCATAGGGCCGCCATTGTTATACACCTCCTTTATTGCTTCATCCTTGAGGATTCCATAAAAAGGTTACCATGCCAACACACACTATAAATGGGTTGAAAATGTAATTTAGTTGTTGGAGACTTTACCTGTAATATTTCCCATTCGGAGGGGGATCTGTCTGTGAGATCATAATAGCTAACTTTGAAATCTCTCTGAATAATGTATGGTAACAGAGTAGAGGACTTCGACTAGAGACTAGAGACATTTTGATTGACAGCAATTACACAGGGCTAAAACAATAAGCTGCTCAAAACATTCAACTGAAAGAGAGAGAGCGAGGAGAGAGAGAGAAAGAGAGAGACGTGAGACGATGAAAAACTAAAGATGAAATACGAGAGAGGGAAGACAATAAGCTGCTCAAAACATTTAACCGAGAGAGAGAGACAGAGACAGACAGTTGTGGAGGTCTGAGGAGGAATTATTTAAGAGAGGTATGAAACAAACACCTCTTTTTAATCCAGAATCTAAACAAGGTCACTCAGTAACAAAGCTACAGTAAAAGAAACCACAAAAACAACCGGGGTTTGAACAAATATCACATTTGGGTATTTAAAAGACCTTGAGTAGTTTTTCGAAAAGACATCAAGAGAAAAAGCATAGATACGTTTTTGTTCAAAGCTGCTCCATTGCCAGTCTCCAACAAGACTTATGACGAGAGCTATGAATCCGTGAGTTGAAAGTAGCGAAGAACAGGATGTGAGAGGAGACATCTGTGTTTCTGTCAGATGAATAGGACGAGAGACACTGATTAGATAAGAGATTGTTGCTATGAAACTAGAACAGCTAAAGTAACACCTGCATTGGACGAGTGCCAAAAAAATGATCAAAATCAGGACACACACACACACACTTCTTTAAGGTCAGAACTGAAAAGGGCAGGGGCTTTCAGGGAAAAGTATCCAGTGCTCCGTCTCTGTCTAATCATGGTGAATGGGGCCTGATGGAGCTCCTTGATTGCAGAAGCACCAAGCGTTCTGTGGTTGTTACTCTTAAAGGTTTAAATGGTTCAGAAAGATTCTAACAGTCACGTTCATTCATATCAGCACCCTGCTGCCTGCATATACACTCCCCTCCTGTTGTTTTCAGACCTGTTGTTTTTATTTGGCTCTATACTCCAGCATTTTGGATTTGAGGTCAAATGTTTCATATGAGGCGACAGCACGGAATGTCAACTTTTATTTGAGGGTATAGAAATTAATGGTGAATAATGGTGAATATTGAATGTATTGTGTCATTTTGGAGTAACTTTTATTATAAATAAGAATATAAAATGTTTCTGAAAACTTCTACATTAATGCGGATGCTACCATGATTATGGATAAATACGAATTAATCATTAATGAGCATATCCCCAAAATAGAAAAAAAAAATTTACATCTGAAGATCTACAAAGGTCTTCAAAGTGTTTGCACAACAAACCTGGCTACCATCATCCTTTTGCTGTGCATTTATTTATTTTTCCTCTTTGGGGTCTAGGCCGGGTTACTGTAAAATCACTTTGTGGCAGCTGCCAACGTAAAAAAGGCTTTATACATTTACATGTATACATTCGATTGATTGAAAAGGGTTTCTTAATCTACTACCCTGAAGCACAGTCACACTGAAGAGACGTGAGGAGTAGGTGAATAGCCCAACACTGTGACTAAGAGAGAAATGCTACAATACACACTCTGACTTCACCTCCTCTTCCGGTACTGAAAAGCAACATTTGGATGGCAGACAGTCGCACAACCACATTATGAAGCAAGCTGTGTGTGATGAGCTGCAGCACACCTCTGTGTCATGTGGGATGTTTTCTTCTTATGATGTCCTCTTTTTTTAAATATTTAGTTTTTTTAATGGGTGGATCAGCTTTAATATTGCGGATAGATTTCTGCTTCCATCAATGTAATTGTCTGCATCATTTCCAATCCCCCATATATTTTTGGGGTAAATATACATACATGCATATTATATATATATATATATATATATATATATATATATATATATATATATATATATATACACATACATACACACACATACCCCATACATACATACAGTTGAAGTCGGAAGTTTATATACACCTTAGCCAAATACATTTAAACTCAGTTTTTCACAAATCCTGACATTTAATCCTAGTAAAAATTCCCTGTCTTAGGTCAGTTAGGATCACCACTTTATTTTAAGAATGTGAAATGTCAGAATAATAGTAGAGAGAATTATTTCTTTCAGCTTTTATTTCTTTCATCATGTTCCCAGTGGGTCAGAAGTTTACATACACTCAATTAGTATTTGGTAGCATTGCCTTTAAATTGTTTAACTTGGGTCAAAATGTTTCAGGTAGCCTAACAAAAGCTTCCCACAATAAGTTGGGTGAATTTTGGCCCGTTCCTCCTGACAGAGCTGGTGTAACTGGGTCAGGTTTGTAGGCCTCCTTTGTAGAGTGGAGTGGTTGAAAAACAAGTTTTAATGACTCCAACCTAAGTGTATGTAAATTTCCAACTTCAACTAAACAACACATTATTTACAGTACATCAAACAACTTACATCCAAGGATTCACAAATAGCTCATTCATTTTTGATGTGGCTGTTTGAGTTGAAATGATTCTCCACCCAGATCCAAGAAGCACTAAGCCAACTTGTCATGATCAGGTGGGCCTTCGGTGGCGGCTCCGGTGCAGGCCGTACCGGCCCAAGAGGACGCACTGGAGGCCCGGTGCGTGGAGCCGGAACAGGATTCACCGGACTGGACGCCTGGTGCGAAGAACTGGCACTGGTCTCTTGCACCTCTGGGCGAGTGCTGGGAGCTGGCACTGGACGCACCGGGCTGGAGATGCGCACTGGACACCTGGTGCGTGGAGCCAGAACTGGACGTACCGGGCTGGTCTCACACACCTCTAGGCGAGTGCGGCGAGCTGGTACTGGACGTACTGGGCTGGGCAGACGCTCCTCTCAGCGCCTGCGTTGCAGCTCCTGACGTGCCACAACCTCTCTCTCATATCCCAGCCTAAACTCCTTTACGTTCCTCCATTCGGGCTGTGGCTCTGGCCTAGTTTCGGCCCTTCGCCCCATGTGCCCCCCCCAAAGAAAATCTTGGGACCCCGGTGTCCTGGCTGACCTCCCCTCTTTTTGGCGACTCCCACCAAGGAAGGGTCTCACAGCCCCCCATGATCTCCTCCCAGGTCCAGAATACCTTCTCCTCCACCAGGGGGGCACGCTGCTTGGTCCTGGAGTGGTGGGTTATTCTGTCATGATCTTCCAAATAATCGGACCAAGGCGCAATGTGCACAGCGTTCCACATATTTTTTATCAATATGAAACGTACAACGTGAAGACCAGACAAATAGGTGTGCTCACAGGCACTAACCAAACACAATAACCCACAAACCATGTGGGGGAATGAACAAACTAAGTATGGTCCCCAATTAGAGACAACGGCAATCAGCTGCCTCTAATTGGGAACTGTCCAAAACCAAACATAGAAAATACAACATAGAACAAAAACCCCCTTGGTCACGTCCTGACCAAAACACCATAGAGAAGCCAGAGGGCTATCTATGGCCAGGACGTGACACAACTGTTCAAACCTGAGATCTCTGTAATGAATATTAACCAGACAGGAATACAATGGAGAAGGAACAATGTGCTGCGAGAACATTACACAACCACAGCATATAAGTGTCAATTAACTTCACGTTATTTCAAATGACTGACGGGGCTCATACAAACAATCTAAGAACAGGGGAAACAGTTACATAAACTACATGTGTTGTTTTCGCTGCACAGTCTCGTGTCACCCGTGTGTTCTATAAAACAAACAGCTTTCAAAGCAACAAGGACTTTGATTATCCTTCACTGTAGAGAGGCTTGAGATGATGACAATTTGAATGAAGCCCTTTGTAGGCAGTGACAAAGAGAAATTGAGAATCGCTGCGGCCACCATTACTGAATGAAAGGACACTGATCCTAATGTTTTAACTGTCACTATGGAGACCAAACAATTCAACCTCTAACTGGATAATAATCTAAACTGTGTCCAGCTGCTGATTACAATACTGGATAAATAAGCCAGGGTTTGTGTTCATTAGGAATAGTCACCAAAAGGAAGAAAAACTGACTGAAACCACCTAGGCTTGTCCAATGAGAAACATTCATTTTCAATTGCACAACTTTACGATGTGCCCTAATGAATACGACCCAGACATTCCCAGAAGGCAGACCTTGATCACAGATTTTGACAGGAATACATATTCTATAGGTCATTAATTTATAATAACTCAGACCTAGGACTCTTTGGCATAGACATTTCAATAAATGAACAAGCTAGTACAAGAAACATAAATACTTGCAATGTTCTCTAATGTATCACATACTTTTCTTTAATTACAGTGATAGACTTGAACTAGTTGTAGTTGACCTACATAGTATTTGTTAGCATGGATACAGTCTTTGTTAGCATGGATACAGTCTTTGATAGCATTGATACAGTCTTCGTTAGAACGCATACAGTCTTTAATTGGAACGCATACAGTCTTTGTTAGAACAAATACAGTCTTTGTTAGAACTCATGCAGTCTTTGTTAGAACGCATACAGTCTTTGTTAGAACGCATACAGTCTTTGTTAGAAACGCATACAGTCTTTGTTAGAAACGCATACAGTCTTTGTTAGAAACGCATACAGTCTTTGTTAGAACGCATACAGTCTTTGTTAGAACGCATACAGTCTTTGTTAGAACGCATACAGTCTTTGTTAGAAACGCATACAGTCTTTGTTAGAAACGCATACAGTCTTTGTTAGAAACGCATACAGTCTTTGTTAGAAACGCATACAGTCTTTGTTAGAAACGCATACAGTCTTTGTTAGAAACGCATACAGTCTTTGTTTTCTCATGATTTGGTTGGGTCTAATTGTGTTGGTGTCCTGGGGCTCTGTGAGGTCTGTTTGTGAACAGAGCCCCAGGACCAGCTTGCTTAAGGGACTCTTCTCCAGGTTCATCTCTCTGTAGGTGATGGCTTTGTTATGGAAGTTTTGGGAATCACTTCCTTTTAGGTGGTTGTAGAATTTAACGGTGCTTTTCTGGATTTTGATAATTTTGCTCTGCATGCACTATTTGGTGTTTTACGTTGTACACGGGGGAGATTTCTTGCAGTATTCTGCATGCAGAGTCTCAGTTTGGTGTTTGTCCCATTTTGTGAATTCTTGGTTGGTGAGCGGACCCCAGACCTCACAATCATAAAGGGCAATGGGTTCTATAACTAATTCAAGTACTTTTAGCCAGATCCTAATTGGTATGTCGAATTTTATGTTCCTTTTGATGGCATAGTAGGCCCTTCTTGCCTCGTCTCTCAGATTGTTCACAGCTTTGTGGAAGTTACTGTGGAGCTGAAGTTTAGGCCAAGGTATGTATAGTTTGTGTGCTCTAGAACAACGGTGTCTAGATGGAATTTGTGTTTGTGGTCCTGGCAACCTGACCTTTTTTGGAACACCATTATTTTGGTCTTACTGAGATCTGTGCAGAAGATCTAGGTGCTGCTTTAGGCCCTCCTTGGTTGGTGACAGAAGCACCAGATCATCAGCAAAGAGTAGACATTTGACTTCAGATTCTAGTCGGGTGAGGCCGGGTGCTGCAGACTGTTCTTGTGCCCTCGCCAATTCGTTGATATATTTGTTGAAGAGGGTGGGGCTTAAGCCTTTGTTTTGGTTTGTTTGTTTGTCAATTGATGTGTGCACGGTGAATACGTGGTCTGTCGTACGATCATTTGGAAAAAAGCCAATTTGACATTTGCTCAGTACATTGTCTTCACAGTGGAAATGTACAAGTCTGCTGTTAATGATAATGCAGAGGATTTTCCCAAGGTTGCTGTTGACGCATATCCCACTGTAGTTATTGGGGTCAAATTTGTCTCCAATTTTGTGAATTGGGGTGATCAGTCCTTGGTTCCAAATATTGGAGAAGATGCCAGAACTAAGGTTGATGTTAATTAATAAATCTTCTTCAGGATTGGTGGGTCCCCTGCGGGACGGTTGAGCTAACGTAGGTTAATGCGATTTGCATGAGGTTGTAAGTAACAAGAACATTTCCCAGGACATAGACATACAGTTGAAGTCGGAAGTTTACATACACTTAGGTTGGAGTCATTACAACTTGTTTTTCAACCACTCCACAAATTTCTTGTTAACAAACTATAGTTTTGGCAAGTCAGTTAGGACATCTACTTTGTGCATGACACAAGTAATTTTTCCAACAATTGTTTACAGACAGATTATTTCACTTATAATTCACTGTATGACAATTCCAGTGGGTCAGAAGTTTACATACACTAAGTTGACTGTGCCTTTAAACAGCTTGGAAAATTCCAGAAAATGGCTTTAGAAGCTTCTGATAGGCTAATTGACATCATTTGAGTCAATTGGAGGTGTACCTGTGGATGTATTTCAAGGCCTACCTTCAAACTCAGTGCCTCTTTGCTTGACATCATGGGAAAATCAAAAGAAATCAGCCAAAACCTCCAGATTTTTTTTTTTTAGACCTCCACAAGTCTGGTTCATCATGGGACCACGCAGCCGTCATACCGCTCAGGAAGGACACGCGTTCTATCTCCTAGAGATGAACGTACTGTGGTGCATTAAGTGCAAATCAATCCCAGAACAACTGCAAAGGACCTTGTGAAGATGCTGGAGGATACAGGTACAAAAGTATCTATATCCACAGAAAAACGAGTCATATATTGACATAACCTGAAAGGCCGCTCAGCAAGGAAGAAGCCACTGCTCCAAAACTGCCATAAAAAAGCCAGACTACGGTTTGCAACTGCACATGGGGACAAAGATCGTACTTTTTGGACAACAAAGTCAAGGTATTGGAGTAGCCATCACAAAGCCCTGACCTCAATCCCATAGAAAATGTGTGGGCAGAACTGAAAAAGCGTGTGCGAGCAAGGAGGCCTACAAACCTGACTCAGTTACACCAGCTCTGTCAGGAGGAATCGGTCTCTATGTTTTTGGTTGGACAGGTTTCTCAGTTTCTTTCTTAGGTTTTTGCGTTCTTTATCAAACCATTTGTCATTATTGTTATTTTTCTTCGGTTTTCTGTTAGAATTTTTTTGATTTGATGGTGAAGCTGAGAGATCAAATATACTGTTTAAGCTTTCTACTGCCAAGTTTACACCTTCACACCTTCACTGTAGAGAGGCTTGAGATGATGACAATTTGAATGAAGCCCTTTGTAGGCAGTGACAAAGAGAAATTGAGAATCGCTGCGGCCACCATTACTGAATGAAAGGACACTGATCCTAATGTTTTAACTGTCACTATGGAGACCAAACAATTCAACCTCTAACTGGATAATAATCTAAACTGTGTCCAGCTGCTGATTACAATACTGGATAAATAAGCCAGGGTTTGTGTTCATTAGGAATAGTCACCAAAAGGAAGAAAAACTGACTGAAACCACCTAGGCTTGTCCAATGAGAAACATTCATTTTCAATTGCACAACTTTACGATGTGCCCTAATGAATACGACCCAGACATTCCCAGAAGGCAGACCTTGATCACAGATTTTGACAGGAATACATATTCTATAGGTCATTAATTTATAATAACTCAGACCTAGGACTCTTTGGCATAGACATTTCAATAAATGAACAAGCTAGTACAAGAAACATAAATACTTGCAATGTTCTCTAATGTATCACATACTTTTCTTTAATTACAGTGATAGACTTGAACTAGTTGTAGTTGACCTACATAGTATTTGTTAGCATGGATACAGTCTTTGTTAGCATGGATACAGTCTTTGATAGCATTGATACAGTCTTCGTTAGAACGCATACAGTCTTTAATTGGAACGCATACAGTCTTTGTTAGAACAAATACAGTCTTTGTTAGAACTCATGCAGTCTTTGTTAGAACGCATACAGTCTTTGTTAGAACGCATACAGTCTTTGTTAGAAACGCATACAGTCTTTGTTAGAAACGCATACAGTCTTTGTTAGAAACGCATACAGTCTTTGTTAGAACGCATACAGTCTTTGTTAGAACGCATACAGTCTTTGTTAGAACGCATACAGTCTTTGTTAGAAACGCATACAGTCTTTGTTAGAAAGCATACAGTCTTTGTTAGAAAGCATACAGTCTTTGTTAGAAAGCATACAGTCTTTGTTAGAAACGCATACAGTCTTTGTTTTCTCATGATTTGGTTGGGTCTAATTGTGTTGGTGTCCTGGGGCTCTGTGAGGTCTGTTTGTGAACAGAGCCCCAGGACCAGCTTGCTTAAGGGACTCTTCTCCAGGTTCATCTCTCTGTAGGTGATGGCTTTGTTATGGAAGTTTTGGGAATCACTTCCTTTTAGGTGGTTGTAGAATTTAACGGTGCTTTTCTGGATTTTGATAATTTTGCTCTGCATGCACTATTTGGTGTTTTACGTTGTACACGGGGGAGATTTCTTGCAGTATTCTGCATGCAGAGTCTCAGTTTGGTGTTTGTCCCATTTTGTGAATTCTTGGTTGGTGAGCGGACCCCAGACCTCACAATCATAAAGGGCAATGGGTTCTATAACTAATTCAAGTACTTTTAGCCAGATCCTAATTGGTATGTCGAATTTTATGTTCCTTTTGATGGCATAGTAGGCCCTTCTTGCCTCGTCTCTCAGATTGTTCACAGCTTTGTGGAAGTTACTGTGGAGCTGAAGTTTAGGCCAAGGTATGTATAGTTTGTGTGCTCTAGGGCAACGGTGTCTAGATGGAATTTGTGTTTGTGGTCCTGGCAACCTGACCTTTTTTGGAACACCATTATTTTGGTCTTACTGAGATCTGTGCAGAAGATCTAGGTGCTGCTTTAGGCCCTCCTTGGTTGGTGACAGAAGCACCAGATCATCAGCAAAGAGTAGACATTTGACTTCAGATTCTAGTCGGGTGAGGCCGGGTGCTGCAGACTGTTCTTGTGCCCTCGCCAATTCGTTGATATATTTGTTGAAGAGGGTGGGGCTTAAGCCTTTGTTTTGGTTTGTTTGTTTGTCAATTGATGTGTGCACGGTGAATACGTGGTCTGTCGTACGATCATTTGGAAAAAAGCCAATTTGACATTTGCTCAGTACATTGTCTTCACAGTGGAAATGTACAAGTCTGCTGTTAATGATAATGCAGAGGATTTTCCCAAGGTTGCTGTTGACGATATCCCACTGTAGTTATTGGGGTCAAATTTGTCTCCAATTTTGTGAATTGGGGTGATCAGTCCTTGGTTCCAAATATTGGAGAAGATGCCAGAACTAAGGTTGATGTTAATTAATAAATCTTCTTCAGGATTGGTGGGTCCCCTGCGGAGACGGTTGAGCTAACGTGAGTTAATGCGATTTGCATGAGGTTGTAAGTAACAAGAACATTTCCCAGGACATAGACATACAGTTGAAGTCGGAAGTTTACATACACTTAGGTTGGAGTCATTACAACTTGTTTTTCAACCACTCCACAAATTTCTTGTTAACAAACTATAGTTTTGGCAAGTCAGTTAGGACATCTACTTTGTGCATGACACAAGTAATTTTTCCAACAATTGTTTACAGACAGATTATTTCACTTATAATTCACTGTATGACAATTCCAGTGGGTCAGAAGTTTACATACACTAAGTTGACTGTGCCTTTAAACAGCTTGGAAAATTCCAGAAAATGGCTTTAGAAGCTTCTGATAGGCTAATTGACATCATTTGAGTCAATTGGAGGTGTACCTGTGGATGTATTTCAAGGCCTACCTTCAAACTCAGTGCCTCTTTGCTTGACATCATGGGAAAATCAAAAGAAATCAGCCAAAACCTCCAGATTTTTTTTTTTAGACCTCCACAAGTCTGGTTCATCATGGGACCACGCAGCCGTCATACCGCTCAGGAAGGACACGCGTTCTATCTCCTAGAGATGAACGTACTGTGGTGCATTAAGTGCAAATCAATCCCAGAACAACTGCAAAGGACCTTGTGAAGATGCTGGAGGATACAGGTACAAAAGTATCTATATCCACAGAAAAACGAGTCATATATTGACATAACCTGAAAGGCCGCTCAGCAAGGAAGAAGCCACTGCTCCAAAACTGCCATAAAAAAGCCAGACTACGGTTTGCAACTGCACATGGGGACAAAGATCGTACTTTTTGGACAACAAAGTCAAGGTATTGGAGTAGCCATCACAAAGCCCTGACCTCAATCCCATAGAAAATGTGTGGGCAGAACTGAAAAAGCGCAGCGAGCAAGGAGGCCTACAAACCTGACTCAGTTACACCAGCTCTGTCAGGAGGAATCGGTCTCTATGTTTTTGGTTGGACAGGTTTCTCAGTTTCTTTCTTAGGTTTTTGCGTTCTTTATCAAACCATTTGTCATTATTGTTATTTTTCTTCGGTTTTCTGTTAGAATTTTTTTGATTTGATGGTGAAGCTGAGAGATCAAATATACTGTTTAAGCTTTCTACTGCCAAGTTTACACCTTCACAGTGAAACGTTTTGTCCTGGAATTTGTCTTAAAGGGATTGAATTTGTTGTTTCCTAATTGTTTTTTGGTAGGTTACCATACAACTTTCCTTCCATCTATATGCATTTCTTAATATTACTCAGTTCCTTTGACTTTGATGCCTCATGATTTAGTATTGCTCTGTTCAAGTAGACTGTGATTTTTCTGTGATCTGATAGGAGTGTCAGTGGGCTGACTGTGAACGCTCTGAGAGACTCTGGGTTGAGGTCAGTGATAAAGTAGTCTACAGTACTACTGCCAAGAGATGAGCTATAGGTGTACCTACCATAGGAGTCCCCTCGAAGCCTACCTTTGACTATGTACATACCCAGAATGCGACAGAGCTGCATGAGTTGTGACCCGTTTTTGTTGGTTATGTTGTCAGAGTTGTGCCTAGGGGGGCATATGGGGGAGGGAATGCTGTCACCTCCAGGCAGGTGTTTGTCCCCCTGTGTGCTGAGGGTGTCAGGGTCTTCCATCCAACTAACACATTAGGTCTAAGAGGAGAAGTATTACAAATGTAAGTCTGATGACAAACAATGATAATCCAGTGACACTTGCGACTTCAGTAGTTGACTCAAAATTAAGGTAGCACACTAAATCAGTTGCCAAAGCCACTAGTTACCATACCTGCTCTCCTCTGTAGATGGCATACTCTGCCAGTGCCAGTCCGTTGACACTGGGCCTCCCCGTGACAGAGTGGTGTCCTGGAGGGGAGTGGGCCAACTTCATGGCACTGAAAAGCAGGTGCCTGGAGACATACAGTATAGAAGCCATAGAACCCATCACTGACAATCAGACATCATGAGACACAAGGAATGAACAGTCATTCTATCCACTTGATACATTTGAGACATTCTTTCTTAAAGTCTCATTGGTATATTATGTTGACAAGCCACGGCTTGGTTTAGTTGAACTGTGGTGACTACGACCTAAACTGTGATATTGTTCACTGTAGTAGAGAAATATCAAAAGAACTGGACGGCTGGTTTACCTTCAGCACATGTAGCAGGACCCGTCTTTTTTAGAGGGCAGCCTGTGCCTCCTCCTATTCCGTAGACGTACTGGTTTACTCTTAGACGAGTTCGCCGTAAAATAGATTGCCTGCTCCAAACATGCCTCCTGTGTAAGTGTGCCTCTCATCGAAACCCTTGTAGATGATGGCTTTTACAAATGGAAAACTGTTTGCCAAGAGCGGATGAGTCATCCAATGAATGCTGGAATGAGCACTACTGTAAATTGGATTGCTGAGTGTTCAAAACACAAAAGAAAACGGGATGCACACAAGAAAAGATCAACCTTGAACACAAGAACACAAAATGACCTGAGGGGGCTTTTGAAGTGTCATGGGT
The DNA here is from genome assembly GCA_030435695.1 of Brachymystax lenok tsinlingensis. Taxonomy (NCBI): domain Eukaryota; kingdom Metazoa; phylum Chordata; class Actinopteri; order Salmoniformes; family Salmonidae; genus Brachymystax; species Brachymystax lenok. The sequence goes on along the minus strand of CM059780.1, from coordinate 14,195,479 downwards.
TGATGGGTGCTCAGTGGAACGTGGGCTGTGCTATTGCCTGTGTTATTCTCTTACCATGAAACACCATCCGTTCATTGGAATGAACAAGATTCTCCTTCGATGGTTGTACCTTTCTAGATCTGAAGTTCAAGAGGGGGAAATAGTGAATGAACAAGAATCTACACTCTAAAAGAGAATACATTCCAATGGTGGTCAATAAAGTTGTAATAACTTGAACCAAATTGAAAGTACGGTTGAATATCGACTTCCATTAAATGGTCGGAATTGGTTTAAAGCTGACAGGATAAAGGCAGGGCTGGCCTTCCTAATGTGGACGAAACCAGCCAACTGTACCTTAAGAATGTTGTATCTGTTGAAAACCCCTCCGGCATGGCCTCCATCTCTGTGTTCTCTGATCGTACAACTGCTCACAAAAACAGAACAAGACTCAACGTCGTGTCAACTTTGACTAATTTACAACAAGATAAGGATAAGGTTTTGGTAGTGATTCATCTTGTTGGTCGTACCTCCTCCTCCACCGAAACACCTTGTTGTCCGACGCCGTTTTCAACGTGAGGTACGGGCTCAAACCTACATCACATGAATGTGAACTTGTAATATTGCAGTTGAACAGAATTTCATTAATGATGTGAACTTCAATCCACTCAGCGAAACACGTTGTCTTTTCATACATGAAGATCAAGTAAAAATCTAAAACTGTGAGGGTTGCATTCACTACTAAACTGATGGTCCTAGGAGAGCAGATAGCTCAGGGAAGGCAGTGCAGGTTGTTGGCCTGGTTGTCCAGACTGCTGCTGGAGACCGGGGTGGGCAGGGGCATGGAGCTGGTTGAGAGGCTGGGGGGGGGACCACTACCGCAACAGGGGCCGTCATATTGATGACGTGGGGTTTATAGCAACCGGCCAGGGCTGAAGGTGGCATGGCCGATGTCAACAAGGCACAAACATTGTCTGCCTGGAGAAAGTTGACTCCAGGAAGAGTAGCTGCTGCTTTCACAACAGCTAATGGGGTTCCTAATAAAATAACAAATACAAAAAGTTTTAAAAAAGAAAGCGAAATGGAGAGAAAAAAATGGTGTATTTGTCACTTATTGACCAAGCCAAGAGGAGAAATTAAGAATGACACAAAATAATGAAGACAATCACAGTACAATCGTACAGAGGAACACAAATAGACTGCATTAGCGATTGATGCCAACATGTCAACAACCCATGAGTATGAATAAGGCTACATGCCTCTATATGAGCAAACCCATGACATGCATACAGTCTATTCAAGTAATTTAGCAATGTGTGATGAAATGGAGAGTGCTTTCAGGGTATTTCTTTGCCAGGCACAGAGACAAGTCCTCTCGTCTTTTCATAGAGAGGGCATGATTAGGGTTGCAAAGCTACCTTTAATTTAACAAAGTTATCGGATTCTTTAGTAATTTTGGTAATTAACATAAGATCTATGTAACTTTTGTAACTTTGGAAATGTATAATTGAATAACTTTAAAAAAATTCATACAGTATATAGTATTCATTTGTGTATATCTGCGTCCATATTGAGTTTCTAGTAGATAGGCCATATGGTTAAAGAGAAAATTGCCTAATTAATGGAAAAATGCTCTAATCAACAATGTCATTATGTTCAATGAGTTTCCAGTGGGTGCTGGTGAAGGCCTGACCATGTAGGTGTGTCGAAACAAACATTGAGATAATATTGAATCGCCTCAACAGCAAAACTCTGGGAAGAATTTCAAAGACACTATAGTCAATGTTCAACATGCTGTTACCATGAATCACAAACGCAATATACTATAGGTCAATATGGAGTTGAGGGATTTAATGTATCCAAGAACAATATACATGACAAGCAAGTGAGTGTGGTGGCTATCTGTGAGGGTGACAGACTACGTAACCCAGGAGTGTCAAACATACAGCCCGCAGGACTGATCTGGTCTGCGAAGCGGGGAAAGAAACAAACTCAAACTTTAAAATGACTAAAACCAAATTGAAACTGTAGAAATAATAATAGATCTACATTCATAAAGTTTCTTCACTGTTTCCAGCTCGCTAATAATCACCTAAATGAAAGCTAGACAGTTAGGGAGCACAGAAAATTCCCCAAATTATGGATAGAGGACTATTTTTTGCAAATTTCAACGGCAAGGAAAAACTATTTTTTTAAATTAATGCGGCCCTCTGGACCTCGTTGAAGACCAATTGCAGCAACCAGGACAAAATTAACTTGACACCCATGATGAAACGCTCCCGTGTCCGGGAGGGGTTGCTAGTTCAGAATAGCAAGCGTGTGAGGATGTTTACCGTGACGTGGTCCAGTGGTGACTGGCCTTCCTGGTTGTGGAGGGCGGGGTCAGCCCCATGAGCCAATAGCAGGGCACACAGCTGGGTTCGTCCCTTTCTGTGCCACCTCATGCAGTGGGGTGAACGCCCACTTATCTGTGGCGTTCACGCATACGTCGTACTTGATGAGCAAAGCAGACACATCTATGTGCTGCAAATGAGAACACATTGGACATTGGACTCTTTCTAGTAACTTTCTCTTGTTCTTTTGGTCAACTTGTATCTCAGACTCGGATATACAGTAGGTCTTGTACTGGGACTCTACAAGTCAATTCACTCTTTCTGTTTTTCTCTCTGGGTTGAGATCGAAACCCAACCAACAGGCTGAGGAAACAAAGCAAAGAAAAAAGGGGGAAACATCTATTGGGAGAGAAAGAGTAAATGTAACATTCGTTCATAGAACTCTCTCAACTGCCTTGCTTTCTCAGAGTGCAGCATTTATCTGTATTGCAGTCCTACTTTGCACTCTCTACCACAGTGAATTGAATATAATGCATGACATTGTCCAGACGAAACCCCTTTATTTGACAGAGTTAGAGCGGGCACCAGGCAGCGGGGGAGGACGGCGGTGTGATGAGCTCATTTCTCAAGGGTCTTTGGAGAGGACCAACACTGATCAAAGCAATCTAGTAACCTTTTGTGTCCGACAGTCTTTTGTGTTTGAGAGAGACATGAGTGCTAATCATTTGGCCAATACACATACCCTTACCCCTCGCCTCATCACTGAAACCAATTCACGATTACATTCTTTTTAAAAGGAGACAGGGATTTTTCTGCCATTGAATAAGGGTTTTGAGTTTATTTTTACACGAACAGTGCACATTAATCGGCTAATTTTCAACCGCAGTCCCTGGGCAGGTTATTAAAAACGATTACAATAACAATACAGACCAACAATGAGCAGTGAGCACATGCAGAGCAACATTGGACAAGCAACACGTAGCATGCAGACAGAGCAATAGCAACAAAACAAAATGCATGAAAGCAACATTGTTTCCACACCTCACAAGCTACAGACAACATGGAGGGCGGCAATACACAGCTATAGATTATGTTCACAAGTCTGATTGGCCATTAGCCATGTCTTCATGTTTTTTGTGAAGGTGTGATAGGTGGTGCAGTTGTGTGTCTGATGGCAGTGTGTTCCAGACATGGGAAGCTCTCACAGAGAAAGCAGATTGGCTAAAGGTGCTTTTCCTTAAGGGAACTATACAGTCACCTCTCATGGCAGATCTTGTGGATCTGCTACCAACGGTTTGGATTTTCTGTTTAACACAAGTACTAAGCGGAGGAGGAGTCAGGCCATTTAGGATATTGAATACAAGACATGTCGTTCTATTGCACAAGATTTTCCCAACTCAGGAGTTCATGCTTTCTGAGGATGTAACAGTGATGATGGCTATTGGGCTTCCTATCAAGCACTTTGAGAGCCTGTTTGTAGACAGACTGAATGGGTTTTAATGTTGTACAACAAGCTTGGGCCCAACTAGTCAAGCAGTATGTTAAGTGGGGGAGTATCATCTCATCGAAGTACAGATTTGCTACCTCTGCAGTCAAACAATTTCGATGTGAATCGGAAATGAGCTAGATTAAACTTGGTGATTTTAGTTACCTTTTTCACCTGCTTTTTAAAAGAGAGATTGGAATCAAGTATGATGCCTTAAAATGGGATACCACCTGGAGCTTCTCCCCTGACACACAGACATCTGGCTCAACCGCATCAGTTGTCCTCTTTGTGAACAACATGCAGACTGTTCTTCTCCCCTGACACATAGACATCTAGCTCAGTAGCATCAGTTGCCCTCTTTGTGAAGAACATGCAGACTTTTTTTTCACATTGAGATGCAAACATGAGTCACTGAGCCACTTTGTAACCTGGACCATTACAGTAGTGAGTTCTTGTGCAGCTTGTTGTTTGCTCTTTGCATGCACATATATCACTGTATCATCTGCATACATTTTAACTTCAGACCCAGTACAGACAGAAGGCAGATCATTGATGCACAGGCTGAACAGGAGGGGCTCCGGTATTGACCCTTGGGACACGCCCACATCATAGCTGAGAGTGGGCGAGAGCTCGTTGCTCACTCTGACACACTGAGTTCTGCCTTCAAGGTATGATTTCATCCATCTCAAGGCATCGGGGAAAGAGTTGAACTTTTGTGATGAGAACCTTATGGTTAACAGTATCAAAAGCTTTCCTTAGGTCTAGAATACAGCCCTAACCACGCCCCCTTTGTCCATCTTGGACTGCACATTTTCCAGAAGAAAGCAGTTGGCTGTTTCTGTGGAGTGTTTCGCTCTGAAGCCAAACTGCATGGAATGTAATGTGAAGGGGCTGTTGTTGAGGTGGGCAATCAGTTGCTCTGCTACAAACTTTTCAGCAACCTTCGACACCACAGGTAGTATACTAATGGGCCTGTAGTTACTCACGTCAGCAGAGTCACCTGATTTAAAGATGGCTGTTATTATGGCCGACTTCCAGACCCATGGAAACACCCCCTGACCAATAGATGTGTTGGTGACCTTAGTAATGGGGCTAATGAGTGACTCTGTAGTTTTTAAGAAAGGTAAAGTCCAGCCCAAACACATCTTTGGCTTTCAAGTTCTGTATTAAGATAATCACCTTGTTCACCTCTGACTCAGTAACCTCCCTTAGGTTGAGTGTCATTCAATAGCGCTGAGCCCAACACACCAGTGGAGGGGTTCTGTGTCAGTACCTTGACAGAGTCAACCAAGTAGGAATTGAAGGCTGTTGCTATTTCAACTGCATCCTGTGTTAGACTGTCATTCACATTGATTTCTAGTCTTTTTGTTGTGTTAATATGGTCTTTCCCTGTTAACTTTTTTAGATTCTCCCAGATCAATTTACAATTTTTCCTTTTCTTCACCAATTATGTTGATAAAGTTTGCCTTGGCCTGTCTGATTTATTTCTCAACATGGTAAACCTATGTCTGTCATGCTCTAATTTGAACTTCAGGGCTGTTTTTAGAGCACGATCTCGTTATTTCATCAGTTTCCAGATTTCTCCATTTAGCCAATGAAGATTATTCTTTTGGCCAGGTTTAGATTTTATTTAGGACGCCATTTATTGAGATAAATATTACATTCAATGACATCTGAAATGGGACCAAATTTCAACCCCAAAATGATATATGACAAACCGGCCACATCTTATGCTATTATGGCTGCGTTAACACATGCAGCCCAATACTGCTATCTTTTTTGGGGGGGTCTTTTGACCAATCACATCAGATCTTTTCAGATCAGATATTTTTCAGAGCAATATACTAATTGGTGAAAGAAATATCAGAATTGGGTTGCCTGTGTAAACACAGCCAGTGAGGTTTCTGTCTGTTTGTGTAACATGTACCATACTCCTAGCTGTTCCCAGCTGTCTCTACCTGTTATGCAGTATCTCCCGCCACGCTCTCATTGCCCATTTGGGATGAAGAGAAGCATTTGGGATGGAGAGAAGCCCTGTAGAGACATGATGAGGGGTCGCAGCCTGAGTTCAGCAGCAGACGGAAGGTCTGGAGGTGGCCACAGTGGGCTACAAGGTGAGGGCTGTCTGGCCCAGGTTGTCCAGGGCATTGGCCTATATAGAGATAATAGTACAGATACAATTAAAATATTTGTATTATCAAGAATCACATGCATTGCACCATTATCACACACACACACACACACACACACACACACACACACTGAATTACACTCGCTAAATCTGTTTTAACTCATTTGTACCACCATGTCACCTGTGAAAAAAACTCTATATCACCTGTTGAAGCGGATGCTAAGCTAAAGGACTGTTTCACTGGCACAGACTGGAAAATGTTCCGGGACTCATCTGATGGCATTGAGGAGTTTACCACATCTGTCACTGGCTTCAATAATAAGTGGTTTGACAACGTCATCCCCACAATGACCGTAGGTACATATCCCAACTAGAAGCCATGGATTACAGGCAACATCCGCATTGAGCTAAAGGCTAGAGCTGCGGCTTTCAAGGAGCGGGATGATACGCCCTCCACCGAACCATCAAATGGGCAAAGTGTCAGTATACTAACGCTTCGAACACACCGACAGAGTCATTTTATTTTGGTACACCAGAATTACATTCATTTCCAATTAAACACTGTGTTTGCCTTGCAGCATTGCGTTGCAGAGGCAGTTGCAGTGCGTTCGGTGTGGTGCATACGTTGGATTTATCGAACGTATGGGTCAAACTGTTTGCGTAGACGGCAGAAGACTGAAATATTACAAAAGATTTGGGCATATAAACAATTTGTGGTCTAAAAAAATTATGTCTATTAATTATGAAATCAAAAAATATTAATAATATTCCACCCATTTGGTCATTTGACTGCAGGAAAGGGCTACCTGTTGCATTGTACATCAAAAGGGATTTTTATACTCCTACGTGTAAATCGGAATGTACAAGTTATATACATTTGTTTGTAAACATTGCTGGAATATTGTATGAGATGTGGTGTTTCCTTTGTGAATAATTGTGGTGCATTTTGTCAAATATTATTTCAGTTAATGCTAGCTGTTTATTCACTGTGTCTGGGTTTTGTTTCATGTACAGTTGAAGTCGGAAGTTTACGTACACTTAGGTTGGAGTCATTAAAACTCCACAAATTTCTTGTTAACAAACTATAGTTTTGGAAAGTCAGTTAGGACATCTACTTTGTGCATGACACAAGTAATTTTTACAACAATTGTTTACAGACAGATTACTTCACCTATAATTCACTGTATGACAATTCCAGTGTGTCAGAAGTTTACATACACTAAGTTGACTGTGCCTTTAAACAGCTTAGAAAATTCCAGAAATTATGTCATGGCTTTAGAAGCTTCTGATAGGCTAATTGACATCATTTGAGTCAATCGGAGGTGTACCCGTGGATGTATTTCAAGGCCTACCTTAAAACTCAGTGCCTCTTTGCTTGACATGGGAAAATCAAAAGAAATCAGCCAAGACCTCAGAAAACAATTGTAGACCTCCACAAGTCTGGTTCGTCCTTGGGAGCCATTTCCAAATGCCTGAAGGTACCATGTTCATCTGTACAAGCAATAGTACACAAGTGTAAACACCATGGGACCACGCAGCCGTCATACCGCTCAGGAAGGAGACGCGTTCTGTCTCCTAGAGATGAACGGACTTTGGTGCGAAAAGTGCAAATCAATCCCAGAACAACAGCAAAGGATCTTGTGAAGATGCTGGAGGAAACAGGTACACAAGTATCTATATCCACAGTAAGACAAGTCCTATATGGCAGCATCATGTTGTGGGGGTGCTTTGCTGCTGGAGGGACTAGTGCACGTCACAAAATAGATGGCATCATGAGGAAGTAAAATTATGTGGATATATTGAAGCAACATCTGAAGACATCAGTCAGGAAGTTAAAGCTTGGTCGCAAATGGGTCTTCCAAATGGACAATGACCCCAAGCATACTTCCAAAGTTGTGGCAAAATGGCCATCACAAAGCCCTGACCTCAATCCTATAGAAAATGTGTGGGCAGAACTGAAAAAGCGTGCGCGAGCAAGGAGGCCTACAAACCTGACTCAGTTACACCAGCTGTCAGGAGGAATCGGGCCAAAATTCACCCAACTTATTGTGGGAAGCTTGTGGAAGGCTGACCAAAACATTTGACCCAAGTTAAACAATTTAAAGGCAATGCTACCAAATACTAATTAAGTATATGTAAACTTCTGACCCACTGGGAATGTGATGAAAGAAATAAAAGCTGAAATAAATAATTCTCTCTACTATTATTCTGACATTTCACATTCTTAAAATAAAGTGGTGATCCTAACTGACCTAAGACAGGGAATTTTTACTATAATTAAATGTCAGGAATTGTGAAAAACTGAGTTTAAATGTATTTGGCTAAGGTGTATGTAAATTTAAACTGTATTTTGTACAGTGCGTAAAAGGTACATTTGTGAAATTATTAGCATTTTGTGCATTGTCATTTTCATGTATTCCTGTTGTGGTAAACTTGTATTATTTTTGGTAACTATGGTTACCCCAGTCAACAAGCGCCCGTGCAGAGATTAGAATGATCTGTGGTTGCTGCATTGCATGATGTGCTATCAGATAATACGTCCGTGACTGGTGCCACATGCTGGAGTCCTTATCGATGATTGTCCACAACACAGTGCAAGAAAAGTACTGTTACACTTGCTTCGAGGAAAGTAACACTGAACCATGTGTGAGAGCACCAGCTGTTCCGGATGACTGTATGATCACGCTCTTTAAACAGGTTAACATAAGAACTTTAAACAGGTTAACATTCACAAGGGGTCAGATGGATTACCAGGACTCAGAGCATGCGCCGACCAGCTGGCAAGTGTCTACACTGACATTTTCAAACTCTCCTGACCCAGTCTGTAGTACCTACACTCTTAGGAAAAAAAGGGGCCATCCAGAACCCCAATTTTTTTTCAGCTGTCACCATAGGAGAACCCTTTGAAGAACCCCTTTTCGGTTCGATGTAGAAACCTCTGTGGAAAGGGTTCTACATGGAACCAAAAAAGTTTCTCCTATGAGGACAGCAGCAGAAACCTTTTTTCTGAGTGTACATGTTTCAGACAGACCACCTTAGTCCCTGTGCCCAAGAACAGCAAGGTAACCTGTCTAAATGACTATCTCCCCATAGCACTCACATCTGAAATGCTTTGAAAGGCTGGTCATGGCTCACATCAACACCATCATCTCAGACTCCCTGGACCCACTTGTTATGAATTATGTTTAATGACTAAATGTTTGTACGTTTAAGAAAATACTAAGAATATTCCATTCTGAAAATGCATGCAAAAGAGATAGGGTTATAAGACAAATGGTAATCCAATTAATGTGTGTGTGTCTAGAAATGTATATTGTGTAGAGAGTGGAACAAGATGGTACAACTTGCCAGAAGGAGTCTGTGAGAACAAAGAATTCTTTGTGAAACTAGATTGTAGGAGAAGAGGCCTTCTCGACCTTGGGAAGGGAGGAACTGATAGGATGTCTGGAATTGACTTATGTTGCAAGATGGTGTAATGCTGAATGTGTACTGTGGGAAAATATTATTTCCTAGAGAGGGTGGGGCATTTGTATTTTTTTGTATTCAACTTGTACAATATAAAAAGACTGTGTTCACCTTTGAAAGGCAGAGCTCGCGTGAATAAACAGTTTGACATTTGACAATTGTAGACTGGGCATTCCGTCTGTCTTATTTCAACCAGTATCTAACAAATTCTGGGTTACAGATGGAGGTGTTTAATTAAAGTTCAGTTTATGAACATTGAGTACAAAATTATCATAACACCACTCCAATTCACATACTGCCATAACAAATCCACAGATTATGCAATCTCTATTGCACTACACACTGCCCTTTCCCACTTGGACAAAAGGAACACCTACGTGAGAATGCTGTTCATTGACTACAGCTCAGCATTCAATACCATGGTCCCATCCAAGCTCATCACTTAGCTAAGGACCCTGGGACTGAACACCTTCCTCTGCAACTGTATCCTGGACTTCCTGACGGGATGCCCTCAGGTGGGGAGTGTAGGCAAAAACACATCCACCATGCTGACCCTCAACCGGGGGGGCCCCTCAGGGGTGCATGCTTAGTCTTCTCCTGTACTCGCTGTTCACCCACGACTACACCATCATTAAGTTTGCAGACGACACGATGGTGGTAGGCCTGATCATCGACAATGATGACACAGCCTATAGGGAGGTCAGGGACCTGGCTGTGTGATGCCAGGACAACAACCTTTCCCTAAAAATCAGCAAGACAAAGGAGCTGATCATGGACTACAGAAAACGGAGGGCCGAGAATGCACCCATTCACATCGATGGGGCTGTAGTGGAGCGGGTCGAGAGCTTCATGTTCCTCGGTGCCCACATCACTAACAATCTATCATGGTCCAAACACACCAACACAGTCGTGAAGAGGGCACTATAACACCTCATCCCCTCAGGAGGCTGAAAAGATTTGGCATGGAACCTCAGATCCTCAAAGTTCTACAGCTGTACCATTGAGAACATCTTGACTGGCTGCATCACCGCTTGGTATGGCAACTGCTTGGCATCCGACCGCAAGGCGCTACAGAGGGTAGTGGGGACAGCCCAGTGCATCACAGAGCTCCCTGCCATCCAGGACCTCTATACCAGGCGGTAGCAGTGTAATGCCCTAGAAATTGTTAAAGACTCCAACCACCCAAGTCATAGACTGTTCTCTCTGCTCTTCCGCTACTGTCACTTTATTCCTAGTTATAGGTCACAGGAGGTTGGTGGCACCTTAATTGGGGAGGACGGCCTGTGGTAATGGCTGGAGTGGATCAAGTGGGATGGTATGAAGTACATCATGTGTTTGATGACATTCCATTTGTGCCGTGCCAGATATTATTATCAGCCATCCTCCCCTCACCAGCCTCCTGTGTGTAAGTACATATCTACCTCGTACCCCTGCACATCGACTCGGGACTGGTACCCCTGGAATATGGCCAAGTTATCGTTACTCAATGTGTATCTATTATTACCTCTATTCGGACCCGTTTAACTTTCTATTATTTCTCTATTTTCTTTCTCTCTGCATGGTTTGGAGGGCCCGTAAGGAAGCATTTCACTGTTAGTCCACACCTGTTTACCAAGCATGTGACAAATAACATTTTGTTTTATTTTATTTGAATCCTAGAGCAAACACACACGTTGGCTTGATCTTTATGCTATTGATGACACTATGATAACACCTGAACTTACCCTTGCCTCGTGTTTCACCAGCGCCTCGATTATGTCATTGTGGGATTTTTCAGAAGCCAGGAAGCTTTGACAAAACACATCACGAACAAGTTTAAGTGGTTGTGATTCTACTTCTATGGGTTGCATAATGGAACCAAAAGGAACCTTAAGTTCAGAGTCTTATCGGTGCATTCAGACTCACCCAGTTATATCTGTCATATCAACCATGGTAAGTGTAAAGTGACTGTTAATTGCTTGTGGCTGACACACTTTGCAGTATTCACGACTCTATGGTCTTCTCATTCCAATTGGCCCGTTTTCTCAGCGGTAAGTCCCACACTTGTCACTGCACAGTGCTGTTAAGAGCACATTTTAGATCTTAAAACTCTGCTTAGTTGAAAGCACAGAGTAACCCAGAGAAATCTATGTGATACAAGCACTTCAATACCTTGACTATATTATTTTTTAAATGTATTTATTTAACCAGGCAAGTCAGTTAAGAACAAATTCTTACTTACAACAACGGCCTAGGAACAGTGGGTTAACTGACTTGTTCAGGGGCAGAACGATAGATTTGTACCTTGTCAGCTCAGGGATTCAATCCAGCAACCTTTCGGTTGGTTACTAGTCCAACGCTCTAACCACTAGGCTACCTGCCACCCCATAATCAGCTGCAACAGTATCTGTAGTATGTTGGTAACTCAGTGGTAACTCAGAGCAATTTCATGGTTAAGGGGATTCTTGAAGGTGATGGTCTCCAGTGACAGATGCTTTTTTAGGTGGGCCAGGTCAGCTTCACGTGCTGCCTGAAGCAAAGCACGACGTCTGAAGCAAAGCACGACGTCTGGCGGTTTGAAAATGTGTCTTTGGATTTGGTACTCTAATTGGTTAGAGACGATCCAATCGCTGATTACTTTTTGTACAACGCCCCTCGTCACCACAAACAACTTAAATAATGTCAGTCTCAGACTAAAGTATGTAGGGAACGAAAGAGCAGCGGAATAATTTTGTTCTGAGTCGCAGGCTAGTCCACCCAATGATGTACCAGCAGCTACGCTGTCGTCATGCAGTCGTAGCCAACAGCCAGATGCTGAAGGACTGAAAGAAACCACAAATAACCATTTAACATGGATTTGTTTGTTTGTCCAGACTGACACACTCTTTGTAGGTAAAATGTTTTGAGCAAGAATATTGTCCGGAATGTCTTTTATCTCATTTTAGTGCACTTGGAATTTTATAGATGTGATGAATAACGTATAGTCTGTTCATTAACAGTTTAGAAGAGCACGTAACTTACCTTCCGACAATCACTGGCATGACAGTTTACATTAATTACATGGTGTTAGCAGGGCCATCAGCTTGTCTTCATTCCCACTCATATGAATGCACCACATTAGTATTAGAATGAAGAGCACAAGAATGGTCACAGTTGATAACAAGGCATCGGAATGTAGGTCATTAAAGCATCTGAGATATCCTCCAATTTGCACTTTCAAGCAAGTCATCTTTTCTATATTCACCTGTGTTGAAGAAAGTGTGAAAACATATTAGCCCATGTATTCCAAGATAACTTTTGTGTTTCATTGTTTTGATTCATTCAACTACATGTTCTGCAATTCTTGTATCCCAAAGAAACAGTGCTATTCTGTTCCCATGACCAAAATAGACGATGAGTGTAAACAATGAGTGTAAACTAACTCAATCATGCAATTAGTGAGTATAAAATGCTTGTGATGAACATGGTCCTCCCACTCACCGGTCAGCACTGCTTTAGTGGGCGCTTCAGCCTGGTCCAGCCCTGTCCTCCCATCTGCGTTATGAATCGTTGTATCTGCTCCATGTTGCAGCAGCAATACAACACCAAATCACCCATATCACCATTTACAAGATATCAAGAAATAACAATATAAGAAATAACAAAACAATATAGAGAGGGCACACCAGTTGCCATACTTGGCTCTTATAAAAGTAGGCTTTAAAGCACATTACAGATCGGTGTATCAATCTGAGTCTTCTGGAGATGTGACCATTATAAATCTGTCGTTCTGCCCCTGAACAGGCAGTTAACCCACTGTTCCTAAGCCGTCATTGAAAATAAGAATTTGTTCTTAACTGACTTGCCTAGTAAAATAAAGGGGGGAAAAAGCAGTCACTGCTTAAACAATGCATATTTTCCAAGGGGACAGCCTCCAACAGTACCTATGTAGACATTGATCGTGTAGTTCGAGTTGTCCCCGGGGTTGGAATCAGTCCTGCACTCAGCCCAGCTGAGGTTGATCGCCTCAGCAATGTCGAAAGAGCAGGCGGTGTGTAGGGATACGAGCACTCCCCCATCCTGGGAGTGCACGTTGGCTCCATTCTGTAGTAGGTAGTCCACCACATCCCTGCGCGCAATTTCCTGATGCCAAATTCTGAGGATGAAAGATGGTATGGATTTATACGTGCACTTGGCCCACATAGAGGCTTAAGTAGATCCATTCAACGATTATTCTTGGATTCATATTCGAAATTAGAAACTGACTGTTGCTGCTCATAAATAAATGCATTGATAAACAAAATATCAGTTGTCATATAAGATATTAAAATAATAACAATACATCCTTTATGAATCAAGAGGATCAATTTATTCATATCGAACTTGATATTTTCAGGGTAAGGTATTGTGGGTGTTGTTCACTGCAGTCTTCCTCCTCATTTATCACTAGGTGGTGCTATTACTCACCTTTTGGCAGCAGCAGACCATTGCCTGTTACATTGATACCACCTATTCAACGCTACAGAAAATAGTAACAAATAATGTATATTTCAGGCTGAAAACATATTATCAAGTTATTAACACAATATTATCAAGTTATTAACACATCCTCTCTAATTCATCTAAGATAAGTCTGTGCTAGTTTCACGGTACTGTAGACTGAGCCTACTCATAGATCTCACCTCTTAACTACACATCTTTCAAATGGCTTACCACCAGTTTTCCCAAGTCTATTTTTAAAAGTGAACTTGACCTTGAATTTGCTGTGTAAATACAGGTGTACCATTGACATTGGCTCCATTTCAATTGGTCTGGACAACCGAACAGCGTCAGGTCTATCACAGGTCATTGGTAGCCAGTTGTGCAATCCCAAAACCTTCACATTAAATGAGTCATGAATGGCCATTCAATGTCTTGTCTGTAGTGTTCTCTTTGATACATATTTTTGAGGATAATTGAACCCTTCAACCAAGTAACCACATAGAAATGCTGGTTTTTATTTTCAGATTATTACAGATTTTGTATCTTATTACAAATTCACCGACATGGAAATGTATTTTACATGTTGTCTATTTATAGTATGTATGCAATGTTGACTATACAACTAGAAATATACAATACCACCAATATTTTCCAAAACTGAAGTATACCAACTAGAAATATACCTTCGGTTGAAGGGTTACACACACAAAAAAAATCTAGAGAAATTGATGATCTGAAGTTACTTCTATGGCCAATGACCTATGTGGTGAGGACATGGCAAAGGCATCTGATAATTTTTCAGCACCTCCTATAGCAGGGTTTCCCAAACTTGGTCCCGGGGCCCCACCCTGGGTTCACGTTTTGGTTTTTACCCTAGAACTACACAGCTGATTCAAATAACCAATGAATCATCAAGCTATTGAAAAGTATACTGAGTATACTGAGCTATATGTGGGTATGTTTTTGAATGTGGCTTGGTTGGTTGATATGCAGTAAATAAATAAGCTGCTGCTTCACACTACCGTGACATCTGAACATGGAGTCCTTCCCACGTTCAGATCTTCCCACATCAAAGTACTCTCCTAACAGCTTATAGGTCCAGGGCTGTCCAAGGACAGTTTGGAGTCACTTTGGAGTCACTTTTATTTTAAGTAAGAATAGAATATGTTTCCAAACACTTCTACATTAATGTGGATGCTACCATGATTATGGATAATCCTGAATGAATTGTGAATATCATACACCCCACAGATATCATACACCCCAAGACATGCTAGCTTCTCACCATTACAATAACAGGGAAGGTTAGCATTTTTTTGGGGGGGGTGATATTTGTGCGTAATTATTATATTATTTATAATCATGGTAGCATCCACATGAATGTAGAAGTGTTTAGAAAAATTCTATTCTTATTTCATTTCTATTGGACACAAAATAATCTGAAACACAACCGAAACAAACAACAAACAGCATCCAACACATTTGTAGAATCACAAGCTTGATGTAGTCATTGAGTGCTATGAATATGGGTCCAAATACTTAACTTTTTGCTTCTTTAATACGCATATAAGTGAATTTGTCCCAATACTTTTGGTCCCGTAAAATGGGGGGACTATGGACAAAAAGTGTTGTAATTTCTAAACGGTTCACCCCATATGGATGAAAACACAAATTCAAAGTAGTGGAGTACAGAGCCAAAACAACAATACAATGTGTCACTGTCCCAATATTTTTTGAGTTTACTGTATGTATATGATTGTGTGTACGGTGTATAGACAGCATAGACAGTATATGAATAGGAAACGCGTGTACAGCAGTAAATGTGCCTTGACTAGGACACAATATATACTAATGAAGTGGATAAAAAAGCATGTAATCATTTTTAAGTGACTAGTGTTCAATGACTATGTACAGTTGAAGTCGGAAGTTTACATAAACTTAGGTTGGAGTCATTAAAACTTGTTTTTCAACCACTCCACAAATTTCTTGTTAACAAACTATAGTTTTGGCAAGTCGGTTAGGACATCTACTTTGTGCATGACACAAGTAATTTTTCCATCAATTGTTTACAGACAGATTACTTCACTTATAATTCACTGTATCACAATTCCAGTGGGTCAGAAGTTTACATACACTAAGTTGACTGTGCCTTTAAACAGCTTAGAAAATTCCAGAAAATGATATCATGGCTTTGGATGCTTCTGATAGGCTAATTGACATCATTTGAGTCAATCGGAGGTGTACCCGTGGATGTATTTCAAGGCCTACCTTAAAACTCAGTGCCTCTTTGCTTGACATCATGGGAAAATCAAAAGAAATAAGCCAAGACCTGAGAAAAAAGATTGTAGACCTCCACAAGTCTGGTTCATCCTTGGGAGCAATTTCCAAATGGCTGAAGGTACCAAGTTCATCTGTACAAGCAATAGTACACAAGTATAAACACCATGGGACCACGCAGCCGTCATATCGCTCAGGAAGGAGACACGTTCTGTCTCCTAGAGATGAATGGACTTTGGTGCAAAAAGTGCAAATCAATCCCAGAACAACAGCAAAGGACCTTGTGAAGATGCTGGAGGAAACAGGTACAAAAGTATCTATATCCACAAGTCCAATTTCGACATAACCTGAAAGGCCGCTCAGCAAGGAAGAATTCACTGCTCCAAAACCGCCATAAAAAAGCCAGACTACGGTTTGCAACTGCACATGGGGACAAAGATTGTACTTTTTGGAGAAATGTCCTCTGGTCTGATGATACAAAAATAGAACTGTTTGGCCATAATGACCATCATTGTGTTTGTAGGTAAAAGAGGCTTGCAAGCCGAAGAACACCATCCCAACCGTGAAGCACGGGGGTGGCACCATCATGTTGTGGGGGTGCTTTGCTGCAGGAAGGACCGGTGGACTTCACAAAATAGATGGCATCATGAGGAAGTAAAATTATGTGGATATATTGAAGCAACATCTCAAGACATCAGTCAGGTAGTTAAAGCTTGGTCGCAAATTGAATTTCCAAATGGACATTGACCCCATCCATACTTCCAAAGTTGTGGCAAAATGGCTTAAGGACAACAAAGTCAAGGAATTGGAGTGGCAATCACAAATCCCTGACCTCAATCCCATAGAAAATGTGTGGGCAGAACTGAAAAAGCGTGTGCGAGCAAGGAGGCCTACAAACCTGACTCAGTTACACCAGCTCTGTCACGAGGAATGGGCCAAAATTCACCCAACTTATTGTGGGCTAGCTTGTGGAAGGCTACCCGGAATGTGACGAAAGAAATAAAAGTTGAAATAAATCATTCTCTACTATTATTCTGACATTTCACATTCATAAAATAAGTGGTGATCCTAACTGACCTAAGACAGGGAATTCTTACTAGGATGTCAGGAACAATGTCAGGAATTGTGAAAAACTGAGTTTAAATGTATTTGGCTAAGGTGTATGTAAACTTCTGACTTCAACTGTACATAGGGCAGGGTAGAATACCGGGTGGTAAGCCGGCTAGTAACAATGACTAACGTTCAGGGCAGGGTACTGGGCTGAGGCCGGCTAGTGGTGACTATTTAATAGAAACTGTTTTTCAGTCTCTCGGTCCCAGCTTTGAGGCACCTGTACTGTCTCCGCCTTCTATATAGATGGTAGTGGGGTAAACAGGCCATGGCTCGGGTGGCTGAGGTCCTTGATGATCTTTTTGGTCTTCCTGTGACACCGGGTGCTGTAGATGTCCTGGAGGGCAGGCAGTGTGCCCCCGGTGATGCATTGAGCTGGTGCAATTACAGTATCAGGCGGTGATACAGCCCAACAGGATGCTCTCAATGGTGCATCTATAGAAATTTGTGAGGGTCTAAGATGCCAAATTTCTTCAGCCTCCTGAGCTTGAAGAGGCGCTGTTGCGCCTTCTCCACCACACTATCTGTGTGGATGGACCATTGCAGGTTTCAGTGATATGCACGCTGAGGAAGTTGAAGATTTTCACCTTCTCCACATCAATGTGGATGGGGGCTTCTCCTGAAATCCACAATCAACTCTTTTGTTTCTGTTTACATTGAGGGAGAGGTTTTTTTCCTGCCACCACTCTACCAGGGCCCTCAACTCCTCCCTGTAGGCTGTCTCGTCGTTGTTGGTAATCAGGCCTACCAATGTTGTGTCATCAGCAAACTTGATGATTGAGTTGGAGACGTGCGTGGCCGCGCAGTCATGGATGAACAGGGAGAACAGGAGGGGGCTGAACACGCACTGTTGTTGGTTCCCTGTGTTGAGGATCAGTGTGGTGGAGGTGTTGCTGTCTACCTTCACCACCTGGGGTTGGCCCATCAGGAAGTCCAGGACCCAGTTGCACAGAGCAGGGTTCAGACCCAGGGCCCATGCTTAGTGATGAGTTTGGAGGGCACCATGGCATTGAAGGCTGAGCTGGAGTCAATGAACAGCATTCTTACATAGATATTCTTCTTGTCCAGATGGGATAGGGAATTGTGCAGTGCGATAGTGATTGCGTCATCCGTGGATCTGTTGGGGTGGTATGCAAATTGTATTGGGTCTAGGGTGCCGGGTAAGGTGGAGGTGATATGATCCTTAACTAGCCTCTGAAAGCACTTCATGACTACAGATGTGAGTGCTACGAGGCCATAGCCATTACGTTCAATTACCTTTGTTTTCTTGGGTACAGGAACAATGGTGGACATCTTGAAGCAATTGGGGACAACAGACTGGGGTAGGGTGAGATTCAATATGTCCATAAACACTCCAGCCAGCTGGTCTGGACATGCTGTTTAAGTTTCTGCCTACAGAGCAAAATGGAGGCATGATCTGATTTGCTGATGGGAGAGCGGAGGAGGGCCTTGTAGATGTCCCGGAAGGGGGAGTAGCAATGGTTCAGAGTTCTCGATGTGCAAGTAGCAATGGAGATGTGTTGATAGAATTTCACTAGAGTTTTCCTCAGATTTCCTTTATTAAGGGCTTTGTAAGTAGGCATTTCACGGTCTGTGTATTTGGCGCATGTGACAAAGAAAATTTGATTTAATTTGATTCCGTAAAACAGAGTATGTTACAGTCTCTGATGTTTCTCTGGTAGGAGATCCTCGCCCTGAGATTGTCTACTTTATTGTCCAGGGACAGGACGTTAGCAAGTAATATACTTGGAAGTGGTGGATGGTATGCAAGCCTCCTGAGTCTGAACCCACTCCTTATTCCTCTTCTTCAGCGACGGTGTCTTGGAGCAGCCCCCGAGATTAATGGAATGGCCTCTGGGAGTTCAAACAAAGGATCCAATTCAGGAAAGTTGCAGGCGAGTGATCGCAGACTTACAGCTGTATGTAATAATGCAAGAAACATTCTGAGCAAATAATGTACATGAAAAATGTTGGAGTTGGCTAGGAGCTAGAAACAGTGCGACCATGTCTGTCAGCGCCATTTTGTGTCTCATGTGAAAACCAAACCTCAACCCGGTCCTGGTATCAAGACAGCAACAGCACACTATGATGGCTAATTTCCCTGCTGCTTCTGCTGCAATTTCAACTTTACTTAGACACTATATTTAGAGAGTCACTTTCACTGTGTACAGTGCTTTCAGAAAGTATTCACACCCCTTTACTTTTTCCAAATGTTGTTGTGTTAGAGCTTAATAAAAAATGGATTAACTTTAGATTTTGTGTCACTGGTGTACACATAATACAGCATAATGTCAAACGTGGATTTTTTTATTAATAACAAAATGAAAATCTGAAATGTCTTGAATCAATTGTATTCAACCTCTTTGTTACGGCAAGCCTAAATTGGTTCAGGAGTAGAAATGTGCTTAACAAATCACATAGTTAGTTGCATGGACTCATTTTGTGTTCAATAATAGTGTTTAAAACAATTTTTGAATGACTACCCCATCTCTGTACCCCACACATACAATTATAGGTAAGGTCCCTCAATCAAGTAGGGAATTTCAATCACAGATTCAAACACAAAGACCAGGGAGGTTTTTAAATACTTTGCAAAGAAGGGCACCGGTTGGTAGATGTGAAAAAAAAACTAGATGCTGAATATCCTTTTAAGCATTTTGGAGTTATTAATTAGGCTTTGGGTGGTGTATTAATACACCCAGTCACTACAAAGATACAGGCATCTTTCCTAACTCAGTTGCAGGAGAGGAAGGAAACTGCTCAGGCAATTCACCATGAGGCTAAAACATTTACAGAGTTTAATGGTTGTGATTTGAGAAAACTGAGGATGAATCAACAACATTGTAGTTACTCCACAATACGAACTTTAAATGACAGAGTGAAAACAAGGAAGCTTGTGCAGAGTAAAAATATTCCAAAACATGCATCCTGCTTGCAACTTAAGTAATAAATGTGGCAAAGAAATTAAAGTCTTGTCTTGAATACAAAGCGCTATGTTTGGGACAAATCCAACACAACACATCACTGAGTACCACTATTCATATTTTCTAGAGAGTATTTTTAGGATAAAAAAATAAACGGAATACAGCTAAGCACAGGCAAAATCATAGAGGAAAACCTGGTTCAGTCTTCTTTCCAACAGACACAGGGTGTCACGACTTCGGCGGAAGTCGGTCCCTCTCCTTGCTCGGGGCGCGGCGTTCGCGAATCGACGTCACCAGTTTTCTAGCCATTGCCGATCCACTTTTCATGTTCCATTGTTTTTGTCTTGTTTTACACACCTGGCTTCAATCCCACAATTACTTGTTCATTATTTAACCCTCTGTTCCCCATCTTTGTTTGTGAGTGATTGTTTGTATGTTCATACGGTCTGTTAATGTGGGCTCGGTATATGTGATTTGTACTTGTGATTTTTGGAGTAAATACGTTTATCACTCATATCTGCTGTCCTACGCCTGACTCCTCTTCACCAGCTACACACAGGATCCTTAATACAGGGATACAAATTCAACTTTCAGCAGGACAATAACCTAAAATACAAGGCCAGATCTACACTGGAATTGCTTACGACATTGAATGTTCCTGAGTGGCCAAGTTTAAATCGACTTTAAAATCTATGGCAAGACTTGAAAATGGCTTTATAGCAATGATCAAAATCCAACTTGAAGAATTTAAAAAATAATAAATGGACAGTTCAATCCAGGTATGCAAAACTTTTAGAGACTTACCCCAAAATACTCACAGCTGTAATCACTGCCAAAGGTGTTTCTAACATATATTTTCTCAGGGGTGTAAATACTTATCTAATCAAGATATATTTTTATTTTATTTTTCATGAATTTGTTTGAATTTTTCTTCCACTTTGACGTTACATAGTATTTTGTGTAGATTGTTGACCAAAAATGACAATTAAATACATTTTAATCGCACTTTGTAACACAACAAAATGTGGAAAAAGTAAAAGGGTGTGAATACTTTCTGAAGGCACTGTGTGTTGCTACTGTAAAGCAGTGAGCATGCATTCTGCGTACGTGCAGACTGTCGTTAAAGTTAACTTCCTGTTATGCATGAACCAGTGACTATGCAGGAACTCCTGACCGTGACCACTAGACATATTACTTTACCGAACCAGGGAAGCACATACTTTATGTCAAATGGTTACTATGAGGACATATGTTACAATAAGAAAAATGTTTTTAGAGAGAATCAGTGGTGGAAAAAGGACTCATACTTGAGTAAAAGTAAAGATACGTTAATAGAAAATGAGTCAAGTAAAGGTGAAAGTCACCCAGTAAAATACTACTTGAGTAAAGTCTTAAAGTATTTGGTTTTAAATAAACTTAAGTATAAAAAGTAAATGTAATTGATCAAATGTACTTAAGTATCAAAAGTTAAAGTATAAATAATTTCAAATTCCTTATATTCATTAAACCAGACGGCACCATTTTCTTGTTTTTTTAATTTACGGATAGCCAGGGGCACACTCCAACACTCAGACATCCTTTACAAACTAAGCATGTGTGTTTAGTGAGTCCACCAGATCAGAGGCAGTAGGGATGACCAGGGATGTTCTCTTTATAAGTACGTGAATTGGACCATTTTCCTGTCCTGCTAAGCATTCAAAATGTAACGAGTACTTTTAGGTGTCAGGGAAAATGTATGGAGTAAAAAGTACATTATTTTCTTTAGGAATGTAGTGAAGTAAAAGTAAAGGTTTTCAAAAATAAAAATAGTAAAGTACAGATACAAAAAAAACGACTTAAGTAGTACTTGAAAGTATTTTTACTTAAGAACTTTACACCACTGGAGAGAATATTGTCTGTGTGAAAAACCTTGTGTTGGCCTTTGTGAAAATGGATCATCCAATACAGTTATAACTGAAGACCTACAGAGACAGATATGAACAATGTTTCCCCGGGACGCTTCCGTGTAGAGTCCTCCTTACTAGCTTGAAATGGCATCTTGCAGATGATCATAAATTCACCTAAGATCTCAATAGAAATGTCTCCCAGCCCAGGCTTATATTTCGATTGTGATCCCATACTTTCCCATACAAAAAGAGTCAACTAGACATGTAATTTCACCAATAGGCTAATGAAATGTTATGAGATGTCTCAGGCCTATCTTCCAAATATTATGAGATATGGTAAGCCTACTTTAAGAAATAATGTATATGTTTACAAAGTCTATAATGTATACACAATGTGTGTAAAAAAACATTAAGAACACCAGCTCTTTCCATGGCATATACTGACCAGGTGAATCCAGGTGAAAGCTATGATACCTTATTGATGTAACTTGTTAAATCCACTTCAATCAGTGTAGATGAAAGGGAGGAAACAGGTTAAAGGTGGATTTTTAAGCCTTGAGACATGTATTGTGTATGTGTGCCATTCAGAGGTTGAATGGGCAAGACAAAATACTGAGGTGCCTTTGAACAGGGTATGGTAGTAGTTGGCAGGCACACAGGTTTGTGTCAAGAACTGCAGCACTGCTGGGTTTTTCCACACTTAACAGTTTCCTGTGTTAATCAAGAATGGTCCACCAACCAAAGGACATCCAGCCAACTTGACACAGCGTGGGAAGCATTGAGGAGGGGATGAGGGGGGTGCAACACAATATTATAACTATGTTATTTACATGCATGTAGTTGCTAAACAGAAAAACAACCAGTAGAGGTCTATCATGACTCTGAAATTGACTCTGTCAAGCCATCTCCGCCCCCACTCCCCATCCCTCAACGTAGCCTGAGCCGACTAGACATTTCAGCACCTGGGGCGGGCTGTAGACATGTAAAGCTGAGCTGCTCGCTGATTGCTCGAGCGATCCTCGTTTGGCTTCTTCATTGGCTATCATTCTGGATTCACGTGAAGCGGTATGCAAATCGTCCCGATGTAGCCTACGAATTGAAAACGCTGAGGCCATTAACAGTACAGCTGGACTGCAGAGGGGAAGGGGGCGTGCCACGCAGCATTCAGGAAACTCAACCAATATTTCATCGGAATGGCTAAATAACCATTTTTTTTCGATTTAGTTCTTAAAAAGTTAGTCCGTTTATTCACCAGCAACATTTAAAGTGTTTGTCTTTCCAATGAATTGCACAAGGTAAGCTCACAGTGCGTCAAAGATGAAGCGCTTCGATGCACAGTAAATAGATGGGACATTATTTTGAACTGCGCAATGAAAGAAAATGAAACGTTATTTAAATATAAACGTTTTTGAATGCCAGGTAAGATTACCTCTGGCTGAAATATCACTCACTGACCAGTTTTCTTTTACCTTGGAGACTGTTTCTTAATTGTTTTATTGACTGGCTATTATATATTGCAGAGTTTCCCAAAATCTGTCCTGCCCACCCCCCCGGGTGCACGTATTGGCGTTTGCCCTAGAACTACACAGCTGATTCAAATAATCGATGCTTGATGATGTTTTGGTTATTTGAATTAGCTGTGTAGTGCGAGGGCAAAAAACAAAATGTGTGCACCCAGGACCGAGTTTATGAAACCCTGTCCTAGACTACTGCCCAAATCATTGCTACGAACTTAAACCTGTATGTGTTAAAGCCATTCTAGTGTGAGTAAAAACTTTTTTAAAGGTTGATAGCTATTTATTTTCTGGATTGTTGTAGGCTATTGCTTATTATAAACTGGGTGGTTCGAGCTCTGAATGTTGATTGGCTGACAGCTGTGGTATATCACACCGTATACCACGGATATGACAAAACATGTATTTTTACTGCTCTACTTACATTGGTAACCAGTTTATAATAGTGATAAGGCACCTCAGGGGTTTGTGACTCCGAGTTGCATCGTGCATAAGGACAGTCCTTAGCCATGGTATATTGAGAATTTGTTCTTAACTGACTAGTTAAATAAATTAAAATATTGGCCATATACCACACCTCCTCGTGCCTTATTGCTCAATTGTTTTTCTTGAAAATAATTAGGCCTGTTAGAATTGTTAAATTATGCAATATAGCTCCCTACAAATAATTATTATAGCCTGCTGTAAAACTATTTTGAGCATTATTGTCAGTGTAGATTTTCAAACTGTTCCAGGAACAAATGTATTTTACAAATCTGTGTCAGATTAATTTGGATGACAGGTCTCTTCAATTAATGACCTACGTCAGCAGGGGTCTGGGAGAAGGTAGTACGTCCAGTGAAATCATGTCAGGGTTCCACAGCTGCATTCGGAACATCAGAATTATGACACAAGTTCCGTTCCTTTGTTGGACCACATCCTAATATTTTCAGTCTCACTTAAAGAGATAACTATTTCACCTATAACCTCACTAACGTCTGGTGCTTTCTTATTTTTCAACAGGGTCCTCCACATGTTGAACCCCAGGCCAATGCCAGGTCCTATCATGCCAGTAGATGTAGCCATGAGGATCTGCCTGGCAAGCTCTCCACCCCTCCGCAGCTTCCTCAGCACATACGAGGACTGCCGATCGCGGAACCTGGTCAACCGCTACAAACCACTGAGGCCATGCATCAGCTCCAAGCAGCAGCTAGAGGACTCCAGCCTGGGATGGAAGAGTGCCAGGGCCAAGGGGAAGAAGCGGGTGGTCTTTGCCGATTCAAAAGGCATGTCCCTAACGGCCATCCACGTGTTCAAGGAGTTTGAGGAGGACCCACTGTCTGACCTGCAATTTGACCTGTCTGACCTGGCCAATGCCACCGCTGGCCTCAAGGTCTCCGTGGAGAAAAGTTTTACTCTGGATTTCCCACAGCCCGCTGCAGATTATCTGGACTTCAGGAACCGGCTCAAGAAGAACCAAGTGTGTCTGGAAAACTGCATACTCCAGGAACGGTCGCTCACCGGCACCGTGAAAGTCAGGAACGTAAGCTTTGAGAAAACGGTCTACATCCGCATAACGTTTGACTCGTGGAAATCCCACACGGACATTGCTAGTACGTACCTAAACAATGTGTACGGTTGTTTGGACACTGACACCTTCGCTTTCACAGTCGACCTGCCAAGTTCTGTGCCCTCACAGGAGCGTGTGGAGTTTTGCATATGCTTTGCCACCCAGGATCAGACGTACTGGGACAACAATGATGAGAAGAACTACAAGTTGCTCCACAACGACCCAGACGCAGACCAGACCAGCAACCCTATCATCCAGACCACCACACCAGTGGAGTTCAAGAGAGACGGCAAGAGGCCGGAGATGGAGTTTGACCAGTTTGGGAGCCCGAGGACGTCCAGTGGATTCTTCCCTGAATGGCAGAGCTGGGGACACATAGAGAATACAACCCCATACTGGTGAAGCAACAACAAGGCTTTTATGAGAAATCCACAAGCTTCTCCAACAGAATCAACTCCCAATTGCTTGATGTAAGAGGAGTGACAACAGAAATGTAACAGTATGTACACATGAGTGCTGGCTGACCCCCCTCAACAGTGAAGATATAACCACAATCTGAACAGTTAAGATGTTAAAGATCTGTGACTCACAGGTCAACAGTTGAGGTCATTGTGGGGTTTTAGAGTGGGCATGTTTGTTTTGTCACTACAATGGAAAGGTTCAGAATGGGTTTCTCTTCATGTTTGGGGGTATATGTGAAGGTACAGAAATCTACAAACAACAGTTTGAGCCTGTAAGCATCTGTTGTCATCCAGTTAACCCCCTAATCACTGTGACCCGTACTCAACATAAAGCATTGTGGTAAAATACCATCATAGCCACAAAAATATAGTTAGAATTAATGACAAATAGCGAAGGGCATTTAAGGTTGAGATATCTAGAAATTGGTTTAGACTTTAAAAGTGTACACAGTTTTTGTAGTGAATTAAAAAAAAAAAAAAGGTAAATCATGAGTTGTTGTAACATAGATGCCATCCTTTGTAATGTTAATTTGATTGTCCGTTAAGCTGTTTGTAATCTCGGCCACCAGCCCTCTCACTCTGTCGAGACTACTCTATGCGCCAGCAATCCGAGCCTGGGGATGAGGTTAAACTGTTTGTAATACAATGGCATTACTTCACCACCTGAATACACAGCGAGTAGGGACTGGTTTCAATCTGTATCGCGAAAGGTCTGTGTTAAAATTTTAAGGTAGTTTCCGATTGAGCCGACATGCAGCGTTTACCGTAAATGCGGTCTCGACGAACGTAGGAACATCGCGCTATTACTTGGATCTGCCGCGATACTCCAGATATACGGATTTAATCCAGCTCTAAGGCTTTGATAAAAAGAGAAAGATAACTCCAGATTTGGGAGCCTGCACTTTAGTGAATATTTTCAAAAGAGGTTTAACATTTTGTACATGGAGATCTGTTTTGATGAGTTTTATATCAACAGAATTAGCTTTACTTGCCCTGTAATAGATGGAACTGTTCCTTGCTGTTAGACATATATGGTGAGCCGTCAAGATGTCAGTATAACGTAAGTCGCCCGAATGTTGACGGACATGGTTGACAGTTCCAGAGCAGTCTTTGCACTGACCGAAATACAGTATGCCTTTTTAAATGTGAGAATGTGAAAGAATGAGACGTTGAAAGTGGAATAATTTGGTACAAAATGACGAACTTCATATTGAAGTTGCTTCAGTGTTTCATGGCACCGTTTGATTGAAGACTTTCAGGTAAACAAAAAAGAAAAGCAATACAGGTAAATATGCATGACTATACCCCAGCATATTATCAATTAGGTGTAGGCCTAAATGGAGCACCTACCTTTTTTTTGCACAAAGGTTTTCATACATACGTCCATTGTATTTTTGAAAAGCCTTTACATGCAAACACATTTTATATGCTCTTCCTAACCTTCTCTTCTTAATGTTTGCTGCTACTTTATGTAAGTGCTATTCTATCTTCAATGTGTTTCATGAACCTGTGGTATGTGAATGGTCTCCTATGGGAAATAGGGGAAAGAGAATGAGGAGAGTGGGGATGTTATTTAAGGAATGTACGACTAAGTAAGGGAAGTGTTTAAAAGGGAAAGGAATGGAAAAGAGGTCAGTGTTAGAGGGCTATGCCTTGGGACTGAGGCTTCAGAGTTTACCAGGAAGTGGTGAACACTGTCAGCTGCTTTGTTTGTTGAAGTGTAAATAAGCATGAGGCAGAATGCAAAGGGCTATGACACAAGCCATGGTGTCTAACTGCCAGCATCTTTTTCTACTGCAAGGAAAGGTCTCCCTGTGTGTGAAATGGTTTACTGTTTTCTCTGTTCCTTTCAGAAATAAGAAATAAAATCTAATGTTTATAGTGTGAAAGACTCTTGACTTTTCAATCTGTGTTTTAGGTTAGCGAATATAATATTTTCTAAGAGGAATTATCGGGCTGGTATCACCTTCTCGTGCAATACCATTGTGTAAGCTCAAGTAGCACCTCCTTAGACCTAGATTCAATCAGATCAAGCATTAACTGGCGATAGCTGAAATCCGGAGGTGTAACTGCACCGGAGCTGTCAAATTGGTGAGTAGCTGCTCTTGATCATTGTCACGAGGCCACACCTGTCCCACTCGCGTTAGAAGTTTAGGACGAGGAAGTGTAGGCTATATAGAAATAATGACGCTCAAATGTAAAATCATTCAATGATATAAAGAGGATTTCTATCAGCCTAATCGAGGTCTAGATAACATCTCACATTCCAGTGTTCAAACATGTAAACAAGGCTGTGTGGGAGTTCTCGTAATGCAACTCCGTGCAGCCAATGGCATGGTCCGCTTTAGATATGCCTATTTAAATATAAACTCTAATGCAGTTCCTACACCGCCAAAACAACTGCTATGCGGATGTCGGCTAAAGCGGATCTGATTGAAATAGAGCCCGTAATTAAATTTTTTGACAGAACGGTGAACAAATTATTAAAGTGGTGTGACTCTTATAACAAAGTACATATACAGGGGTGACCCATTTAAACAATCAAGCACTTAAAAGAATTTAGAACAAACGCAAACATCACCATAGCTGAGAGCAGTAGGTCAGGGTCTGGTCCATGCCTCGATGGTAAACTACACTGCTCAAAAAAATAAAGAGAACACTAAAATAACACATCATAGATCTGAATGAATGAAATAATCTTATTAAATACTTTTTTCTTTACATAGTTGAATGTGCTGACAACAAAATCACACAAATTAGCAATGGAAATCAAATTTATCAACCCATGGAGGTCTGGATTTGGAGTCACACTCAAAATTAAAGTGGAAAACCACACTACAGCCTGATCCAACTTTGATGTAATGTCCTTAAAACAAGTCAAAATGAGGCTCAGTAGTGTGTGTGGCCTCCACGTGCCTGAATGACCTCCCTACAACGCCTGGGCATGCTCCTGATGAGGTGGGGGATGGTCTCCTGAGGGATCTCCTCCCAGACCTGGACTAAAGCATCCGCCAACTCCTGGACAGTCTGTGGTGCAACGTGGCGTTGGTGGATGGAGCGAGACATGATGTCCCAGATGTGCTCAATTGGATTCAGGTCTGGGGAACGGGCGGGCCAGTCCTTAGCATCAATGCCTTCCTCTTGCAGGAACTGCTGACACACTCCAGCCACATGAGGTCTAGCATTGTCTTGCATTAGGAGGAACCCGGGGCCAACCGCACCAGCATATGGTCTCACAAGGGGTCTGAGGATCTCATCTCGGTACCTAATGGCAGTCAGGCTACCTCTGGCGAGCACATGGAGGGCTGTGCGGCCCCCCAAAGAAATGCCACCCCACACAATGACTGACCCACCGCCAAACCGGTCATGCTGGAGGATGTTGCAGGCAGCAGAACGTTCTCCACGGCGTCTCCAGACTCTGTCACATCTGTCACGTGCTCAGTGTGAACCTGCTTTCATCTGTGAAGAGCACAGGGCGCCAGTGGCGAATTTGCCAATCTTGGTGTTCTCTGGCAAATGCCAAACGTCCTGCACGGTGTTAGGCTGTAAGCACAACCCACACCTGTGGACATTGGGCCCTCATACCACCCTCATGGAGTCTGTTTCTGACCGTTTGAGCAGACACATGCACATTTGTGGCCTGCTGGAGGTCATTTTGCAGGGCTCTGGCAGTGCTCCTCCTTGCACAAAGGCGGAGGTAGTGGTCCTGCTGCTGGGTTGTTGCCCTCCCACGGCCTCCTCCACGCCTCCTGATGTACTGGCCTGTCTCCTGGTAGCGCCTCCATGCTCTGGACACTACGCTGACAGACACAGCAAACCTTCTTGCCACAGCTCGCATTGATGTGCCATCCTGGATGAGCTGCACTACCTGAGCCACTTGTGTGGGTTGTAGACTCCGCCTCATGCTACCACCAGAGTGAAAGCACCGCCAGCATTCAAAAGTGACCAAAACATCAGCCAGGAAGCATAGGAACTGAGAAGTGGTCTGTGGTCACCACCTTCAGAACCACTCCTTTATTGGGGGTGTCTTGCGAATTGCCTATAATTTCCACCTGTTGTCTATTCCATTTGCACAACAGCATGTGAAATTTATTGTCAATCAGTGTTGCTTCCTAAGTGGACAGTTTGATTTCACAGAAGTGTGATTGACTTGGAGTTACATTGTGTTGTTTAAGTGTTCCCTTTATTTTTTTGAGCAGTGTATGTTTCCAGTGTCACTTGATGCACGGCGCTCAGAAAGAGCAGAGAGCCTCATTTGATTTGATTTGAAGAATGCTGAAGAGACAAATAGCTATACAGGGGAGGTTAATGGACCGCACTGGACAGACCGATGCCTCATTAACCAAGATGTGATGAGCTGCCAGATGTTTGAGCATACACTAGACAGGTCCAGACAGGTCGGTGCTATTATTAGAGACCGAGAGAAGCTCAGAAGATAAGATGTGTGTGCAAACATTTAGCACTGCCTGCTAGTCGTTTGCTGCAGAAACTGTTGAGGTATTCTGTTTTCTTCAGGATGCACTGACCTGGAATAACTTGACATGTTTGACTTGGCATTAATCAAAGTGTAGAAAAGTGAGCATTCTGTTGAGTCACAGAGATGAAGGGAAAGAACACCCAGATAGGTGGGGTGAGGAGGCTTATGTGTTTGCTGTCTGAAGGTCAGAGTTGAATTGTGCGAGTCAGTGACTATCAGGTTTAGATAGATTAAAGCAAGGAGCAACTGTAGATCTCCTGGTTGAAGTAACTGAGAAGCATTGTCTTGATAGCAATGAGTGGTCTGTCCCCTGGCTGAGGCTTATCATTTATTTTTGGTCTCGTCTTGTTTTGATGGTCAGAGATCGAGGGTCAATACACCCAAGACATGCATGCATCGATCAGCACTTGAACAGCTGTACAAATATCACACACCAAATGTTACTATTTCAGTTCAGATCAATAGAGTACAAAAACATTGTTGGATTTGGCAAAGCTTACCTTGCAAATAATGGTATCCTGAAATTCATTTAGGTGATATAATCTGCATGTTAACACAGGACACTTCAATAATATCATATGGATACATAGCATTTCACACATACACTTACCAAGGCTATCACAAGTAAGGTGGACAAAGCAAGCCTTTGTGATGAATCAAACATGGTCTATCTCATGGCCTCCTCTCCAGGGGCCCCAATCGGGCCTGAAAATGTTCCAATTACTGCTGTACATAAACGCCATGGTCCAGTGAGCTCTGTTGACATTTTATTTAGGGGTCTTGGGTAAAAAACAGTGACCCACTGCTGTGCTTTACTGTCTGAGTCTGATTCACATGATGCCTTACAGTCCTAGGGGTGGCTGGATAAAACGGACTAACTAAAAATACCTCCTCCGTTCTAGAGCAATCATCCTCATAGTCCACTGAACACAGAAAAAAAACAGGGTTTCCTGGGTATCCCAAAAGCAGTTTTAAAAACAGCATTAAACATTTTTACTTATCAGAGTAGCCCAAACATGAGTACCACAATCCTACTGCTGTAATGTTTATGTTGTTGCTACAGTTCATATATTATAGTAAATAGATAATACATTACAATAATACTGCATTTTCTTAGGTAGTCCAACTTTCTCATAACTTGCTTATAATAATCTACTATAAGTAGAAATGCAAGATTTGCCACAACCAAAGCCTAGAGTCCATGGATCTCGTTGCCTTTTTGCAGGTCAAAAGGTTGGGTATGTCAGACAGCAGCTGTGGGCGATACTCCCTGTCCAGTCACTCTACTATTAGACATGTCATAATACTCTTACTCATTCATACCAATAGACCCTTTTACACTGCCAACATCTCAGCTTAGCCAGCACCCCAGAATGGCTCCTCTCCATGCGAATGAGCCCAATATCCTGACAGATGTGTTTTAACTTTGGTTACTCATCAGATGAGTTGAATGCGTTGTTATGGAGAGTAATGTTTCCAAAGACTTTATGGTGTTATAATGACACATCAATTTGAATTTTATTACAATTTAAAATATTTCCAGACACGGCAATAGGTCCCATGCAGCTGGACATAGTATTTGGAGTTGTCAGTGGTTCTCTAATTATAGAAAATCAGCTTGAACATTGACGCCAAAGTAAAGATCTGTGTTTGTAACCAGGTTCTTGAGAAACAGGATGTTTCATCATTGTTTACTGACAGAGTTGAGTCATTTCCCTTTAGCTCATTGCAATGAAAATTATGATAATTTGTCAGGGAATATTTCAATCTAATGGTCTGTCTTAATTAATTCTTACCACTGGATTCAGACTTTTAACATTTTCTTTACATGTACTGTATGCATGTCCTTATTCTTTGGACATGCACAAAAAATTGGCAAACCAATGACTGGAGTCTTTGTCAACTGAAATGATTGCATATTATTTCCGGTAGAGGTCATAGGTCAAATGAAAGAATTCCTGTCAAGTCTATGGAACCATGCTGATCAGTCAAATGTCGGTCTTGTGTAGACATAGCATTTCCTTACAAAGGTGGGGTTTTCTGTTCTTTCACTAGGTCATTTCATTAATACACGTCACAGTGCAATGTGTCAGCCATTTCATCACCTTGGAAAGAAACACTTG
The DNA here is from genome assembly GCA_030435695.1 of Brachymystax lenok tsinlingensis. Classification (NCBI taxonomy): domain Eukaryota; kingdom Metazoa; phylum Chordata; class Actinopteri; order Salmoniformes; family Salmonidae; genus Brachymystax; species Brachymystax lenok. The sequence continues at coordinate 14,163,327 of CM059780.1, read as the reverse complement.
CCCTCTCCCACACTCTTTCTTCTTAGTATTAGGATTTACTTCATGTGGTTTTGATACACTCTACTCTGATGTGAAAGCATTGTAGCTGTGATTGTCTAACGAGACATGGCATCTTGGCAGACAAACACATGATTAAAATTCCATTCATTATCTCTTCATTATCAAGTTGTCCACAGCAGAACGCTTATAGAGTAGACATGTTCATTTGATACACAGTTCTGATTTACAAAACAACGGCTGAGAATGTGTCCTACTAATAAGTCCTACTAATAACGTCAAGCAACCCCAAAATACCAGACACTACCCCATAGGCGAAACATTGCATAGGAACTCCTGATCAATTGTCAAGTGTATCTGAGTGACTGTTGTAATGTCCATTACTTAATGGTCCAACTCTGTTACTAGTGATATTGGTGACATGGACTGGTGAGTGGGCCACATCTCCAAGATACCCCTTTACTGTACATCGGTAGGGGTGAAAAATGATTGTGTAACACATACTTTGTCTTAATGTCAAATGCTGTAACCAGATCATGTTTAGGACCTCGTCTCGTATTTCGTCCTCATGTAGAATGCAATGATATAGTTAAGGGTCAAAAGATGATAATCAAGTTTGGTAGGCATCGCTAGAGATTCATAGAGCACAGCACACAATAATGAATGTTATCCACTTAAAAAATATTTTTCAATGTTCTAAGCTCTGTAACATTTTAAATTGGAGCTTTTCTCTGAGCTTTCTTCGTTACTTACTTGCAAATTATACCTATGCTTGGCGCATGCCTCAGCTGCCTGGCATGGTGGCAGAATAATCTAAATGTCAGCTGTCACTCACATTAGCCAGAGTCTTGGGCTACAGTGTCTAGAGAAAGTATTTACACCACTTGAATTATTCCACATTTTGTTGTGTTACAGCCTACATTGATTGATTTTGATCACCCCCCAAAAAATATTTGCAAATGTATTTAATTTTTTTTTCAGAAATATCGAATTTACATGCAGTTGAAGTCGGAAGTTTACATACACCTTAGCCAAATACATTTAAACTCAGTTTTTCACAATTTCTGACATTTAATCCTAGTAACAATTCCCTGTATTAGGTCAGTTAGGATCACCACTTTATTTTAAGAATGTGAAATGTCAGAATAATAGTAGAGAAAATGATTATTGTCCTGCTGAAAGGTGAATTTGTATCCCAGAGTCTGTTGGAAAGCAGACTGAACCAGGGTTTCCTCTAGGATTTTGCCTGTGCTTAGCTCTATTACTCCCCAGTCCTTGCTGATGACAAGCATACCTGTTAAAAACTCTCTCAAACCCTCTCTCTAGCCCTGGGACAGAGGCCCAAACTTTAGAGTGAAACTCTCCATCCCAGCAGAGGCTACCATCCCCCGGTTTCACTCCTCTGGCCCTTGGAAACTCAGTTGCTAGAGGAAACTCTCTCCTGACCTGTGTCATGTGACCTTGCCAGCCAATCAGTGGCCTAGCCAGGGGCAGGAGAACCTCCAACATAATCTTTGAAGTCTTCAGTTGCATTTTGGATCCCAGGTTTGGAACCACTATTATTACAACACTTCCACTAGTCCATCCTCCTTTCTGTTTGCTGTTTGTGTGTGCCCGTCTTGAGTGTGGGAATAAATGTGTGTTCTCCTACTGGTAATTTCAGTCCTCTTACTGGGACGCTAGGTCAGTTGCACTTATAATCTAAACCAGCATCTCTATCGGAGTCCACCACCAGTTGGTGGCTCTCTTTTTCAATACCCATAACATGATGCAGTCACCACCATGCTTGAAATGAATGAAGAGTGGTACTCAGTGATGTGTTGGATTTGCCCCCAAACATAACGCTTTGTAATCAGGAAATAAAGTTATTTTCTTTGCCACATTATTTAGCAGTTTTACTTTAGTGCCTTATTGCAAACAGGATGCATGTTTCTATCTCAAGGCCATCAGACTGTTAAACAGCCATCACTAACATTGAGTGGCTGCTGCCAACATACTGACTCAAATCTCTAGCCACTTTAATAAGAAGAAATTGGATGTAATAAATGTATCACTAGTAACTTTAAACAATGCCACTTTATATAATGTTTACATACCCTACATTACTCATATCATATGTATATACTGTACTCTATACCATTTACTGCATCTTGCCTATGCCGTTCGGCCATCGCTCATCCATATATTTATATGTGTATACTCGTATTCATTCCTTTACACTTGTGTGTATAAGATAGTTGTTGTGAAATTGTTAGATTACTTGTTAGATGTTACTGCACGGTTGGAACTAGAAGCACAAGCATTTCACTACACTCGCATTAACATCTGCTAACCATGTGTATGTGACCAATACATTTTTATTTGAATATTTTTTATTCTGTACATGCTTCCTTCTTTTCACACTGTAATTTAGTTTAGTATTGTGGAGTAACTACAATGTTGTTGATCCATCCTCAGTTTTCTCCTATCACAGCCATTGAACTCTGTAACTGTTTTAAAGTCACCATTGGCCTCGTGGTGAAATCCCTGAATGGTTTCCTTCCTCTCCAGTAACTGTGATAGGAAGGACGCCTGTATCTTTATAGTGACAGGGTGTATTGATACACCATCCAAAGTGTAAATTAATAACTTCACCATGCTCAAAGGGATCTTCAATTCAATTTGAATTGTTTTACCCATCTACCAATTGGTGCCCTTCTTTGCGAGGCATTTGGAAACCTCCCTTATCTTTGTGGTTGAATCTGTGTTTGAAATTCTCTGGGACCTTTTTTTAAATTGAAATTGTATTTTATTTCACCTTTATTTAACCAGGTAGGCCAGTTGAGAACAAGTTCTCATTTACAACTGCAACCTGGCCAAGATATGGCAAAGCAGTGCAACACAAACAACACAGAGTTACACATGGGATAAACAAACACAGTCAATAGCACAATACAGTGGGGCAAAAAAGTATTTAGTCAGCCACCAATTGTGCAAGTTCTCCAACTTAAAAAGATGAGAGAGGCCTGTAATTTTCATCATAGGTACACTTCAACTATGACAGACAGAATGAGAAAAAGAAATCCAGAAAATCACATTGTAGGATTTTAAATTTATTTATTTGCAAATTATGGTGGAAAATAAGTATTTGGTCAATAACAAAAGTTTATCTCAATACTTTGTTATATACCCTTTGTTGGCAATGACAGAGGTCAAACGTTTTCTGTAAGTCTTCACAAGGTTTTCACACACTGTTGCTGGTATTTTGGCCCATTCCTCCATGCAGATCTCCTCTAGAGCAGTGATGTTTTGGGGCTGTCGCTGGGCAACACGGACTTTCAACTCCCTCCAAAGATGTTCTATGGGGTTGAGATCTGGAGACTGGCTAGGCCACTCCAGGACCTTGAAATGCTTCTTACGAAGCCACTCCTTCGTTGCCCGGGCGGTGTGTTTGGGATCATTGCCATGATGAAAGACCCAGCCACGTTTCATCTTCAATGCCCTTGCTGATGGAAGGAGGTTTTCACTCAAAATCTCACGATACATGGCCCCATTCATTCTTTCCTTTACACGGATCAGTCGTCCTGGTCCCTTTGCAGAAAAACAGCCCCAAAGCATGATGTTTCCACCTCCATGCTTCACAGTAGGTATGGTGTTCTTTGGATGCAACTCAGCATTCTTTGTCCTCCAAACACGACGAGTTGAGTTTTTACCAAAAAGTTCTATTTTGGTTTCATCTGACCATATGACATTCTCCCAATCCTCATCTGGATCATCCAAATGCTCTCTAGCAAACTTCAGACGGGCCTGAACATGTACTGGCTTAAGCAGGGGGACACGTCTGGCACTGCAGGATTTGAGTCCCTGGCGGCGTAGTGTGTTACTGATGGTAGGCTTTGTTACTTTGGTCCCAGCTCTCTGCAGGTCATTCACTAGGTCCCCCGTGTGGTTCTGGGATTTTTGCTCACCGTTCTTGTGATCATTTTGACCCCACGGGGTGAGATCTTGCGTGGAGCCCCAGATCGAGGAAGATTATCAGTGGTCTTGTATGTCTTCCATTTCCTAATAATTGCTCCCACAGTTGATTTCTTCAAACCAAGCTGCTTACCTATTGCAGATTCAGTCTTCCCAACCTGGTGCAGGTCTACAATTTTGTTTCTGGTGTCATTTGACAGATCTTTGGTCTTGGCCATAGTGGAGTTTGGAGTGTGACTGTTTGAGGTTGTGGACAGGTGTCTTTTATACTGATAACAAGTTCAAACAGGTGCCATTAATACAGGTAACGAGTGGAGGACAGAGGAGCCTCTTAAAGAAGAAGTTACAGGTCTGTGAGAGCCAGAAATCTTGCTTGTTTGTATGTGACCAAATACTTATTTTCCACCATAATTTGCAAATAAATTCATAAAAAAATCCTACAATGTGATTTTCGGGATTTCTTTTCCTCATTTTGTCTGTCATAGTTGAAGTGTACCTATGATGAAAATTACAGGCCTCTCTCATCTTTTTAAGTGAGAGAACTTGCACAATTGGTGGCTGACTAAATACTTTTTTGCCCCACTGTAGATCACCGAAGTCACTGTTGACTAAGCCGTTTGTCACTCACTTTTCATGTTTCTCACCTGTATATTCGCAGGGCGTGTTGGCATTAATGCATATGGCATGTCGATGTGAAATCAAACCAGAGCATGTGCCTCACCTTAGATGTACAGAGATGAGGTAGTCATTCAAAAATCATGTTAAACACTATTATTGCACACAGAGTGAGTCCATGCAACTTATTATGGGACTTGTTAAGCACATTTTTACTCCTGAACTCATTTAGGCTTGCCATAACAAATTGGCTGAATACTTATTGACTCAAGACATTTCAGCTTTTCAATTTTTTATGAATTTGTGAAAATGTATAAAAACATAATTCCACTTTGACATTATGGGGTATTGTGTTTAGGCCAGTGACATAGAATTTCAATTTCATCTTTTTTTTTAATTCAGGCTGTAACACAACAATAGTCAAGGGAAATAGTCAAGGGTTGTGAATTCTTTCTGGAGGCACTGTAGCTGCTCGTAATTGTAAAGAGAGACATTGTGATACAAAAGAGACAGGGTGAAGAAGATACACTGTACATTAAGTTATTGTATGAGTGTTTGATATTCCTTTATGCAGTTTACCATGATAAATCAAATCAAAGTTTATTGGTCGGGTCAACAGACGTTATTGCAGGTGCAGCAAAATTCCTATGTTCCTAGCTCCAGCAGTGCAGTAATATCTAGTAATACAATAACAATACACACTTAATCCAAAAAGTCAAAAAACAAACAAGAAACTAAGAAATATCAGCATGAACAATATCAGTCTCGAATATAAATATATCCTCTGAGTATACCAAACATTAGGAGCACCGTCCTAATATTGAGTTTCCCCACTCTATCAGAACAAATCCGACCTCTTGATCCCTCACTGGGCTACGTGACATCTGTCTACTCTATTGGGACCCTGGAATGTCGAAATCGCACGAGGAAATAGAAAGTAAACAAACAGTATGATGTAAACCGAGCAGAAAGAGTCACAGAGCTCTGGAGAAAGAATGCAGTTTTATTGCTTAAAAGGAATACAGGAGACAGGAGTACTTGAGACAGTCATCTAATGCCTGCCTGTCATGTCAACAATGAGAGTGAGGTTTGATTTCACATCGACATGTCATAAGCATTAATGTCAACACGCCCTGCGAATATACAGGTGAGAAACATGAAAAGGAGTGAGTGACAAATGGCTTAGTCAACAGTGACTTCTGATAGAATGAGTTCTCACAATGAGTCAGAAATGCCTACTGTACTGCACATACCTGTTGCTTTCAGAGTGGCATGACTGCACTATCTAAATGGTAAGGCACATGTTCAATGACCATGGAAGTACTGTGAAAATGTGTCTTTGAGCAAGGCAGTCATATGAGTTCTCATTTTATGTTTACATTTTAGTCATTTAGCTGACGCTCTTATCCAGAGCGACATACAGGAACAGTTAGGGTTAAGTGCTTTGCTCAAGGGCACATTGACCGATTTTTCACCTAGTCGGCTCAGTTACTGGCCCACCGCTAAGCTACCTGCCGTCCCAAAAGAGCATTATTAAGTAACACGTTGAGTTCTTCACGGTTGGAGAAAAACAATAATTTTCTCAAACACTGTTGTGTGGCAATGGCATCGCCTCATATCCTTCCTTTCACATGGCCATTTTTTTTTGTGTTATGAAACCGATGGACAGGGATTGTGCTGGATATGCTTCAGAGCATGTGCCGCAAATTCACATCAGTATGGCCATTGAGGACCGGAGGAGAGCAAACGTGGGGATTATATCATTCCACAGGGACACTGTTCTTCCCTCTATTTATAGCGTGCTTATCTCACTGACCATAATGATGTCCCAGGCTCAAACATGGAGACTGAAGGGCCACAGACAGAGGTTTATCCTCATCAATCAATCTATCAAATGTATTTATAAAGCCCTTCTTACATCAGCTGATGTCACAGAGTGCTGTATAGAAACCCAGCCTAAAACCCCAAACAGCAAGCAACGTAGGTGTAGAAGCACGGTGGCTAGGAAAAACTCCCTAGAAAGGCCAGAACCTAGGAAGAAACCTAGAGAGGAACCAGGCTATGAGGGGTGGCCAGTTCTCTTCTGACTCTGCCGGGTGGAGATTATAACAGAACATGGCCAAGATGTTAAAATGTTCATAGATGACCAGCAGGGTCAAATAATAATAGCTGGGATTTCTCATGTCTGAAGTGAAATGTCCAGAAAAAAACTCTTTCTACAACTAGGTTAAGTTAAGTAACGCACTGTAACTAGGACCCAGTCTTCTGAATTATATACATTTGACTGGATTGTATTCAACTGACATTTCATCCTCTCTTCCAGATTCACAGCCACGTCATTACGTTGTAAATCACAAGGCCCCATCTGTCGACGTCACCAGCTTTCTAGCCATCGCCGCTCATTTGTTCATTGTTCCATTTGTTTTGTCTTGTTCCCTGCACACCTGGTTTACATTCCACTATCACACTGCATGTATTTATTCCTCTGTTCCCCATCATGTCGTTGTGTGGAATTGTTCTGTGTTTCGTGTTTTGTGTGACGAGCCAGGATGGGTTTTCTACCGGGTACCGTGTTCACCCGTAGTATCATTTTTTGTGACTTTGTCGAGCTTTACACTTTTGCTTTTGGCTGGAGGTGTGTTTGACGCAGTTAATTCTGTTGTTTGCTTCTGCCATTAAAGTGTGCGCCTGTACAATACTCTCCGCTCTCCTGCACCTGACTTCTACCCCAGTAGCGCACAACCTGACACCATCTAGCATAAGCCTGGCTTAAAATAAGCCATCAGTCTTCATATGTACTGCATATGGGGATATGTTACCCTAGACGAAAGCCTTATATATTTATTTTCACCCTGTGATATAAAGTGTATTCGGAAAGTATTCAGACCCCTTGACTTTCTAAATTTTGTTACATTACAGCCTTATTCTAAAATGGATTAAATAGTTTTTTCCCCCTCATCAATCTACACACAATACCCCATAATGACAAAGCAAAAAACTGAAATATTACATTTACACAAGTATTCAGACCCTTTACTCAATACTTTGTTGAAGTACCTTTGGCAGTGATTACAGCCTGGTTCCAAACTTCTTCTATTTAAGAATGTGGAGGCCACTGTGTTCTTGGGGTCATTCAGTACTGCAGAATTTCTACAGACAATTCCTTCGACCTCATGGCTTGGTTTTTGCTCTGACGTGCACTGTCAACTGTGGGACCTTATATAGACAGGTGTGTGCCTTTCGAAATTATGTCCAATCAAATGAATTTACCACAGGTGGACTCCAATCAAGTTGTAGAATGGAAACAGGAGGAATCCGAGCTCAATTTCGAATCTCACAGCAAAGGGTCTGAATACTTATGTAAAGGTATTTCTGTTTTTAATTTGTAATAAATTAGCAAACATTTCTAAAAACCTGTCATTATGGGGTATTGTGTGCAGAATGATGAGGATTTTTTTTTTATTTCATACATTTTAGAATAAGGCTGTAACGTAACAAAATGTGGAAAAAGGGAAGGGGTCTGAATACTTTCCGAAGGTGCTGTAACTGCATAGGCCTACTATATTTTCTCTGAATATTACTATAAACCTATAGCCTGTTCAAGCAAAGATTGCAATCTTCAGCTCATCAACTCAAAATGTATCTAAGCTAACATATGTAAGCCTGTTTCAATGAAAATGCCTCTTATACCCATTCTGAATTACTATTATATGAACCCTTAAGACCCTCAACAGCATATAGTGGATTTGTCATCTGGACTTTCAAATCTGAGTTTGATATACACGCTAATCTTGACCCAGTTCAAGTGGTCAAACTTTAATTGAAGAATTATCGTAAGATAGCTACAGTAATTTCATATCGATAGTGTCTGAATATTCTCTGGTCAGAGCCTTGGGCTTTGGCATAGAGATGACAGGGATTCCTATAAAACAGGGGGAAATTGAAAACGTATTTTCAAAGACTTCACTTATTTCGCCTCAGCGTAACGGCACGCTTCACTCAAGCCTTACCAAATCCTTCCAGGATTTTCCGGTAATGAAAACATTGGGGCATAACTATCCTACCCCATGCCCCCATCCCTGTATACCTCCACCCCTCTATCCCTTCCTCCCCTGCATACCTACATCTGTACCTATTTCATCAAAGAACACCATTCTTCATCCTCTCAAATTCTTTACTTTATAACTTTACATTTACCATAATGGATGGGTGGATGGATGGATGGAGGGATGGATGGAGGGAAGGTTTAAAAGCTATTCTAAAAGATGAATATACAGTAGAACTGATCATCCAAACCTGTTGTATTCTTTGCTGTGTGTCTTTCCCTATCTTAAGCCCATGTGCAATGAGGAAAACTGCCCTTAGGGTCTTCCTGATCCAGGTTACCTAAAGGCCAGTAAGCTACTCTGCTGTCCTTGCCCAAGGTAGTGGAGGAGAGGAGAAAGCTGCATGACCTGAATCGGATTGAACTGTGGGTGTAAAATCCCTCTCAGAACGGAAGTATTCACACTTCACATGTTGCTAGGCTGTTGATCTTTGATTGGGAATAATTCCAACCATGCAGCTGTGCACCTGATCTGAAGTCTGCTTATAGACCAGAGAATGGAATGTATCAAGACATTCTGAACTGTGGACTGAGTTTACCAAGGCATGGATGGTTCTGGCATAGCTTAAAGGTCAACAGAGGTTTGTTTGACAATAAACGTGAAGACAAAGGGAGAGGGTGGATCCCAAACGCCACCCTTATTTAAAGCCATAATATTTTTGTCCGACCCTGCCAAATCCACATAGAAATGTGAGTTATAGATCTGTCGCTCTCATTGAATGCACGTGTAAGAAGAGGTAGATCTATGTGCACTATTTCTATGCTTTCCGCTCTTAAGTTTCGTTTTTGTGTCTTTTACTTTTGTTTTTGTAAACCAGCTTCAAACAGCTGAAAATACAATATTTTGGGTTATGGAAAATATATTTCATGTCGGTTTAAATGGTACAATGATACTGTACACTATACTTTCTTTTTTTGTCACATAAACTGAAATTAGGCAAACAATTTAAATTTTAGTAACCAGGAATGATTGCCTTTTTATTACGCAGATAACAAAAGGTAGCCTAGTGGTTAGAACATTGGGCCAATAACCGAAAGGTTGCTGGTTTGAATCCCCGAGCCAACTAGCTGAAAAATCTGTTGATGTAAGAGCAACTGCTAAATTATTAAAATGTAAAAAAGTTAACAAAGATATTGTTTGTTTGAAATAGTCCCCATTTGTCGAATAGAAAGCAAAGCAAAGCAAACCAAACAGAGTGTCACACCTACCGACTGTAAACATGTTTGTGAATCATACTTTACTAATCACACCTACATTACAATAGGCTGTGGTCCAACTCCTTTCTGTGGAGCAGTCAGACACAAAGACCTTCAACACAAAGCCAAAGTAGAATGTTGAACCAGTAATTTTTAAACCACCAAATTGGATGTAATGGGAGGAAATTAAAACACAATGGAGAATGGTTTATAATGGGAAGCCCATGTGTGTTGTTGCCAAACAAGGTTTGGTTTGGCAAGGATTGTCAGCTTATCAAGCCCATAAAAGCACTAAATGGCTTTGACACCAAAAGCCAAAGACGTAGCCTGTTTACTCCAATGGACTTTAATTTGCATCCAAAGAGGGAGTTCTTCTGCATTCCACCAAGGTTTTTAAGAGCACTTCCAAGAACCAATTAGGTAAAGTATGAAGACAAGGTTATGTAAGGAAATAGTTTTTCATCCCTGTGCCTAGAAAGTTCTATCTGTTTTGACTTTACTTGTATTAACATCATTTTGTTTTCCACAAACAGTGCACATACACTGAATGCTAAATTCTCTAACGTAGCTGCCATATCGTACATCAACTCTATTCTGACATGACCTTTAATGATAAACAGTTTAATGTAACATGTGTCCTGGGTAGTAATAGTAGCCCGCAGAGACTATGAAATGTAGACCTATGTTTCCGTTATCGCAAGCTAACCCTTAGCTAACCTATAACCGATATACATTGCACACCATAAGAGCTATCAAATGAAAAAGGCGCCACTGGGCAATAACTGGGTGAGTCAACATTGTTCCACGTCACCACAGTGTTGTTCACATGTCTACCAGTGGCGTGCAGAACAAGAGCTTCCTGGTTAAGCAAACACACAGCGACTGAGTAGATGGCAAGGTCAGCCAGGAAAACAGCTTCAAAAACTGGGCCAGATCGAGAATCAGGGGGAGGAGAGAGGGAGGGAGGGGAGGAGAGCACTGGATGTGGGATAAACAGGATATATCACCAATCTGTGACACAACAGAGATTGTCTGCATGGAGATGACAGCACAGTATAGTATTCACATTATTTTTTTAGATAAAGGTACTTTCCGGGAAATGTGTAACATATTGCACAAATTGGATTCGTAACATATCACAGGAATTGCAAAATTCTGTTATGAATATCACGGGAAATGATAACGTAGTACACAACTGGATGATGTAATACACCAACAACGGGACCCATTATGGCTCGTAAGCACCACTTTCAAAACAACTGGCTGAAATTACTAGGCTAGTTGAGAACAAGTTCTCATTTACAACTGCGACCTGGCCAAGATAAAGCAAAGCAGTGCTACACAAACAGCAACACAGAGTTACACATGGAATTAACAAACATACAGTCAATAATACAATAGAAAAAAGTCTATACACAGTGTGTGCAAATGAGGTAGGATAAGGGAGGTAAGGCAATAAATAAGCCATAGTGGCGAAATAATTACAATATAGCAATTAAACACTGGAGTGATAGATGTGCAGAAGATGAGTGTGCGAGTAGAAATACTGGGGTGCAAAGGAGCTAAATAATTATAATAAATAGTATAGGGATGAGGTAGTTGGATGGGCTATTTACAGATGTACAGGTGCAATGATCTGTGAGCTGCTCTGACAGCTGGTGCTTAAAGATAGTGAGGGAGATATGAGTCTATGAGTCCAGGCGGCAGAAGGAGGAATTGGCTTTGGGGGTGACCAGTGAAATATACCTGCTGGAGCGCGTGCTACGGGTGGGTGCTGCTATGGTGACCAGTGAGCTGAGATAAGGCGGGGCTTTACCTAGCAAATACTTATAGATGACCTGGAGCCAGTGGGTTTGGCGACGAATATGAAGTGAGGGCCAGCCAACGAGGTCATACAGGTCGCAGTGGTGGGTAGTATATGGGGGGCTTTGGTGACAAAACAGATGGCACTGTGATAGACTGCATCCAATTTGCTGAGTAGAGTGTTGGAGGCTATTTTGTAAATGACATTGCCGAAGTCAAGAATCGGTAGGATGGTCAGTTTTACGAAGGTATGTTTGGCAGCATGAGTGAAGGATGCTTTGTTGCGAAATAGGAAGCCGGTTCTAGATAAAATTTTGGATTGGAGATGCTTAATGTGAGTCTGGAAAAAGAGTTTACAGTCTAACCAGACACCTAGGTATTTGTAGTTGTCCACATAGTCAGAACCGTCCAGAGTATGTGAGAAGTAGTTGGTGTACCAGGCGAGTCAGTCATTTGAGAAACCAAGGCTGTTGAGTCTGCCGATAAGAGTGTGGTGATTGACAGAGTTGAAAGCCTTGGCCAGGTCGATGAATACAGCTGCACAGTATTGTCTCTTGTCGATGGCGGTTATGATATCGTTTAGTACCTTGAGCGTGGCTGAGGTGCACCCATGACCAGCACGGAAACCAGATTGCATAGCGGAGAAGGTACGGTGGGATTCGAAATGGTCAGTGATCTGTTTGTTAACTTGGCTTTCGAAAACCTTAGAAAGGCAGGGTAGGATAGATATAGGTCTGTAGCAGTTTGGGTCTTTGAAGAGGGGGATGACCGCGGCAGCTTTCCAATCTTTGGGGATCTCAGACGATACAAAAGAGAGGTTGAACAGGCTAATAATAGGGGTTGCAACAATTTTGGCGGATAATTTTAGAAAGAGAGGGACCAGATCTGTCTAGCCCGGCTGATTTGTAGGGGTCCAGATTTTGCAGCTCTTTCAGAACATCAGCTATCTGGATTTGGGTGAAGGAGAAATGGGGGAGGCTTGGGCAAGTTGCTGTGGGGTGTGCAGGGCTGTTGACCGGAGTGGGGGTAGCCAGGTGGATAGCATGGCCAGCCGTATAATTTTTTGTTGTTGAAATTCTCAATTATCTCAGATTTATTGGTGGTGACAGTGTTTCCTAGCCTCAGTGCAGTGGGAAGCTGGGAGGAGGTGCTCTTATTTTACATGGACTTTACAGTGTCCCAGAACTTTGTGCTATGGGATGCAAAATTCTGTTTGAAAAAGCTAGCCTTTGCTTTCCTAACTGCCTGTGTATATTGGTTCCTAACTTCCCTGAAAAGCTGCATTTCGCGGGGGCTATTCGATGCTAATGCAGTATGCCACAGGATGTTTTTGTGCTGGTCAAGGGCAGTCAGGTCTGGATTGAACCAAGGGCTGTATCTGTTCCTGGTTCTACATTTTTTGAATGGGGCATGCTTATTTAAGATGGTGAGGAAAGCACTTTTAAAGAATAACCAGGCATCCTCTACTGACGGAATGAGGTCAATATCCTTCCAGGATACCCGGGCCAGGTCGATTAGAAAGGCCTGCTCGCTGAAGTGTTTTAGGGAGCGTTTGACAGTGATGACGGGTGGTCGTTTGACCGCAGACCCATTACGGACGCAGGTGAAGTCTGTGGTAACAGTACTGAAGGAGGAGGGAGAGACACACATGGCACAGATAACAGCAGTAAAGGAGGAGGGAGAGACACACATGGCACAGATAACAGTACTGAAGGAGGAGGGAGAGACACACATGGCACAGATAACAGTACTGAAGGAGGAGGGAGAGACACACATGGCACAGATAACAGTACTGAAGGAGGAGGGAGAGAAACACATGGCACAGATAACAGTACTGAAGGAGGAGGGAGAGACACACATGGCACAGATAACAGTACTGAAAGAGGAGGGAGAGACACACATGGCACAGATAACAGTACTGAAGGAGGAGGGAGAGACACACATGGCACAGATAACAGTACTGAAGGAGGAGGGAGAGACACACATGGCACAGATAACAGTACTGAAGGAGGAGGGAGAGACACACATGGCACAGATAACAGTACTGAAGGAGGAGGGAGAGACACACATGGCACAGCTAACAGTACTGAAGGAGGAGGGAGAGACGCACATGGCACAGCTAACAGCCATAAAGGAGGAGGGAGAGACACACATGGCACAGATAACAGTACTGAAGGAGGAGGGAGAGACACACATGGCACAGATAACGGCACTGAAGGAGGAGGGAGAGACACACATGGCACAGATAACAGTACTGAAGGAGGAGGGAGAGACACACATGGCACAGCTAACAGTACTGAAGGAGGAGATGAGGAAGCTGAGGTGTGACAGAGAGCAGGACACTCCCTCAGAGAAGCCAGCAGAACAGAACACCTCAGACCTAGGCCACAACCTCAACACCACAATGGGACAGACAACACAGGACCCACCAACCTCAACACCACAATGGGACATACAACACAGGATCCACCAACCTCAACACCACAATGGGACAGACAACACAGGACCCACCAACCTCAACACCACAATGGGACATACAACACAGGATCCACCAACCTCAACACCACAATGGGACATACAACACAGGATCCACCAACCTCAACACAACAATGGGACAGACAACACAGGATCCACCAACCTCAACACCACAATGGGACAGACAACACAGGATCCACCAACCTCAACACCACAATGGGGCAGACAACACAGGACCCACCAACCTCAACACCACAATGGGACAGACAACACAGGATCCACCAACCTCAACACCACAATGGGACAGACAACACAGGACCCACCAACCTCAACACCACAATGGGACAGACAACACAGGATCCACCAACCTCAACACCACAATGGGACAGACAACACAGGACCCACCAACCTCAACACCACAATGGGACAGACAACACAGGATCCACCAACCTCAACACCACAATGGAACAGACAACACAGGATCCACCAACCTCAACACCACAATGGAACAGACAACACAGGAGCCACCAACCTCAACACCACAATGGGACATACAACACAGGACCCACCAACCTCAACACCACAATGGGACATACAACACAGGATCCACCAACCTCAACACCACAATGGGACAGACAACACAGGACCCACCAACCTCAACACCACAATGGGACAGACAACACAGGATCCACCAACCTCAACACCACAATGGGACAGACAACACAGGATCCACCAACCTCAACACCACAATGGGACATACAACACAGGATCCACCAACCTCAACACCACAATGGGACAGACAACACAGGACCCACCAACCTCAACACCACAATGGGACAGACAACACAGGATCCACCAACCTCAACACCACAATGGGACAGACAACACAGGATCCACCAACCTCAACACCACAATGGGACATACAACACAGGATCCACCAACCTCAACACCACAATGGGACAGACAACACAGGATCCACCAACCTCAACACCACAATGGAACAGACAACACAGGACCCACCAACCTCAACACCACAATGGGACAGACAACACAGGATCCACCAACCTCAACACCACAATGGGACAGACAACACAGGATCCACCAACCTCAACACCACAATGGAACAGACAACACAGGAGCCACCAACCTCAACCCCACAATGGGACATACATCACAGGACCCACCAACCTCAACACCACAATGGGACAGACAACACAGGATCCACCAACCTCAACACCACAATGGGACAGACAACACAGGACCCACCAACCTCAACACCACAATGGGACATACAACACAGGATCCACCAACCTCAACACCACAATGGGACAGACAACACAGGATCCACCAACCTCAACACCACAATGGGACAGACAACACAGGACCCACCAACCTCAACACCACAATGGGACAGACAACACAGGATCCACCAACCTCAACACCCCAATGGGACAGACAACACAGGATCCACCAACCTCAACACCACAATGGGACAGACAACACAGGATCCACCAACCTCAACACCACAATGGGACAGACAACACAGGACCCACCAACCTCAACACCACAATGGGACAGACAACACAGGATCCACCAACCTCAACACCACAATGGGACAGACAACACAGGATCCACCAACCTCAACACCACAATGGAACAGACAACACAGGAGCCACCAACCTCAACACCACAATGGGACATACAACACAGGACCCACCAACCTCAACACCACAATGGGACATACAACACAGGATCCACCAACCTCAACACCACAATGGGACAGACAACACAGGACCCACCAACCTCAACACCACAATGGGACAGACAACACAGGATCCACCAACCTCAACACCACAATGGGACAGACAACACAGGATCCACCAACCTCAACACCACAATGGGACATACAACACAGGATCCACCAACCTCAACACCACAATGGGACAGACAACACAGGACCCACCAACCTCAACACCACAATGGGACAGACAACACAGGATCCACCAACCTCAACACCACAATGGGACAGACAACACAGGATCCACCAACCTCAACACCACAATGGGACATACAACACAGGATCCACCAACCTCAACACCACAATGGGACAGACAACACAGGATCCACCAACCTCAACACCACAATGGGACAGACAACACAGGACCCACCAACCTCAACACCACAATGGGACAGACAACACAGGATCCACCAACCTCAACACCACAATGGGACAGACAACACAGGATCCACCAACCTCAACACCACAATGGAACAGACAACACAGGAGCCACCAACCTCAACCCCACAATGGGACATACATCACAGGACCCACCAACCTCAACACCACAATGGGACAGACAACACAGGATCCACCAACCTCAACACCACAATGGGACAGACAACACAGGACCCACCAACCTCCAACACCACAATGGGACATACAACACAGGATCCACCAACCTCAACACCACAATGGGACAGACAACACAGGATCCACCAACCTCAACACCACAATGGGACAGACAACACAGGACCCACCAACCTCAACACCACAATGGGACAGACAACACAGGATCCACCAACCTCAACACCCCAATGGGACAGACAACACAGGATCCACCAACCTCAACACCACAATGGGACAGACAACACAGGATCCACCAACCTCAACACCACAATGGGACAGACAACACAGGACCCACCAACCTCAACACCACAATGGGACAGACAACACAGGACCCCACCCCTTCCTAACAGCCTCCCTGTCAGCTACCCCGATAGCTCTCCTGACAAGCCCCACACATCCACCGAGGACACCCAAAACCAGAAATTGTGCTCTTCATTGACTCAAATACATTCAAGAAAATAAACCTTTTCCCAAAAACAAAGAGGCTAAACTCTGGTGCCCAAACACTAGGCATGCCCTGGAGCTGTTGTCAGGGGACAGACTAGGGTCCCCCACCCACATTATAATTCACGACCTGAGGGCCCAGCAGGAATGGGTGGCCACAGCACAAGTGGTTATCTCCACCCTGCTACCATGAAAATACATTCACCTTACCACCATACAGCGGGTGAACGCAAGCATTTCCCGGGACTGTGCCTCAAAACCTAATGTCTACCTGGCCCACCACTCCACCCTGGACTTGAACATTTTTTTACGACCAGGTCCATCTCTACAAGGCAGCAATCCCAACTTTTGCCAGGACCCTGAAGGAAGTCACCCATAACCGCAGCCCCAGCACCTCACCTCAGCAACAGAGCAACGAACAACCTGCCCAGACCAGTGAGACACCCTCCCAGACCTGCAAGACCCCTCCTGAAGGACCTGCACTGAGAGAACCCACGCCAAGAGGACCTACAACCAGACCACAGCTTCACCAGCCACACCCCAACCAGCTGAGACCAACCTAAACAAACCCTGGCCACACCCTATATAGGCCCCTCCAGATCAGACCTATGCCCCTTCGAGACAGACCCACTGGTTGCACTCTAGGCTACAGAGAGCTGGTAGTCCCATCCACCAAACTACCAGGTGTGAAACAGTGAAAGGACTCAGGGGGTATGCTAATTTGGCATAGAGCAGACCTAACCCACTCTATTAAATTTGTCAAAACAGGAACATTTTACATCTGGCTAGAAATTAATAAAGAAATGATCTCAACAGAGAAAAATGTCCACATGTGTGCTACCTATATCCTCCCAATAGAATCCCCATACTTTAACAATGATAGCTTCTCCATCCTAGAGGGAGAGATCAACCATTTCCATGCCCAGGGACATGTACTAGTCTGTGGTGCCCTAAATGCCAGAACTGGACAAGAACCTGACACACAGGGGGACAAACACCTGCCTGGAGGTGACAGCATTCCCTCCCAAATATATCCCCCCCTGACACAACTATGACAAAACAACCAACAAAAATGGGTCACAACTCCTGCAGCTCTGTCACACACTTGGTCTGTACATAGTCAACGGTAGGCTTTGAGAAGACTCCTATGGTAGGTACACCTACAGTTCATCCCCTGGCAGTATTACTGTAGATTACTTTATCACTGACCTCAACCCAGAGTCTCCATCAGCGTTCACAGTCAGTCCACTGACACCCCTATCAGATCACAGCAAAGTCACAGTCTACCTGAACGGAACAATACTCAATCATGAGGCATCAAAGTCAAAGGAACTGCACAATATTAAGAAATGCTATATGTGTAAGAAAAGTAGTGTAGAAACCTACCAAAAAACTATTAGGCAACAACAAATTCAATCCCTTTTAGACAACTTACTGGACAAAACATTTCACTGTGAAGGTGTAAACTTAGCAGTAGAAAGCCTAAACAGTATATTTGACCTCTCAGCTTCCCTATCAAATCTAAAAATTTAAAGCAAACAACCTAAGAAAATTAACAGCAATGAAAAATGGTTTGATGAAGAATACAAAAACCTAAGAAGGAAATTGAGAAACCTATCCAACCAAAAACATAGAGACCCAGAAAACCTGTCTACGCCTTCACTAGGGTGAATCACTAAAACAATACAGAAATACACTACGGAAAAAGAAGGAATAGCACGTCAGAAGTCAGCTCAATGTAATTGAAGAATCCATAGAATCTAATCACTTCTGGGAATATTGGAACACACTCAAAAAACAACAACATGAAGAGTTATCTATCCAAATGGAGATGTGTGGATAAACCACCCCCAATATATTTGGCTCTATAACAAATATCAAACAGCAAAAACATATACATGATCAATTACAAATCTTAGAATCAGCTGTTAAAGACTACCAGAACCGACTGGATTCTACAATTACATTGAATGAACTACAGGATAAAATACAAACCCTTCAACCCAAAAAGGCCTGTGGTGTTGATGGTATCCTACATGAAATGATAAACTATACAGACCACAAATTCCAATTGGCTATACTATACTCTTTAACATCATCTTCAACTCTGGCATCTTTCCCAATATTTGGAACCAAGGACTGATAACCCCAATCACTACCGTTGGATATGCGTCAACAGCAACCTTTGGAAAATCCTCTGCATTATCATTAACAGCAGACTCGTACATTTCCTCATTGAAAACAATGTACTGAGCAAATGTCAAAAAACATGAACAATTATTTCCACAAGGCTGTGGGGTGAGACAGGGATGCAGCTTAAGCCCTACCCTATTCAACATATATATCAATGACTTGGCGAGGGCACTAAAACAGTCTGCAGCACCCGGCCTCACCCTACTAGAATCTGAAGTCAAATGTCTACTGTTTGCTGATGATCTGGTGCTTCTGTCTCCAACCAAGGAGGGCCTACAGCAGAAGCTAGATCTTCTGCACAGATTCTGTCTGACCTGGGCCCTGACAGTAAATCTCAGTAAGACCAAAATAATGGTGTTCCAAAAAAGGTTCAGTTGCCAGGACCACAAATACAAATTCCATCTAGGCAACATTTCCCCAGAGCACACAAAAAACTATACATAGCTTGGCCTAAACATCAGTGCCACAGATAACTTCCACAAAGCTGTGAACGATCTGAGAGACAAGGCAAGAAGCGCCTTCTATGTCATCAAAAGGAACATCAAATTTGACATACCAATTAGGATCTGGCTAAAAATACTTGAATCAGTTATAGAACCCATTGGCCTTTATGGTTGTGAGGTCTGGGGTCTGCTCACTAACCAATAATTCACAAAATGGGACAAACACCAAAATGAGACTCTGCATGCAGAATTCTGCAAAAATCTCCTCTGTGTCCAACGTAAAACACCAAATAATGCATGCAGAGCATTTAGGCCGATACCCGCAAATGATCAAAATCCAGAAAAGAGACGTTAAATTCTACAACCACCTAAAAGGAAGCGATTCCCAAAACCTCCATAACAAAGCCATCACCTACAGAGAGATGAACCTGGAGAAGAGTCCCTTAAGCAAGCTGGTCCACACAAACAGACCCCACAGAGCCCCAGGACAGCAACACAATTAGACCAAACCAAATCATGAGAAAACAAAAATATAATTACTTGACACATTGGAAAGAGCGCTATTTGGCCCTAAACAGAGAGCATACAGTGGCCGAATATCTGCCCACTGTGACTGACCCAAAATTAAGGAAAGCTTTGACTATGTACAGACACGGTGAGCATAGCCTTGCTATTGAGAAAGGTCGCCGTAGGCAGACCTGGCTCTCAAGAGAAGACAGGCTATGTGCACACTGCCCACAAAATGAGGTGGAAACTGAGATACACTTCCTAACCTCCTGCCAAATGTATTACCATTTTAGAGACACATATTTCCCTTAGATTACACAGACCCACAGACCCACAAATCATTTTAATAAACTCCCATATCCATTGGGTGAAATACTACAGTGTGCAATCACAGTAGCAAGATTTGTGAACTGTTGCCACAAGAAAAGTGCAACCAGTGAAGAACAAACACCATTGTAAATACAACTATATTTATTTATTTCCCCTTTTGTTCTTTAACTGTTTGCACATCACTACAACACTGTATATAGACATAATATGACATTTGAAATGACTTTATTCTTTTGGAACTTCTGTGAGTGTAATATTTACAGTTCACTTTTGTTATTTATTTCACTTTGTTTATCCATTTCACTTGTTTTGGCAATGTAAATATATGTTTCCCATGCCAATAAAGCCCCTTGAATTGAATTGAATAAGAGAGAGAGAAACAGAGAGAGAGAGACAGAGAGAAACAGAGAGAGAGAGACAGAAACAGAGAGAGAGAAGACAGACAGAGAGAGAGAGAGTAGACCAGCCTGAACCTAAAAGCACTCCCTGCTCTAGCCCTCAGGCCTGCACAGCACTAAAGGGATGGGTGTGAATGGGTGACTGAGTGCCCAGTGGGTGCGCTCCACTGAGTACTGTGGCTCTATCCAATGTGACTGTACCACACAGAGACACTGGTGAATGTGGGATGGCAGATATGGCTTGGAAACTTTCCCATTTCTAAAAAGATGCATTCAGGGGAGCATTGATGTTCTATTTCCTACCTCATTCAGTCAAGTGCCTCAAACTGAATGAGTATTGATCATGCTTAGATCATCCTCTCACTATAAAAATGTTTAATTAATGTCATCTCACCCAACCATGTCGATTTGTCCTAACGTTGTTGGAGTCAGTCACGTTTCCTTGAGGTCATGCAGTGGGCTAGTAATGAAGTATAGCTTTGCATAACATCAGGTGATAGGTTGGCAGACTGCCTCCTTAGGCTCCTCATGCCAGAGCATAGCCTTCTCTTCTTAACACTATGCTGTTTAGTAAAAGTAAACACAAGTCAAAAAGCCTGGGTCTACAGTGACAGGGCAATTACCAAAAGTGTGTGATCACTGGGTTTGAGCTCAGAAGACCCAAGAGTATATTTTGTAGCAACTTGTGTAACAACTGTTTAGCAAGTACAGTATTTATACCAATGTACGAGTACAGTATTTATACCAAATGTACAAGTATAGTATTTATACCAAATGTACCTGTATGACAAACAATGAAGAAAGAAAAACAATTAGGTCTGCTACAAAAAATACATCAGGTTGGTTTAATTTACATGGTTCGATCTAGCTCAGACTGTGTGGATATGTTTTTTGTTTTTCCAACTTTACATGTCCTGAGAGATAGCAAAGTCCTAGCAGGAAATGGGCTTCAAAACTCCATCTCGCTACAGGCAAAAAACAAAAAATGTTGGTCGGCAGTGGTGTTTTGTTGGAATGTCGTTGTCTTGACTTTTGTGCCTTCCTTTTCTTTTGGAAAATCCTTGGATTCTCCGGGAACAATTTGTTCATTCTACAGTACCCTTTGACCATTGTCAAGGGCAGTGGGGTGGGGGTATCCATTTTATGATCTGTTCACTCACTCATACACTAGTATGAAAGAATTTACTCTAACCATGTGAGTTGTTAAATATGTATAATTTATCTAGAACATCATTTGGGTAATGGCTTGCAACACAGGGGTTACAGAGGTGTGTATGGGTAATGGCTTACAACACAAGGGTTACAGAGGTACCTATGGGTAATGGTTTGCAACACAGGGGTTACAGAGGTGCCTATGGGCAATGACTTACAACACATGGGTTACATACAGTGACTTGCAAAAGTATTCATCCCACTTGGCGTTTTTTCTATTTTGTTGCATTACAACCTGTAATTTAAATAGATTTTTATTTGGATTTTGTGTAATGGACATACACAAAATAGTCGAAGTGAAATACACAAATTGGTGAAGTGAAATGAAAAAACGTACTTGTTTCAAAAAATTATAAACAATTAAAACGGAATACATATGTATTCACCCCCTTTGCTATGAAGCCCCTAAATAAGATCTGGTGCAACCAATTACCTTCAAAAGTCACACAATTAGTTAAATAAAGCCCACCTGTGTGCAATCTAAGTGTCACATGATCTGTCACATGATCTCAGCATATATACAGTGGGGCAAAAAAGTATTTAGTCAGCCACCAATTGTGCAATTTCTTTCACTTAAAAAGATGAGAGAGGCCTGTAGTTTTCATCATAGGTACACTTCAACTATGACAGACAAAATGAGGAAAAAAAACCCCGAAAATCACATTGTAGGATTTTTTATGAATTTATTTGCAAATTATGGTGGAAAATAAGTATTTGGTCACATACAAACAAGCAAGATTTCTGGCTCTCACAGACCTGTAACTTCTTCTTTAAGAGGCTCCTCTGTCCTCCACTCGTTACCTGTATTAATGGCACCTGTTTGAACTTGTTATCAGTATAAAAGACACCTGTCCACAACCTCAAACAGTCACACTCCAAACTCCACTATGGCCAAGACCAAAGAGCTGTCAAAGGACACCAGAAACAAAATTGTAGACCTGCACCAGGTTGGGAAGACTGAATCTACAATAGGTAAGCAGCTTGGTTTGAAGAAATCAACTGTGGGAGCAATTATTAGGAAATTGAAGACATACAAGACCACTGATAATCTTCCTCGATCTGGGGCTCCACGCAAGATCTCACCCCGTGGGGTCAAAATGATCACAAGAATGGTGAGCAAAAATCCCAGAACCACACGGGGGGACCTAGTGAATGACCTGCAGAGAGCTGGGACCAAAGTAACAAAGCCTACCATCAGTAACACACTACGCTGCCAGGGACTCAAATCCTGCAGTGCCAGACGTGTCCCCCTGCTTAAGCCAGTACATGTTCAGGCCCGTCTAAAGTTTGCTAGAGAGCATTTGGATGATCCAGATGAGGATTGGGAGAATGTCATATGGTCAGATGAAACCAAAATAGAACTCGTCGTGTTTGGAGGACAAAGAATGCTGAGTTGCATCCAAAGAACACCATACCTACTGTGAAGCATGGAGGTGGAAACATCATGCTTTGGGGCTGTTTTTCTGCAAAGGGACCAGGACGACTGATCCGTGTAAAGGAAAGAATGAATGGGGCCATGTATCGTGAGATTTTGAGTGAAAACCTCCTTCCATCAGCAAGGGCATTGAAGATGAAACGTGGCTGGGTCTTTCAGCATGACAATGATCCCAAACACCCCGCTCGGGCAACGAAGGAGTGGCTTCAGAAGAAGCATTTCAAGGTCCTGGAGTGGCCTAGCCAGTCTCCAGATCTCAACCCCATAGAACATCTTTGGAGGGAGTTGAAAGTCCGTGTTGCCCAGCGACAGCCCCAAAACATCACTGCTCTAGAGGAGATCTGCATGGAGGAATGGGCCAAAATACCAGCAACAGTGTGTGAAAACCTTGTGAAGACTTACAGAAAACGTTTGACCTCTGTCATTGCCAACAAAGGGTATATAACAAAGTATTGAGATAAACTTTTGTTATTGACCAAATACTTATTTTCCACCATAATTTGCAAATAAATTCATTAAAAATCCTACAATGTGATTTTCTGGATTTTTTTTCCTCATTTTGTCTGTCATGGTTGAAGTGTACCTATGATGAAAATTATAGGCCTCTCTCATCTTTTTTAAGTGAGAGAACTTGCACAATTGGTGGCTGACTAAATACTTTTTTGCCCCACTGTACACCTGTTCTGAAAGGTTCCAGAGTCTGCAACACCACTAAGCAAGAAGCACCACCAAGCAAGCGGCACCATGAAGACAAAGGAGCTCTCCAAACAGGTCAGGGACAAAGTTGTGGAGAAGTACAGATCAAGGTTGGGTTATAAAAAAAATATCTGAACATCCCACGGAGCACCATTAAATCCATTATAAAAGAATTGAAAGAATATGGCACCACAATAAACCTGCCAAGAGAGGGCTGCCCACCAAAACCAGGCCAGGAGGGCATTAATCAGAGAGGCAACAAAGAGACCAAAGATAACCCTGAAAGAGCTGCAAAGCTTCACAGCGGAAATTGGAGTATCTGTCCGCAGGACCACTTTAAGCCGTACACGCCACAGAGCTGGGCTTTACGGAAGAGTGGCCAGAAAAAAAGCCATTGCTTAAAGAAAAAAATAAGTGAACATGTTTGGTGTTTGCCAAAAGGCATGTGGGAGACTCCTCAAACATATGGAAGAAGGTACTGTGGTCAGATGAGACAGAAATGTAGCTTTTTGGCCATCAAGGAAAACGCTATGTCTGGTGCAAACCCAACACCTCTCATCACCCCGAGAATACCATCCCCACAGTGAAGCATGGTGGTGGCAGCATCATGCTGTGGGGATGTTTTTCATCTGCAGGAACTGGGAAACTGGTCAGAATTTAAGGAATGATGGATGGCGCTAAATACAGGGAAATTCTTGAGCGAAACCTGTTTCAGTCTTCCAGAGATTTGAGACTGGGACAGAATAGGAACAAAATAGGAAAAATGCCAAGGGGGGTGAATACCTTCGCAAGCCACTGTAGGTGCATATGGGTAATGGCTTGCAACACATAGGTGCCTTGTGTAACCCTTACACATGACAGACTCAGAAATAGCCATTCAGGATGATTTCTGTTCATGTACAGTACCAGTCAAAATGTTGGACACACCTAGTCATTCAACAGTCTATCATTACTTTAAGACATGAAGGTCAGTCAATATGGAACATTTCAAGAACTTTTAAAGTTTATTCAAGTGCATTTGCAATTTTTTTTATTGAGGACCGCCACAGGAAAGGAAGACCCAGAGGTTATAAATTCATTAGAGTTACCAGCCTCAGAAATCGGCAGTTAACTGCACCTCAGATTGCAATCAAAATAAATGTGTGAATCAGGCCTACATGGTCGAATTGCTGCAAAGAAACCCCTACTAAAGGACACCAAAAAGAAGAAGAGACTTGCTTGGGCCAAGAAACATGAACCATGGACATAAGACCAGTGGAAATCTGTCCTTTGGTCTGATGAGTCAAAGTTAGAGATTTTTGGTTCCAACCAGCGTGCCTTTGTGAGACTCAGAGTAGGTGAACGGATGATCTCCACATGTGTGGTTCCCACCATGAAGCATGGAGGAGGAGATGTGATGGTGTGGGGGTGCTTTGCTGGTGACACTGTCATGATTTATTTAGAATTCAAGGCACACTTACCAGCCTGGCTTCCACAGCATTCTGCAGCGATACGCCATTTCACCTGGTTTGCGCTTAGTGGGACTATCATTTGTTTTTCAACAGGACAATAACCCAAAACAGACCCAGAGGCTGTGTAAGGGCTATTTGACCAAGAAGGAGAGTGATGGAGTGCTGCATCAGATGACCTGACGTCCACAATCACCCGACCTCAACCCAATTGAGATTTTGGGATGAGTTGGACCGCAGAGTAAAGGAAAAGCAGCCAACAAGTGCTCAGCATACGTGGGAAACCCTTCAAGACTGTTGGAAAATAATTCCAGGTGACTACCTCATGAAGCTGATTGGGAGAATAACAAGAGTGTGCAAAGCTATCATCACGGCAAAGGGTGGCTACTTTGAAGAATCTAAAATCTTTTGACTGGTATTGTATATTTCCACTCAGTGCATGAATCAGAGGTAGAAGCAGGACTGTTTCCAAAATACAGTTTCCATAACAACTTGCTATAAATAAGTCTCAAGGTTGCAGCCTCTCTCTGGCCATTGGGGTGGAAGCAGGGGCGGACTGGGACCAGAAATCGTCTCTGGCATTTTTAACACACCAGGCCATTTATTCCTCGAATGTTCCCCATTATTAGCCAGATAATTATCATTTTGCTCAAAACCCCCAAATTAAACAGGCCCACGAGGCAAAAAATGTGCCAGCCCATCTGGTATTTGCCCGAACTGCCAGATGTCCAGTCCACCCCTGGGTGGAAGATTATGATTTCCACCAACCAAATAGATGTGTGATGAAATTACTCACAGCTTTCCCTCTTTAATTGGGATAAGGCCTTAGCTTGAATGTACAGTATGCACCGAGAAAACATGCATGCCAGCATAGACACACATTTAGTGCCACAAGCCATAATTTTCCTTCACACACAGTCGAAGCTCATACCAAGGAAATTAATCAGAGCCAAAGCTCAAAAACACCTTCCTTCACAAGCAATACATGGGAAAGACACAATCATGTTCTGAAATGATTTCATTCTCACTGACTGAGGCAGACTGGAGTCTGGCAAGGAATGAAAGTGGAGTTGAGACCGTGCACAAACTACAGTATATTTGACTCCAGGGGTTCGGGTACGTAGAGTAATGGCCAGGCACATTCTGTCAGGCCTCAAATCAGGGTGATCTTTGAGAGGGCTTTCATGTGCCAGAAAGTAGGGTAAATGTGCTGAATGTAGAACTGGGCAAAAATCCATATAGCAATAAATTGCCTGAAATGACGAGATAACAATAAGTATAATTTTTATGATCCTTTAAACTACTACTACTAGTTTGATTGTTGTAGCCATCAACTGTCCCATATTAGCAAAATTATTTCATATTTCTCTAGTATTTTTTTAGTTAACTAGGCAAGTCAGTTAAGAACAAATTCTTATTTACAATGACGGCCTAGGAACAGTGGGTTAACTGCCTTGTTCAGGGGCAGAACAACAATTCAATCTAACAACCTTTTGGTTACTGGACCAACGCTGTAACCTCTAGGCTACCTGCCACCCCTAGTATAGGCTACTTATCATAATGAAAGATATCAGCAAAAGGCCTGTGATGAGTGATCGGTATGGTCGGTGTCGATCATTTTCTGTTTATCGAATCCCAGCTCTAATTGAACCGCCAACCCAAGAACAAATTCATACACATTGTTGAGCTTTGACTTCAAGTAAAACCCGCCCTTGGTATAGTCAACCATTGGGATTTTGTTCTAGTGCCCCTGTTGCTGTTCAGGTCTGCTCATTGTCCACTCTAAAGATAGAGCCAGACAGGAAGGTCCCTGAGTTTTCCCTGACCCCGTGACCTGCCCGGAAAAAAAACTCTCGGCCCTATTTATGGGCTATAGCCAGGGCCCAGAGTCTTTCCTGGTTAGGTCATGTGATCAGTTAAAAACCGCTAACTCTACAAACCTACAGGTATCCGACAGTATTCTGACCGTGTTTTGGTGCTGTAGCATAACATATATTGTGGGTTATGTTATATATTTTCAACTTTAAAAAGTCACATCCTATTTATGAAGTGTATCATATAAAGGCATATATCTCCCCAGGACGAGCTGTACATTGCAGTAGTAAGTTACTAAGTAAACCATATTGCAATAGTAAGTAATAGTAAGTTACTAAGTAAACCAGATTGCAATAGAAAGTAATAGTAAGTTACTAAGTAAACCACATTGTAAAAGTAAGTAATAGTCAGTTACTAAGTAAACCATATTGCTATAGTAAGTAATAGTATGTTACTAGATAAAACCATATTGTAATAGTAAGTTACTAAGCAAATCAGATTGCAATAGAAAGTAATAGTAAGTTACTAAGTAAACCATATTGCAATAGAAAGTAATAGTAAGTTACTAAGTAAACCACATTGCAATAGAAAGTAATAGCTGCCCAGCACTCCCAAAAGCTGTAGAAGAACACTTCATTCCCACCCTGTTAATATTGCGAGCGTCAATGTCATCGGAGAGAGAACTTATCGCAACACTTTGATATCATAGCTTTCCCCATTGGTCTGTGACAAGTGGCTGGAGTCAAGTACAGTACTCCCTTTTCAAGGCCTCAAGGTATTTCCAGTCTTCATCACATATTTGCTTGTCTCGCACGTAAACAATTTGCTCAATAATATTTTTGGTGCCTCTGGGCATATCGGGGGTTTTACTTTAGTTTCATTTTTCAGAATGGCATCTTAAGGTAATTGCCAAAATATGGGAGATTCTGGAGCGGCGCATTTCCAAAATAAACAAAACACCAAATGGTGATGTCGCATCCCTCCAATAGAGTTCTAGACACTTTTAGAGTCTATTCCAAGGTGCATTGACACTGTTCTGGTGGCTCATGGTGGCCCAACACACTATTAAGAAACTTTATTTAGGTGTTTATTTTGGCAGTTACCTGTAGATTTCACTAAATAAACAATTGCACAGTGTGCTGGTGCAACAAGTCGGCAGTGTGCACAAGCTTCTTTTCTTTGAAAAGAGCACAGAACAATTATATGTGGCAGGTAGCCTAATGGTTAGAGATTTGGGCCAGTAATTAAAAGGTTGCTGGTTACGATTCCCGAGCTGACAAGGCTCTGTCGATGTGCCCTTGAGCAAGGCACTTAACCCTAATTACTCCTGTATGTCGCTCTGGATAAGAGTGTCTGCTGAATGACTAACATGTAAATGTACAGTGCCTTTGGAAAGTGTTCAGACCCCTTGACTTTTCAGACCTGAAAATAGCTGTACAGCAATGCTCCCCATCCAACCTGACAGAGCTTGAGAGGATCTGCTGAGAAGAATGTGAGAAACTCCCCAAATACAATAAACCTGCCAAGCTTGTAGCGTCATACCCAAGAAGACTTGAGGCTGTGATCGCTGCCAAAGGTGCTTGAACAAAGTACTGAGTAAAGGGTCTGAATACTTATGTAAATGTCATGTTTCTGTTTTTGCTTTGTCATTCTGTGGTATTGAATGTAGATTGATGAGGAAAAATAACAATTTAATACATTTTAGAATAAGGCTGTAACCTAACAAAATGTGGAACAATTCAAGGGGTCTAAACACATTCCGAAGGCACTGTATGTTCTTTAAGCGGCATGCGCTCACATACACTTGTCAGATGCCAGGTGAAGAGAACAGTTCAAAGTAAACAAAATAAACCTAAACACTGATGTAGGATTCCAAGTGATTGTTTTCATGAGGACAATGTCATTAGGACAAAAGCCTGACCTTTTCTCTCAACGGCCACTTCTAGCAACAGAGACAAATAGATGCAGCCATGAGCTACGTGCAGCTCTGCTTAACTTCCCTTTCAGAAGAGGCCACCCCCTCTCTCTCTCTCTCTCTCTCTCTCTCTCTCTCTCTCTCTCTCTCTCTCTCTCTCTCTCTCTCTCTCTCTCTCTCTCTCTCACTCACACACACACACACACACACCCCCTCCAGTGCTCTGTTGTGGTCTGAGATCTGAATAGGACTAGGCAGGGTGAGTGCATTCCCTCACGCACCAACTGGCTGGATGGATGAGGCAGACAGAACCAGGGCAAGCCACTGCAGTTCAGTTCGCAGACAAAGGCTGTGTCTGAAAATGTCACTAGCTGTCAAATTCTTGTTTCCTCCGTCCTTGTCAAATCCAGGAAGCAAGGAGTTGATGGCTAGTATTGATTTCAGCAGTGTTGGGGAGTAGTGAACTACAAGTAGTTCAACTAGTAATTAAACTACAGTAGCCTAATGGTAGTTGAACTAAATTCAAATCTTGGTAGTGTTTTCAGAAGTTCATTACTTTTTTGCCATATAGCAGTGTAGCTAACTACTTGAACTACACACTACGTCTTGTGCACAAAAAAATATGGGTGAAGTGAAGTAGGCAAGAATTTACTTTCTTTTTCGTCTTCAGATGACACTTGAAACATTGTTTTTGTGTTTAACATGATAAATTACACATTCTGTTAATATCTGACTACAGAGTGATCTGTTCTTGCAATTTGTGTTGTATGCCATTTCAGATTTAAATATGATACTTTTTCACAAAGTAGTTTGGATGTAGTGAACAACTTTTTCAAAGTAGCTTTTATTAAGTAAACTATGTTTTTCTTAAGGGTAGCTTTAGTGTCGCCTAACTTCTTCCAGTGTGAAGTAATTGGTAGCTCGGTAAACTATATTTTCAGAGTAGCTTCCCCAACACTGGTTTTCAGACACAGTCAGTCTCTGTTAGGAGCAACAGCCTGTAGCCAGATCTTACAATCAATGTGGGGCAAAATGGTGGAGAAGGAAAGAAAGAGTAGAGCGGGTTAAAAACAACCCAGTTTGGGTTCTTTGGTAACCCAGCGTTGATTAAGTACTGGACAAAACATATGCTGGGTTATTTTGACCCAGCCAATTGGATTGCTTGAAAAACCCAACATGAGTTGTTGGAATTACCCGAACACATGGGTTAATTTAACCCATAGGTTGGGTATTTTTTGCTTTCATGCTAAATGGACCTAGCAAATGGGTATTTATTTACGTAATCCTTAGGTTATTTTCAGGAGGCGTGGCTTATTAGCGGCGTGGATTACATATATATTTAATTGACCACCTGTGAAAGTAAATGTATTTTCATCATGTTTACATACAGCACATTTACTTTTTCCTTATAAAGTTGTGCATTTTACACATTCTAGAATATTAAGAGTATTTATTACAATTATAATATGGTGGTATACAAAGAGTGTAAAAAACTTTAGGAGCACCTTCCTAATATTGAGTTGTACCCTCTTTTTCCCTCAAAACAGCCTCAATTCATCGGGGCATGGACTCTACAAGGTGTCGAAAGCGTTCCAAAGGGATGTTGGCTCATGTTGACTCCAATACTTCCTACAGTTGTGTCAAGTTGCCTGAATTCCCTTTGGGTGGTTACTCATTCTTGACACACACGAAAACCCAGCAGTGTTGCAGTTCTTGACACACTCAAACCAGTTCGACTGGCACCTACTATCATACCCCGTTCAAAGGCAGTTACAGTGCATTTGGAAAGTATTCAGACTCCTTCACTTTTTCCACATTTTGTTAAAGTTACACCCTTATTGTAAAATGGATTAAACAACAAATCCTCATCAATCTACACACAATACTCCAGAATGACAAAGCAAAAACAGGTTGTTGTTTTTAGTATACAAATTTATTTTAAAAAAATCCTGAAATATTACATTTGCATAAGTATTCAGACTCTTTACTCAGAACTTTGTTGAAGCACCTTTGGCAGCAATTACAGCCTCAAATCTCCTTGGGTATGACGCTACAAGCTTGGCACACCTGTACTTGGAGGGAGTTTGTCCCATTCTTCTCAGCAGATCCTCTCAAGCTCTGTCAGATTGGATGGGGAGCGTCGCTGCACAGCTATTTTCAGGTCTCTCCAGAGATGTTCGATCGGGTTCAAGTCCGGGACTCTGGCTGGGCCACTCAAGGACATTCAGATACTTGTCCTGAAGCCACTCCTGCATTATCTTTGTCACGTCTGCTCCCGCACCCCCTCTCTGGCGCTCGAGGCCGCCAGGCTGTTCATCATCAAGCACAACTGTTACCATCGTTAAGCGCACCAGCGCTTCAATGGACTCACCTGGACTCCATCACGTCATTGATTTCCTCCCCTATATCTGTCACTTCCTCAGTTTCATCCCCGTGTCTGCATTGATGTTGTTTTGTTTCCTTTGTCAAGACGCTGTTTTTGCTTTGTTTCATGTCTATTTATTATTAAATCCTCACCTTGTACTTGCTTCCTGTCTGTCGTCTCAAGACCGTTACAGAATGCAGACACCTCAATTGGAAGCATCAGGGATTTTCAACGTTTTTTAGCTTTTTGTTGGTGACGTCGGGTCGGGGTGCCGTTGCCGAAGCAACTGGGGATGCCTCAGCCGGCTCGTCAGGCTCCCATGCCTCGGCTGGCTCGAGAGGCTCACAAGTATCGGTTGGCTTCGCTCGCCCAGGTAGGATGCCAGGTGGCACCCCTAGAGGGGTGAGGGGGGTACTGTCACGTCTGCTCCCGCTCCCCCCTCTCTGGCACTCGAGGCCGCCAGGCTGCTCATCATTATGTACACCTGTCACCATCGTTATGCGCACCAGCGCTTCATCAGACTCACCTGGTTTCCATCACGTCATTGATTGCTTCCCCTATATCTGTCACTTCTTCAGTTTCCTCCTTCAAATCCTCACCCTGTACTTGCTTCCCATCTCCCAGCGTCTGTCGTCTGAAGACCGTTACAGTCTTGGCTGTGTGCTTAGGGTCAATGTCCTGTTGGAAGGTGAACCTTCGCCCCTGTCTGAGGTATTTGTATTTATTATGGATCCCCATTAACTGCTGCCAAAGCAGCAGCTACTCTTCCTGGGGTCCAGCAAAATTAAGGCAGTTTTAAAAACATTACAATACATTCACAACACACTGTGTGCCCTCAGGCCTCAACTCCACCACTACCACATACCTACAGTACTAAATCCATGTGTATGTATAGTGCATATGTTATCGTGGGTGTGTGTGTGTGTGTGTGTGTGTGTGTGTGTGTGTGTGTATGCATGTGTCTGTGCCAATGTTTGTGTTGCTTCACAGTCCCCACTGTTTCATAAGGTGTTTTTTAAATCAGATTTTACTGCTTGCGTCAGTTACTTGATGTGGAATAGAGTTCAAAGTAGTCATGGCTCTATGTAGTATTGTGTGCCTCCCATAGTCTGTTCTGGACTTGGGGATTGTGAAGAGACCTCTTGTGGCATGTCTTCTGGGGTATGCATGGGTGTCCGAGCTGTGTGCCAGTAGTTTAGACAGACAGCTTGGTGCATTCAACATGTCAATACCTCTCATAAATAAAAGTAGTGATGAAGTCAATCTCTCCTCCACTTTCAGCCAGGAGAGATTGACATGCATATTATTAATATTAGCTATCTGTGTACATCCAAGGGCCAGCCGTGCTGCCCTGTTCTGAGCCAATTGCAATTTTCCTAAGTCCTTTTTTGTGGCACCTGACCACACGACTGAACAGTAGTCAAGGTGCGACAAAACTAGGGCCTATAGGACCTGCCTTGTTGATAGTGTTGTTAAGAAGGCAGAGCATCGCTTTATTACAGACAGACTTCTCCCCATCTTAGCTACTACTGCATCAATATGTTTTGACCATGACAGTTTACAATCTAGGGTTACTACAAGCAGTTTAGTCATCTCTTAACTTATTCCTTGCCACCCACTCTGAAACTAACTGCAGCTCTTTGAGTGTTGCAGTCATTTCAGTCGCTGTAGTAGCTGACATGTCTAGTGTTGAGTCATCTGCATACATAGACACTCTGGCTTTACTCAAAGTCAGTGGCATGTCGTTAGTAAAAATAGAAAAAAGCTTGGGGCCTAAACAGCTTCCCTGGAGAATTCCTGATTCTAACTGGATTATATTTGAGAGGCTTCCATTAAAGAACACCCTCTGTGTTCTGTTAGACAAGTAACTCTTTATCCACATTATAGCAGGGGGTGTAAAGCCATAACACATATGTTTTTCCAGCAGCAGACTATGATCGATAATGTCAAAAGCTGCACTGAAGTCTAACAAGACAGCCCCCACAATCATTTTATTACCTAAGTTAGCTTATCTTGCCAATGAAAAGTAATTAAAGTAGTTTGCAATATCAGTGGGCTTTGTGATGAATGAGCCATCTGATTCAATGAATGAAGGAGCCAAGTTGGCTTTCTTTATATTCTTTATATTCTTTATATTTGTTTCATAGTGTAGTTTCTTTTTCTTTAGTTTAGTTACATGATTTCTTCATTTGCAGTACTTTTGCCAATCCCTCTCAACCATACAATTTTTAAATTCCTCATCAATCCAAGGGGATTTAACAATTTTTACAGTCATTTTCTTAATGGGTGTGTGCTTATTAGTAACTGGAATAAATAGTTTCATAAATGTGTCAAGTGCAGCGTCTGGTTGCTCCTCATTACACACCACAGACCAGCAAATATTCTTTACATCATCAACATATGAATCACTACAAAACTTATTGTATGACCTCTTATACACTATATTAGGCCCAGCCTTTGGAACTTTGGTTTTCCTAGATATGGCTATTATATTGTGATCACTACATCCTATGGATTTGGATACTGCTTTAAAGCAAATATCTGCAGTGTTAGTAAAGATGTGATCAATACGTGTTGATTATTTAATTCCTGTGCTGTTTGTAACTACCCTGGTAGGTTGACTGACAATCTGAACCAGGTTGCAGGCACTGGTTACAGTTTGAAGTTGAGTGGGCAGCTTGATGATAGCCAGTCAAGATTTAAATCACCCAGAAAATATACTTCTCTGTTACATACATTATCAAGCATTTCACACATATTATCCAGATACTGACTTGGTGGTCTATATCAGCTTCCCACAAGAATGGGCTTTAGGTGAGGCAGATGAACCTGTAGCCATATTACTTCAACAGTATTTAACATTAGATTGTCTCTAAGCTTTACAGTAATGTGGTTCTGAGTATTGACAGCAACACCGCCTCCGTTGGCATTTCTGTCTTTTCGGTAGATGTTATAACCATGTATTGCTACCACTGTATAACCAAAGGTATTATCTAAGTGAGTTTCAGAGAGTCAGAATATGAATGTCATCTGCTACAAGCAAGTTATTGACTTAATGGACCTTGTTTCTTAGGCTACATATGTTAATATGGGCTATTTTTAGCACTTTTCTGGGTTTCCTGATTGTTTTTAATGCTTTTCTGGATAGCTTATCAGAGGTAGACTTACTCATGTTATTTACATTGGAGCTGATAGTTCAGGGTGAGCTGCATGAAGTGGTCTTCCAAACTATTGCACACCGCCTCACTGCTAACAGTGTAACTCGGGTTTATAGGCTCATGATTACTGCTTACAATAGCTGTAGGATAAACAGATGTATTCGGTGCAATTAGGGGTACATAAATTAAATTACTTGCATTGTGTTTGCCAATGCCCCTAAGATCATGTACATTTGATGCAGTATTATGACGACTCATAGTCACAGTGGTAGGGATTAACTGAGCTGGTCTTGGATCATATACCAGTCATTGTTTCAACGCAGCCTTGAAATGCATGGAGTACAGGAGCCAAGATGATTTGGATGTAGAGTATCTTCTGTAGAGTATCTTCTGTTTCCAGAAGGTGTCAAAGTTATCAATAAAAGTGACTCCAGCAGAGCTACAGTAGTCTTTTAGCCAGATGTGTAATGCCAGCGGTCTGCTGAATCTTTCACACCCGTGGACTAACGATGGCATTGGACCTGAAATTAATGGCCGTTTTTTGGAGTCTTTTAATGCTAAAATTAGTTCTTTAAAATCACATTTCAAATGATCCGAGCTAGCCCTCCTGATGTCGTTTGACCCTACATGGACTACGACAGTGTCAGCTCCCGGCATCTGTGGTAGAACAGTCGGAAGCAGCCTTGTTATGTCCTGTACTCGTGCTCCTGGGTAGCACAGGGTTTTTGCCTTGGGGACCGAGAAGTTTTTCACCTGAGCGCTCTGGAGCAGGTTTCAATTAAGGATCTCTCTGTACTTTGCTCTGTTCATCTTTCCCTCAATCCTGACTAGTCTACCAGTCCCTGCCCCTGAAAAACATCCACTCAGCATGATGCTGCCACCACCATGCTCACCATAGTCTTTCTTTTTTTTTTACCTTTATTTAACTAGGCAAGTCAGTAAAGAACAAATTCTTATTTACAATGACAGCCTACCCCAGCCAAAGCCAGACGACGCTGGGCCAATTGTGCACTGCCCTATGGGACCGGATGTGTTCAGCCTGGATTTGAACGAGGGACTGTAGTGACACCTGTAGTGACGCTGAGATGCAGTGCCTTAGACCACTGCGCCACTCAGGAGCCCACCATAGGGATGGTACTGGTCAGGTGATGAGTGGTGCCTAGTTTCATCCAAATGTGATGCTTGCCATTCAGTCCAAAGAGTTCAATATTGGCTTCATCAGATCAGAGAATCTTGCTCTCATGGTCTGAGAGTACTTTAGGTGCCTTTTGGAAAACTCCAAGCGGGCTGTCATGTGCCTTTTACTGAGGAGTGGCTTACGTCTGGCCACTATGCCACTATGTTGTATGTGGAGAATGTGGGCTGCAGTAGATATCTCAAGATAGGGGGGAGTGAGGCCTAAGAGGGTTTTATAAATAAGCAGCAACCAATAGGTCTTGCGACGGGTTAAAAGAGATGACCAGTTTACATAGGAGTATAGAGTGCAATGATGTGTCCTACAAGGAGCATTGGTGGCAAATCTGATGGCCGAATGGTAAAGAACATCTAGCCGTTCGAGAGCACCCTTATCTGCCTATCTATAAATTACGTGTCTGTAATCTAGCATGGGTAGGATGGTAATCTGAAACAGTGTTCGTTTGGAAGCTGGGGTGAAAGAGGTGCGATTACGATAGAGGAAACCAAGTCTAGGTTTAACTTTAGCCTGCAGCTTTGATATGTGCTGAGAGAAGGACAGTGTACCATCTAGCCATACTCCCAAGTACTCGTATGAGGTGACTACCTCAAGCTCTAAACCCTCAGAAGTAGTAATCACACCTGTGGGGAGAGGGGCATTCTTCTTACCAAACCACATGACCTTTGTTTTGGAAGTGTTCAGAACAAGGTTAAGGGCAGAGAAAGCTTGTTGGACACTAAGAAAGCTTTGTTGAAGAGAGTTTAACACAATATCCAGGGAGGGGCCAGCTGAGTATAAGACTGTATCATCTGCATATAAATGGATGAGAGCGATTCCTACTGCCTGAGCAATGTTGTTGATGTAAATTGAGAAGAGCGTGGGGTCAAAGATCGTGCCTTGGGGTACTCCCTTGGTACTCCCCTTTGAGAGAGGTAGTTAGCAAACCAGGCCAAAGACCCCTCAGAGACACCAATACTCCTTAGCCGGCCCACAAGAATGGAATGGTCTACCGTACTTAACACATAAAATAATATATTATCATGTTTATTCATTTTACTTTTGATCTGTTTTACCGTAATAAACTGATTTGTGCCCTATCATGCACAGGATGCACGACTCAGCTAGCTGTAAAACCAGCACATTAAAACCCCTGATCATTCAGACATCACAATTCTAAATGAATGTCGCACACCGCCGGGGGTGTGAAGACACATTAAAACTTGAGTCGACGAAATTAATGTTGCTGTGTGAATTAAAATGTCGTTTTTGGAATGTTTCAAGTGTTTATAAAGATTCGCAAATGTTCTTAGGCATATGTTTTATTGTATTTTAAGTGCTATGGATGTATTTTTACAGAGTTACTGTGTTATATTTAGTTCAAAGGGGGTACACTCCTATCATTTAGATTAGAAAAGTTTCAAGAATGCATATGGTATTTGTATGCCCTTTGTTTATTGTTTTGGCCAAGCAAAGTGATGAGAGATACTGATATTTGGCGCTCTGGGGAAAATAAAAGATGGGTGGAAACTTTGTTCATGGAGTCATTCAAAATCTCCAGATGTAGAGTTTTTGTTACACTATAGTGTGTCTTTTATCCGTTTAGACTTTTTGTATCTTTTCACATGGAAGACTTCTGATATGCATATTCTTATTGCATAACTGTACTACATCTGATGACTTTAAATGGATACAAACCGCCAGTCCTCTTATTTGTGAGTAATATTTCTATTTGTGTTTTAACTAATGGTAACAGTTACTCACACTACACATAGCATATATGCTCGGCCTCTAACGGTGCAGGTCTGAGCTGAGGTTAACTCAATCATTTAATGCTGGGACATTGATCGCAAGATATTAGCTCTTTGTCTCGCAGCCTGTTAATATTAGGGTTATGTTGGACACATGTAACTTATAGTATTCCGAGTGGCGACGCAAGGCTTGCTACTTTGACTAGAACCATCGGATTCGCTTATGGGCCTATAGCGTTCACATGATAATGGAGTCAGATATTCTGTTTAATACTCATTGCATAGTCTTATTACGGGTTCGCGTGTGAGGTACTGTATATAATATAGCCTGTATGATAAATATCACTTCACTACAATGGAATCTGTGAACGTCATGTACAGTGCGAAACAACATTCAGAACCTTTTGTATTTAGATTATGGTTAACTGACACATTAATGCTTGTGCAATACTAGAGCATTAGATTGAGCAAAATAAACACGAGTGTCACCAATACTATAAGTATAATCTTGACATTGTCCCTGAAATGTTTCCCATGCACTACATTTAAAAAATAAATAATTATTGAACCTTTATGTATCTAGGCAAGTCAGTTAAGGACAAATTCTGCTGCGCCACTCGGGAGGCAATAACCTATGAATGAAAAGTGAAAACATTCATAATATCCCTCCTATTATGCTGGTCATAGGCTGGGGGACTGTAACAACACGTTCACAGTCATGTAGTTACAATGAGGGGAAAAAAGTATTTGATCCCCTGATGATTTTGTACGTTTGCCCACTGACAAAGAAATGATCAGTCTATAATTTTAATGGTAGGTTTATTTGAACAGTGAGAGACAGAATAACAACAAAAAAATCCAGAAAAACGCATGTGAAAAATGTTATAAATTGATTTCCATTTTAATGAGGGAAATAAGTATTTGACCCCTCTCAATCAGAAAGATTTCTGGCTCCCAGGTGTCTTTTATACAGGTAACGAGCTGAGATTAGGAGCACACTCTTAAAGGGAGTGCTCCTAATCTCCGTTTGTTACCTGTATAAAAGACACCTGTCCACAGAAGCAATCAATCAGATTCCAAACTCTCCACCATGGCCAAGACCAAAGAGCTCTCCAAGGATGTCAGATTGTAAGATTGTAGACCTACACAAGGCTGGAATGGGCAACAAGACCATCGCCAAGCAGCTTGGTGAGAAGATGACAACAGTGCGTTTATTAGCAAATGGAAGAAACACAAAAGAACTGTCAATCTCCATCGGCCTGGGGCTCCATGCAAGATCTCACCTCATGGAGTTGCAATGATCATGAGAACGGTGAGGAATCAGTCCACAACTACACGGGAGGATCTTGTCAATGATCTCAAGGCAGTTGGGACCATAGTCACCAAGAAAACAATTGGTAATACAGTACGCCGTGAAGGACTGAAATCCTGCAGCGCCCGCAAGGTCCCCCTGCTCAAGAAAGCACATATACATGCCCGTCTGAAGTTTGCCAATTAACATCTGAATGATTCAGAGGACATCTGGGTGAAAGTGTTGTGGTCAGATGAGACCAAAATGGAGCTCTTTGGCATCAACTCAACTCGCCGTGTTTGGAGGAAGAGGAATGCTGCCTATGACCCCAAGAACACCATGCCCACCGTCAAACATGGAGGTGGAAACAATATGCTTTGGGGTTGTTTTTCTGCTAAGGGGACAGGACAACATCACCGCATCAAAGGGACGATGGACGGGGCCATGTACCGTCAAATCTTGGGTGAGAACCTCCTTCCCTCAGCCAGGGCATTGAAAATGGGTCGTGGATGGGTATTCCAGCATGACAATGACCCAAAACACACGGCCAAGGCAACAAAGGAGTGGCTCAAGAAGAAGCACATAAAGGTCCTGGAGTGGCCTAGCCAGTCTCCAGACCTTAATCCCATAGAAAATCTGTGGAGGGAGCTGAAGGTTCGAGCTGCCAAACGTCAGCCTCGAAACCTTAATGACTTGGAAAAGATCTGCAAAGAGGAGTGGGACAAAATCCCTCCTGAGATGTGTGCAAACCTGGTGGTCAACTACAAGTAACTTCTGACCTCTGTGATTGCCAACAAGGGTTTTGCCACCAAGTACTAAGTCATGTTTTGCAGAGGGATCAAATACTTATTTCCCTCATTAAAATGAGGGAAATAAGCTCGTTACCTGAATCTCAGCTCGTTACCTGTATAAAAGACACCTGGGAGCCAGAAATCTTTCTGATTGAGAGGGGTCAAATACTTATTTCCCTCATTAAAATGGAAATCAATTTATAACATTTTTCACATGCGTTTTTCTGGATTTTTTTGTTGTTATTCTGTCTCTCACTGTTCAAATAAACCTACCATTAAAATTATAGACTGATCATTTCTTTGTCAGTGGGCAAACGTACAAAATCAGCAGGGGATCAAATACTTTTTTCCCTCACTGTACATTGGGTTTATATCAATATTACGTTCAGTTCTCAGAGTACAGCAAAGGCACACAGAAATGGGAGCACCTTTTTACTCTGCTTGCCGACACCCTACCGTTCTAAGTCGAGCCCTCTGCTGTGGCAACCCAACCCGTCCAACCCTGTTCGTCAATCAGCACTGGCCTGGCATGCCTCTAAGGCATTCTGAATGCGATAACTGGCTTTTTTCCAGTTGCAATCCAAACTATGAATGTACACATTGTCACTTCAGAAACCGGGTGGTTGGTGATCTGATGAATGGCGGTAACCTTTATAAATTGTTTTTAACACGCCTCCGATGGCATGTGGTGAGGTGTTATATGGCCTTGATCAGACAGATATGAAGGTGGCCAATGGCTATTGAGTTCTCTGGTCTACCTTTGGCCTGATTCTTGACCTGGACCAACCTTGAGGTGTGAGACAGAGGAGGACTGTCAGTCACTCGGGGCCAAACTGGACACACATAGCTGTCTGATTGTAGGAAGGTCAAATAGATTACTGAGAGACTCAACCTTCTGATCAGCCATGTGATGTGACTGCGTCATCTACAACAGTCTCTATGGTTTATCATGTGAGTATGTTTGCTGACTGACTGGCTCTCTGATAACCTTTATGATAGGAGTCCATTCTCAGCTGGCTACATTACAACATTGTACATAGACTACAGAGACTGTCCATACATAGATGATTTTAGAGGTTCCTAGCAGCAGATGGTTTCATTTAGACTACAAGAGAGCAACCCAGATTTAAATGGAAGGCTAGTAGTCATTTTATTTCTGCTGGGGGACCCCTCCTGTGATTGGGGGACTGGCCTATATTTCCACAAGCTTGGCTACTGCTTAACACTTTCCCCATTAAAGCATTAGCTCATCACGTCAACTATGCTAAAAGGCTTCTACGGAAGAACATAGTGTACATGTTTAAAATCCGCAACAGGCCACATGATTAGTAGGTTTTCTAGAGCGCAGATAACTTACAGTGCATTCAGAAAGTATTCAGACCCCTTGACTTTTTCCACATTTTGTTACATCCTTATTCTAAATTGGATAAAATATTTTTATCAATCTACACTCAATACCCCATAATGACAAAATCAAAAACTGTTTTTTATACATTTCTGCAATGTATTACAAATAAAAAAAATGAAATATCACAGTTACATAAGTATTCAGACCCTTTAGTATGTTTTCTAGAGTGCAGGATAACTTAACCACAGGAGGTTGGTGGCACCTTAATTGGGGAGGATGGGCTCGTGGTAATGGCTGGAGAGGAATTAGTGGAATGGTATCAAATACATCAAACACATAGTTTCCATGTGTTTGATGCCATTCCAGGGGCTCTGTTCCAGCCATTATTGTGAGCCGTCCTCCCCTCTGCAGCCTCCACTGAACTTAACTGTGACTAAATCCCCATGTCCAACATATACATTCAATGATGAGATGTAAATAGTTATCTATGCAGTGTTCTTTAAATAACTTCCATCACATCACAGCTGGTGGTATGCATTGCAACTTCACTTCCTCACTGTTGGGGAGAACTATAAACAGTTGACCTGGGCTCATAAATCAAAACAACCAATTGCTCCTGTTAGAGAAGCACGGGTAGTCTTTCTTTATTGTAAGTGCCCATTACCTGAGGAGAAAGAGTGATGAGGGAGGACTCAATGTAAGGCAAGAAGCCTGGTAACGTTTGGTTAATTGGACACCACATGCAACAGGAGCAACACTTACATAACGGATCTGTTTCAACAAAGACCTTATTTTTATTATCAAGATCATTTTAGAAGAATCGTACAGTCCATGAAATGTGGACATCCTGAGCCAGCTAACTACCACACAAGTGTCACCACTTTATAAAAGAGATCCCTTTACAACAGCATTAAATCACATGACATAGTTCCCGATACTGTACATTTCATGAATCCGTCTCATCGTTCTAACCTGCAGGTGTGTGAGGTCTACCGAACTCATACTTGCCTTGATATCAATCGTGATCTCATTGGTGTTTTGCAACTATTTCATACCTCTCCATACAATAGGCCAACTGTACCAAGAGATGTATTCTGTACCGAGAGGCATCACCGACAATGTGGGAGTAAGCAAACAAGGTACACAGTAAGTTCCCACATCAATAATAGCCATATACCAGCACAACTACTGTATTTATTTATTTAACTAGACAAGTCAGTTAAGAACTAATTGTTATTTACAATGACGACCTAGGAACAGTGGGTTAACTGCCTTGTTCAGGTGCTGAACGACAGATTGTTACCTTGTCAGCTCGGGGATTCAATCTAGCAACCTTTTGGTTACTGGCCCAACACTCTAACCAATCGGCTACCTACTGCCCCAACATGATAAACCTTACTGAAGCTTGATTCCCTTTTATGCTCTACATAAAAACATCCAGAAAGGGTTGTCTAAAAACTCTGCTCACGAACAACATAACAGAAACATCTTTCAAATGTTTCAAAACTTCTGACACCTCTGAAAACAAAATATATTAGTATAAATACCAGCAAGGTAATATCTGTGTTCATAATTTACCATCAGACTCGGAATGATTTAAATCTTAGGCCTGAAAAGACCTTTGTCAAAGAGAGGCGGTACAGGGACTCTGTTCAGCAGGAGAGATGGGCTCTGTCACTTTAAGAGCTGACACCACAGTACTGGCAGATTGTTTGTCTACCTATTTTATGACAGACCAACCCAGCCCTGCTCTGACCTACATTCAACCTCTTACTTTAATAAACAACTCCATTGTTAATAGACTGGGCAGAACATTTTTCATGTCCATTTTGATATCCAAAAGGCAAAGGTATTTATAGCACAAACGGGAGCGCTTTGAAGGCCATACTTGTAATGTAACTTTTCACTCAATATTCTACAGAAACAGATTTGTTAAGTATATTGTTATGAAATACTGAAGCTGAGAGATTACTCGTAGCATGTCTGAACATGTTCAAATATACACACCCTACTGACCACAAACCAAAGATAAATGTCAGTTTAACCATTGTCGTTATCTGAGTTCACTCCAGTCCAAATCCCTCCGCATTTGAAATGGCAATAGTTAACTTCTGCTTCAGTTCTTTTTTGTTTTTGTATGGTGGCAGGCAGATCTGGTTGAAACATGTGTGAGATATAGGCAACCTGGAAGGAAGAAAAGGTCAACGATAAATTCACGTTTGTTCACAGTTGCTGTTCTGTATAAATCAAATGCCACAATAGCAACTGAATAAAGGAGGTCTGCTTTTAGTACTTTTCAACATGTTGACAATGAATAAGAAAGAACACAGTGAGGACATCTGCAGTATCTCACCAGTCGGTGGAGGCATCAATCTTGGAGATCTTGAAGTTGAGGTCGGCCATTCCTCCCACGGGGACGCGGTCACTTCCTGTTGAGAAGTGGAGCAGCCTCTTCTGGAACTTCAGAGGGAAGCCCAGCACCACGTCCCAGAACGCCCTGACCA
The DNA here is from genome assembly GCA_030435695.1 of Brachymystax lenok tsinlingensis. NCBI lineage: Eukaryota > Metazoa > Chordata > Actinopteri > Salmoniformes > Salmonidae > Brachymystax > Brachymystax lenok. Next base: position 14,119,559 of record CM059780.1, on the reverse strand, counting down.
CGTAGACGGAGCAACACATTAGATGGTTTACTTTAAGGTTAGGGTTAGGCACAATCATTAGGACCTACTATAATTAAATGCACCATCTGGGATATTTCCTGCTATTCAATGGTCATTTAGAAACTCAGGATTGTGGCTTCAATATCTATAAGAAATCAGGCCTTTTTACACAATGACTGATATGATGATGGGTTTACAATACCTGATTGTGGGGTCAGTCTTGCTGTAGCCCTCGTACTGGGCTGCCTTCTGCAGAGAGCTCATGTCCAGGTGGGGACTGCCACACACCAGGATCTCCACCTCCTCGGGCCTCAGTAACTACAACGAGAGGGACAAGACACAAGAGTCACTATTGCGCTAGTCTGACAAGTTAAACTGCAGGATATGAAACTACAGGACACAATGGGATTCCAGTGAAACTGCAGGATTTCACAAGACAACCAGTGCTAGTACCATGGGAGTTTGTCTATTAAAATGTGCCTACTGCATGACACAGGACAAGGAGTTACTACCATGTTGGTCAGAATCATGATTCCCTGTTCATTGACCCAATATTGCACTAAAACAGAGCAGTGCATGACTATGGTAGTGTCATGCATTGAATGTTGTGTGACACACTGTCTAAAGTATTAATCAGACACATTATGCAAGCATTATCAAGTTGCAAACTTGATACATTTGGCCTCATTTTGCAAACCCTAATAGACATAGTTGCATATTTTCTCTGTATTACTCTGTCCTTGACCGCTTTTCAGTCCCATACACTCTTCCCAGCTAGCACATTTGGTTCCTTGGAAGTTGTGGGAATGTATGGTTTTGGTTTTCCATTGGTTCAGGGGAACGAAGCCATAAGTGTTCTGACCGGTAAAGCTGAGGTTCTGAGAACGTTTACTATGGTTGCCTGGATGTTTTTCTGGGAGGTTTGATTAAAGTAATTAAATAAAATTCTGAGAACATGTTTCAATAAGACTTTTAATAACACTGCTAGCTTAGGTTAACTGTTTTGAACTCTAAGCACAGATAGGACACATGGAAATTAATTAGCATTAATCAGGCAAACACATCTTTTTTTTATTATGTCATGGTATCTGTGAGATTTGAACCTATGACTTCTGTTCACTAATCATGGAATAGTCCACTGCGCCACCAGGATGTTGTTAGCATGCCATGTTTTTTTTACTCATACAAAGCTGTTCATTTTAGTCTATTCAAACAGACCCCATTTTAAAGGAAACAAGCACTAATTAAGATCAGGTGTGGCCAATTAGTGAACGTGGCCAACAATTTTCTTAATGTTCAGAGAACATGAATTAAAATAGAACATGAGGAAACCTGCAGAAAACATTATGCTGCAGTACTGAAATTCCCACAGAAGAATGTTGTTTCTTAATGTTCTCTGAACGTTCTGAGAACATGACTTTAAATAGAACCATGAGGAAACCTGTAGAAAACATAGTACTAAAATTCCCACCTAAGAAACATATGGTTCTCAGAACGTTATGTGCTAGCTGGGTATCCTGCACCATTCCCAGAACATTGTGGCAAGGTTATATGCCAAATAACCATAGGACAACCACGCTCTCACCAAGCGCAAAGAAACATATGGTTCTCAGAAAGTTGTGTGCTAGCTGGGTTATCACATCATGACTCCACTTTATCCAAACACACCCAGACAGCAGTGTCAGGCAGTGCACACACTGCAAGACTGCCTCACAGCAGCACAGTTTCACCTTGTTCACGAAGTGCAAACAGAAATGCAACCCGATGACTAGCTAGAGCAAGCCAAGCCAATGGCAAGATCCAGCTGAGGTATAGAGTTGCTGAAGAATCTGGGACAGACCAAACCATGGTCTGCCACACCGCCTTTCCCCTCTCTCCCCCATCTTCTCTCTCTCCCCTCACCCCACTAGACAGCCAGTGAGTTATTGCTGTCACAGCAGTGTTGCATAATTAATGCAAGCGTAGACAACCATTGCGTAACTGTATCAAGGAGCTGGTTTGAAAGCCGATTGCTTTCACTGGCGTTGGGCCATGTGGGGGCTAAAGCTGACTTTTCCTACATGTACAGTACATGTTTCCGTCCCACTTTCACTGACCAGCATGAAAATACATGTACAATATGAGCCTGTTCATATGAGCATGCACTGCTAAGAGGAAAAATCTCCTGAGAGAACTAATAGATTGTACTAACAGAACTAAAAATAGAAGCAGTACTGCATGTATCTAACTACTGGCAAGTTCTATGTTGATGCTGGTGCAACAAGACCATATTAGGTAGCAAGTCCTACCAAGATTGAAACAGGGATTTTTGTTTTAGTGCAAAAACAAAAAGCTCAGGGGCATTTGTCATTTGAGACCCCGTCAAGTTTAGTCATTGTGACACATAGTATTACTGAATCTGATATTGCATTCTGATATTGCATTGTATTCTGTTGCATTCTGATGGGTTCTGAGTTCTAAATTGAAAATATGAAGTATCCTTAGTCATGTCACTGAGGGAGAGAGGGGAATGTAGAACGTTTACATTCTGTCAGAATATGTTATTGTTGGACATCAGGGATCCTATGGGGAGGAGTGAGGAATTTGGGGCTGAGGTCAGGTCAGATGAAGTAAGGAAGAAAAGATATCACTAAGGTTCTGTCTAGCAATAGAAATGTATTGGCTGTTCAGATGTGTAGGAGACTCAGCATAGGAGAAAGGGTTAAATACCAGTACTTGTGTGAATATGTTCTTGGTCATATAAAGCTGTACGACCCAGTGGGGGAATAAACTTGGTTTGAGCTTTATTAAGCGTCCGTGAGTTTTTTTACCCGGTTTTTCTAGAACCCAACAATGCATATTAGATTCCTATTTTCGTGTTTATTTTATATCTACATTATCCAAAATGGATAGACTCAGCATGCATGCTAAAATTGCTGCACCGGGAAAATAATTGAATGAATGTTTAACTATGGTTTGTGGTCGGTTCAGCTGTGGCATAAATACCAACTCTGGCATTCAGTGACACGTACAACAAACAGATAATTGAACAGTCAAATATTTGTTTTTGCAAGTGCAGCAGAGTCCTTGCCCAGACAGATACCAATGACCGCAATAAAACAATGAGGGAAATTTCCATTGCTGTCAGCTCATCTGAAAGTTCACTGCATACAGCTAATTGCAGTACCCCAGTCTGTTTTAATCATGTCAATTTTAATTGATTCTAATTGATTGATTACTTGGTGTAGTCCAGGGGTACTCAAATACTATTTGAAAAGGTCCAGTCACACAAATGTCCTAGGTGGCAAAGGTCCGGATTGATATTGTCATTTATCAGTGTAGTAACAAACTCCAACTCCAACACAAGCACTGTCCAAGACACACACTGATTACACTGCTCTTGTTGTTGGAGAGAAAATGTTGTAGTTTTAAAGCTTATTTCCTGCAATTCTACACATTTTACCATGTCTTAATGTGTTCATATGTTATCTGAGTGACTCAAACATTACAACAAAATCTTATTTTTTGTTGGGGACCCGTGGTCCGTACAGGTCTGGACACGGACCGCGGCCTGCCTATCACAGACGGTTGGTGTGGTCCATCTTTCACGCATTGTTAGTTACACAATATGCCGATCGGTTTCTGTCAGCAGGTCAGCAAGGAAACAGTTAATTAACTAATGGGAAAGCAATTGATAACGACCAGAGAGAGCCAGATCCTCCCATGTCAAACCATGCAAATCTAACCATAAAGCTGGCCTGGTTCAGCATGAATACAGCAGCTTTGTGGTCTGTCTGATTGATATTCGTGGAAGGACGTCACTCTCGCCATTTATTGTAGTTCCCACGTACACTTTCTATAGGCCACTCATACGAGCCTCCCCCTTATGGCCAAAAGAGCCCTGGTTACATGGTGGAGACAGAGCACACAAAAATCCCTGTTAGGAGGCCTATGTCAAGAGAGGGGGAGGGGAGCTCTGTGAACACATTTAGCAGGCAGCGAGGAACAGTACACTCACTCACACACCCTCATGCACACACAGCCAAGCCCCAACTCCTCATTGCCTCTGTAAAATGCAAATGCAAAATGGACTTCACATTTCTCCTTGGTTTATGCCGGTTTTCCCTCGGCATATTGTGAATTTCTCCCTATGCTGCCTAATCAGGAACTTTCTACAGGAGTTTAACGCTATTGACACTTCAAACAGGACCAGCTGGCACTGAAATGCAGCACAATAAATTATGTCCTTTCACTTTCAGTGATTCAAAAGAATGGTTCTAAATAGTACCAGATAGGGGTTATTTGGCTTGTAACCCTAGCAGAACCCTTTTTGGTGTAATATATGTTCTATAAAGAACCATGATCATAAGGTTCTAAATGGCACCTGTAAGCTGTTATAAAGAACTCTTTCCTAAGGTTCTATAAAGAACCATTAAAAAGTTATATATAGCACCAAAAAAGTGTTCCGCTATGGTTATAACCCTTTTTTGTCACACCCTGATCTGTTTCACCTGTCTTTGTGATTGTCTCCACCCCCCTCCAGGTGTCGCCCATCTTCCCCATTATCCCCTGTGTATTTATACCTGTGTTCTCTGTTTGTCTGTTGCCAGTTTATTTTGTTACGTCGAGCCTACCAGCGGTTTTCCCTTTGTTCCTGTGTCTCGATTGTTCCTGTTTTCTAGTTTTCCCAGTTTTTACCTTTTCAGCCTACCCTGACCCTGACCGCCGTCCTGTACCTTTGCCCCACCTATCTGGATTACTGACCCCTGCCTGCCCTGTCTTTGCCTGCCCCTGTTGGATTAATAAACTGTTGTTTGCATTTGGATCTTACCTCAAACGTGATATTTGTGGGGCTAAATAGAACCCGTTTTTTATGGTTCTTTAGATAACCATTATGGACAATGGTTCTACAGTTTGTCACACCAATTAGGATTCATTTATTAATTCATTTTGACATTTCTTGTGATATCCAATTGGTAGTTACAGTCTTGTCCTATCGCTGCAACTCCCATAAGGACTCAGGAGAGGCGAAGGTCAAGAGCCATGTATCCTCTGAAACACGACCCTGCCAAGCCACACTGCTTCTTGACACACTGCTTGCTTAACCCGGAAGCCAGCTACACCAATGTGTCGGAAGAAACACTGTACAAGTCAACCGTGTCAGTGTGAATGCGCCCGGCCAGCCACAAGAGTTGCTATAGTGCAATAGGACAAGGACATCCCAGCCGGCCAAACCCTCCCCTAACCCAGACGACGCTGGGCCAATTGTGCGCCGCCTCATGGGTCTCTCGGTCGCGGCTGCAACACAGCCTGGGATCAAACCCAAATCTGTAGTGACACCTCTAGCACTGCGATGCAGTGCCTTAGACCACTGCTCCACTCGGGAAGCCCAAAAGTCTTGACATTCTTACCATCAAAGCGTCGGAGGCGCACACACTGTGGAAGCCATAGTAGAAGGTAGTAAACTGCCTGTAAATGGACTTATTCAGCAGGAAATCTACATACAGCTGGACATACTCTGCAAAGACAAGAATAATCAAACAATCAACTATGAGAGAACAAACAATTGCCACATAGTCTGAAAGGCAGTGTACTGTTAGATATCCCAAGCTACAGCAGGACAGTGGTCTTTTCTCTGGCATCTGTCCACTCCTCACTTACCCTTCCTGTTCTGGTTGGTGACAGGAATCTTATCTCCTCCCGGTTTCAGATTGTAGGACTTGATCACACCTAGTTCTTCCTGCGACACCTAAAATTAAATTCATCACATTAGTGGAGCGCTTCCCTTGTGCTGTAACAGTATGTATTATGGTGATGTCAAATATATTATGTTTCATAAGTGTAATTGTGTATAAGTTTGTGTTTTCCAAACCTGAAAAGTAGTACAGAAGTCCTCCTCCACGTTGCCTTCATAGCTGAGAAGTTCTGCCAGCCCATGAGAAAGATCCTGAAACACAAGATTAAATCTATAAGCATCGCTTTTTATATAGATTGCAACCAATCTTTATGAAGCATATATGACTTCTTCTTCTTCTAAATCTGTAGAGGAAAAAAAAACATATTGCCATTTGAAAGTGCCACAGTGGAAATGTCTGCCTCATACAGCACAGAACACTATGTTCATAGAATGTTTTATGGAGGAAAATCTGACTTCATTTCATTATTGATACTTCTAATGACTGACTTCTCTTTTTTGTGACATTGTAAGAACAAACAACAAGAACACCACCAAAGCTTTTGCCACTACACAATCTAGAACACATATTGAGGTAACAAAATAACCATTATATGGTGTATTTATTTATATTTATATATATTTTTTACCTTTATTTAACCCTTAAATGTATATGTAGAGCTAACATTAATAATATGCATGTCGATCTCTCATGGCTCAAAGTAGAGGAGAGATCGACTTCATCACTTCTTGTTTTTGTAAGAAGTATTGACATGTTGAATTCACTGAGGTGTCTGTTTAAACTACTAGCACACAGCTCAGACACCCATGCATCCCCCACAAGACATGTCACCAGAGGTCTCTTCACAAGTCCAGAACAGACTATGGGAGCCACACAGTACTATATAGAGCCATGACTACAGGGAACTCTATTCCACATCAAGTAACATACGCAAGCAGTAGAATCAGATTTGAAAAACAGATAAAAATATACCTTATGGAACAGTGGGGACTGTGAAGAGACACAAACACAGGCACAGACACATGCATACACACACACGATAACACATGGATTTTGTATTGTAGATATGTGGTAGTAGAGTAGTGGCCTGAGGGCACACACTTAATGTGTTGTGAATGTATTGTAATGTTTTTTTAAATTGTACGACTACCTACATTTTGCTGGACCCTAGGAAGAGTACAGTCGTGGCCAAAAGTTTTGAGAATGACACAAATATGAATTTCCACAAAGTTTGCTGCTTCAGTGTCTTCAGATATTTTTGGCTTATATTGACAATTACATGAAGTTGATGCAAAGAGTCAATATTTGCAGTGTTGACCCTTCTTTTTCAAGACCTCTGCAATCCGTCCTGGCATGCTGTCAATTAACTTCTGGGCCACATCCTGACTGATGGCAGCCCATTCTTGCATAATCAATGCTTGGAGTTTGTCAGAATTTGTGGGTTTTTGTTTGTCCACCCGCCTCTTGAGGATCGACCACAAGTTCTCAATGGGATTAAGGTCTGGGGAGTTTCCTGGCCATGGACCCAAAATATTGATGTTTTGTTCCCCGAGCCACTTAGTTATCACTTTTGTCTCATGGCAAGATGCTCCATCATGCTGGAAACGGCATTGTTCATCACCAAACTGTTCCTGGATGGTTGGTAGAAGTTTCTCTTGGAGGATGTGTTGGTACCATTCTTTATTCATGGCTGTGTTCTTAGGCAAAATTGTGAGTGAGCCCACTCCCTTGGTTGAGAAGCAACCCCACACATGAATGGTCTCAGGATGCTTTACTGTTGGCATGACACAGGACTGATGGTAGCGCTCACCTTGTCTTCTCCGGACAAGCTTTTTCCCGGATGCCCCAAACATCGGAAAGGGGATTCATCAGAGAAAATGACTTTACCCCAGTCCTCAGTAGTCCAATACCTGTACCTTTCGCAGAATATCAGTCTGTCCCTGATGTTTTTCCTGGAGAGAAGTGGCTTCTTTGCTGCCCTTCTTGACACCAGGCCATCCTCCAAAAGTCTTCGCCTCACTGTGCATGCAGATGCACTCACACCTGCCTGCTGCAAGCTCTGTACTGGTGGTGCCCCGATCCCGCAGCTGAATCGCTTGCTGGACTTTCTTGGGCGCCCTGAAGCCTTCTTCACAACAATTGAACCACGCTCCTTTTGAATCTTTCAGTCTGTTATCCGAACTCAATCAGCATGACAGAGTGATCTCCAGCCTTGTCCTCGTCAACACTCACACCTGTGTTAACGAGAGAATCACTGACATGATGTCAGCTGGTCCTTTTGTGGCAGGGCTGAAATGCAGTGGAAATGTTTTTTGGGGTTTCAGTTCATTTGCATGGCAAAGAGGGACTTTGCAATTAATTGCAATTCATCTGATCACTCTTCATGACATTCTGGAGTATATGCAAGTTACCATCATACAAACTGAGGCAGCAGACTTTGTGAAAATTAATATTTGTGTCATTCTCAAAACCTTTGGCCACGACTGTACATGCTGCCTTGGCAGCAGCTAATGGGGATCCATAAAAAACACAAATACAAATCCTAACTAGCCGACGCCAATGGCGACAGGTAGTCTTACTGGGGTCCGACACTTAACTACAATACATCTAGAAATTACACATACATTATATATATAAAAGTATGTGGACACCCCTTCAAATGAGTGAATTTGGCTATTTCAGCCATACCCGTTGCTGACAGGTATTTAAAATCGAGCACACAGCCATGCAATCTTCATAGACAAACCATGTCAGTAGAATGGCCTGACTGAAGAGCTCAGTGACTTTCAAAGTGGCACCGTCATAGGATGCCACCTTTCGAACAAGTCAGTTCATCAGATTTCTTCCCCTGCTAGAGCTGCCTCGGTCAACTGTAAGTGCTGTTATTGTGAAGTGGAAACATCTAGGAGCAACAATGGCTCAGCCACAAGTGGTAGGCCACACAAGCGTACTTCCGGCGCCGACAAAGATGGCAGCCTCGCTTCGCGTTCTTAGGAATCTATGCAGTATTTGTTTTTTTTAATGTATTACTTCTTACATTGTTACCCCGGGAAATCTTACGTTTTATTACATACAGCTGGGGGGAACTATTGGATATAAGAGAAACGTCAACTTATCAACATTACGACCAGGAATACGACTTTCCGAAGAGGATCCTCTGTTTGGTCCACCAACCAGGACAATAGACCAGATCCCAGCCGGCAACCCAAAACAACGGCGGCACAAGAGAAGGGGCAGACGAGGCGGTGTTCTGGTCAGGCTCCGTAGACAGGCACATCGCGCACCGCTCCTGAGTATACTACTTGCCAATGTCCAGTCTCTGGACAACAAGGTAGATGAAATCCGAGCAAGGGTTGCCTTCCAGAGAGACATCTGCGATTGCAACGTTCTTTGCTTCACGGAAACATGGCTCACTCAGGACACGTTATCTGAGTCGGTACAGGCACCTGGTTTCTTCACGCATCGCACCGACAGAAACAAACATCTATCTGGTAAGAAGAAGGGCGGGGGTGTATGCTTTATGATTAACGAGACGTGCTGTGATCATAACAACATACAGGAACTCAAGTCCTTTTGTTCAACTGACCTAGAAATCCTTACAATCAAATGCCGACCGCATTATAAACCAAGAGAATTCTCTTCGATTATAATCACAGTCGCATATATCCCCCAAGCTGACACATTGATAGCACTGAATAAATTCATTGGACTCTATGTAAACTGGAAACCACATATCCTGAGGCTGCATTTATTGTGGCTGGGGATTTTAACCTGTAACAGCTAGGGTCCCCATTTTCCGAATTTTCGCCTGTCTGACGTGCCCAAAGTTAAATGCCCGCCACTCAGGGCCAGAAACTAGGATATTCACATAATTAGTACTATTGGATAGGAAACACTCTGAAGTGTCTAAAACCATTAAGATATAGTCTGTGGGTATACCAGAACAGATATAGCAGGCAAAAACCCGAGAAATTTCTGTCCGGAATTCCTTTTTCTGTTGCCCTCCTCTCACTTTGAAGGCCTGGTAATATAAATCAATGGGGAATAGGACACAGGTTGCAGTACCCATGGCTTCCACTGGATGTCAACAGTCTCTGGAAAGTATCTGGAGGAAATAGCCCTGAGCAGATCCTTATAGAAGAAGAAAGACTACAGGAAGGGAAAAATGTAAACAACCGTGCACGTTCACGAGAACGTGAACGCGCCCAGCTTTCTTTTCCTTTTATAACGTTTCAGTTACCATCCGTGTAAAATATGATCGCTATTAATCATAAAAGAATACATAAGGATGCATTATTAATGATATTTGATTTGTTTGTGAAAAGTTGAGAGGTATAACTTGAACGCGATCCCTTCACTGTAAAACGGGCGAGTAGACTGACAATGCTTGGTGGAGTAGCTGAACATAACGTGCCAACAAAAATGAGATTTATGGATATAATAAATTACTTTTTCTAACAAAAGAACCATGGATTCTCTTGTTTGGACACTTGGGAAGCCATCAGCAAAAGTTATTTGAAAGGTAAGCGATTTATATTAGCTGTGATATGGACATTTTGAGAACCGAGCTGGATATGAATTTATGCTAATGAGGAAAATATGTGAGGTACTAGCCTCAAACAATCAAATGTGGTGCTTTCGCCGTAAAGCCTTTTTAAAATCTGACAACGCAGTGATATTGCCAAGAAGCAGAGCTTTTGATGGCTATGCAACACTTGTATATCGAAGGATGTTAAATATTACAAATTATTATTTTGAATTTGCTGCGTTATGTTTGCTCTGAAAACGATCCCGCTAGCGGGATCCGTGCGCAGAGAGGTTAACAAGGCTAACCTGAATACAAGGCTCCCTAAATTGTATCAGCATTTCGAATGTGCGACCCAGGCCGGCAAAATCCTGGATCATTGTTATTCTAACTTCCGCGACGCATACAAAGCCATTCTCCGCCCCCCTTTCGGCAAATCTGACCACGACTCCATTTTGTCGCTCCCAGTCTATAGACATAAACTAAAACAGGAAACGCCCGTGCTCAGGTCTGTTCAACGCTGGTCCGACCAATCTGATTCCACGCTTCAAGATTGCTTCGAGCACGTGGACTGGGATATGTTCCGGATAGCCTCAGACAACAACATTGATGTGTACGTTGATTCGGTGAGAGAGTTTATTAGCAAGTGCATCGGTGATGTTGTACCCACAGCGACTATTAAAACCTTGCCAACCAGAAACAGTGGACTGATGGCAGCCTTAGCGCAAAACTGAAAGCGCGAACCATTGTTTTTAATCAGGGTAAGGCGACCGGAAACATCTGAAAGCAAACAGTGTAGCTATTCCCTCCGCAAGGCAATCAAACAAGCTAAGTGTCAGTATAGAGACAAAGTAGAGTCGCAATTCAACGACTTAGATACGAGAGGTATGTGGCAGGGTCTACAGTCAATCACGGACTACAAAAAGAAAACCAGCACGTCGCGGATCACGATGTCTTGCTCCCAGACAAACTAAACAACTTCTTTGCTCGCTTTGAGGACAATACAGTGCCACCGACATGACCTGCTACCAAAACCTGCGGGCTCTCCTTCACCGCAGCCAACGTGAGTAAAACATTCAAATGTGTTAACCCTCGCAAGGCTGCCGGCCCAGATGGCATCCCTGGTCGTGTCCTCAGAGCATGCGCAGACCAGCGGGCTTGTGTGTTTACGGACATATTCAATTAATCCTTATCCCAGTCTGCTGTTCCCACATACTCTGTTCCCAAGAAAGCTAAGGTAACTGAGCTAAATGACTATAGCCCCGTAGCACTCACTTCCGTCATCATGAAGTGCTTTGAGATACTAGTCAAGGATCATACCACCTCCATCCTACCAGACACCCTAGACCCACTCCAATTTGCTTACAGTCCCAATAGGTCCACAGACGACGCAATCGCAATCACACTGCACACTGCCCTAACCCATCTGGACAAGAGGAATAACTATGTAAGAATGCTGTTCATCGACTACAGCTCAGCATTTAACACCATTGTACCCTCCAAACTCGTCATTAAGCTCGAGACCCTAGGTCTCGACCCCGCCCTGTGCAACTGGATCCTGGACTTCCTGACAGGCCCGGCCCAAGGTGGTGAGGGTAGGAAACAACATCTCCACCCCGCTGATCCTCAATACTGGGGCCCCACAATGGTGCATTCTCAGCCTTCTCCTGTGGCCAAGCACGCCTCCAACTCAATCATCGAGTTTGCTGACGACACTACAGTGGTAGGCTTGATTACCAACAACGACGAGACGGCCTACAGGGAGGAGGTGAGGGCCCTCGGAGTGTGGTGTCAGGAAAATAACCTCTCACTCAACGTTAATAAAACAAAGGAGATTATCGTGGACTTCAGGAAACAGCCGAGGGAGCACCCCCCTATCCACATCAACGGGACAGTAGTGGAGAAGGTGGAAAGTTTTAAGTTCCTGCTGCTGCCAACATACTGACTCAAATCTCTAGTCACTTTAAATAATTGAAAATTGGATGTAACAAATGTATCATTAGCCACTTTAAACAATGCTTTATATAATGTTTACATATCCGACATTACTCATCTCATATGTATATACTGTACTCTATACCATCTACTGCATCTTGTCTATGCCATTCGGACATCGCTCATCCATATATTTATATATATCCATATATATGTACATACTCGTATTCATTCCTTTACACTTGTGTGTGTATAAGGTAGTTGTTGTGAAATTGTTAGATTACTTGTTAGATACTACTGCATGGTTGGAACTAGAAGCACAAGCATTTCGCTACACTCGCATCTGCTAACCATGTGTATGTGACAAATAAAATCTGATTTGATTTGATTTGAATGGGACCGCCGAGTGCTGAAGCGCGTTAAAATCTTTTGTCTTCAGTTTCAACACCGAGTTCAAAACTGCCTCTGGAACCATCGTCAGCACAATAACTGTTGGTTGGAAGTTTCATGAATGGGTTTCAATGGCCGAGCAACCGCACAAAAACCTAAAATCACCATGCGCTGTGCCAAGCGTCGGTGTAAAGCTCGCAGCCATTGGACTGTGGAGCGGTGGAAACGAGTTCTCTGGAGTGATGAATCACGCATCACCATCTAGCAGTCCGACTGACGAATCTGGGTTTGGCGAATTCCAGGAGTATGCTACCTGTCCGAATGCACAGTGCCAACTATAACGTTTGGTGGAGGAGGAATAATGGCCTGAGGCTGTTTTTCATGGTTCAGGCTAGAACCCTTAGTTCCAGTGAAGGGAAATCTTAACACTACAGCATACAATGACATTGTAGACAATTCTGTGCTTCCAACTTTGTGGCAACAGTTTGGGGAAGGCCCTTTCCTGTTTTAGCATGACAATGCCCCCATGCACAAAGCGAGGTCAATTTAGAAATGGTTTGTCAACGCAGATTGCGAGCCAGGCCTAATCGCCCAAAATCAGTCACTAATGCTCTTGTCGCTGAATGGAAGCAAGTCCCTGTAACAATGTTCCAACATCTAGTGGAAAGTCTTCCCAGAAGAGTGGAGGCTGTTATAGCAGAAAAAGGGGGACCAACTCCATATTAATGCCCATGATTTTGGAATGAGATGTTTAACGAGCAGGTGTCCACATACTTTTGGTCATGTAGTTTACATGTCAGTACATGCACACAAAAAGTAGGCGTTGTGCCGTGCGTGAGGTGTTTCTTTATCAGTTTTTTGAAACCAAGTTTGCTGTTCACTTGAGCAATATGAGATGAGAGTTCCATGGCTCTGTATAATACTGTACATTTCCTTGAATTTGTTCTGGACTTTTGGGGATTGTGAAAAGACCCCTGGTGGCATGTCTGGTGGGGAAAGTGTGTGTGTCAGTGCTGTGTTTAAGTTGAGTATGCTAACAATTTGGAATTTCAAACAATGTTCAAACAATCTTTGAATGTTTCTTATAAAAATAAAGACCGATGCAGTCAGTCTTTCCTCAACTCTTAGCCAAGAGAGACTGGCATGCAAAGTATTAGTATGTGCCCTCTGATTACAATGAAGAGTAAGACATGCCATGCTGTTCTGGGCAAGCTGCAGCTTAACTACTGTAGGTCCTTCTTCGCAGCACTTGATCATATTTTTTTATTTTATTTAACTAGGCAAGTCAGTTAAGAACAAATTCTTATTTACAAGCCTAGGAACAGTGGGTAAACTGCCTCATTCAGAGGCAGAACAACATATTTTTACCTTGACGGCTCAGGGATTCGAACTAGCAACACATTCGGTTACTGGCCCAATGCTCTAACCACTAGGCTACCTGCCACCCCATATGACTGGACAATATCAAGAGAAGATAAAACTAGAGCCTGCAGGATTTGCTTTGTGGAGTGTGGTGTCTCTTTATCACGGACAGACCTCTCCCCATCTTTACAACCATTGATCAATATATCTTGACCATGACAGTTTACAATCTAAGGTAACACCAAGTAATTTAGTCTCCTCAACGTGGGCAACAGCCACACCACTCAATACCAGATTCAGCTGAGGTCTAGAACTTAGGGAATGATTTGTACCAAATACAATGACACCCCTGTGATTATGCTATTCCAATCCATACCTTAGTACATAGTCGCACAAAATAAATTTTACAACGCAAAAGCAATCCTTCGAAGAACAATGACATGTGTTTGACGTCAGTGCCGGGGCAGTCTTTTTAAAGAACTTGCGGTAGCTTGTTCCCTGTCTTCCTCCAATTTAGGAAAAAGTATTCAACAGAGGCCATTATGTAAGCTAAGACAAGGGCAACTGCCCAGTAAAAAATAACATCTGGCAAGGCTGCGCAGCGCAATGTTTATCCAACAAAGCAAGTCAGTTAAGAACAAATTCTTATTTATAATGATGGCCTACTCCGGCCAAACCCTTAAGTCACTGGACCAGTTGTGCACCGCCCTATGGGACTCCCAATCACAGCTGGTTGTGATACAGCCTGGAATTGAACCAGGGTCTGTAGTGACACCTCTAAAACTGAGATGCAGTGCTTTAGACCGCTGTGCCACTCAAGAGCCCAATGAGATGAGATGCATTCTGAATAAAAAGCTACACAATTACACCAAAAGCAGTTTAATACTAATCACAGTGGCAGTAGTGTATTGTGTGCATACAAGTAAACCGTATATGATTAGTATAGATTTAGTTTGTTTTGAGTTTGAAGAGATCGCAAGTGGCGATGTGCAAAAGTTAGGTTTGAGAGCCCTCTGCTGGTGAATATTGGAAAATGGCAGTATTTCAATCACTTTCACTAGCAACTCAAAAATCTACATATTATGTGAAACTACATGATTATATAAGGAAATATTATGTCAACAAAGCATAACATTTATGTCAATTGCAGAACATGTCATGCCACGTGAAGTGTATCTCTCCTCCCTAACTACAGCTGGCATCCTTCAACCCCCCTGATCAATAAAAAACGCTGCCATCACCAGGAGAGCTTCATCAGCAGTGTTAGACTGCTAGGTGTGACATCTGTGGGTAGAAATCTATCACTGGTGCGTCTGAGTTGATGGTGGGAGTCCAGCCTGGCACCTCTGAGACCTTGCCACATCACTCCCATCTCACCTTGGCAGCAGCCACACTGTTATGAGATTGTTGGCAGGGTGAGACTGGGACCGTATGGAGTGCGAACCTGGTTGATTATCTCACACTCCTGTGGCACATGACACGAACACTTCGATATCACGTGTCAACAAAAAGCACAATATATGACTCCCTAAACTACAAGCACATTACTGATGTTATGATGCCTTTATTCCTTCACATATTGTTCAGCCATAAGTAAGAACAAGGGCATATTGGTGTTAATTTTAACACACTCTATACAACTTCTTAGTCTAGCAACCGTACATACAGTTGAAGTCAGAAGTTTACATACACCGTAGCCAAATACATTTAAACTCAGGTTTTCACAATTCCTGACATTTAATCCTAGTAAAAATTCAGGTCAGTTAGGATCACCACTTTATTTTAAGTATGTGAAATGTCAGAATAATAGTAGAGAGAATGATTTATTTCAGCTTTTATTTCTTTCATCACATTCCCAGTGGGTCAGAAGATCACAGACACTCAATTAGTATTTGGTAGCATTGCCTTTAAATTGTTTAACTTGGGTCAAACATTCAGGTAGCCTTCCACAAGCTTCCCACAATAAGTTGGGTGAATTTTGGCCCATTCCTCCTGACAGAGCTGGTGTAACTGAGTCAGGTTTGTAGGCCTACACGCTTTTTCAGTTCTGCCCACAAATTTTCTATATGATCGAGGTTAGGGCTTTGTGATGACCACTCCAATACCTTGACTTTGTTGTCCTTAAGCCATTTTGCCAACTTTGGAAGTATGCTTGAGGTCATTGTCCATTTGGAAGACCCATTTGCGATCAAGCTGTAACTTCCTGACTGATGTCTTGAGATGTTGCTTCAATATAGCCACAGAATTTTCCTTCTTCATGATGCCATCTATTTTGTGAAGTACACCAGTCCCTCCTGCAGCAAATCACTCCCACAACATGATGCTGCCACTCCCGTGCTTCACGGTTGGGATGGTGTTCTTCAGCTTGCAAGCCTCCCCCCTTTTCCTTCAAACATAATGATGGTCATTATGGCCAAACAGTTATATTTTTGTTTCATCAGACCAGAGGACATTTCTCCAAAAAGTACAATCTTTGTCCCCATGTGCAGTTGCAAACCGTAGTCTGGCTTTTTTATGGAAGTTTTGGAGCAGTGGGTTCTTCCTCGCTGAGCAGCCTTTCAGGTTGTGTCGATATAGGACTCTTGTCTTACTGTGGATATAGATACTTTTGTACCCGTTTCCTCCAGCATCTTCACAAGATCCTTTGCTGTTGTTCTGTGATTGATTTGCACTTTTCTCACCAAAGTACGTTCATCTCTAGGAAACAGAACGCGTCTCCTACCTGGGAGGTATGACGGCTGCGTGGTCGTATGGTGTTTAAACTTGCGTACTATTGTTTGTACAGATGAATGTGGTACCTTAAGGCGTTTGGAAATTGCTCCCAAGGATGAACCTATCAGAAGCTTCTAAAGCCATGACATCATTTTCTGGAATTTTTCAAGCTGTTTAAAGGCACAGTCAACTTGGTGTATGTAAACTTCTGACCCACTGGAATTGTCATACAGTGAATTATAAGTGAAATAATCTGTCTATAAACAATTGTTGGAAAAATTACTCGTGTCATGCACAAAGTAGATGTCCTAACCGACTTGCCAAAACTATAGTTTAACAAGAAATTTGTGGAGTGGTTGAAAAACGAGTTTTAATGACTCCAACCTAAGTGTATGTAAACTTCCGACTTAAACTGTAAATCCATATACTGTACAAATCAACACTTTACCCTTCAGAGAAAATATTAATCATTCTAAAATGGTCCTCTCATAAGCATCACGTCCATTGATTTGATTGTATAAATAATTATCCTTAAAAAGAGGAGTAATTTGCAAGTATACAAATGTTTCTTGGACCACTGCAATCAATATTCTTGTACTTGTGATCGTTAGGAGAAGAGTGCAGTGTAATGGGAAAGAATGCCAGTGAGTCACAGCTTGTGATGTGTACATACAGGCATGACCTGCTGCAGGTCGTCCAAGGTGAGGGTCACCATGCCAACGGGGGGATCGAAGTCACACGGCACCACGGGCGGGGTCAGAAGCTTCTTGTAGACACAGGGGGGGAAGCTTATGTCCAGGGTGATGCTGTTGTAGACGGCCAGTCCCATGAGCTGACACATATCAAGTTGAGGGTGTCTCAAAGTCTATGGTAAGGCGGTAATCACAGATCCTTTGCAATAGAAAGCAATTACCTTACAACACCAAATGACTCAAGATTATCATTAAGAGAACGCATATACACCACTAGAACAGATTAAAGTGTGGTTAGTTATATTCCTTTAATGTAGCATAGCAGTATTGTGCTCCTGAGTTCTTCATACTTCGTAACAATGACAGCATTTTATACTAGCTTCACTGACCCTGCAGCGTGCAGCAGGTAATGATCACAATTATCACTCGATTAACACAGCATTTTACCGTGTATATTGGCTAGTAGCAGATCTGAAGAGCGAATATAAACAGCAGGTGTATTATGCATTTACAATGAAATTGGGACGGAGCCTGAACTCCTAAAGTGGTTCCAGCTGCTTCTGGCAGATCTCACTTCATGTGTCGTCCATATGGAACTTCTGTGGGAGAGGCTAAGCTGCAGAGCTCCCTAGCTTGCTAAATAGATGAATAGAGTTTGGGAAAATGCTTCAACTTATATTGGCGCAGACTTGGGGAAAATTCCATGGGAACTGAGAGGCGGAGAAAGAAAATCAGACCGCTCCAGCCAGACTTGCAGCCCACAAAATAAGACAAAACAGAAAATGACAATTTTTTTTCATCACTATCTCTCTCTCTTTCTCTCTATTCTCTGTTGTGACATGGCATTTTTCATCACCCCGCCCTCCCTGTGGTGTTGGTTGCACAGTTTCAGACAGAGACACATAGCCACTTCAGTGTCGGTCAGTGTGCAGTAATTCTAACCGAGTGGCAGACAGACTGGTGAGGTGGAAGGGGTGCGAGGGTATGTGGGTGGACTAGCTCAGGCTGGTTGAACATGCCTCAGGCAAGGAGGGGACAGCCAACAATGGAGAGAGGTAAGGCCAGGACACGGCCCTGGCTCCTGGCTACTGGCTGCCTCTGTGTCTGCCTCATCACTTGTGATTGTGCAACTTGGCGAGATTCGAATCAGCCGTACCCAAGGGGAGAGCCACGTGCGCACAAGCTGCGCCTCCCAACGCACACTGACTGTCGTCTCTGTAGAACACCCGGAAAGTGCTGAATACATGGTAGTGTCATTCCACCAATAGAGGGCCCTTTGGGTAGTGCTATTCTGTAAACCTTTTTAAATATATACAGTAGCAGTCAAAGTTTGGACACACCTACTCGTTCACAGGTTTTTCTTTATTTTTTACATTGTATAATATTAGTGAAGACATCAAAACTATGAAATAACACATGGAATCATGTAGTTATCAAAAAAGTGTTAAACAAATCAAAATATATTTTATAATTTAGATTCTTCAAAGTAGCCACTCTTTGCCTTGATGACAGCTTTGCACACTCTTGGCATTCTCTCAACCAGCATCATGAGGTAGTCACCTGGAATGCATTTCAATTAACAGATGTGCCTTCTTAAAAGTTAATTTGTGGAATTTCTTTCCTTCTTAATGAGTTTGAGCCAATCAGTTGTGTTGTGACAAGGTAAGTGTGGTATACAGAAGATAGCCCTATTTGGTAAAAGACCAAGTCCATATTATGGCAATAACAGCTCAAATAAGCAAAAAGAAACAACAGTCCATCATTACTTTAAGACATGAAGGTCAGTCAATCTGGAAAATGTTAAGAACTTTGAAAGTTTCTTCAAATGCAGTCGCAACCATCAAGCGCTATGATGAAACTGGCTCTCATGAGAAACACCACAGGATAGGAAGACCCAGAGTTACCTCTGCTGCAGAGGATAAGTTCATTCAAGTTATCAACCTCAGAAATTGCATCCCAAATAAATGCTTCACAGAGTTGAAGTAACAGACACATCTCAACATCAACTTTTCAGAGGAGACTGCGTGAATCAGGCCTTCATGGTCGAATTGCTGCAAAGAAACCACTACTAAAAGGACACCAATAAGAAGAAGAGACTTCCTATTGGTTCCAACCGCTGTGTCTTTGTGAGACATTGGTAGGTGAATGGAGCAGGTGAACGGATGATCTCTGCATGTGTGGTTCCCATCGTGAAGCATGGAGGAGGAGGTGTGATGGTCCTTTGCTGGTGACACTGTGATTTATTTAGAATTCAAGGCACACTTAACCAGCATGGCTACCACAGCACTCTGCAACAATACGCCATCCCATCTGGTTCGCGCTTAGTGGGACTTTTGTCATTTGTTTTTCAACAGGACAATGACCCAACACACCTCCAGGCTGTGTAAGGGATATTTGACCAAGAAGGAGAGTGATTGAGTGCTGCATCAGATGACCTTGCCTCCACAATCACCCAACCTCAACCCTATATTTTTTTACCTTTATTTAACTAGGCAAGTCAGTTAAAAACAAATTCTTATTTACAACGACAGCCTAGGAACAGTGGGTTAACTGCCTTGATCAGGGGGCAGAACAACAGATTTTTACCTTGGCAGCTACCTGCCGCCCCAATTGAGATGGTTTGGTATGAGTTGGACCGCAGAGTGAAGGAAAAGCAGCCAACAAGTGCTCAGCATATGTGGGAACTCCTTCAAGACCGTTGGAAAAGCATTCCTCATGAAGCTGGTTGAGAGAATGCCAAGAGTGTGCAAAGCTGTCATCAAGGAAAAAGGTGGCTACTTTGAAGAATTTGTTTAACACTTTTTTGGTTACTACATGATTCCATACGTGTTATTTCAAAGTTTTGATGTCTTCACTATTATTCTACAATATAGAAAATAGTAAAAATAAAGAAAACCCTTGAATGAATAGGTGTGTACAAACTTTTGACTGGTACTGTATTTCAACAAATTTTTTAATTAGACTCAGCGATATAACTTAGATGCAGAAAGTAAACATCATAGTTGGTCAATTTATGCAACAACTAAGAGTGTGGAAGTGTGGCTACCACACTGTGAACAGTGTGAAGTGAACCCGTGCACATGCACAGATACTGTGTGTGACTGTCTGAGAGTGAAGTCGTGCATCTCACTCATCTCAATATTGCGGTGGTGCTTGTGGCACCTTTAGCATTCTGTCATAAAGAGCACATGGTCAACGTCACAACAAACATATTTTCCCATCTACATAGGTTAAACTAATAAAAATGACTATAAAAGGTGACAATTAAAGTAACAGGGTTGACAAGGTCATCTTAAATCAGCCATAAGAATGAAAGCTTGTTGTGTATACAACAACGAGGGGCAATTGAATGCAAACACCCCCAAAGTGAAATTGTTAAAAATATCTATGGGTAACAGGGTTTTCCACCACAAAACACCAGAAAACGGCCAAAAAGAGTAGAAACAGCTCACCTGCTTTTACACTATGTTTTAACATTTAACATTTACATTCAGTTTTTTATCTAAATAAACACTATGTCACAAGGATATAAAAGACACGCACTCTATTTGTGGAATGACCCGGTAACTTAACACATTCTTATTCTGCATGCTTTAGTTATTCTATTAGATTACATCAGATTGCAATGTGCCAAATAGAAAAGCACTGCAGAGTCTCCTCAGTTTAGAAGATGACAAACTGAAGAATTCTCCAAAAAGTATAGTTCTAAAACTAACGCTATCATCTGCAAAGCAGCAATTAACCTGGCATAGGGAGAGTGGAGAACCTCGGAGCATCTATGGTAAATGTGCAAAGAGTTCTTCCTCACTACGTGACCTGACTTAAACTCCAGGCGCCAGTTACAGGGTACAACATGAGGACTCCAGCTGTACGTTGAGAATCTGTTTACAGTTCGCGAAGGGCTACACGGAACCGTAAATCACGGTATGGTACAAAAGGATACGACTCCGACCAATCGGAACTCGGAGTAGTTGTCACACTTCCAGCTGCTGAACCAGTGACAGTGGGAATCCTTGAAGAACGTAAACATGCCTGCAGAGAGGAGACACAAATACACTCTTCTTAAACACAACTCCGCCCAGACATGACATAGAACACAGGCCTCTGGTCAAAGACGGATAACAAATTATCAGAATAGAGTACATGGGAATTTCATTTTTGGACTGCTAGGTCCCAGACCAAATGGGAGTTACTGTAAATAGAATGGTCATCTATTGCAGTGCAACATATCTGTGTCAGAACATGAAGATCATACATTTGAGTTTTTACTTAATTAACAGGTCAGCATTCTTAGTCTGGGTACTGGTTGAGACTTTAGGATGAAGAATAGAAAGCCAGGGCTAAAGGAGAAATACATCTCCTGAACATACAGTGAGGGAAAAAAAGTATTTGATCCCCTGCTGATTTTGTACGTTTGCCCACTGACAAAGAAATTATCAGTCTATAATTTTAATGGTAGGTTTATTTGAACAGTGAGAGACAGAATAACAACAAAAAAATCCAGAAAAACGCATGTGAAAAAAGTTATACATTGATTTGCATTTTAATGAGGGAAATAAGTATTTGACCCCTCTGCAAAACATGACTTAGTACTTGGTGGCAAAACCCTTGTTGGCAATCACAGAGGTCAGACGTTTCTTGTAGTTGTCCACCAGGATTGCACACATCTCAGGAGGGATTTTGTCCCACTCCTCTTTGCAGATCTTCTCCAAGTCATTAAGGTTTCGAGGTTGACGTTTGGCAACTCGAACCTTCAGCTCCCCTCCACATATTTTCTATGGGATTAAGGTCTGGAGACTGGCTAGGCCACTCCAGGACCTTTATGTGCTTCTTCTTGAGCCACTCCTTTGTTGCCTTGGCCGTGTGCTTTGAGTCATTGTCATGCTGGAATACCCCTCCACGACCGATTTTCAATGCCCTAGCTGAGGGAAGGAGGTTCTCACCCAAGATTTGATGATACATGGCCCCGTCCATCGTCCCTTTGATGCGGTGAAGTTGTCCTGTCCCCTTAGCAGAAAAACACCCCCAAAGCATAATGTTTAAACCTCCATGTTTGACGGTGGGGATGGTGTTCTTGGGGTCATAGGCAGCATTCCTCCTCCTCCAAACACGGAGAGTTGAGTTGATGCCAAAGAGCTCCATTTTGGTCTCATCTGACCACAACACTTTCACCCAGTTGTCCTCTGAATCATTCAGATGTTCATTGGCAAACTTCAGACGGGCATGCATATGTGCTTTCTTGAGCAGGGGGACCTTGCGGGCGTTGCAGGATTTCAGTCCTTCACGGCGTAGTGTGTTACCAATTGTTTTCTTGGTGACTATGGTCCCGTGTAGTTCTGGGCTGATTCCTCACCGTTCTCATGATCATTGCAACTCCACGAGGTGAGATCTTGCATGGAGCCCCTGGCCGAGGGAGATTGACAGTTCTTTTGTGTTTCTTCCATTTGCGAATAATCGCACCAACTGTTGTCACCTTCTCACCAAGCTGCTTGGCGATGGTCTTGTAGCCCATTCCAGCCTTGTGTAGGTCTCCAATCTTGATCCCTGACATCCTTGGAGAGCTCTTTGATCTTGGCCATGGTGGAGAGTTTGGAATCTGATTGATTGATTGCTTCTGTGGACAGGTGTCTTTTATACAGGTAACAAGCTGAGATTAGGAGCACTCCCTTTAAAAGTGTGCTCCTAATCTCAGCTCGTTACCTGTATAAAAGACACCTGGGAGCCAGAAATCTTTCTGATTGAGAGGGTTCAAATACTTATTTCCCTCATTAAAATGCAAATCTATTTATAACATTTTTCACATTTGTTTTTCTGGATTTTTGTTGTTGTTATTCTGTCTCTCACTGTTCAAATACACCTACCATTAAAATTATAGACTGATCATTTCTTTGTCAGTGGGCAAATGTACAAAATCAGCAGGGGATCAAATACTTTTTTCCCTCACTGTATACTGTTATCTATAGAGAAAATAGCATTGCTGCAAACAAAAAAGCTGTAAGATCTGTATCTATATGGCAACACATATACCTAATCTGTTTGTCCCATATGTCTCACCGTAGTCTGTGTGAAAGATCTGTCGGATGAGAAGGAGAAACCACTCCTTGGTCAGACCACCCATGTCTAAACCAGCCTCCCCCACAAATGACACTTTCAGCTTCTTCTTCAAGTCTGCTCGATTTCTAGTCAGCTAAAAGCAGGAGAGCAAGTTAAGTTCAAGAAAGTTGGCCACAGCTTATCAGACCAAGGCATGCCGCATGTCTGAATTTATACAGTACATACCTCGGACGTTTCAGTTTTGAAATGCACTGCATGGAAAGCAGTGAAATAACTGAATTTACATCAAATGATTTGGCTCTTACATTATTGCATACAGAAATAGTAATCAAGCCTCTCTTCCAGGGCTGTCTTCCTAAATAATTTTTTGGTGTGTCTGTTAGATGGGAAATGGTATTACCTCATCCATTGAGTCACTGACCAGCTGCAGCCGTCGGACTTTGATGTTGAGAAAGAGCAAGCTCATGTCCACTCGCTGTCTTCGAGACACTTTGTCCACCAGGCTTTGCTGAAATAAATAACAAGAGCCACTCCTTATGTTGTTACCACAGTACATGATGTTTAAATTGGACCACTGCTGTCTGAGAGGGAGAGTGTATGTTTTCAATCGGATTCAGTGAGATATACACTGTAAATATTGTAAACGTAGTGTTCTGAGTTTTTCCTGACTACAAGATGGACCGGGAAAAACTCAAGGACCTATACAGTATACACACATTCATAAATTATATATATATATATATGCATTTTTTGTACATTAACACTAGGAACTCAATATGCCAATATAAAGAATGGTAAGAGTTAGACTGAGAATGTGATGCATTGTCTGTGCTTTGACAGTGCAATACAATGACACTGTCAAAGATGGATAACAAGGACCCATGTTAGCAGTGACCTCTGTCTCACCCTGGCCATGCTGATCATCTGCTGTTCAGAGTCCTTCTGGATAACAGCCTTCTTCACCACCGTAGACAGAATGAAGGCGAACTGGCAGAATGTAAACCTGGGGACGGGGAGGAACAGGAAAGAACGGGAATATTTTGTTATCATACGGAAATAATGTTTTGGTTTCATCAGGGATTGCGTGATTTTGGTGTATGATACTCATTGAAGACAGTTTCTGGATATATTTGATGTTGCAATCTGATATCATAAACAAATAATCTGTTGTGCTAATGCTGAAAGCTGACACAAGAGGGAGCTCCATTTATTTACAGAGAAATACAGGAACCATAACAGCAAGGGCTGTGGGGAGAATTGAAGAGAACTGGTTAACATAAGCTTTGATCTGATAATATTGTCCTGTAATACCTGGTAGAGTTTCCCTGAGTCTGCCATATTCGATAGTCCTCCATGAAGTCAGTGTGGTCCAGTGTGGGGTTGTAGAAGTCAACAAAGGGCAGGATAGGAGTGCTAGAAATGATATTTGCTGCATCTACAATGGAGAAAAAAGAGAAACAGTATTGAGTTCTCTTGGAGACTGATATATTCTCATGAACTTTGACACCTCTCCTGACCCTCAAACAATGTCTACCCCAGACACATATGGGTAGGAGAACCAGACAAATATGGTTAGGAGACCCAGACCAATATGGTTAGGATAACCAGACCAATATGGTTAAAAGAACCAGACCAATATGGTTAGAAGAACCAGACCAATATGGTTAGGATAACCAGACCAATATGGTTAGAAGAACCCGACAAATGTGGTTAGGAGAACCCGACAAATGTGGTTAGGAGAACACGACAAATGTGGTTAGGAGAACCCGACAAATGTGGTTAGGAGAACCCGACAAATGTGGTTAGGAGAACCCGACAAATGTGGTTAGGAGAACCCGACAAATGTGGTTAGGATAACCCGACAAATATGGTTAGGATAACCAGACAAATATGGTTAGGATAACCAGACAAATATGGTTAGGATAACCAGACAAATGTGGTTAGAAAAACCAGACAAATGTGGTTAGAAGAACCAGACAAATATGGTTAGGATAACCAGGCAAATATGGTTAGGATAACCAGGCAAATATGGTTAGAAGAACCAGACCAATATGATTAGAAGAACCAAACAAATATGGTTAGGATAACCAGACCAATATGGTTAGGATAACCAGACAAAAATGGTTAGAAGAACCAAACAAATATGGTTAGGATAACCAGACCAATATGGTTAGGATAACCAGACCAATATGGTTAGGATAACCAGACCAATATGGTTAGGATAACCAGACCAATATGGTTAGGATAACCAGACCAATATGGTTAGGATAACCAGACCAATATGGTTAGGATAACCAGACCAATATGGTTAGGATAACCAGACCAATATGGTTAGGATAACCAGACAAATAAGGACAGGAGAATTCAATCTCTGTAGAAAGTGCAGTTTAATCCATTACAAGGGATAAACCGACTCCCCTTTTCCCTAAATCTCCACACCACTACACTAACATCCCCCTGCCCTGACCATTGCCCCAGTCTCAGCTCTCTGTGGGGGTGGAGATAGAAGACGTCCTACTCACTGAGGAGGGAGAGGACCTTGGTGGCAGAGGGGATCCACCAGGAGCACTTGGCCATGGGGGGCAGCTCCTCAGACTTGACTGGGAACAGACGGGTGGAGATGAAGAGGTGCAGCCGCTCCACCAACTGTTTGAACCGCTTCTGGGACAGCCTGGGTTAGATAATCATCATCGAGGCATTATCACCATGGCGAGGAAGACATTTTAACTTTCAAAACAGATTGTCATTGTTTGAAAGCTGTGACTGCTCAATTCCTACCAACTGCTACTAAAACAATTTGGACAACGTCATTTATTTAACTTTCCTGGATAAAGAATAACAACATGATTTCTTTCTGAGGACTGTGTTTACTTTGTGGATAACAACTACAGCCTGAAAAAGCATGGGACTGCATAAGACAGAGGAACAATTCCGACTCTTACTTCTTAAACCAGTGCATCAGGAAATAGTGGTCTGCTTCCGCCAGCGCGGCTATTTGCCTCAGTAAGTGTGCATAGATGACATATGTGGCTGGGCTGGTGCACTGAGGGTTCTGCAACAAAGAGGAGCTTTTTCAGCAGTGGCACTGCACTTCAAAAAGGAAATAAAGCTTTACAACAGAAGAAGTCTGGCTTCTAATAAAGACTGGCATTACAGAGGAAACCAGACTATTTTACTTCAAACATGACCTCATCCGTTCCAACGGCAGAGAGAGAGAGCGAGGAGAGAGAGAGAGCGAGAGAGGAGAATAATACCACTGGTATTATAAGGGTTTGACTGACATCAACCAAACCAATCAGACACCACCATATTGCTTATATAGTGCACAACTTTATCAGAGGTGCTATGGGCCCTGGTCTAATGTAGTACACTACTCTATGGGCCCTGGTCAAATGTAGTAAACTACTCTATGGGCCCTGGTCAAATGTAGTGCACCATTTAGGAAATAGGGTGTTAATTGTGATACAAACCCTATAATTAATTAATTAATTATTGTCTTGTCCCTTTCAATTTCACAGGATCTGTCAGAGAGCCTATCAACAGCCCAAAGACAAATCACACTAAATGTAGATGAGAGAACTGGAGAGACTCAATGACCACAAAAAGTTTTTGGCAAGAAAGGGATGGAAGACGTGCTTTTTAATTTACAGTCCTTTAAACCCCATAAAACGTCTGAAACAATAATTAAACCATGAATGGGATAGAGACGAGTCTCCAACCAAAGTCTCAATTTTTAGCAGACAGAAATTGTCCCAGTTCAACTCAGCCATTTCCCAGTCTGCCTACCGAGTCTCTCCCTGGCTGTGTCTAATGCTTGTGTCCATATTTGGCCGGTGCCAAGCCTACCTCTAGTCTGTTGGTCATATGTAAAGTAAACACTGTGCTCTCATTATATCCAGAGCCTGACTGCTTGGGCTATGACTGGAGTCAATGGGCCATGTGGTGAGGGAGCGCATCAAGAGTTTCCTGTGTTTGCCTTTAGACTGAGGGGGGGGGTAATGCGTATCTTTGAATGCAGAAACGGCCTCACTTCTAATGAGAAAATTGCCGTTATTACTGTTACATAACAAAAGGAGTTTGTTATTTATAGCGTGAAATTAAGTATCAGCGGTCAAAAGAGCACATTAGCCAAATCTGTGTGTCATTTGTACCAGTAGTGTGTACATATACCGTACGTGATGCATGACGTTACCTGAACTAGAATGAAATACGCTCTCAGGTCATCCTTCGTCCGTCGACTGCTAAACAAAGCAGACAATATGAAGTTAATTTCATTTCTCATCCAGTATGTAACATTTGCATCAATATTCAAGTCACAGAGCTTTACTATGTAGAGAGGAATCCTTTGATTTGAGTGGCAAATAAAAGAGCACTACACTATAAGAATGCCACACACCCCTTCCATTCTCTCAACAAGCTGTTAATGATCCCCTTCAGCACTGCTCTCTGGGCATCAGGAGGCTGTTGAATCAATGTTAGATCAAATTTAGTGAGAGGTTTTCATTTCAACAACCTAATATAAACATTGCTATTGGTTGCTCTATCATTCTACATACCGTGAGCGATAATGCGTCATAGACAGCATTGACGAATTTGGTATTGATTCCTGAGTCGTCAATCGTGTTGAACGGAGGGCTTGCATCTTTCTGGAAAGAGAAATTAAGAGCACATTTAGATTAGGACTAACACAGGTTAGTTTAGTCAACACTTATTGGTTACACTCTCAGTTCAAGTCTGGTTCACTTTTTTGGAAGGCAAACTTTTTATATTATACACTGGGTGGTTTGAGCCCTGAATGCTGATTGGCTGACAGCCGTGGTATATCAGACCGTATACCACAGGTATGACAAAACATTTATTTTTACTGCTCTAATTACGTTGGTAACCAGTTTAAGCAATAAGGCACCTCGGGGGGTTGTGGTACATTGCCAATATACCACAGCTATGGGCTGTATCCAGGCACATGTTGCGTTGTACCTAAGAACAGCCCTTAGCCGTGGTATATTGGCCAAATACCACACCTCCTTCGGCCTTATTGCTTAATTATAAACTGGGTGGTTCGAACCCTGAATGCTGATTGGCTAACAGCCGTGGTATATCAGACCGTATACCACGTGTATGACAAAACATGTATTTTTACTGCTGTAATTATGTTGGTAACCAGTTTATAATAGCAATAAGGCACCTCGGGGGTTTGTAATATAAGGCCAATATACCACGGGCTGTATCCAGGCACTCCGTGTTGCGTTGTAAATAAGAACAAATTTAGCACGGTTGCTTTAGCAATTTTACTATCACACTTATCCATACAAATAAATTGACATAGTAGTGCAATAAGTCCTTATAAATCATGCTGTATAAATAGCACTGGCTTGACTGACAATACAAATACGAAACCTCAGATTTGAACATGGCACAGACATGGGGATTACCCACCTTAAAGGCAGCATTCAGTTCCAAAAAGGAGCTGAATGTGGTCAAGTAGAAATCATGGACGTGTTTCCAATCGCCTGAGACTGTTGCCTTCTCAATGTCCTCCCTAGTAACCATTAAAAGTAATTTCTGATTAATAATAAGGATTGTGTGTGTGTGTGTGTGTGTGTGTGTGTGTGTGTGTGTGTGTGTGTGTGTGTGTGTGTACTTACTGAAACTCTTTGGCAGTCTTGGTGCGGAGGGCCATTACTGGGTCAGAGGCAAAGCGAGCCCTAACCTCAGGAGGCAGATTGTCAACAGGGATGCGATGTTGATGTTGATGCTTCAGTCTGACATTAGGACAGATGGGGGGAAGCTCTCTACCTGCAGGCGGAGTAACAACACACATATATAAAAAAACGCACAAACACTCTCACCTAAATGTATCATCCCTGAAAATACTATTATATATTAAAGATGCAATATGAAACTTTTTGGGTGACCCGACCGGATTCACATAGAAATGTGAGTTATAGCTTCCCGAGTGCCGCAGTGGTCTATGTCACTGCAGTGCTTGAGGCATTACTACAGATCCGGGTTCGATCCCGGGCTGTGTCGCAGACCGGGAGACCCATGAGGCGACGCACAATTGGCCCAGCATTGTCCGGTTTAGGGGAGGGTTTGGCTGGCATGTCCTTGTCCCATCGCGCTCTAGCGACTCCTGTGACGGGCCGGGCCCATGCACCCTGACACGGTCTCCAGTTGTACGGCGTTTCCTCCAACACATTGGTGCGGCTGGCTTCTGGACTAAGCGAGCAGTGTGTCAAGAAGCATTGCGGCTTGGCAGGGTCGTGTTTTGGAGGACGCATGGCTCTCGACCTTCGCCTCTCCCAAGTCCGTACGGGAGTTGCAGCGTTGGGACAAGACTGTAACTACCAATTGGATACCACGAAATTGGGGAGAAAAAGGGATAAAAGTACAACAAAAATAAATAAATAACAATAAAAATAAAATAAAAATGCATGTGAGTTATAGATCTATCATTCTCATTGAAAGCAAGTCTAAGAAGCGGTAGATCTGCTCTATGGGCGGCACTTCTATGCTTCACATTCTTAAGTTTAGTTTTTGCGTCTTTTACTTTTGGTTTTGTACACCAGCTTCAAACAGCTGAAAATACTATATTTTAGGAAATGGTGTCTTGATTTCTGCATAGTGCATCTTTAACTAATTCCTAATGAAAATGAAGGCGGTAACCCTTATGATCAACTCTACTTGCTGGTAATGAGATCCCAGGTACCAGTGTGTGAGACAGGTGCTTTTATCCACAACATTATAGTTTAACAATCTCAATGAACCGTATAACAAGATAAAACCTGCGTACATGTATTTTTCTTCTCATATCACAACAATGAGCAGCATAGGGCAATGAACTCTCCATATTTTCAAGTATAAGTGACAGCAATATATTAACATCTTTTGAAAACTTCCGTCGCCAGCCCACACAACGGTCGTGGTCATTACACCCAGAACAAGTTCTCCCTATAAAGGAACAGAAGTTCTGAATGGGCCTTTGTCTCCCTCATCTGCATCAAGCATTGATGCTCAAGTCTCCTCTAACATCTTTGATCTCAAGAATAGGAAGCCACGACAACACATCTGCCTGGAGCATCGCTCATTAATTCAAAACAGCCTGTATGGGTCACTTTGAAATTGAAACTAGCCTTTCTTTTGGGAGCGCTATGTGAAAATGATTTCCTTGTAAGCCTCTTAGTATTATTATTAAGTCTCAAAGTGTACCCTGTACCTGAAGGTAACAATATCAAAAATGTGTTAGGTAGCCATACTGATAGCACATGATAGATACAACTTGAGTAAATGCTTCTTGCCGGCACTTTGATATTGGTTCACTATGGCTGCGTTTACACAGGCAGCCCAAATCTTAATTTTTTTTCACTAATTGATGTTTTGACCAATCGGCTCTGATCTTTTCACATCAGATATTTTTCAGAAAAATTTATGAAAATAATTATTGCGCTGCCTGTGTAATTGTCCTGCCTGTGAGCTTTAGAAATCTCAGTTCACAAAAGACTGTTGCTTACTATTCAAGTTGACTCTTGAATGAGGTAATGTGAACATTAGGGTTACCATGACGGACCATACCATGCCGTATGCCAGGAAGGATAAACTGGGAGGAGAGGCTGTGGCTACCATCCTCCTTTCTGTGATTTGAGATGAAGTTGAGAGACGGATATGGCAGCTTTGGTCCACGATCAAGTCCCTATGATAAAAATCACAATTCATTTTACAGAAACCATGGTCTGCGTTTAGACAGGCGGCCCAATTCTGATCTTTTTTCCACAAATTGGTCTTTTGACAAATCACATAAGATCTTTTCACATCAGATATTTTTTAGAGCTGATCTGATTGGTCAAAGAACCAATTAAGTGAATAAAAGAACAGAATTGGCTGCCTGTCTAAACACTGCCATGAGTCTTGGATGTCCAAAAATTGACATCAGGTCCTGGAATTTTAACCGTATAGATTAGAACTATAACAGTATAGAATACAATTCATTCACAGCAAGTACTGTAGCACATAGGGCACCAAAATAAAAGTTGGATACATAAACAAAATGTACAGTATAATGTTTGGGATTTGTTACAGTGATAATGTGGTATATTACTCACAAAGCTGCTATGCTGTTTTATAACATAACAGGGTTAGGGAGAGCTGGCCAAAAGGTCCCACCCTTAGTTTTAACATCAACACATTTCCAAAAGGATAAGCTCTGAGGTCATTGAAATGGTTAAGTTATCATTATCCATTGAAAGAAATTGACATTTTATGACTTCATTGTGACATTGATCCCACATGAAAACGGTTACTTTATTTCTTAATTGGACATGAAAACACATTTAAAGAATATGAAAAATATATAAAAACATTTCATACTAACAGAGCTGGAATGACTGGAAATTGGAGGGAGTCTATCTCTCTCCCTTTCCGCCTGATGCAGTGGTGTGTGGTTTTCTCTCGTAATGTTGAGTAGCATTTCTTCATCGGTTGAAAAGTCTCGTTGAGGTCGCAGTCACATTGCTTTTTCCTTAACTAAAACAGGTTAAAAGAACTCACAACACCCTCATACACGGTACACGCAGTAACAAAACATCAAATAATTTGAAACTAACTCTAAAAGAACATTCTGGACCTGAAACGCTCTCGCGTCTTCATTGTAAGCAGGTGAGCTCGCGCAAAGTTGTCAGCGCGCAGAGACCAGAGTGATGCTGTGGTCAAAGTGAACAGGCACGTGCGTCCGCATTCGATAGGTAATGTCGCCGAAGTCTAGTTTAGGTGCTACACTTAGGTGAGCATACATTATTTATTTTCCACCTAACTGGGTGTATCGTCTATATTTGCAGTGCAGCCGTACACATGCGCCATATTGTCTAAGAGGAGGTTCATAGTTACGAGCTTGGATACCATGGATGTCCTTACGTAAGTGTGCGGTGTTGCTGTGACTGATTTACTTCGCCCAGGCAGGGTCTGTTTAGACTTCGAGGAAACGGCTCGAGAAATTAATTTATCACCAGGTACTGCTAGACTTCATTTGAGATGTTTTTCTGTAGGCCTATTCAATGAATCCAAGTGATAAGGTATCCTACTACCCTGCCCTACTTATAGACTCAACACGATTGTATAACTGTTATTAGACATGATGACTTGACCTTGCGTCACCTTGCTTTTGCCTTTTCTAATAAATACGGTACTGCAAAGTTGATTGTGAAGATAGAGACACTTTCAGCAGCATGAGGCTACTGGTAAGTTCCACTGGTGAGCTCAGGGGAGCCTTCTCCAGCCTTTTACCACAACCTTTTCATTAAGGCCATCACAAACGTCAGATGAGCGCCAGTCACATCATGAACATGTACCAAGCCTTAAATCATCTGGCAGATGAGTAGTGAGGAGGATAATGGCAGCCTCTTCATCACTGTAGTGTGGGATTATTGTTGCTGATGCAAGCAAATTGCTGTTATGTTATGGAACTGATCGCTGACAGAGCAGGATCCTCACAGCTTCATCATTGGGCACTGAGTAAGAGTCGTACAGTATATGCTATAGCCATTCCACCATCCACATGTTCAAGCACACATGTTAGAGATGATTGAGTGTTTTTTTTAGCAGGTTGGCATTTATTGAGATGACTCATGTACTGGATGGAGAAAGCTCTGCAGAGTGGTCACTAGCTGGCACAGCCACAAAGTAAAACAATCTGTTTTTAAACCTAACCTTAACCCCAACCTTAACCACACTGCTAACTCTAATACCTTATGATTTTTTTTCTACAATATAGACAATTTTGACTTTGCAGCTGGTCCATCTCAGCAGAAACCACTCAACTCTGCCTCCAGGGCAAGATTCATGACAATAAACGTCAACCTGCGTTTTCCTACAAAGCCAGAGTGGGGCCAGAGCCTGAGTATAGCCACTAGACTAGACTACTGATTAGCACCACTCTGTGGTGAAGAGCATGGACGCTGGACAAAGCAATCGACTGCTGCTATCAGAGGAGGACTATCCCAGAAGAATATTGATTACATTACTGATGCATATTGTACTAGATTCTCCACAGGCCAATTTGATTTACTATATGAGTGTTGTGGTTTATCATTCCGTTTTCTCTTCAGGATGCTGAATGACAAAATAGTTGAAGACACAGCATTTTGTTTTATAATTTCTAATTAAGATAGTTGATCAGTCAAATAATATATAACACAAATGTACAGAATACAATTGCACTGTAGGGCCACATGCCACGCATGTGATGGTGTGAGTGTCTGACTCAACCAGTAGGTGGTGGAAGCGAGCTATTTAAAATGGTTTCACGCCCTACTCAAAAAAAAAAAATATTCATCACATGCGCCGCATACAACAGGTGTAGACCTTACCGTGAAAGCCCTTAACCAACAATGCAGTTCAAGAAATAGTTAATAAAATATTTACTAAATAAACTAAAGTAAAAAATCGAATCCAAAAGTAACACAAGAAAATTACATAACAATAACGAGGCTAAAAACAGTGTGTACCAGTACCCCGTTATGATGCATTTTGCACCATACTGAATGATGCTGCGTTTTTCATCATATGATGCAAAAATGCATCATACGGGCCAGTTTCTGTATTTTGACATGCAAAACATTTTGGAACTATATCAACAATGAACTAATGAAACAAATACCAAAATATCGTTTTGGGGGGAGTTTCCCTTAAATCCATTGAACCTGTTCTATAAGGAAGACAAGATCAGCAGAACTTTCACATCTTTGTTGAACAAAAATATAAACGCAACATGTAAAGTGTTGGTCCCATGTTTCATGAGCTGAAATAAAAGATCCCAGAAGTTTTCCATACGCACAAAAAGCTTATTTCTCTCAAATGTTGTGCACAAATTTGTTTACATCCCTGATAGTGAGCATTTCTTATTTTCCAAGATAATCCATCCACCTGACATGTGTGGCATATCAAGAAGATGATTAAATGGCATGATCGTTACACAGGTGCGCCTTGTGCTGGGGACAATAAAATGTGCAGTTCTGTCACACAACACAATGCCACAGATGTCTAAAGTTTTGAGGGAGCATGCAATCGGCATGCTGACTGCAGGAATGTCCACCAGAGCTGTTGCCAGATAATGTAATGTTAATTTCTCTACCATAAGCCGCCACCAACGTTGTTTGAGAGAATTCGGCAGTACGTCCAACCGGACTCACAAGCGCAGACCACATGTAACCACGCCAGCCCAGGACCTCCACATCCGGCTTCTTTCGGACAGCTGATTAAACTGATAAACAGACTTCCTGTCTGAATTAAAGCCCTTTTGTGGAGAAAAACTAATTCTGATTGGCTGGGCCTGGCTCCCCAAGTGGGTTGGACGTACCCATGGCTGCGCAGTCATGTGAAATCCATAGATTAGGGCCTAATGAATTTATTTCAATTGAATGATTTCCTTACATGAGCATGTTGCGTTATATTTTTGTTCAGTGTAGTTGCTCCTCTTACTGTATTTGGTTTAATGGATGGCTTTGCATGTAGACCCGACTCCTCCAGATGTGTCTTCTCATTCAAAGAGCTCCAAAGGCTGCGAAATGCAATCATTGTCCAGCCAAGAGAAAGATCAATCTCAGTTGACCCCCCCTACTAAAATACAGCATGGAAAACCTGGCTGTTCTTCCGTAACATTACACATTAAAGTGCAAGACCAGGTTTCCATCTGTGAAATCTATTTGAAAAATCTAGGAAATCTATGAAGAAGAAGAAGTTTTATTTATATAGCGCCTTTCCATAGCTCAAGGTCGCTTTACATTGCACATTACAATACATTCAGAACACACACACATACATCGCAGTCACATAGGATACACACTACCCAAAATGCATGTCAAACAGATATGTCTTCAACTTGATCTTGAATGCACCCACGGATGAGGTATTGCGTAGTGTAAGAGGTAGTGAATTCCATAATTTAGGAGCATTAACACCAAATGACCTCCCACCTACAGTGGACAACCGGAAACGAGGGACGGTCAACAAACCAAGTTCAGCTGATCTAAGGGACCGAGCAGGGCGGTAAGGATAGAGTAAGTCAGAGAGATATTGGGGAGCAAGACCATTTAATGCTTTAAAAGTTAGAAGCAATACCTTAAAGTGGATACGTGATGCCACAGGTAGCCAGTGAAGGTCATGAAGCAGAGGAGTGATGTGAGCAGAGCGCCTAGTGGAGGTGAGAACTCTTGCTGCTGAGTTTTGAACATACTGTAATCTTGCAATAAGTTTTTGGGAAGACCAAGAAGTAAGGCATTGCAATAGTCCAAGCGTGAAGTGATTAATGCATGAATTAGAGTTTCAGCATCAGCTAAAGTGAGAGAAGATCGGAGACGAGCAATATTACGAAGATGGAAAAAAGAGTTTTTAACAAGAGAAGAAATGTGAGAGCCAAAAGATAGAGTTGAATCGAATAAGACACCAAGGTTACGAATCAATGTCGAAGGCTTAACGTGGATTCCATCAACATCAAAGGACTGATCAATCCTTTTGGCTGAGGCAGCAGGACCAATCAATAATATCTCAGTTTTATTATCATTCAGTTTAAGGAAATTCAGGGACATCCATTTCTTGATGTCCCTGATACATTCAGTGAGTGAGTCAGGCAAAGATAACCTATCAGAGCTGGTGGTGAGGTAGATTTGAATATCATCAGCATAGCAATGGAACTGAAGTCCGTGCCTGCGTATGATATCACCGAGTGGATATATGTAGATGATGAATAATAGTGGGCCAAGAACCGAACCTTGAGGGACACCCTGTGTAAGTGAAGCAGTGGCAGATCTAAACCCTTGTATAGTGATATAATACTTTCTGTCGCTAATGTTGGAGATGAGCCAAGAATTTGTTATGATGTCACTCAGTTATTACAAACAAAGTAGTCATTGTTTGTTTACTAGGTAAAATACATAACCTCACTTTATCCATCTCCTAATTGTTGTCAAATAATTTGTGAAATACACACAAACTTCAGTTTACAATAACTGTTATAAATATTATATCTAATATTTTAAGCATATAATGGTTTCTGCCTATTTTTCAAACAAACCTATGCTGTAAAACTGGAAAAGTTCTGGCTACTCAAACATTTTGAGGAAACCTAAAAAAAAAAATGTTAAGAAACTTAAATAGCTAAATTGAGCAGTACTACCTTCATATGTACTAAAGTGAGCAGTACTACCCCTACCTACATGTACAAATTACCTCGACTAACCTGTACCACCACACACTGACTCAGTACCAGTACCCCCTGTATATAGTCTCGCTATTGTTATTTTATTGTGTTACTTATTATTAAAACATTTTCTTTAGTTTATTTAATAAATATATTCTTAACTCTATTTCTTGAACTGTATTGTTGGTTAAAGGCTTGTAAGTAAGTGTTTAAACGATAAGGTTTTTAAATGTTGTATTCGGCACATGTGACAAATAAAATTGTATTTTATTATGAGTAATACAAATGCAATTCTTTTGAGTAAGGTATACTTATATTTAAAGAGACCACTAAGCCACGCCTCCTATAATTTCCCAGTGTGCCTTTCCTTTTTGATTGAATTGTTACCACCCATGACTACTTGTTAGTGACAGTGGTTGTTGAATTGGTTCATTAGCACTCCTGTGGTTTTCCTAGGCAAATATTATAATTAATTTTGAACCATTACATATATCATATGGCCTTATACGGTGGCCTGAAACTCATAGTTTACAGGCCACATCAGGCCTGTGAGTAAGATTGAAAAATTCCACAAACTTTCCCTTTTTTTCCCCCAGTAATTGTAAAAAACATGATTTCTGGAAAACCTGGAATATTTACCAGACTTTTGCAACCCTAACTGTAAATCACGTTATGCTGGCTTGCAAAGGGATGTGTAATTCCTATTGGAATATAGCCAGCGTTAGGCTATCCAACAGTTGAAATGTGTATTCACCCGCAACCTGCATTCATAATGACTACCAGGGTTAAGAACAGTGGGAGGAAACTACCTAAGCCTTTTAAACTGGAACAAACATTTCAGTAACAAAAATGCAAAAATTCAATGATTGGATATAATAAAATATTTATCTTTGTGTAGCATAACATTTGATCAATCACTCAATGTACATGCAAAAACACAGATATTAAAAACAACTTCCACAAAAATCTACCTGCGGTAGAGCATTCTGGGGAAAAAAGTTAATTTGTTAAAAACAAATGTGTTGGTGTGACTTCTCATTTAGTTTGCAGTCGTTACAAAATAAACATTTGAAGTATTAATGACTTTCATTGACTTTGAGTACAATTTACTATAATTATTTGAGTTAAAAAGGAATTGGGGTTTACAGTGTACACCAAGGCTTTGCAGAATGATTCACACATCCGTAATAAAGAGGTGATGTCATATCACTGCATGTTCCTCGTAAAGACCTGAATCACACGAGATGTTCCCGCATGCCTCGACTGATATCTAAATTAGGTTCAGGCAGCTACTGTAAAGTTTAAACTGTACAGACTGCTCCATGTGTGCACCTACCCCCGTTCCACCCATTACCAATACACATTACGGCCCACCTGTCAGAGAGACATTTCCAACCGTAACATGACCGTGTGTCTACGCAGCCAAGACCCTGGGTGCTCTCTGACATTGCTGCTCTGGCTCCAGGGGAACATGGCTCGGATGACACTGTCACCTTTTTGCAGTGGGATACAAATCCCTTTGGAATGACTCTCCGCTGTCACCATGACCTGTAAGGTTCTAACACGGCGGGCTACTTCACGGTTTGATATGTTTATGGCTTCAGATTACCACATTTGAAAGCCTTGGCTCTTCGTCAGTTGGACCCTAAAACTGGATCATTCCATTTTAATTAACAAGACAGGCTTTATTGGTGTTTTCCACGAAGACACCTGAGAGGTGGGGACTGGAGGGCCATGTTAGGTAACATACTTTTGTTTAGAGCCTGTTTTAATGGGGCTAAATACACTTGCTGCTATTGATTGGACTCAGTCAACATGTCCTGCTTTTTACAAGGCAGAGCGAGGCCTCAATGTTCTTGGCAGAGCTTGAATTCTAATGAAGTCCTAGCAGCAGCGTTGACGAGGTTGACTTTTGTGAGAAACTGACTATTCAGAGTCAATGTGGGAAAGATGCTTGCGACTTACCTCAAGCCATTCTGAGACTGGTCATCTAAAGCCCTTTCAATCTGTGTTGCCTAAACCTTACGATGTGTACAGAAAATATGACAATCATATTAGTGACAACACCAAAGTAACGTCAATGTGGTTGAATGGTTTTACCATTACCTCTTTCCTGAGTCGTTGAGTTGGCCTGAGACTGGACTGAAATCCACATCGGTTAAAATGTACCATCACTGCACAAAAGTCTAAACAATTTCCAGGACAAAGAAAATAGTGTTGTCCCCACTGAGGCATGTTCAAATTTCAACACAGCTTTTGTTCTTTACATTCCAAATAAGCATTTTCAAGCCTTCTCTCTCACTCCCACCAAGCCCCCCTAAAGATTATAAATAACTTAACCGGTCCCAAAATGGGGAACTGAAAGCTGAAGGTGTAGTCTCATAGCAACAGGAAGTCTGTTTATTGCAGATTATAATTTCCTGTTTTATATATCTGTGGTTTGAATAGTGTATGAAAGTATTGAAGGCCTAATTGATTTGAACAGTGTTTACTGTAACTAGGGTAAGGAGTTTTACAGAAGTGTGATCAGACCAGGAAAAACTCGGGGTCATAGTTTTAGACCCAGGGGGTTTCCTATAGGGTTAGGACCTGACCTGATGTTTCATATTACTTTACAGTGCCTTCAGAAAGTATTCACAACACATTCTGTTGTGTTACAGCCTGAATTTAACATTGATACAATAGAGATTCTGTGTCACTGGCCTACACACAGCACCCCATAATGTCAAAGTGGAATTATGTTTTTCTAAAGTTTTACAAATTAATAAAAAATGAAAAACTGAAATGTCTAGAGTCAATAAGTATTCAACCCCTTTGTTATGGCAAGTATGGACTCACAATGTGTGCAATAATAATGAATATATTTGTTAATGAATACCTAATCTCTGTACCCCACAAATACAATTATCTGTGAGGTCCCTCAGTTGAGCAGTGAAATTCAAACACATATTCAACCACAAAGACCAGAGAGGTTTTCCAATGCCTCACAAAGAAGGGCACCTATACTGTAGATGTGTAAAATGTAAAAATAAAAAAAGCAGACATTGAATATCCCTTTGAGCGTGGTGAAGTTATTAATTACACTTTAGATAGTATATCAATACACCCAGACACTACAAAGATACAAGCGTCTTCCTAACTCAGTTGCCGGAGAAGAAGGAAACCACTCAGGCATTTCACCATGAGGCCAATGGTAACTTTAAAACAGTTGCTGTTTAATCGCTGTGATAGGAGAAAACTGTGGATGGATCAACAACATTGTCGTTACTCCACAATACTAACCTAATTGACAGAATGAAAAGAAGGAAGCTTGTACAGAAAAATATTCCAAAACATGCATCCTGTTTGCAACAACGCAATAAAGTAATACTGCAAAGAATTTGCCTTTTGTTTTAAATACAAACTGTTATGTTTGGGGCAAATCCATTAGAACACATTACTGGGTACCACTCTCCATATTTTCAAGCATAGTGGTGGCTGCATCATGTTATGGGTATGCTTGTAATCGATAAGCTAAGCACAGGCAAAACCCTAGAGGAAAACCTGGTTCAGTCTGCTTTCCAACAGACATTGGAGATTAATTCTCCGATTAATTCTCCTTTCAGCAGGACAATAACCTAAAACACAAGGCCGAATCTACACAGGAGTTGCTTACCAAGAAGACAGTTAATGTTCCTGAGTGGCCAAGTTATTCTAAAGGTGCTTTCATGCAAATTAGATATTTCTGTATTTCAATAAATGTGCACACCTTTCTAAAAACATGTTTTCACTTTGTCATTATGGGGTATTATGTGTAGATGACAAAATAAATATATTTAATCGATTTTGAATTCAGGCTGTAACACAACTAAATGTGGAATAAGTCAAGGGATATGACTACTCTCTGAAGGCACTTTAGATACTGTAAAACAGTACGTTAGCTGGACATGGTGACATATCAAGTTCCACTCTGATAGGTTAGCTGTCTATGAATAGTTATTATAGGGATATCAGAAAGTAATTGAAAGGGATCCCTTCTTCAGCTTGGTTTGATTACCTTTCTGTTCTGCCTCCTGTCCACACTCACATCCTTGATGCTTAGCAATGGCTGTGGGACACCACATGATGTATGAATCATTGTCATCGTCTCCAAGAGGTGTTTGGTAATATCTCGTCCTGTGCCATTGAGAAAATTCAAAACAAAACGAGACATGACCTTTTTCAAGGTCAGTCTCGTAAAAAGAGGCATTCTTGCATTCTAACCACCCGCTATTCAAAGTGCTCTGAACAAATTAAGGGAATTGTTCACAAGCATTGGCACATTCTAAAATCCGATGATAGTCTCGGTAATGTGTTTTCGGACCTTCCCTTGGTCGTATTCTCGCAGGGCAGAAATCTCAGAGACCAATTGGTAAACTCTGATTTACCACCCCAAGATATTCCTGAACAACGTCTATTTGCGCCCCTACTGGATGGAAATTACAAGTCTAATGATCTAATAAATGTAGATCCTTCAAACACCCCCAGACAGGGAAACAGATCCCAATCAAAGGTGTTATTACATGCTCCACTAAGGCAGTTATTGTCACGATCTTCATAACGGACAGACCAAGGCGCAGCGAGGCATCCAGTATACATGTTTATTTAACGTAACAAAATGAAACACACGTAACTGGGCAAAATAAACAAACGTAACACACTGGGCTCGTGACGCGCACTCTGGTGCGGGGAGCAGGAACCGGCCGTACTGGGCTCATGACGCGCACTCTGGTGCGGGGAGCAGGAACCGGCTGTACTGGGCTCATAACGCGCACTCTGGTGCGGGGA
The DNA here is from genome assembly GCA_030435695.1 of Brachymystax lenok tsinlingensis. Classification (NCBI taxonomy): domain Eukaryota; kingdom Metazoa; phylum Chordata; class Actinopteri; order Salmoniformes; family Salmonidae; genus Brachymystax; species Brachymystax lenok. Next base: position 14,078,222 of record CM059780.1, on the reverse strand, counting down.
GCAGGAGCAGGATGTACTGGGTTCCCGACGGGTACAGGAATCCTGGAGCGTGGAGCAGGGACAGGACGTGCTGGATTCTCTAAGCGCACAGGGAGCCTGGTGCGCGGAGCCGGAACAGGACGTGCTGGACTCTCTAAGCGCACAGGGGACCTGGTGCGCGGAGCCGGAACAGGACGTGCTGGACTCTCTAAGCGCACAGGGGGCCTGGTGCCCGGAGCCGGAACCGGACGTGCTGAATCCACTACACGCACAGGAGACCTGATGCGTATAGCCGACACCCTTCTCCCAGGTTGTTCACTCACCCTGGCTTCACCGATAAGGGGAGCTGGAATGTCGTGCACCGGGCTGTGCGCGCGGACCGGAGACACTGCACGCAGAGCCGGCGCAGGATATTTCGGTCCCATCAGGCACACTGGAGACCTGGCACGCAGAGCCTGCACCACCCTTCCAGGCTGCACACTCACCCTAGCCCGACAGATGAGTGGCGCTGGAATTTCGCGCACCGGCCTATGCATGCGCACTGGAGACACCGTGCGCACAACTGCATAGCACGGTGTCTGCTCAGTGCGACGCACCCTCCAACGCTCCCTCCAGAGAGCACGAGGAGTTAGCTCAGGAGTCCCTCCTGAACCGGCCAAACTCCCCGTGTGCCCCCCCAAAAAAGTTTTTTGGGGCTGCCTTTCGGTCTTCCTAGCCAGGCGAGGTCTAACAAACTCTCCTCTATCCGGATCCCATGCTCCATATAGATCCTCGTACCTGCGCCGCTCCTTTTTCGCCGCTTCTTCCTCCCTGAGACCATAATCCTCCGGCTGAGACCATGGTCCTTTTCCCTCCAAAATCTCATCCCATGTCCAAGATCCCTTGCCATCCAAAATCTCCTCCCAAGTCCAATGTTCCCAAGTCTCTCGCTGCTTGGTCTTCTTATGGTGGGTTATTCTGTCACGATCCTCGGGAAGGACAGACCAAGGTGCAGCGAGGCATCCAGTATACATGTTTATTTAACGTAACGAAACAAAACACACGTAACTGGGCAAAATAAACAAACGTAAACGAAGACCGTGAAGTTGAAACATAACTGACAAAACCAACACAGCTATGACCAAACAATAACCCACAAAACCTATACGAAAACCCCAAACATATATATGGTTCCCAATTAGAGACAACGACACACAGCTGCCTCTAATTGGGAACCATTACCCCAACATACAGTGGAGCAAAAAAGTATTTAGTCAGCCACCAATTGTGCAAGTTCTCTCACTTAAAAAGATGAGAGAGGCCTGTAATCATCATAGGTACACTTCAACTATGACAGACAAAATGAGGAAAAGAAATCCAGAATATCACATTGTAGGATTTTTAATGAATTTATTTGCAAATTATGGTGGAAAATAAGTATTTGGTCACATACAAACAAGCAAGATTTCTGGCTCTCACAGACCTGTAACTTCTTCTTTAAGAGGCTCCTCTGTCCTCCACTCGTTACCTGTATTAATGGCACCTGTTTGAACTTGTTATCAGTATAAAAGACACCTGTCCACAACCTCAAACAGTCACACTCCAAACTCCACTATGGCCAAGACCAAAGAGCTGTCAAAGGACACCAGAAACAAAATTGTAGACCTGCACCAGGTTGGGAAGACTGAATCTACAATAGGTAAGCAGCTTGGTTTGAAGAAATCAACTGTGGGAGCAATTATTAGGAAATGGAAGACATACAAGACCACTGATAATCTTCCTCGATCTGGGGCTCCACGCAAGATCTCACCCCGTGGGGTCAAAATGATCACAAGAACGGTGAGCAAAAATCCCAGAACCACACGGGGACCTAGTGAATGACCTGCAGAGAGCTGGGACCAAAGTAACAAAGCCTACCATCAGTAACACACTACGCTGCCAGGGACTCAAATCCTGCAGTGCCAGACGTGTCCCCTGCTTAAGCCAGTACATGTTCAGGCCCGTCTGAAGTTTGCTAGAGAGCATTTGGATGATCCAGATGAGGATTGGGAGAATGTCATATGGTCAGATGAAACCAAAATATAACTTTATGGTAAAAACTCAACTCGTCGTGTTTGGAGGACAAAGAATGCTGAGTTGCATCCAAAGAACACCATACCTACTGTGAAGCATGGGGGTGGAAACATCATGCTTTGGGGCTGTTTTTCTGCAAAGGGACCAGGACGACTGATCCGTGTAAAGGAAAGAATGAATGGGGCCATGTATCGTGAGATTTTGAGTGAAAACCTCCTTCCATCAGCAAGGGCATTGAAGATGAAACGTGGCTGGGTCTTTCAGCATGGCAATGATCCCAAACACACCGCCCGTGCAACGAAGGAGTGGCTTCGTAAGAAGCATTTCAAGGTCCTGGAGTGGCCTAGCCAGTCTCCAGATCTCAACCCCATAGAAAATCTTTGGAGGGAGTTGAAAGTCTGTGTTGCCCAGCGACAGCCCCAAAACATCACTGCTCTAGAGGAGATCTGCATGGAGGAATGGGCCAAAATACCAGCAACAGTGTGTGAAAACCTTGTGAAGACTTACAGAAAACGTTTGACCTCTGTCATTGCCAACAAAGGGTATATAACAAAGTATTGAGATAAACTTTTGTTATTGACCAAACACTTATTTTCCACCATAATTTGCAAATAAATAAATAAAAAATCCTACAATGTGATTTTCTGGATTTCTTTTTCTCATTTTGTCTGTCATAGTTGAAGTGTACCTATGATGAAAATTACAGGCCTCTCTCATCTTTTTAAGTTGGAGAACTTGCACAATTGGTGGCTGACTAAATACTTTTTTGCCCCACTGTAGATATATAACACCTAGAACATAAAAACCCTACACCAAAACCAAAACAAAACACGCCAGCCTGTCTTTCCAGGCCTGGACGTGACAGTTATTTATCTTATAACATGTCCTTGTGGTAAAAATTATGTGGGTAAAACAAAGCGCGAATTAAAAGTACGTATCTCGGAGCATCGTAGCACCATTAGATGCAAAAACTTGACTTACCCAGTTGCGGACCATTTTTTTGGAAGCAAACCACTCGATTTCGTCTCTGCGTTATATTGGCATTGAACATGTCACCCTCCCTAGGAGAGGGGGTGACCTCGATAATTTATTGTTAAAACGAGAGGCTGCCTGGATATTTAATTTAAAGACCCTCGCTCCCTTCGGTCTCAACATAGACTTTGGTTTCAGATCATTCTTGTGATTGTGACTTTGCCATTGTGGTTGTTTGTAGGCTTATGTAGCCTAAATATAATCTATGATCGTATGCTATCCATTTGTTTTTTGTATGCCATTTTAATATCTCAGCATTAACCAATGATATTAGGCCACACTTGGCCATGATTACAGACACCTGTGTGTGTCACGGTTTGTTGATGGAGCGGACCAAGACGCAGTGAGGTTTCCAGTATACATACTTTAATTAAGTGCAAACTGGCAAATAAACAAAGACCGAACCCTCACGCCAGTACACACACAACTACAAACAATAACCCACAATGCAGGTGGGAAAAGAAACAACCTAAATAGGATTCCCAATTAGAGGCAACGACAACCAGCTGCCTCTAATTGGGAACCACACTCAAAAAACCACCATGAAGTCTGTAAGACAACCCTAGTCACACCCTGGCCTAACCCCCATAGAGAAACTAAGAGGGCTCTCCATGGCCAGGACGTGACAGTGTGTGTCCTTTGACACTATATAAACGAGTCACCCCGCAGTGTTTGTGATTATACCCTGATGAAGACAGCTTGCCTGTCGAAACGTTGGACATAAAATATTTTTTGCATCTGAGCTCCTAGAGTGTGCGGCTCTTCTTTGTTTTCAAAATATCTCGTCCTGTACCTGGCAGCACTGTGCTTCCACATATTTGTCTGTCTGTTTGTTTGTTTTTTACTCAGTGCTGTACTCTGTAGTTATCCTAACAGAGCTACCACTCTAACTATTGGACTTCTGTTACACTTGATCAATATGTTCTAGCTTTAGCCAGCCAGCCTGTAATTGTTGTCTGCACTACTGAATCCATTACTTAAAGCTAGAAAACCTGGGAATCTCGGACATCTAGTCACAGTGTCACTCACGCGCCATCAGTGTTAATAATGGGAAGGACCTTGTCAGCTTCATAGGCTAGCATCCTCTCTGGTGGTGGTCATATCTGGGAACTACTGAACCTGTGCATGGCTCACAACTGACCCAAATCACCTTGTCCAGCGGTGCACTTGAATCGCCACATCTAGTGTCACATACCGTTAACGTGACACAGTAGTTACAGTGTCACTCATGCGCCATCAGTGTTAAGGACTTTGTTAGCCTCACAGGCTAGCATCCTCTCTGGTGGCGGTCATACCTTTGGCATGTTTTACAAGGTCTGCCAGACACAACCCATCTACATTAGGCTACATTTTGGGAGCTTCATTTTGGGAGCTATTCCCAAACAGTGAGCGATGTCATGGCTGAGCGTGGATGGCTTTGAAAGAAATGACATTCCGTGACCGAGCGGTGCTGACTGAACGCTAATTTTAGACCTCCCGACTGCGATGCCGTCATGGTTTTGTAATGAGATCTATTCGTCAGAATTTGCTCTTAAGGCTTTGCTGATTTACCATTGCAGTAGTACGGTGACACTGCATGTACGTGCATTAGCACCTGATTCTTAGACTAATGCTAACATTTGGGAGGAGTGATGCCCTACAGCCTTAACTACAAGGCTATTCGATTATCAGCTATTTTACGTAATCAATGACTTGTTGATTTCGACACACTCCCTGACATGTGGATGGCTTGCTTTCAAAGCCTTTCACTATGTCTGACTTAGGATGAGAAAACCTCACATACATTCATGAAATTGTCTCTTATGGAGAACAAATATAGCCTAGTTTCCATAGCAAAATCATAATTTTAGTATATAGTTTGTAAATCCCTATTTAATGTTGAGTACAGACAAAAAAAAATTCCTCAGCACTTCATTTTTGACAAAATGTTTGGTTATCTTTGTTGCAACATAAAGAGCCCTTTGAAGGACTTCCCCAGTCGGCCCAATTATTGCCAGACTTGTGTGTTTATGTGTGTGTGCATGTGAGTGTGTGTGTATGTGTTTGTATTTGCATTATCATAGGGAGAGAGAAAGAGAGTGTGTGTGTGTGTGTGTGTGTGTGTGTGTGTGTGAGACCTTCCCAGGCACCTTTTGACTGGTACTGTGTGTGTGTGTGTGTGTGTGTGTGTGTGTGTGTGTGTGTGTGTGTGTGTGTGTGTGTGTGTGTGTGTGTGTGAGAGCCAAGGCACTAAGCTTTTATTTTACTTGGCTGGCTCTCACACTGCTGAGAGCAGCTGAAAGAAGTCTTTGGCCAGTGGTATGGCCCGGACCCAATGCCTTCATTTATGCCATTTCCGTTTTTCTACCTTGTTCTTGAACAAAGGCTGATTGTGACAAACTTTCACAGACTGGCTTCAATCCTGTTAGTGACACTAGTATGAAGACTGAAAAGGTCACAAGCACCTTTTTTATCCTATAACGGATTTTACTACGACTTCCCAGCAATATTACAGCCTAGCGCATCAAAGTGAAGGACAAATGATGACCCCTGCATTGTGTTTGATAAAAGTAAAATCTGTCAAATAGCACACCTCTAACTTTGTACAGTACTAATGCAATTAGTAAAACCAGTCACACTATGAAATGCTACCAAATAAACCACAATTCATTCATAATTCTGTGAATATATAAACTCAGCAAAAAAAGAAACGGCCCTTTTTCAGGACCCTATCTTTCAAAGATAATTTGTAAAAATCCAAATAACTTCACAGATCTTCATTGTAAAGGGTTTAAACAATGTTTTCAATGCTTGTTCAATGAACCATAAACAATTAATGAACATGCACCGGTGGAATGGTCTTTAAGACACTAACAGCTTACAGACGGTTGGCAATTAAGGTCACAGTTATGAAAACTTAGACACTAAAGAGGCCTTTCTACTGACTCTGAAAAACACCAAGAGAAAAATGCCCATTTTAATAAAGATGCCCTGCTCATCTGCGTGAACGTGCCTTAGGCATGCTGCAAGGAGGCATGAGGACTGCAGATGTGGCCAGTGCTAATAAATAGCAATGTCTGTACTGTGAGATGCCTAAGACAGCGCTACAGGGAGACAGGACGGACAGTTGATCGTCCTCGCAGTGGCAGACCACGTGTAACGACACCTGCACAGGATCGGTACATCCGAACATCACACCTGCGGGACAGGTATAGGATGGCAACAACAACTGCCCGAGTTACACCAGGAATGCACAATCCCTCCATCAGTGCTCAGACTGTCCGCAAGGCTGAGAGAGGCTGGACTGAGGGCTTGTAGGCCTGTTGTAAGGCAGGTCCTCACCAGACATTACCGGCAACAACGCACAAATGGGCTCTTCACTGACGAGTCATGGTTTTGTCTCACCAGGGGTGATGGTCGGATTCGTCGAAAAAAAAATGTTTATCGTCGAAAAAATTAACGTTACACCGAGGCCTGTACTCTGGACCGGGATCGATTTGGAGGTGGAGGGTCCGTCATGGTCTGGGGCGGTGTGTCACAGCATCATTGGACTGAGCTTGTTGTCATTGCAGGCAATCTCAACGCTGTGCGTTACTGGGAAGAAATCCTCCTCCCTCATGTGGTACCCTTTCTGCAGGCTCATCCTGACATGACCCTCCAGCATGACAATGCTACGAGCCATACTGCTCATTTTGTGGGTGATTTCCTGCATTACACAAATGTCAGTGTTCTGCCATGGCTAGCGAAGAGCCCGGATCTCAATCCCATTGAGCACGTCTGGGACCTGTTGGATCCGAGGATGAGGGCTAGGGCCATTCCCCCCAGAAATGTTCGGAAACTTGCAGGTGCCTTGGTGGAAGAGTGGGTAACATCTCACAGCAAGAACTGGCAAATCTGGTACAGTCCATGTGGAGGAGATGCACTGCAGTACTTAATGCAGCTGGTGGCCACACCAGATACTGACTGTTACTTTTGATGTTGACTCCCCCTTTGTTCAGGGACACATTATTCAATTTCTGTTAGTCACATGTCTGTGGAACTTGTTCAGTTTATGTCTCAGTTTTTGAATCTTATGTTCATACAAATATTTACACATGTTAAGTTTTCTGAAAATAAACGCAGTTGACAGTGAGAGGACGTTTCTTTTTTTGCTGAGTTTAAAACCAGTCTGCACACCACTAAGGTGAATTGGTTGAGTCTTGACTCTTGATTGACAGTGTTGGGGTAATGTATTGATGCTCGAGTGCCAAATCAACACAAATGGATAAGAAAAGGTCTAAGCCATCAGGTGCCCAGTTTAGGGAAAAAAGGAAAGAACGGGCAAAGATAAAGTTATGCAGCTATGCCATCTCTTTATGAGTATAATATTATGCATGTAATGAAACAGGCTAGTATAAGACTTATGTTTGTTAGCCTATGTTGCTATGTTGCTTGCTATGCTATTACACATACATAACATTGGATATCGTTTCACACAGTTTCATCATGATAATGTGTGTAGCCTGCAGCAAAACGATTACAACCTAACTAGCACATTATTGATGTGATCAACTTTCATTGAGGTGACATCATAAAGGTTTTCTGTGATTGGATTGACTAGGTCCTGAGCTCAGTAAGGGGAATTTACAATGCTGTAGGCTAACTTAAAAGACGTCTATATTTTGCAGATATTTTGTATCTTTTGTGATATATTGAGTCTTTTGGGGTGTCTTATGCTAGAATTAGCCAAGGAGGTTGTATGGTTCATTTGGTTCCTATTCTGAAAGTTTGATAAATTGTGCATAATGCAATGTATATTTAATTGTGAAACAAATGTATTTAGGGTGTCAGACTCATATACTGTATTTATTTCAATGCAAATTCAGGGGCACTTCTGAAATATTTTGAAGCACCCTCTGGCATTGGCCAGGATGAGGAGCCATCTACCTCCTCAGCCACACAGGCCTCTTCAGAAATGATCTCAGAGACTCAGGATGAGGAGCCATCTACATCCTAAGCCACACAGGCCTCTTCAGAAATTATCTCAGAGCCTCAGGATGAGGAGCCATCCACCTCCTCAGCCACACAGGTGTCTTCACAAATGTTGTCTCAGCCCGAGGATGAAGACCCATTTGCTTCCACTTCTCCCCAGAATGATTCTTCAGGTGTGTTTGTGCGCATGCGCACGTGTGTGTGTGGGTACACGCACATGTGTTTGTGTGCATCCCTGCATAACACAAACAAAATAAATAATTTCCCTTTTGTAAAGTTTTAAGTTTCCATATTGTAGGTAACAATGATGATTTAATTATTACAGGGTATGTATGTGGGATGTTCCACCACTATAAATGATGTGAATAACGTGTGTAAACTAATGCCTATGTGCTCTCCATTAGAAATGCCTGTAGCTTCATCCCCACCAAATCCTGCTGCTGAGGATGAACCACTGTCTACAGACCCTGCTGACTGGCCTTCAGTTCTGACTAACAGAATTCGGACACAACTAGTTTGCAGAGGACCAAGGGAGGTAACACCTAACTTTGTTTTCCCAAGGAATGAGAGTTATGGAAGAAGATGCCACCACCACCACCTTGGTGAGCGGTGAAAAAATCCCTAGAAGTTGGTTGAAAATTTATTTAGCAAACTCAGGACTGACATCACATCACCAGCTACCTTAGCCACCAAATACAGAATGAACTCATTGAAGGTCATTTCAATAATGGTGATTGACATCAAGCTGGCAAAATTCTTCTCTATCATTCTATATTTTATGGGGTTATTGGAGGCAGAGGTGTCTACGGGCCTTCATTTGGCATCACTGATTCTCAAAATTCATTTTGAGGACTGCAGAGGACAGTCATGATAATGGGGCCAACATGAGAGGCAAAAACAAAGGTGTCCACGCCAGACTCCTGTACATTATTCCAAGAGCTCTATTTGTGCCATGTGGGGCTCACACATTGAACCTGGTTGTGGCTGATGGTGCTAAACGTTCTGTTGATGCCACAGGTTACTTTGGCATCATACATAAACTGTACACCTTGTTCTCAGCCTCCACACACTGATGGGCCATCCTGAACATGTGGACATCACTTTGAAGTGATGTCAGGTGGACATGTGGACATCACTTTGAAGATGTGGACTGAGACAAGGTGGGAGAGTAAAGTTAAGAGTGTCGAGCCACTGAGGTATCAGGCAGCAGCAGTGAGAGAGGCACTGATTGAGATGAGGGATAAAACCAAAGACCCTGTGATAAAGATTGAGGCCAGTCCTTGTCAGAGGAGGTGGGATCATACTGCTTCAGCATCTGTATAGTGGTGTGGTATGACATCTTGAGCCAGATCCAACATGTGAGCAAGCTGATGCAGTCTCCCAGTAAGCATGTGGATGTTGCAGTCAGTCTTCTCAGAAAGACAGAGAGAGGTCTCAGCAACTACATGGCAACAGGCTTCATGACTGCACAAATGTCAGCCAAGGATACTTGCGAGGGTATGAATGTAGAGGCTGTTCTACAACAAAAAAAGGCTGAGGTCCACAAAGCGGCACTTTTCATACAAATCATTTGATGAGCCTGAGTGATTCCCTAAAGAAGCTGGAGGTGACATTTTTCAATGTCGTTGTTGAGCCCTTCAGGAAAGATTTTCCACATTGGAAAATGTGGGAGAGAAGTTTGGAGTGTTGTCAACCTTCCAAAGTCTCTCAAATGAGGAGCTGACAGAACAATGTGAGGCCTTTAGTATGACAATGCACCATAAAGAACACTCAGACTTGGATGGCAGAGAGCTTGCACAGGAACAGAAGAACTTGCCTGACTTGCCATTGAAGACCATGACCCTGCTTGAGCTGCTGATATTTATACACAAAAGGGAGCTCTCAGAAATGTATCCAAATTTGTGGACTGCTCTCAGAATTTGTCTTACTCTTCCAGTGACTGTAGCTGAAGCAGAGAGGAGCTTTTCAAAGCTGAAGCTCATCAAATCCTACCTGAGGTCCACCATGTCACAGGAACGCCTTAGTGGCCTTCCTGTCATCAGTATTAACCACGTAATTGATGGGCAGATTTAGGTTTAGATGGCAGTTGTGCAATTTAGTTTGTGTGTTTCTTGTTTGAAGTGCAATAGTGTAATAATCAGGTTCTCTTCTTTATAAGTTTGTTATTCTTTCAGCGAGACATAAATCTGTCTGCAGGCTATGAATGTGTGATTGATCTGGCAGTAGTCAACCCAGTCCGTGTTTCAGCTGAATACTATATATTGATCTGTTAAAGGGAAATCTCAAAATCTTCAGCACCACCCCAACATCAACATATGTGAAAATGGCACGTATCTATATTCTGTAGTAACACTTATCTTCCTCTATATTCCCGTAAATTCAATGTGCGGGTCACAGGACTGGTGTGGAAGCGGGCAACCCAACTTCCTTCATGAGCAATATTTTCTATGAAGTGTTTGGGCAGGAGAATCTGGGTAGTTCGCCTCGCAGCGGAAACAGGGGCCCTGACCTATGTGGAGAAGAGGATCAGCATCTACCCAGATCTGAGTGCTGAATTGGTGAATCAGAGGGCGACCTACAACTAGGTGAGATCCCAGCTACACAAGCTAAACCTGAGATGCGTCTTCATCTATGGTGTCAAATCTGATTCAAAAGTTGAACGGGCGTGAGATGGTGCGCTCGAGCCTACATGAGCGATGTAGCCCGTCATTGTAAATAAGAATTTGTTCTTAACTGACTTGCCTAGTTAAATAAAGGTAAAATGTTAGAAAAAATTATGAAACAAGCAAACACTTGAGTCGAGCTAGCAGAGGAGGGGTACCGCGAGCGCAGGCCAGTGTGACTTTGAGCGCACAGGACCGGGTTTTCTGCACACAGTAAATTAATTTGAGAGCAGAGATTTTTGTTCGCCTGAAGAAATATTTACTACATGTCAAGACTTACTGCACTCTCACAAATAGGCCATGTCCCCATACAGATGTATTTTCTTCGTCTCACATCAATTTTCCAGTTTGCTCTTCAAAATCAATTTCTCGCAACTGCTTACTATAATTTTGTAACGGGAAATTCTAGGCAATCAACATAGCCTGTAGCAGTCTACTGAAACGCAATTGGTCTGGTTTTTTGGACCAATCATGGCTTGACTGCTCTCTAGACAGAGTTTTTACCTTAGAAATGAAAGGGGACAGTGAAAGGTGAATGATGGCTGACAGTACTAAAGAGGCATGTTTGATAGTTTTTCAGTAGAGAAACTAGCTAACCAACTAGCTAGCTAATCAATTATGATTTCAGTGTTGAAGTAAGTAGTTATTAGGTATTCTGTTATTAAAGATGAGGCATGCCGACAGAGATGAGATGGCAGCATCGCGACTAGCTCTTAGGAAACTCTGCAGTATTTTGTTGGTGTATGTACTACTCGCTAATGTACCATCTCTGGATAATAAAGTTCATGAGCTCAAGGCGAGAGTTGCTTTTCAGACAGACACCAGGGATTGTAACATACTCTGCTTCACGGAATCATGGCTCTCTCGAGATATACTGTCTGACTTGGTAAAGCAAGTTGGGTGCTCAGTACATCGCGCCGACAGGAACAAACATCTCTCCGGGAAACAGAAGGGTGGATGTATATGTTTTATGATTAACGACTTATGGTGTAACTGTGATAACATACAGGAACTCAAGTCCTCTGTTCACCCGACCTAGAATATCTCACAATCAAATGCCGAGCGTACTATATCCAAAGAGAATTTTTGTCAATAATAGCCACTGCGGTCTATATCCCCCCTCAAGCCGATACCACGACGGACCTCAAAGAACTTCACAGGACTTTATGCAAACTGGAAACCACATGTCCTGAGGCTGCATTTATTGTAGCAGGGGATTTTAACAAAGTAAATTTGAGGAAAAGGCTCCCGAAATTCTATCAACATATTGATTGTTGTACTCACGCTGCTAAAACTCTCGACCATTGTTATACTACCTCCCAGAATGCATATAAGGCCCTACCCCGCCCTCTATTTGGCAAATCGGACCACGATTCCATCTTGCTCCTCTTATAGGCAGAAACTCAAACGGGAAGCACCCATGGTAAGGACTATGGTCTGCCCAATCGGAATCCACGCTTCAAGATTGTTTTGATCACGCGGACTGGGATGTGATGCGTTGTGCAGACCGCACTAACCTCTGGAGAGCCTTGCGGTTGAGGGCTGTGCAATTGCCGTACCAGGCGGTGATACAGCCCAACAGGATGCTCTCGATTGCGCATCTGTAAAAGTTTGTGAGTGTTTTAGATGACAAGGCACATTTCTTCAGCCTCCTGAGGTTGAAGAGGCGCTGTTGCTCCTTCTTCACCACGCTGTCTGTGTGGGTGGACCAGTTTTCAGTTTGTCCGTGATGTGTACGCCGAGGAATTTAAAACTTTCCACCTTCTCTACTACTGTCCCGTCGATGTGGATGGGTGGGTGCTCCCTCTGCTGTTTACTGTATTCCACGATCATCTCATTTGTTTTGTTGACGTTGAGTGAGAGGTTATTTTCCTGACACCACACTCTGAGGGCCATCACCTCTTACCTGTAGGCCTTCTCGTCGTTGTTGGTAATCAGTCCTACCACTGTAGTGTCATCTGCAAACTTGATTATTGAGTTGGAAGCGTGCATGGCCACACAGTCATGGGTGAACAGGGAGTACAGGAGGGGGCTGAGGATGCACCCTTGTGTTTTTTCTTTATGCAGATTGTTGAATATTTGCATGAAAATCTGTCGCCAATTGGTTGGAAACCTAGCTACTGCTAAACAATATGAGTAGTGTAGGTGTAACATAGACGCTGGAAGTTGAGAAGCAAGTGGTAAGTTTAATTTAACTTAGAACGATACAACGTAGGAGTAGCGTCTAGACAAACAACAGAAACAATACTGCCCCGGCGAAGGAACCTAAAGGAGTGCCAAATAAAGGGGATGTAATAAGTGAGGTAATGGAGTCCAGGTGTGCTTAATGATGAAGACCAGGTGCGCGTAATAATGGTTCCCAGGACCTGTGGTTAGTTAACCGGCGACGTCAAACGCCGGAGGGGAGGAGCGGGAGTAGTCATGACAGTAGGTAATATGGGTTGGGCATTAGATGACAGAAGGCTGTTCAATACTGAGCCATGCTGATTGACAAGTGGCGTGGCGTGGCGTGGCGTGCGCCTGCAGGAGCGGGATGTTCCCCAATTCTAGAAGGGGGGCCCCAAGTGACAAAGTTTGGGAACCCCCTGCTTTTGTCAACAGTAGCGCTGGAAGGTGTCCCAGTCACCGGAAGGTGTCTCAGGCACTGTTTGTGGCCACGTCACCTCCCTCAGAACCAGTAAAGATCTCCAGGTTCTTACAGTGGTGCATCAGCATCATCTAACAATAAAGAAGATGGAATTCGATTTAGTATGGAGTCAAAGTCCCAACTGAAAATCCTTGTACAATAAAAAGGTAAAAAGGTAAACAAAAGTATGACACTGGAGTTTGAGGAAGGTGGAGCGATACATATGCGCTGAGTTGTGTAAGGCATAAGATGAGTTGGTGACTCACTGGTCCAAACTTGGCGTCCTCTGCCTCTTTGGTGTACTGGTCCAGGCCGATGAAGTAGAAGCCTGACTACCTGGTCAAACGTGTTCTCTCTACACACACTGACCTGTCTTCTGAGAACAACTGGAGTGAGAGAGAGAGGGAAATAAGATAGTCAGGAAATGTCACAGACAGAGATCAATTGTTTTAACATCTTCATGTTGCGGTCCATTTTAAGACTGCTGTGGCTGTATCAAAAGCAGCAACTATGGATAATCATTTAGACAAATAAGTTAACACATGCAATATGAGACTGAACAGAATCGAGCTGTAGGGCAATTCCACGGTCACAGAGTAATGCTGAGAAAGTGGTACTTTAAAATATATGTCAAACAAAATCCCATGACTTCAAAGTGAAACAAACCATACAACTACAGTTGAAGTAGGAAGTTTACATACACTTAGGTTGGAGTCATTAAAACTTGTTTTTCAAGCACTCCACACATTTCTTGTTAACAAACTATAGTTTGGCAAGTCGGTTAGGACATCTACTTTGTGCATCACACAAGTAATTTTTCCAACAAATGTTTACAGACAGATTATTTCACTTATAATTCACTGTATCACAATTCCAGTAGGTCAGAAGTTTACATACACTAAGTTGACTGTGCCTTTAACTTGTTAGGGAGTGGCAGCTGAGGGGTCGGTTTTGGAGAGCCTGGCGTGCCCAAAGTAAAATGCCTCCCATTCAGGCCCAGAAAATAGGATATGCACATATTTGGTACCATTGGATAGGAAACACTCTGAACTTTCCAAAACTGTTAACCATTTGTCTGTGAGTAAAACAGAACGCATATAGCAGGCGAAACCCCGAGGAATTTCTGTCCTGGAAAAAGTGATTTTGACACATTGCTCATTTGGGAACCCCTCCCTCATGAAAATGACCATATAAGGGCATATGAATGCAGTACCCATCACTTCCTTGAGATGTCAACAGTCTGGAGACAGTGTAAAATTTCAATTTGGATGAATTAGACCAGAGAAGAAGAGCAAACCAGGAAGTGTATCTTTTATGTCAACAGTACCCGGGGCGCGCTCCCGAGAAGTCGCGCAGTGTCTTTTTTACCGTCGTTATCGATCAGTTTATATTCCGGTTGATTTATAAAATAGTAAATATACGTAAAAGTGTTCCTAAGGATACATTTAAAACTATGTTTGATTGTTCTTGGATAAGTTTATAGGCATAAGATGAACGAGTTCGCGTCACGTTTCAATGGAGGAGTGGAGGCTGTCGTTTCTGATTATAACGCGCGAACCAAATGGAGGATTTATGGATAAAATACATTACTTTTTCTAACAAAAGAACCATGGATTGTCTTCGTTGGACACTTAGGATGACCTCAGCAGAAGTTCTTCAACAGGTAATTGATTTGTTTTCGCTGTGAAATGTGTTATGTGTGTGCCATGATGGCTAATGGATTCATGGCTATGGGAAAAATATGTGAGGTGCTACCCTCAAACAATCAAATGTGCTGCTTTCGCCGTAAAGCCTTTTTGAAATCTGATAACGCTGTGATATTGCCAAGAAACAGAGCTTTTGATGAGTATGGAACACTTGTATATTGGTGGATGTTTAATAATTCAACTTTTGGATTTTGAATTTGGCGCTTTACATTTTACCTGGTAGTGTCGGGAGCAGCCCGCTAGCGCCCCAGTGATCCCTGAGAAGTTAAACAGCTTGGAAAATTCCAGAAAAAGATGTCATGGCTTTAGGCTAATTGACATCATTTGAGTCAATTGGAAGTGTACCTGTGGATGTATTTCAAGGCCTACCTTCAAACTCAGTGCCTCTTTGTTTGACATCATGGGAAAATCAAAAGAAATAAGCCAAGACCTCAGAAAAACAACTGTAGACCTCCACAAGTCTGGTTCATCCTTGGGAGCAATTTCCAAATGCCTGAAGGCACCATGTTCATCTGTACAAACAATAGAACGCAAGTATAAACACCATGGGACCACGCAGCTGTCATACCGCTCAGGAAGGAGACGCGTTCTGTCTCCTAGAGATTAACGTACTTTGGTGTGCGAAAAGTGCAAATCAATCCCAGAACAACAGCAAAGGACATAGTGAAGCTGATGGAGGAAACAGGTACAAAAGTATCTATATCCACAGTAAAACGAGTCCTATATCGACATAACCTGAAGGAAGAAGCCACTGCTCCAAAACCGCCATAAAAAAGCCAGACTACGGTTTGCAACTGCACATGGGGACACTTTTTGGATAAATATACTCTGGTCTGATGAAACAAAAATAGAACTGTTTGGCCATAATAACCATCGTCATGTTTGGAGGAAAAAGGGGGAGGCTTGCAAGCCGAAAAACACCATCCCAACTGTGAAGCACAGGGGTGGCAGCATCATGTTGTGGGGGTGCTTTGCTGCAGGAGGTACTGGTGCACTTCACAAAAAAGATGGCAAGCATACTTCCAAAGTTGTGGCAAAATGGCTTAAGGACAACAAAGTCAAGGTATTGGAGTGGCCATCACAAAGCCCTGACCTCAATCCTATAGAACATTTGTGTGCAGAACTGGAAAAAGCGTGCGCGAGCAAGGAGGCCTACAAACCTAACACAGTTACACCAGCTCTGTCAGGTGGAATGTGCCAAAATTCACACAACTTATTGTGGGAAGCTTGTGGAAGGCTACCCGAATGTTTGACCCAAGTTAAACAATTTAAAGGCAATGCTACCAAATACTAATTGAGTGTCTGTGATCTTCTGACCCACTGGGAATGTGATGAAAGAAATAAAACCTGAAATGAATCATTCTCTCTACTATTATTCTGACATTTCACATTCTTAAAATAAAGTGGTGATCCTAACTGACCTAAGACATGGAATTGTTACTAGGATTAAATGTCAGGAATTGTGAAAAACTGAGTTTAAATGTATTTGGCTAAGTATGTATTTGGCTTAAATGTATTTGACTTAAACTGTATATGCACAAGGACTACTTTTAACAATTTGCAACCATTGGTTTGTTTGACATATATTTTAATGTAAAAAATCTGAGTATCAGCATCATTTTGTTACAGTGGAATTGCCCTGTACAAATCCACGCCACTTGTCAATCAGCATGGCCACAAGTACTGTTCATGACACAAACTGTCCAGGGAACAAGCCTCACAGTTTGGGAACCACTGGTCTAGAGAACAGCCAGAGAGTGGTCAAGACATCTGCTGCAACTTCATCTTTAGTGTGTCAGGTCTGTTGCACCTGGGAGCTAAAGATATGGCACAACACTCCCAACAGTCATGTATACTTAACCATACTTGTATGCTCATTAATGTATTTCAATGCACAGTTGAAACAATAACAAAGCGTGCTCCCTGCCCGTTTTGGTAAAAAGCTGAGGGATGGGTCTGGAGAAATGTAACCACTCTCAAATTCATAGACAGAGCTATGGTGTCACACCCTGATCTGTTTCACCTGTCTTTGTGCTTGTCTCCACCCACCTCCAGGTGTCGCCCGTCTTCCTTATTATCCCCTTGGTATTTATACCTGTGTTCTCTGTTTGTTCGTTTTGTTTGTGAAACCTACCAGCGTATGTTCCCCTGCACCTGTCTGTTTCTTGCTCCTGTTTGCTTGTCCTTCCCGGTTTTGACCGTTTTGCCTGCCTTGCCCCACCTCACTGGATTATTGACACCTGCCTGCCCTGAACCTGAGACTGCCTGCCGTTCTGGACCCTTTGCACCCTCTCTGGATTACTGACCCCTGCCTGCCTTTGGCCTGCTGTTTGGCTGCCCCTGTATTAGAAATAAACTTTTGTTTCTTTGAAACTGTCTGCATCTGGGTCATACCTGAAACGTGGCATATGGATGCAAGGACTGACCATCGCTCCTCCTAAAACCCCATTGGACAGTGAGAGACAGAATAACAACAAAAAAATCTAGAAAAACATATGTGAACATTTTTATAAATTGAATTGCATTTTAATGAGGGAAATAGGTATTTGACCCCCTCTCAATCAGAAAGATTTCTGGCTCCCAGGTGTCTTTTATACAGGTAACGAGCTGAGATTAGGAGCACGCAAAGGGAGTGCTCCTAATCTCAGTTTGTTACCTGTATAAAAGACACCTGTCCACAGAAGCAATCAATCAATCAGATTCCAAACTCTCCACCATGGCCAAGACCAAAGAGCTCTCCAAGGATGTCAGCGACAAGATTGGAGACCTACACAAGGCTGGAATGGGCTACAAGACCATCGCCAAGCAGCTTGGTGAGAAGGTGACAACAGTTGGTGTGATTATTCGCAAATGGAAGAAACACAAAAGAACTGTCAATCTCCCTCGGCCAGGGGCTCCATGCAAGATCTCACCTTGTGGAGTTGCAATGATCATGAGAACGGTGAGGAATCAGCCCAGAACTACACGGGAGGATCTTGTCAATGATCCCAAGGCAGCTGGGACCATAGTCACCAAGAAAACAATTGGTAACACACTACGCCGTGAAGGACTGAAATCCTGCAGCGCCCGCAAGGTCCCCCTGCTCAAGAAAGCACATATGCATGCCCGTCTGAAGTTTGCCAATGAACATCTGAATGATTCAGAGGACAACTGGGTGAAAGTGTTGTGGTCAGATGAGACCAAAATGGAGCTCTTTGGCATCAACTCAACTCGCTGTGTTTGGAGGAGGAGGAATGCTGCCTATGACCCCAAGAACACCATCCCCACCGTCAATCATGGAGGTGGAAACATTATGCTTTGGCGGTGTTTTTCTGGTAAGGGGACAGGACAACTTCACCGCATCAAAGGGACGATGGACGGGGCCATGTACCGTAATATTTTGGGTGAGAACCTCATCCACTCAGCCAGGGCATTGAAAATGGGTCGTGGATGGGTATTCCAGCATGACAATGACCCAAAACACAAGGCCTAGGCAACAAAGGAGTGGCTCCAGAAGAAGCACATGAAGGTCCTGGAGTGGCCTAGCCAGTCTCCAGAACTTAATCCCATAGAAAATCTGTGGAGGGAGCTGAAGGTTCGAGTTGCCAAACTCAGCCTCGAAACCTTAATGACTTGGAGAAGATCTGCAAAGAGGAGTGGGACAAAATCCCTCCTGAGATGTGTGCAAACCTGGTGGCCAACTACAAGAAACGTCTGACCTCTGTGATTGCCAACAAGGGTTTTGCCACCAAGTACTAAGTCACGTTTTGCAGAGAGGTCAAATACTTATTTCCCTCATTAAAATGCAATTCAATTTATAACATTTTTCACATGCGTTTTTCTGGATTTTTTTGTTGTTATTCTGTCTCTCACTGTTCAAGTAAACCTACCATTACAATTATAGACTGATCATTTATTTGTCAGTGGGCAAACGTACAAAATCAGCTGGGGATCAAATACTTTTTTTCCTCACTGTACCTTTTTGGGCGACCCGACCAAATTCACATCGATATGTGGGTTATAGATATGTGAGTTATAGATCTGTCGTTATCATTGACAGCAAGTCTAAGAAGTGGTAGATATGTTATATGTAAGCTATTTATATGCTTCCCGTTCTTAAATTTAGTTTTTGCTTCTTTTACTTTTGGTTTTGTACACCAGCTTCAATCAGCTGAAAATGCTAGGTTTTTTGTTATGGAAATTATTTTTCCCAGCTGTTTAGATGGTACAATAATTCTGTACACTATACTTGCTTGTTTTGTCACATAAACTGAAATTAGGCGAACTATTAGAATTTTAGCAACCAGGAAATGGCAGAGCTATTTCTGCATAGTGTATCTTTAAATATATTTATTTTCTTATTCATAATTAGTTTTATCATTATGGTATATCATTGTTATTATTGTTAGCCAATTTACTAATCAAAGCCAGTTCTTTAAATATGCAAAACCTGTTTTGTTTAATTCTGTTGAGACATTTTCATTGTCTAAATTAAGTTGGATCTGTCTTTTAATTGTGTGCTCCATATTTAGTTTAATATTGTGTGGCAAAGAAGGGGGTCGAGTGATAAATGGCAGATATGTGAGAGCAAAACTAATAAACGGGCTCTATCACTAAAATGGCAACCCTGATCAGAACTACAGATCACAAAATGGGCGACCGCCAAAACGACAATTCCCAGAAGCAAGGGGAACCGGTCAAGACAAACCAGGAAGAGAGAGAGAAGGCTGGAAGGATCTGTGAAACATAGAGGAAGAAACAATATATATCGGCTGGATTTACCGTGTATGAGCTGGACTGTTTTGGACTTACCTGTTGGCGTTTGGACCTGGACCGACCGAGAACCTGATTTGTGTACCGAACCCTACTATCCTTGACCTTGCCTGCGGCCTGGGTGACCAGAACGGAGAAACAAACACACATGTACTGTCCTGTTCGAAAGAACTCTCAATCTGGGGTGATTTTGGTGACTGTTTCCCACTTAAATTGTGACAAACGCTCCTAACCTTGAAGAGGTTTGCCACAATAGGTTATAAGTAGGTGTAACGTGTGCGCTGGGAGTTGGGAAGCAAGTTCAGGGAGTGAATCATTTAATAAATAAAACACAATACAAAACAAGAAACACGAACAACGCACAGACATGAAACTGAAACAGAGTCAGAGTCAATAACACCTGATGAAAGAACAAAGGGGAGTGACAGATATAGGGAAGATAATCAAGGAGGTGATGGAGTCCAGGTGAGTGTCATGAGGCGCAGGTGCGCAAGACGATGGTGACAGACGTGACAGTCCCCCTCTCTGACACGCGGCTCCAACTGCAGGACGCCGTCAAAGGGGACGAACCCAGGGATCAGGAGCGGACCGTTCACCCCTGCTGAGGCGCGAGAACCTGTCACGCCAGCTGGGGTGCGGGAACCTGACAGATAGGCTGAGGTAGGGGAGCCTGGCAATCCGGCGGACGCATGAAAGCCCGACGAGCCGGCTGAGGCAGGGGAGCCTGGCGATCCGGCTAAGGCATGAAAGCCAGACGAGCCGGCTGAGGCAGGGGAGCCTGGCGATCCGGCTGAGGCATGAGAGCCAGACAAGCCGGCTGAGACAGGGAAGCGTGGAGATCTGGTTGAGGCATGAGAGCTTGTAGCAGTTCCCGGACCTGACGTCATTACTCTGACACAAAAAATTAAATTAAAAAACACTCCCTGATGCTTCCCTTAGACTAGGTGTTATTCTGTAATGTGTGCGCTGGGAGTCGGGAAGCAAGTTCAAGGAGTGAATAATTTAATAAATAAATGAAAACATAATACACAAAAACACAAACAACACAGAAGCATGAAACTGAAACAGAGTCAATAACACCTGAGGAAAGAACTAAGGGGAGTGACAGATATAGGGAAGATAGTCAAGGAGGTGATGGAGTCCAGATGAGTGTTATGAGGCACAGGTGTGCAAGTTGATGGTGACAAGTGTGCGCGATAATCAGCAGCCTGATGACCTAGGTAGGCATTAGCCTTAGTTGGTAATTGGTGTGATATTATCAGGTTTCAGGTAAGACCCAAGTGCAGACTGTGTAGAAGTAACAACGTTTATTGTAACAACAGGGGCAGGCAAACGACAGGTCAAGGCAGGCAGGGGTCAATAATCCAAAGTAGTGCGGCAAAGGTACAGGACGGCAGGCAGGGTCAGGCTGAGCGGTCAAGCAGACGGGCTCGGAGTCAGGACAGGCAGGGGTCAAAACAAGAAAAGCGGGAGGAGTTGAGATACAAAACACTGGTAGGCTTGAACAAACAAGACGAACTCGCACAGACAGACAGAAAACACAGGTATAAAAACACAGGGATAAGTGGGGAGGATTGGCGACACCTGGAGGGGTGTGGAGACAAGCACAAGGACAGGTGAAACAGATCAGGGGCGTGACAGAAATAGCCTGTTCAAAACTTCTGTGAAGGTTTAAACCAGATCACAAGTCTTTTGGGCACCCGAGTGGCGCAGTGGTCCAAGGCACTGCATCTCAGTGCAAAATGCATCACTACAGTCTCTGGTTCAATTCCAGGCTGTATCACAACCAGCCGTGATTGGGAGTCCCATAGGGCGGTGCACAATTGACCCAGTGTCGTCCGGGTTTGGACGGGGTAGGCCGTCATTGTAAATAAGAATTTGCTCTTAACTGACTTGCCTAGTTAAATAAATAAATTTAAAAATCTTTTTGTTGAGCCATTTTCTTTGGCCAAATTAAGTTCCAACTGTAATGATGTGTTTGCCGCAATATAATATCCTGCTCTTATTTTCCCGATAAACAATGGCTTGACTTACATTTGATATTACGCTAACAAAGTTTAGAAACTTTTGTGAAGGCTTGGTGTGGCTATTGTTAAGCTTTAGCTACTGCAGGCCTATGATATGAAGGCAGTATAATCTAACTATAATATAATATATTGTACAAATCTAATCTTTGTTCAAAATATTCTGTAAAATTACGAATTAGCCTCCTTCTGTAGCCTATATCTTCATAGCAACGTGAGTTATAGATCGGACATAAAGAAATGCATGTTGGTGTCGTAGCATGCCGTTGGCATATCTCTATATCACGTTTTAGGTAAGACCCAAATGCAGAACACTGCGCCTCACGGACCTGCTTCCCTACTCCCCTATTTCTTTATTTCCGATCTATAACTCATGTTCCCCACAAAGTGGGAAGGATAGTCTCAGGCTCCGGGGTAGTAGTCGTGGGGCTATAGCGGCGTGACAGTGCATCCGGCTTGACATTCTTGGATCCCGGCCGGTACGAGAGGGAGAAGTTGAACCGTGAGAACAGCAGGGCCCATCTAGCTTGCCTGGAATTGAGGCGCTTGGCGGTGCGGAGATACTCCAGGTTCTTGTGATCGTTCCACACGATGAACGGATGTTCCGCTCCCTCCATTCCTCCAACCCCATCTTCACCGTGAGAAGCTCACGATTCCCCACATCGTAGTTCTTCTCCGTGGCATTAAGGCGACGGGAGAAGAAGGTGCAGGGATGTAGCTTGAGGTCCAGGGCAGAACGCTGGGACAGGACAGCCCCCACTCTGACATCCAAAGCATCGGCCTCCACCACGAATTGACGGGGTGGATCAGGATGAAACAAGATGGGATCTATGGTGAAGCGATGTTTGAGGTCCCAGAACGCCCGGTCAGCAGCTGAAGACCACGTGAACAGAACCTTGGGCGAGGTGAGTGCAGACAGGGGGGAAGCCAGGGTGCTGTAACCCCAGATAAAGCGGCGATAGAAGTTGGTAAACCCCAGGAAATGTTGCAGCTGCACCCTGGAAGTAGGCTGGGGCCAATCCACCACCACTCTCACCTTCCAGGGATCCATTTGTACACTCCCTGCAACGTTAACCCAGAAAAGGGATGCTGGAGTGATGGAAGTCGCACTTCTCTGCTTTTACAAACAGCTGGTTCGCCAGGAGGCGTTTGAGAACCTGTCGGACGTGGAGCACAAGTTCTTGGGTGGAGCGGGAGAAGATGAGGATGTCATCGAGGTAGACAAAGACGAACCAGTTCAACAAGTCGCAGAGAACATCATTAACCAGAGCATGGAACACAGCAGGGCCGTTGGTAAGGCCAAATGGCATGACCAGATACTCGTAGTGACCACTGGCCGTGTTGAAGGCGGTCTTCCACTCGTCCCCTTCCCGTATCCGCACCAGGTGGTAGGTGTTCCGTAGATCCAGCTTGGAAAACACGGCGCCCCCCTGCAGCAGCACGAAGGCAGAAGAGATGAGGGGTAGCGGGTAGCGGTTCTTCACTGTTATGTTGTTGAGACCCCGGTAGTCAATGCACAGATGCAGGGGCTTGTCTTTCTTCTCCTCAAAGAAGAACCCTGCGCCGGCAGGAGAGGAAGAAGGACGGATGAATCCTGCAGCTAGGGAGTCCCCAATGTAGGTCTCCATCGCCTTGGTCCTGACAAAGAGTACAGTCGTTCCCGGGGCGGAGTAGTGCTAGGGAGAAGGTCAATCCCGCAGTCATATGGTCGGTGCGGCGGAAGCTAAGTGTCCCGAGCCTTGTTGAACACCTCTCGGAGGTCCTGGTACTCCACGGGAATGGCAAAGAGGTCCGGGGCAACTTCCGAGCCCCCAGAAAGACGTCACGGGGCAGGTTGTGCTGAATTCAGGCAATGGGCGTGGCAGAACGGGCTCCAGCCCATGATGGCACCAGTAGACAAGTTAATAAGGAAATTGTGTTGCTGGAGCCAGGAGAATCCCAATACCACGGGAATCTGAGGTGACTTAATGAGCAGCAACTGGATAGCCTCGCAGTGGTTCCCTGACACACTTGGGTTGAGGGGGGAGTGGTGGTGTGGGTGACCCGGCCTATAGAGCGCCCGTCCAGCGCTCTAATGTACATGGGAATGGAGAGGGGCTGAGTGGGGATGTCCAGCTCGGAAGCCAAGGTAGAGTCCAAAAAGCTCTCATCGGCCCCAGAGTCGATGAGGACCCGGAGAAATTGACTGGTTTCCCCACAGCAGAATGGCATGAAACCGAGTGTGAGTAAGGGAAGCAGAAAGGTTCTCCATATGGCCCACCAGAGTACTCGCTCCTACCGGTGAGCCTGGTCTTTTAACGGACAAGAGGACACAAAATGACCATGAATCCTGCAATACAGGCAACTCTGTATAGCCATTCCGCTGGAGACAACCCAGCTCTGCCTAGTTGCATAGGTTCGGGAAACGGTGACTCGGCCATCTTCGGCGACTCTTGGGGAACCTCGGGTTTTCTCTGCAACGGTGTCGTCGGGGACTTCCGGAATGCCTCGGAGGCGAGGTGTAATCCTTGGACGGGCGAGCGAAATCGAATCTCCTCTCCCTCCTCAGAGGGAAAAACACTGGTAGGCTTCATGAAACAAAATGAACTGGCAACAGACAAACAGAGAACACAGGTATAAATACACAGGGGATAATGGTGAAGATGGGCGACACCTGGAGGGGGGTAGAGACAATCACAAAGACAGGTGAAACAGATCAGGGTGTGACACTCTAGGCCTAAGCTTCTCTTCATTTATATAAGCCTATAGGCCTATGCATGTAATGCCCTGATGCATTTAGTGCTGAAATCTCTGACAGCTGAACCGTGAGATGGACAATTATTGTTTTAGGAAAGTAAAAACCAATACAAAAATAGGCTATAAAGTTTTGCATATGTTACACATCGATACACAAGGATTAGTGTTTTTGTAATTGGTTAAAGGCTGTTTTTAAGGACATGTAAATGTGACTCATTTGGCCAATATCCCTCGTTTATTGATGGCACTGGATGCGCCAGGTCGGATCTGAATGTGCGGGTATATGGATGTCCGGTAAATTTTTCAAAAGTCTTTAAATTAAAATCTTCCCGGTCACGTTGTCCGGCAACAGAAACTCTGAAATGCGCATATTGTTTTTATGCAGACTTTAGAATATTTGCATATAAATCTGTCGCCAATTGGATGGAAACCTAGCTATAGACATCTAAAGACTCTGGCAAGTGCGTTAGTCCAGTGTCACTTTGATTATTCCTGCACATCATGGTTCACCAGCAGCCCCAAACATCTAATGAATAAGCTACAGACCAACCAAAACAAGCTTGTAAAAATTGTACTTAAACTCCCCTCCTCATACTCATCTGGATGTCGAGCATTTTTTTGTTTGTATCTCTGTAATGTGTCTGTATCTATGTAATTACATATGTCTATAAAGTCGATATCCACGTTTATAAACACAGGGTCGCTACAGTTATTGTTATTTGTGGTCGTAAACATTATTTTGAGTTAATTCTATGGGGGGAATGGGTTGGGGTTATCTTTATATGCATTTTTATGATTGTTTTTGTAACTCCAACACTGGCAATTTTTTTTACTACAAGCTGGTCACAAAAAAAAAGGTTCCAACTTGAAATTGGATAGAGGACTGCTATAACACGACACCTGTCTCACGTCCACGCTCGGTTTAAAAGTTTGAGAATCAATCGTCTATTCCGTCACAGTCTGGTGGTTATGAGTTTCTCCGAACCATAAACACTTCTCAATTTTCCAGCTCCCACACAATATTACAGTTCATATGTTCTATCCCTAATTACCCATTGAAGAGAAGGGACAGCTGTATCGTGGGGCATTGACAGCATTTATTGTTGAACAGCACAGAGTTAATGAGGTAGCTAATGATGAAACAATATTGCCTCAATATAGGCTACACAGATTCTCACTGGACTTGATCTCCCCTGTACTCTCTGTGTGGGCATGGACAGAGACGCACAAGCTGGATTTACAAGATTACACAGGTCATGGGAAAATTTTGGGAAAGTGAGACTTCATAAAGAAAGAGAAACAGAATGACCTAACATTTAAATCATTCCTCAGATCACATCTAGGAAAAAGGCAAGAATCTTTTATCAGAAGCCAGTGTAATAGTAACGTGTTGTGTATGATTAACATATATCTAACTATGAAGGGTTCTGATCTTGAAGAATAGGCCTACACTGTATGGACAGTTGAGTGTGATTTGTAACCATGCCTCGCTTCAGAGTCCACAGATGAAATATACCATTGATGACAGAGGGACATGCTACACATGACAACCTATCTAGGCAACAGAGATAGTCATGGTCAGACGAAGCGAAGATTGCGTTCTTATCTCATATTTCTAACTGGCTGTGTGCATACTCATTGGTGATGTCTCAGGTCATGTAGTATGCTGTATGTTTGTCGAAGTCCTCCTGTAGAATTGCAAACGTCCTAACCTTTAGCTTGCAAGCCTGAAACTCCAATCAGTAGTCACAAAAAGGCAATTGTTCAATGCTAGCACTATGATCACCGACAGAAGTGGGCTTGGGTCTTTCACCCTGAGGCAATAACTGAAAAATATCACAGAGCCTCTCTCAGAGATATAATGGCCGCATGTTTTGGTATAGTATCACCCACTGCTGTGGATAGAATGAAGATTACTCATACAAATAAGCACCGTTTTCAACACCAAGGCCACAGCATGTTAAAGCTGCAATATGTAACTTTTTGGGTGACCTGACCAAATTCACATAGAATGTGAGTTATGGATCTGTCATTCTCATTGAAAGCAAGTCTAAGAAGCTGTAGATCTGTTCTATGTGTGCTATTTCTATGCTTCCCGTTCTTAAGTTTCGTTTTTGCATCTTTTACCTTCAGTTTCGTACAACAGCTTCAAACAGATGAAAATAAAATACACTATACTTGCTTGTTTTGCCACATAAACTGAAATTAGGCTAACTATTAGAATTTTAGCAACCAGGACTGGCGGAGCGATATCAGCATAGTGCGGCTTTAAGTGGAATGTATATGTTTAGTGGCACTGAAGCTCTTTTTTCAGAATTAGTCACAGACTGTTGTTTTGAAGTCAAATGAAATTCCAAGTTGAAGTAACATTGGGAAACGGCAGCACTCCCCCCCTCAAAAAAAAAAGTATGACAAAAAGACATCACATTTAATTTTTTTATTTTCAGCCGGGCAGGTTGACGCGTTTCGGCAGTTATGCCTTCATCAGAGAATCATTGTTGTTTTGAAGTGTTTCTAATGGCAATATAAGACAGTGCTGTCAAAGTCGTTCCTCCCGCAACTACTCCAGGC
This sequence comes from Brachymystax lenok tsinlingensis, assembly GCA_030435695.1. NCBI lineage: Eukaryota > Metazoa > Chordata > Actinopteri > Salmoniformes > Salmonidae > Brachymystax > Brachymystax lenok. The sequence goes on along the minus strand of CM059780.1, from coordinate 14,051,131 downwards.
AAAACATCCATTCACTGTAAAAAAAAGAACTTGAACAAAAAAATAACAAAAAGCAAATGAGCAAATGTAAAATATCAAGGCAATTAGCTGCAATAGGATTTCTAGTTTGCTCAACATTTCGGCATATTTGCTGAACCAACATTCATTCTCAAATTCTGTTGTATGTTCACTAAATTTAGAATAAGTTTGAGTGGACATAGAATTGAACTTGAGAATGTATTCTACCTTATTTGCATATTTCCCAGTGTGCCTCCAAATTAATCTCTTTATGACAATACATTACATATATCATAAGACCTTTCTTTGAGGGCCTAGTTACACCCTAACACAGTAATGTGAAACTCCTGGTTTACAGGCCACATCGAGCCTGCAAGTCACATATTAATGGCTTGCAAAGTGATGAGGAATTCCAAACAATCAACCTGCAATAGAGCATGCTAGGAAATGATAATGTTGGGAGTGGTTGTGTGGTTTTGAGCAAATATGAATTTGTAATTTTACTCAACAAGCTTTTTCAAAAGTGCACCTCACACACAGAACATTCTTGAGCAAATTAAAATAGTGTTGAGCAAACTAGAAATTGTGTTGCAGATGGTTGCCTTGATATTTTAAGTTGAATCGACTATAATGCTATTTTGAAGTCCATTCAACTTTTTTTTTTTTTTTTTACATTGTCCATAGTTTGTGTCTGTATGCAAGCACAACACCAGTAGTAAATGTGACCTGTATAATGTGAAAACATCAGGGGGACTTGGCATTGACATGTAAATGTTTGCAGCTGAGTAAATACTCCTCCAATTATAGCCAATCAGTGGAGGAGCCAGTTACTTGCAGAGGGAGAAAAAAAGGGAGAAAAAAAATGCATTGATCTTAATTTAAACCCAGCTGGTGCTTTGACGCTACTCTCAGCACAGATACAAATGCCACAGCTTGCAGAACCTAAGCTGGGTTACAGCAGTTCTCTATTGTCTCCAAGGAGAATACACTTAACTCAGGTCAGCCATATTTTGTTTTCAGGCCCCACAATCACGGCCATTTAGTTATGGAAGTCTTCTGACAGAGAAAGAATAGTGGGGGCCTGTGGAAAATGTGACAGTTTGGCTGAGGGGCTGAATGGAAATCCAGAGACAATATTTTGGACCAATCCAAGGAAAGCAACCGGATCAGGATTCAAACAATGTTGACCACTCTCAGGGGATCATTCAAATGTATGTGTGTGTGGACACGTTTAACTCTACTTGTATGGACCAGAAGTCCCGCCAAGAATAGTAAACGAACAAAAAAAAAATACCAACTAGGGACATTTTGTCAGTCCCTGCAAGGAAAGAGGCTATTTCTAGGGGATTTAGGGATAAGGTTAGAATTAGTGTCAGGGTTAAAATTTGGGTTAGGTTTAGGGGTTAAAGCTTAGGTTCAGGGTTCTTCAAGCAAATACAAAAGCTGGCCAGGACAGCTGTGGTTGTGGACAGTAAATACCCCTCTCCTCGCCCCACTCCAAAACAGCGCTGGCACTTCTTCAGCACATTCTTAATGGGTTTTCTCCTGCCAAAAGCCAAGGCAGAAGTATTCAAGATGTTGATTGGTTTTAATATAGGAGAAACCTTATCCTTGGCAGACAAAGCACTGATGAAATCATGGTGAAAGTATGAGAGCCTGTCTGAAGGCCTCCTCATACAGGGTAGTGCACTGAGGAGGCCATGCTTGTCCATGAGAGGCAGAGGGTTTAGGTCGCTCTTTGTCAGGTTGAAAGATAGCGCTGATGATTTTTTTTTGACAGATAACAATAAGTAACTTGTCAATGATGAGTGGTGCAGCAATCTAAGCCACTGCATCTCAGAACTAGAGGTGTCACTACAGGCCCTGGTTCGATTCCAGGCTGTATCACAACTGGCCGTGATTGGGAGTCCCATAGGGCGGCGCACAATTGGCCCAGCATCGTTCGGGTTTGGCCGGGGTAGGCCGCCATTGTCAATAAGAATTTGTTCTTAACTGACTTGCCTAGTTAAATAAAGGTTAAATAAAAAATAAATACAAATAAAATTATGAAAATGACACCAAGTTAATTCAATGAGTTCTGTATTTTGGTATTTTTGTCATCATGTCACATATAGAGCAGCTCTTGCATATGTACAGTTCTAATCTCTCTAGGAATGCTTATCAGGCACATTGACATTGAAAAATAGAATAGATTATTCTAAGCAGCATTTTAAGTTTGTTAAATATACAACATACAATTTCATTTTTAAAGAGAATATCTACAAGTGCTTCTTGTTACAAAAATACATATTGTTCATTGCAGCACAGAGACGTTTCAAGAATTACTCAGTCTAAACATTTACTTTGCTAACTTTTAAAACCACTACAGCTGGGTTTTTAGGGAAAATAAGAGATACCATTTCAAACAGGAAAAAGCACGTGTGAAACAGGAAAGTACACAAGAATGCTTGGCACACTCTTAGAAAAAAAAAAGGGGCTATCTCGAACCTAAAAGGGTTCTTCGGCTGTCCACATAAGAGAACCCTTTTTGATTCCAGGTAGAACCCTTTTGGTTTCCATGAAGAACTCTTTCCACAGAGGGTTCTACATGGAACCCAAAAGGGTTCTACCTGAAACCAAAAACGGTTCTACCTGGAACCAAAAAGGGTTCTCCTATGGCAACAGCCAAAGAACCCTTTGGAGCCCTATTTTCTAAGAGTGTAAGCTTCAACTACAACTTTTACTTGTGGAAATTTGTAAAGACTTGTACTTTTAGGGGCTGCCAGAAATTGGTGTCCAATCTGTCCATGGAGTGGTTCTCCCACATAACTGCAAATGAACATAAACTTATTATTGTCAGAGATCTACTGTATGGAAAGTCCTAATACATTGGCAAATTGCACTCCACATTTTGTTTCCTACCAAGATGACTTCAGTACCCTCAACATTTGTCTATGTACATTTCGGTTTAATGCATTCAGTTGTCCCCCCAAACATTTGTCTATGTAAGGATTATAATATCTCTGTCAAACATGAACAGATAAAATACAACAACTGCTGTGTCTGCTTTTATTCTTTGGTGTTTCGAGGAGAGTGAGAAAAAGATAAATGGTATGTGAAGGGGAAAAAGCTTTTAAAACATTTGTCTAATGATCCATCATTAGAAACAAATGGTGAGGGTTATGGCGGGACCCTATCACGCCAGCCTGAACAGTTTTTATAGAGCAGTGATAATACATTAATGTTAAGCCATCCAGTAGGACATCCAGTATAGTAGTAAACAGTCTAAACAAATATCCACAAGTCAATCATAATGCCCAATACATTTTACATAGTGCACAAACAGACAGCTACACATTTCAGACAGTGTAGGCGATACTCTGCTTTTTCTAACCTTCTTCCAGAAAATCTAGTCTTACAGTACTTATATTGCATTATATGTGGTAATAACATCAAAATGGCATTGAAAGGAAGAATATAACTCATTTTTAGATAGGGATATGGTAGGTAGCCATAGCTTCCTTGTACTTGTATATGGGCGATTCTACAGAAGTGGTGCAAATTGAAGTCCCACCCCAAAAAACTATTTTAAAAAACAGTTAAGTCTCCAAACTTAGGACATTTATTTACATCATGATATGTTGTAATTCAAGCCAAGGCAAAACAATTTAGTACAGTCATTGTTTATACAGCTATTTCTATTGAGAGGTGGCTGTCCTAAACCCTGACTCCTAAACTCCATGTTTGACAATAAAGCATTTTTTTTTACACTACTATTTGAATAGAACATCTTGAGCTATTATATTATTACATTGAAATATACTGATCTAATTAGTAGTTTTGTTTCATTTAAAACATTTTTTAAATAAATGCTGTCCCTCATTTTGATGGCACACATTTAAAGACTGTAGAATGAATGTGCCTTAAGCCACAACCCTACAAATATCGCCAGGTGATGGGATTCTTTTTAAATTTGTAATTTAAAAATGTTTTTTTTTAACCTTTATTTAACTAGGCAAGACAGTTAAGAACAAATTCTTATTCACAATGGCGGCCTACCCCGGCCAAACCCTGACGACGCTGGGCCAATTGTGCACCGCCCTACGGGACAATTAAGTCCGGATGTGATGCAGCCTGGATTCAAACCAGTTACTGCAGTGATGACTCTTGTATTGAAATGCAGTGTCTTAGACCACTGCGCAACTCGGGAGCCCACCCCTCTCCAGCATGGCCACATGGTGAATAGTCTGCAAACATTTTAGAGAAAATGAGTGAGCAAGTTGGTAAGTCTTCATGTATTTTTAAGCAGTGTCACTGCCGAATATCTAGTATATCAATTAATATGTAAAGTACGGTTCTGGGATGTACAATTGCTAAATTGAAAGATAGCCAGCTATATGTTAGCTATGGCGATTCTTCAAAGTCCCAAATTTGTCAAAATTGTCCATTACAAAAGGGTTACAACCGAAACAATTGACACCATACAGACATATAGAGTTCTCATCTTTGTATCTGTGCCATTATGGTATCTGTGACAGCATGGGCAGCATTAAGGCTATCTCCATTTCAAAGTTTTATGCACCATGCTCTACCAACTGAGGAAGAGAGGAGCACCATGTGGGGAGTGGACAAGTGCACACTTCAGGAAAAGGTGTAAAGTATTGAGATGCATAGCCAGCAAGGGGGCTCCAACCCTCCAAGAGCCAAAACACTGACATCTATTTGGCCAAAACATAGACACCTTTAATGTGCTACACTGTACTGCACTGTACGCTACCCTACTCTACTGTACTATAATGTACTCAAATTCATCCTACTTGAGTTTCTTACAATTTAAGAAAGGGCTCATGAACTCAAAACCACATAAATTCAGGGTTAGAGTCATCTAGAGTCCTCCATGGATCTCTATGATTGACACTTGACACAGAAACACCTGGTATTTGGCGATAAAGCAATAATCAACAAGTTTCGGGTTTCATACAATAAACATTTCACAGAGAACAATAAAGATTATATTTCTCTAAATAAAATGTAAAGGTTTTGAAAATCATGTTTTTACTATTTTGTTATGCAAATAAAATCTGTAATACGTTAATCAAAATGATCACTACTGTGCATGGTTCTCCCTTTACTGCAACTTGTTCACTATGTTTCCATAGTTACATATTTAGTAGGGTGGTAAGGAATACAGGTAAAATATGCAATACAAACAAAGTGTGTAAGTACCATATACAGTATGTCTACCTGACATATGCTGGAAGACATGTTTGCTGAAAGTTTGGGAAAAATAGGATACAAATTATTACAAAAATTAAACCCCTGATTTGCACCTTTTCTGTAGAATGACCCAGAACTATAATAGGCTTTTGACTTCGCTAGGCTTTTAAACAAGGAATTTGATATGAAGAGCAGTTTGGACTTTTACTGCATTGAAAGAGAGACATGTGGGGAAAGGCACTACCATAGTTAAAGCGGCAATCAGTAGTAGAAACAATAACAAAGCCTATTCCCCAGTCCCTGTTTCGGTAAAAGCTAAGGATGGGGCTGGAGAAATGCAACCACTCTCAAATTTATAGACATAGCTATAGATGCAAGGACTAACCTTCCATGATATTACAATTATAGTTTTAACCATGTTTTGAGGATATATAGTGTTTGTTTACATTTACTTTGTTTACAAACATTGGAGTAAAACAGGTTTATATTTTGGGTTCCGATTGGGTACAACAGTTGAACTAAGCTCATGAGGCATTTATAAGTTATATTCTTCAAGAATCAATGGGTATATATGGTTAATTTATAAGTCAAAAAAAATGTATGTTGCAAATGCTGATTGCCCCTTTAATTATTAAAAACAGAAGTAAGGGGAGAGGTCATGTAAGACACTAAATCCAGCATAGATAGGATATAGGGGGAAATTATATGGGCTGTTTGCCAGTGTACACCTTTGTCTTGGAATCTCTTTCTTGTGTTGCATAACAGTGGATTACTAGTCATCTCACTTTGTATTATTCCGAACCCTTTCGAGTGATGTCGACCAACGGCACGTCTTCACTCTTCAGTCAATTACATTTTGGTACGTTTCCCAAGCATTAGTACGCCGTGATATGCAGGCATGTTCTTAAACCCTTGTTGCGTTTTAGAAAGAAATCTGTGAAACTGGAAGATAACATACAAGAACAGAATGAGATTAGAGGCAATAACAGACTACTGCATGCAGATGATAGGAAGACGTAGTCCTTGTCTCTTGTGCCAGGCACATCCATTCATTGTGTAGCCTGTCAATGGGCTGTTAGTGCAGGAGTAGTCCCACATCTCCCTCTGTCAACCAAAGTCTATCCGTGGCCGATATTCTAGTACCATTGGGTAGGCCTGAAAGAGAGAGATGACATTGGTCACCCTTGGACAGAATCCACTACAATGGAGACAATAATCAGAGAATAAGCAACGTAGATGTTCTAACATTGTAACAGCGGTGGAAAAAGTACCCAATTGTCATACTTGAGTAAAAAAAAAAAATGTACAAATGAAGCATTGTGTTTAGTGAGTCCGCCAGATCTGATGCAGTAAGGATGACCAGGGATTTTCTCTTTAAGAGCGTGAATTGGACAATTTTCTTGTCCCACAAGGCATTCAAAATGTAACAAGTACTTTTGGGTGGCAGGGAAAATGTATGGAGTAGAAAGTACATTATTTTCTTTAGGAATGTAGTGAAGTAAAAGTTCTCAAAAATATAAATAGTAAAGTACAGATATCCCCCAAAAACTACTTAAGTAGTACTTTAAAGTATTTTAAACAGTAGGCTTGCAGGGGGCCTTTCTACCTAGAACACATAAACAACACAATGTGATGTGCTACTTCATCTATACGGATCGTAGCTTCGTAGCCAGGATATGCTGCAGTGGAAGGAAAGGTATGAGAGCAGAGCAGAGGGAGCGTGATGAGGAGAAAAGTCTGATGCCAAAACAGGTGAAAGAGAAAGACACACTCCACAGACACATCATATCAAGCGGGTCTATTTTTAGACAGGCCGGTAGACATGCAGCAGCGGTAGGCAGGAGACACTTACGTACAATCCCAAAGAGAAGGGAAATTAGTCGGACCACACTGACCCAGTTCCTGGTCATTTGGTCCAGGGGAGGACAGGGATTCATTCTAGGCACAGAGCTATCACCTATTCTGCACAGTGGGACAATCTGCCCCAGATGCCAAATTTGGTCATGTGAGATCAGTAATACTGTCATCTGATTTTTAAATAAATATTGTTCTTATAAGCTAGAGGGCTTTACTGCTGCCTTCCTTGGATTCTGGTCTTGGAATCAGAACATTCTGCGTAAGGACTGAAGATGAGGTTATTTTAAGCTCGCCAGAACCTGTCTTTAACACAAGCCTAAATTAGCAGAGTATCATTCAAAACAGGGAAATCAATTGAATGATTAAAACTATACAGTTTACGTGGCCTTAGGGGTGTTGTATGTTGTAACTAAACCAGGGCCTAGTGCTGAATAATTAACCAAAATGTTGGTAATTTTTTTTTAAACAGATAGTCCCACTTTGACGGTTCATTTATTTTAATTCCATTTCATTCGATTTTTTCCTGTGAGCTCAATGCATAGTTTCTCTAGAGATAAATCAGATCAAGCCCAAACTGTGCGATGTAGTAGGGAGTTGTAGTTTCCAACAAGCCAATATTCTACATAGTTTAGAGCAGAAAACTTAATTAACTACAATGACCATAATCCATTGCATGCCTACTTGTCCGGTCTGTGTGTGGCAGACAGAGCGGGAGAGAGAAGAGACGGAAGAAGAACGTGCGATGGAGAGGATAGAGAGCAGTTGTTTCGCGCAAAGTATCTCTACCTGAAAATACATGATCTTAGTGATTGATCGCAGGTATTCAGCAGTCATACAAGTATGCGTTATTTACTTGGAAGAACTACTAAAATATTGATTTTGTCAGACAGCATAGGCAGCAGCTCTATAGAGATGATCAATTGGAATGAAATAATGTCATCAAATAAAACAAATGTAATATACACAACTGAAATATTTAATTGAAGTAATGTGAATAAATTATGGTTAATAATCACTACCATCATGGAACTTTTATTAGTTGTTTTATTGTGTGTAGTTAGAGCAATCAACCTCCATAATGCATTGTGCATTTCTTGTTTTAAAAAATTATAGAAACCGAAATCCGTGAATATTTTTTGGGAATCGAACTGAAACTGAACCGACCTCAAAAAGCACTAATTGCTCAGCACTATTAAAAGACCCCTCTATTGAGCCAGTGGTGATAAACTGGCTGCGGAAGGGTAGAGTGTCAGGCGATGAGCCTAGGAACAGGCACCCTGCTGGGGCAGCTGTCAGGGGCCTTCACTGCTTTCCTCACCTGTCTTCTTTGACCAATACAGCGATTCATGACCTGACCTTGTTCTGCCGGAGCCCAGACCTGCCCATCTAAAAGTGACAATCATGAGCAATGGAATGAGCAGCCAAGGCGCCCGGCTAGCAAAAGTGCTTATGAGGTCAAGCTGAAGTGTGTTAGTTAGTTAGTTAGTGTGTTAGTTAGCCTAGCACACTTTGCAGAAGACTTGGGGGCGCTTGGTTAAGTTTAAGCATGGTTGACTGAAGATCAGGTGAAGATACAACGACCACAACATAGGCCTATCTTTTGTGAGGCGAACAAGAGGAAAGTGGATTAATTGAGGAAGAGAAGCAGCCATATTTCAACTGCATTTTACCATGACCTATCAATACCTTACTAACCTTGCAAATGTCTCCAATAGTGTATAGTACCATTACTACACACTGTGAAACAACAACTTAATTCACAATTCCACTTCGCAGCTTGTTTTCTTTTGCGGACGAGGCATCCAAACATGCTTTGATGCGAACCTATAGTACCAGACACATTTTACAGCTGGCCTGTAATAAGCTCTGCTAACCGTGTCACTGCTACTTCCTGCTTGATGTATCAGTTCACACAGTAGACTGATGGTGGCATTTTAGACGGCTAACCAGCTAATCGGCTTAAAGCCAAGCAAGCACTGACTCTCATGGAGACTAGTAAGACTCCAGCACCGTCATTCAGCGGCCACAGCTTATCCCCTGGTGAGAAAGGTACGGGGCTTAGCATCTTTATAAATTAGGGGAATGGGGGGGTTGGGGCATTGATATCATTGGGGGCTTACTTACGGTTTCACCGCAAAGTCTCCACCGCGTCATGTAGATGAACTCCATGGTGTGGTCTTTTCCCATGATCTCCCCGTTGCATAGGACGTCTAGCTGCAAGGGGCACAGAGGCTGGTGACTAAGAATTAGACTACTATGGGATGACAGTCAGAGCACAGACTGCTAGAGAAGATGACTAGAGTTAGACATTTCTCCCTTTCTCATACAGTTCAAACAAATGGACGTGGACTCAAATATCTCAATGGAGAGAATGTGGCAGACATTGTACATAGAGAAATGTGTATGAATGCTTTTAAATGCCTATAATTGCTTATAAATGCTAGAAGGCAAATGTATCAACGGTACATTCACTACTTCTAAATAGTTAGTGAAAGTGTTACTGTGTGCATCTATGCAATCTTAGTGCTCTGGAGCCCCACACTCTTAGAAAAAAAGGGTTCTAAAATGGTTTTTCCACTGTCCCCATAGGAGAACCCTTTTTGTTTCCAGGTAGAACTCTTTTGGGTTCAATGTAGAACCTTCTGTGGAAAGGGTTCTACATGGAACTCAAAAGAGCTCTACCTGGATCCAAAAATGTTCTACCTGGATCCAAAAAAGGGTTCTTCAAAAGGTTATCCTATGGAGCCACCCGAAGAAGTCTTTTAGGTTTTAGATGGCACTTTTTTCCTAAGAGTGCAGGTCTTTTTCCTAAGAGTGCAGGTCTTTTTCCTAAGAGTGCAGGTCTTTTCCCTAAGAGTGCAGGTCTTTTCCCTAAGAGTGCAGGTCTTTTCCCTAAGAGTGCAGGTCTTTTCCCTAAGAGTGCAGGTCTTTTCCCTAAGAGTGCAGGTCTTTTCCTAAGAGTGCAGCGAGAGTAAGTACAGTGGGGCAAAAAAGTATTTAGTCTGCCTCCAAAACCAATTGTGCAAGTTCTCTCACTTAAAAAGATGAGAGAGGCCTGTAATTTTCATCATAGGTACACTTCAACTATGACAGACAAAATGAGGAAAAGAAATCCTGAAAATCACATTGTAGGATTTTTTATGAATTTATTTGCAAATTATGGTGGAAAATAAGTATTTGGTCACATACAAACAAGCAAGATTTCTGGCTCTCACAGACCTGTAACTTCTTCTTTAAGAGGCTCCTCTGTCCTCCTTACCTGTATTAATGGCACCTGTTTGAACTTGTTATCAGTATAAAAGACACCTGTCCACAACCTCAAACAGTCACACTCCAAACTCCACTATGGCCAAGACCAAAGAGCTGTCAAAGGACACCAGAAACAAAATTGTAGACCTGCACCAGGTTGGGAAGACTGAATCTGCAGCTTGGTAGGTAAGCAGCTTGGTTTGAAGAAATCAACTGTGGGAGCAATTATTAGGAAATGGAAGACATACAAGACCACTGATAATCTTCCTCGATCTGGGGCTCCACGCAAGATCTCACCCGTGGGGTCAAAATGATCACAAGAACGGTGAGCAAAAATCCCAGAACCACACGGGGACCTAGTGAATGACCTGCAGAGAGCTGGGACCAAAGTAACAAAGCCTACCATCAGTAACACACTACGCCGCCAGGGACTCAAATCCTGCAGTGCCAGACGTGTCCCCCTGCTTAAGCCAGTACATGTTCAGGCCCGTCTGAAGTTTGCTAGAGAGCATTTGGATGATCCAGATGAGGATTGGGAGAATGTCAGATGAAACCAAAATAGAACTTTTTGGTAAAAACTCAACTCGTCGTGTTTGGAGGACAAAGAATGCTGAGTTGCATCCAAAGAACACCATACCTACTGTGAAGCATGGGGGTGGAAACATCATGCTTTGGGGCTGTTTTTCTGCAAAGGGACCAGGACGACTGATCCGTGTAAAGGAAAGAATGAATGGGGCCATGTATCGTGAGATTTTGAGTGAAAACCTCCTTCCATCAGCAAGGGCATTGAAGATGAAACGTGGCTGGGTCTTTCAGCATGGCAATGATCCCAAACACACCGCCTGGCAACGAAGGAGTGGCTTCAGAAGAAGCATTTCAAGGTCCTGGAGTGGCCTAGCCAGTCTCCAGATCTCAACCCCATAGAAAATCTTTGGAGGGAGTTGAAAGTCCGTGTTGCCCAGCGACAGCCCCAAAACATCACTGCTCTAGAGGAGATCTGCATGGAGGAATGGGCCAAAATACCAGCAACAGTGTGTGAAAACCTTGTGAAGACTTACAGAAAACGTTTGACCTCTGTCATTGCCAACAAAGGGTATATAACAAAGTATTGAGATAAACTTTTGTTATTGACCAAATACTTATTTTCCACCATAATTTGCAAATAAATAAATTTAAATCCTACAATGTGATTTTCTGGATTTCTTTTTCTCATTCTGTCTGTCATAGTTGAAGTGTACCTATGATGAAAATTACAGGCCTCTCATCTTTTTAAGTTGGAGAACTTGTACAATTGGTGGCTGACTAAATACTTTTTTGCCCCACTGTACATCCTCGGCCTGCTAACAAGGCCAGCCCTTTCCCCCTCAACACTAAACACACAGGAGAGGCTGCAGGAGACTGCTTTATCTGAGGCCCACACAAAACTAATATTCAATAGCATGGGCTTAATATCTGTCATAAAGTAGATACATACAAATGGATATAGAGCACGTACAAAAGCTTAGTTTGTTACCTCATAAGAACTTGGAAGCTTTAACTTCAAGCTGAGAAACTTCTTGATTGTTCCGACTGTCACTCGAGTCGAGCAGCGTATAAATTTCTTCATTAAGCCCTAGAGTGGAGGTTCAGAAGATGAATTCAATGATTCAGGCACATTTATTCAGAATTATGTGAAGAGCATGCAAATCCATAAGTTCCAAAGAGCCATTTTCTGGTTAATTTATTTTTTTATTTTTATGAATGCATAATTAAGTTCAGTTAGTGCATTTATTTTTATGAATGCATAATTAAGTTTAGTTAGTGCATTTAATACTAATAGCAACCCTTTGGCACAGAGAATCGTTCTATTTATACCTCAATATGAAACCATTATGATCCTCTCCTTTCCTTCTTCACCTCCCTCCTCTCCCCCTCTCCAAACCACATATTCACTGACCAGCTTTCAATGACAGCCCAGGAAATAAAGGATAACCACACATAAAAAAATAACGTGAAAGAAACACATGGTTTTTGGACAAGTGTGAAGTTTCACAGGTACATTTTTTTACCCTCATGTGGAAAAGAATTCACCATGTGACGTTTATTTTTCACGATTCATTTTCACCACTTCCAGCTACATCTGGTCTCCCATCCAGGGACCTACCCTGGTTATCTTCAGAGGCAACCCAGCAGTGGGGTGCAGGGTGCTATGTTGCTGGAATGAATGTGCCAAAACTTGCAACTGGAAAAAGGACAGCGAAAGCAAAGGCCAGGGTAACATAACCAAAGATAGGGAACATTTCTGGGAAAAGGGAGGCGTTTTATTTAATCACATTATCATTTATTTATTTTTTATCACTGAAAAACATTTTTTGCATCTATTTACAATTCATTTTGTTCTTGCATTTCGAAATTATTTCCTTGCAATATTTAGTCTTGCTATTAATACTTTTGGATTCATGTTTTTCTTTAGATATCATTATTTTTTGTTTGAAATCCTAAGAATTTTTGTTCTGGACTTTTCAGCAAGATCAAGGAGTTTTCCTTGATCTTTCTGGCACAATAGTAACTCCCTCACTAGAGGATTGCACCATATAATAACACTACTACACTATTACTCCCTGCCACAGTTTCAGTAAAAACCTGATGGATGGGGCTGGAGAAAAGCAACCACTCAAATCCATCGACTACGCTATGGATGCAAGGACTGACCATTCATATCAACATTATAGTTTTAACCATGTTTTTAGCCTATACAGTGGTTGTTTACATTTACTTTGTTTACAAACAATGGAGTAAAACAAGCGTATATTTTGGGTTCTGGTGGGTACGACAGTTGAACTAAGCTCATTAGGTATTTATACATTGTATATTTAAGAATCAATGGGTTCATATCATTAACTTTGAAGTCCAAAAATGTATGTGGCAACTAAGGATGTTACGCCAGTGCTGGCTTGTCCATCTCGTTAATCGGAAGGTGCTAGCCCAGGTGGTATTTAAGAGTGGCTGGGCCAGTGTTCTGCTGGTTCTTGAGAGAGTGGGAATGAGAGATGTTGGAAGTGCTTGAACGCGGATTAGCACTTCCTCTTTGAGTGCGATAAAAACAAAGCCTTTTATCTTGTGGTCTCCCATTTGATTTGCTCCACATTATAAGTTGGTGTGGGTTTTTATTTTGGTTAGCCTTTTCTTGAGCAAATTTAGTGGGCATTCATGGTGTGTGCCTTTTAGGATCCAGACTCTTGTTGCTAGTCAACGTTCAGTGGACAACCCCTGTGAGTTTCTTTGAGAACCCCTACTAAAACCAAAACTGTATCCGTTTTTGTTTTGGTTGTCAGTGATTTTCTTTGTTAATTCCCTTTGTTGTGAGCGACATTTTGAGATTCGAACGAATCCAGTGGAAACGCCATCTTTTTACATGTGAGGAGAATGTGAGTTTTTCACCGGCGTTTTACATGTGAAACGGCAAATGTGATTTTCATGTGAATGTTTTTCACGTGAGAAAGCAATTTCATGTGAAAGTGAGATTTTCACCTGAATGATTTCCACATGTGAAAATGCAATTTAACATCTGAAAATGCATATCTGATTTTCTTATGAGGTGAAAACATGTTATTCCCCTCATGTGAAAAGGGTGGCATTAACATGTGAACTCTAAATGTAATACAGTAAATTCGGATTCACAGTAAATACGGCAGGTAGCCTAGTGGTTAGAGCGTTGGACTAGTAACCAAAAGGTTGCAAGTTCAATTCCCAGAGCTGACAAGGTACACATCTGTTGTTCTGCCCTTGAACAGGCAGTTAACCCACTGTTCCTAGGCTGTCATTGAAAATAAGAATTTGTTCTTAACTGACTTGCCTAGTAAAATAAAAGGTAGAAAATGCAAATTTAACATGTGCTTTTTGTTGTTGTAAGGGCACAGCATCATTGTCTATCTATATTCTATTCAACTCACATTCTGAGATGTTAGACAGTTAGAGGGACATAGCTTGACAATACTGTACCTAACCCAATCAGCCTAAAAAGTGGGAGAAATAATGTTAGGGAGACAGGGAAGAGGGAGAAGAAAAAAAGAACAGAGCAGCAGGGAAGAGATACCTCTCCACCATGACTTACCTTAACAATGTTCTCTCCCACCAGGCTGCTGTTGCGTAGACAGTCAAGACAGATGGCTATCTGAGGGTCACTCCTGTGGTAGTCTCCATCCCCAGCACCATCATCGTCATCGTCCAGCCTGGATCTCTTCGATCGGGGGCCGTCTTCTATGGCAAAATAAATGGATAAGTATGATACGTGTGAGCAAGAGAGTATTCAAGTCGGGTTTGTTTTCCTTGAATTCATATAAAAACTGATTGATACCGATGTCTTTCGCTTTTCACCTAGAAATGCAATATCATAAAAGACCATTGGGACAAACTGTCGAACGTCACATTGCCATGGGGATGGTATTTGTGTCTTGCGGACCGAATCCATCCATCTTTTTAGTCATTCTGTTGTTTCCATGTGATTTGTACATGATAAACAGGGGGATCTCGTCAGTGCCTTGTAGAGAGTGCTGTTAAAACGTTCACCTTCCTCCTCCCCTTCTCCCTCTCTCTCAGCCTCACAGCCACCTACAGTCACTGCAACAATGCAACCTGAGTCACAACTCCTCTCTGTCTTTGTCTGCTCACTGATCTCTCCCCACATAGAGCTTCCTTACCTATCGCCTCAATAACCAATCACAGCCCACCCGAGTGGGTTCATTCTGGTCCCTTCTGAGGAGGGTCTTGGTCTTCATGGACACACTAACACAGATCATTTACCTTCTCCATTCTCCTTCCACTTCCGACTCCTCCAGAACTCGATCTCCTGCTGTTGTTCTTCTAGTCAATAAACAAAAAGAGAATATATTAATACACAGGGTAGGGGTTATATAATTCAGGTCAAATAGAAAACAGCTTGGCCTACGATCCAATGCAAGATTTATATCTGATGTTGGTGGATACTAAAATGACATCACTCACTTTCTCTTAGCCCAGGCACAAGTTTGAAAATGATTTCCTCTAAAGTGTTGTCCAACCTGGTGATAGAATGAGACGTCAAGGAAGAATAAAAGTACACTTATTCCCAGACATTGCATCTGTGAGCTGGGCACCGGGTGAGGTCTTCAGCTGTAACCTTGGCTCCAGAATGGTGTCCAGCTGTTGCCTGGATCTCACCCCATCCTCCCCCAGCCCAGCCCACACCAGCATTACCATCTCACTAGTTGGGTGGACAACTAAAGGGTGTAAACTCAGATCTGCCAAAATCCGTCTAGGGCCAGTTCAGTAGTGCAAAGGCCAGCATGTTTTTACTTTACTGATGGTAATCTATTCAGTAGCGCTCATTATCATCCTGTGATTCTCAATAGGGAAAATATAAATGCAGATGAGATTATGTTAGATGTAAAATGAGGTGTATTACCTTAACATCTCTAGAGGGTTGGTTTCATGGACTTGGATGCCACATTTGGGGCAGTCGTTGCTGTCTTCAAAGTGTTGGACGATGCAACTTTTACAAACTGTTGACAGATTAAAAGGAGATAGAGACAAAGAACGGTTGATTTTATCCAAATACAGACCTAAAGTAAATATGGATTTTTTTTCACACCATTCAGGTGGCAAAGAAATGCCAAGATGACTGCAGTTTCTCTTTACGTATCCATTTCTCTCAGATAATCTTCACAATAAAAGGATTTACAGTTGAAAACCAGAAGGAATAGCATTCTAATATCTAATTTCTAAAGTTTGAACTTGATAAACATCAGAGTATCTGTTGAGCCTTGAAGCATGACTAAAAACCCAGTCCTGCAGTTGAAATTGAAACTGTTGACTAGCAGGGAGATAAGGAAACTGTGGGTATAGCCTGGCCGGTTCTAGGTGCTTCGATCACACTGTAGCCAATACAACAGAACCCACAGACACACAGCAACAACAGTCAATACCACAACATACACACACCATTGCATAATGTATAGCTTTATCTTTCTTTGAAGAACACCTAATCCGATTCCATGCAATACTGAGCTGAGGATTAGGCCTATATCCTATGATGTGACGTCACCAAACCATCAAGAAAAAAAAATCCCAGATCAGCAATATCTGTCACAAGAAGCAGAAATATAGGTCACAGTCTGCCCTCTAGCAATTTCCATGTAAACAGTTTTCTCCCCAATTTCATGATATCCAATTGGTAGTTACAGTCTTGTCCCATCTGTGCAAACTCCCGTACAGACTCGGGAGAGGCAAAGGTCGAGAGCTTAACCCAGAAGCCAGCCACACCAATGTGTCTGAGGAAACAATGTGCACCTGGCGACCGTGTCAGCGTGCATTGCGCCCGGCCCACCACAGGAGTCGCTTTTGCGCGATGTGACATCCCTGGCGGCCAAATCCTCCCCTAACCTGGACGACGCTGGGCCAATTGCGTGCTGCCACATGGGTCTCCCAGTCGCGGTCGGCTGCGACAGAGCCTGGACTCGAACCAGTATCTCTAGTGGCACAGCTAGCACTGCAATGCCTTAGACCACTGTGCCACTCGGGAGGCTGTTACAGCCTTATTCTAAAGTTTATTAAATAAATATGTGTATTTGTATTAAAAATGAAAAACAGAAATGCCTTATTTACATAAGTATTCAGACCCTTTGCTATGAGACTCGAAATTGAGCTCAGGTGCATCCTGTTTCATCCTTGCGATATTTCTACAACTTGATTGAAGTCCACCTATGGTAAATTCAATTGATTGGACATGATTTGGAAAGGCACCGTCGTGAGACAGGTTAGTTTTACCCTACTGATGATGTGTTGTTGCAATAGTCTATATAAAAGGTCCCACAGTTTACAGTGGATGTTAGAGCAAAAACCAAGCCATGAGGTCGAAGGAATTATCCGTAGAGTGCAGAGACAGGATTGTGTTGAGGCACAGATCTGGGGTGGGGTACCAAAACATTTCTGTAGTATTGAAGGTCCACAAGAACACAGTGGCCTCCATCATTCTTAAATATATGAAGTTTGGAACCACCAAGACTCTTCCTAGAGCTAGCCGCCTGGCCAAACTGAGCAATCGGGGGGTGAAGGGCCTTGGCCAGGGTCACTCCGATAGAGCTCTAGAGCTCCTCTGTGGAGATGAGAGAACCTTCCAGAAGGACAATGATCTCTGCAGCACTCCACCAATCAGGCCAGACGGAAGCAACTCCTCAGTAAAAAGGCACATGACAGCCCGCATGGAGTTTGCCAAAAGTCACCTAAAGACTCTCAGACCATGAGAAACAAGATTCTCTGGACTGATGAAACCAATACTGAACTCTTTGGCCTGAATGCCAGGAAACCTTCCCTACAGTGAAGCATGGTGGTGGTAGCAGCATCATGCTGTGGGGATGTTTTTCAGCGGCAGGGACTGGGAGACTTGTCAGCATCGAGGTAAAGATGAACGGAGCAAAGTACAGAGAGATCCTTGATGAAAACCTGCTCCAGAGTGCTCAGGACCTCAGACTGGGGAAAAGGTTCACCTTCCAACAGGACAACGACCCTAAACACACAGCAAAGAAAACGCAGGAGTGGCTTCGGGACAAGTCTCTGAATGTCTTTTGAGTGGCCCAGCCAGAGCCCGGACTTGAACCCGATCAAACATCTCTGGAGAGACCTGAAAATAGCTGTGTAGCGACACTCCCCATCCAACCTGACAGAGCTTGAGAGGATCTTCAGAGAAGAATGGAAGAAACTCCCCAAATACAGGTGTGCAAAGCTTGTAGCGTCCTACCGATGAAGACTCAAGGCTGTAATCGCAATCCTCACATACATACAGCTGCTGTCTTAATCAACCAATAGTATGTCAGAACAACATGTCACATGTTCTTTCAATAGCCAGCACACCGCCTACTTAGCATGAGACATAAGAGACAGACTGCTCACGGTAAAGTGGCAGAAACATTATCTTCAGACATTTCCTTTACATATACCATTAATATATATTCTATGATTTTTATTGATTATGTATTTATTTCCTTTTGTTTCCATTAAAGTCCATTTATGGACAGGTGTTGAAAATTTACGTGAGCTAGAAACACTATATTGGAATGCATTGGACGATTGTTTGTTAAATGTGTCAAAGTGGTTATACTTGTCCCATATAAACTAAACTAATATACAGCTGTTTAATCGCATTCTAACTACTGTATTTTTTTAATTTAAACTTTATTTAACTAGGCAAGTCATTCTTATTTACAATGACAGCCTGCCCCGGCCAGACCCTAACAACACTGGGCCAATTGTGTGCCGCCCTATGGGACTCCCAATCATGTCCACTTGTGATACAGCCTGGAATCGATCCTGGGTCTGTAGTGATGCCTCTAGCACTGAGATACAGTGCCTTAGACCGCTGCGCCACTCGGGACATTACAATAAAATAGTGTAGACTAATATCAAAGACATGTTTTGCTGGGGAACTCCGAAATATACTGACATACACAGGGAAAGCAATCATAAAATAGCCAAACCATACTGTACTAGGCAGCTGCTGATATTTTTCATTAGGGCTAGGGGTCAATCTGACTTCTATGACAGTAAAGAAGTGACTTTGCCTTCAAACAAACTGGACCCAAACAGCTCATCTGTGTGGAGGATATTTGTTGTCATGGTGACTGAACCCACTGATCACTTGAGATGTGTCATTCCTGGAAGTGAGCTTCTGCATCTGCCGTTCTCCTCCAATAAAACATTCAGTTCAGATGGAGAGGGCAGAAATGGAGACGGATACCATGTAATATGATATGTAAATCATGCAGGAAATGACACAGAGGAGATGGACAGAGCGCGCTCTTGACATTCATAGCTCTGTGACTGTGCAAGGCCATTGTATAAAACAACAAATAACACAGCCAACTGATTCTGTGAGCTCTAAATCCCAGCCACCTTTTACTGGTGCCATAAATGCCATTTGGCATTTTCTTCAATGTCCGTACTACACCAAAATAAACTAGAATTTCTAGTAGGGGATGTTAGGTATAATGCATATCTAATATAATATACAAATATGCCTGGATATAGTGTAACCTATACAATAGTGAAATTGTGTTTTTCTGGTTTAGCGTACATTACATGATGTCATGATGAATGTAGCACCTGAGAGAGAAAGAGAAAAAGTGAAAGAAAGAGAGAAGGGGGTGGTCTTACAGGTGTGCAGGCACTCTGTCACCGTGGTGGGCTTGATCAGGTATCCTTTACACACGTAGCATGTGATGAAGTGGTTGAAATCCTTGACCAGGTGCTTTCTCGGTGAGGTCATCTTGGATCAGAGCAGGAGTGGTGATGGGAGTGTTGTGTAAGGGGGAAAGGAATGATGGGAGGATGGGGGCTGGAGGTCAGAGTTCACAGGACTTTCTGCAATGTTCCACACTGCTGGGTTTTCCCCTTCAGTCGCTTCATCTTAATTCAGGCTTCCCCTCCAGGGAGATATCAAGAGTGCTGCATTTTCATCTCTGTGGTGCTGTGGGTGTCTGTGAATTAAAGTAGAAAGCAGTGTAATTTGGGTATATCCCATGCTACAGGTATGACATGGTTATGACATAAATATATCAACTTGATATTTAAAAAGGTGTTAAAGTCAAATGCAAATTGCTAAGTTGCATTATTTTAATGAAATTGAATAAACTTAAACATGTACCAAGAAATCACTTCATCTTCTACATATTTGACCAAAACAAATGTCATGGATACAGGTGCATACCTGCGTTTCACCTTTATGCCCCGCCCCCTCAATGTTTTCTTCGAATCGAAAGCAACTTTAGTTCCTTCCAAAGATTGTGATGATGTAAGTGTGTAACCCCTTGATAGTCACAGTAATATAATGGAAATAGTATTTTGAAATCCAACGTTTTGAGACTACTTTGGTTAGCCTATTCAAGCGGAATGACACAATGTATCGAGAACAAGATGTACCCATTGGACTTGCGAGATATTTTCGCTGCATGATCATTGTGCTCAGTTGCATGATCCCAGCGTTGGTTACAATAACAGTTTAGAGTTCAGGCACTGACTAGCTTGGGTAGGCTATGACTAGAATATTCTGAGGAAATGTCATATGGTAGAATTGTCACAGATTTGATTGCAAAACATCGTCAATACGCAGAAAGGAAATGCATAGAGGATGGTCCCCTTTACAGTGACATTATTGTGTCTTATGTCCCTCTCATCATCACCAGGAAATCATACGCGTCATTCTTTGCGTCACCCACGATATTGCGCGAACAACATTATGGATGGTGAGTTTGACATAGTAGGCTACATACCCTGACAAACTGACTTAAGATTGAAGTTGCTGCCATTGAAGTAGTGTAGGCAAATTGTTGGGACCGTACACCGTTACGTCGAGCACTAAGATATGAAATAAACTAGCGCCACAGCACACACTTGACTATGACCAAAACGCACATGTCCATAACTTGATAGCCCATATGACACATGATTGCATTCCCAACCCACCCCAAACTTTACTATCACATCACCTACCGGAAAAGGATCTGAACAAGCATCGCTTGCTCGGCTTCTGAGTATCGAGTAGTAAACGCGTCGCTTACCTTCCAGTTCAAGGCTCCATGGTCGAGATGGTGTGATCTTATCCGATAATTATACAACCTATACGCTGTATGGTGCGCGCACCGACGTTACATTAAAGTAGCGCTGAATACGGAACTGGTTTCAGAATATAGGCTAGATGATAGGAGAGAGCGGCGGAGGAGGATCTAGCGCTTGTTTACGCATTGCTGCTTTATTTTCATTCCACGACAGATACACTGATTGGACACAAACTAGGACGCAGCCTTCAATTAACAACTTCTGTAGTCCAGTAAAATGTTGTCTATAATATGATAAACACAACCCACTGGGCACACTACTTCAATTCAACGTGGAAATGTTGGTAATATTAGGTTGAGACGTTGATCAATGAGATTTCAACCTTCATTCACGACTCAACAAAAGCCAGGAGTTTGTTGACTTCCCAATGTGTTATCACTATGCTTTCAAGAATCTAAAAGCACAACCAAATTCCAAACAATGTCTGATTTTTGGTTTAGTTGTCATATAAATGTGTTAGCACTGCGCTTTCAACCTTTTAAACGAACAAGTCCTAATCGGAAATAAATGTCAGATATTTTGTATTTATACAAAAACTAAATGTGTTGTTACTGTGTGTCATATAATGGCACAACCAAATGGCCTGGATTGCAGTTGAGATTACATTAAAAGTACATAGTGCAAGTCTGCGACCTTTGCATGCCATCTGGAGCATGCAAGCGTTCTATGATGACATAAGAAGACATTTATAGTTAAGGTAACCTCAAAATGTGGCCATGGATGTGTTACTCATTTAATGGTTGAATAAATACTGTTACGTTAGTTAGCCTTAACTTTAGGCTATTTATTGTATTACAAAAGTAATATTGAATTGTGTTTGGTTGTCAATGTAACCAAATATCAACATTTAAAGGACACGTAGATGGATAGTTTCATCTGAGCCATTTCTTTAACTTTTATTTTTGGTTTAGTTTGAGATGTGAATCCAACATATCATTTGTTCACTTTTC
Source organism: Brachymystax lenok tsinlingensis (assembly GCA_030435695.1). Taxonomy (NCBI): domain Eukaryota; kingdom Metazoa; phylum Chordata; class Actinopteri; order Salmoniformes; family Salmonidae; genus Brachymystax; species Brachymystax lenok. The sequence continues at coordinate 14,029,256 of CM059780.1, read as the reverse complement.
GTAAAGTTAATAGGCTATTTACTGTATTGCAAAAGTGATATTGAAATGTGTTTGGTTGTCAATGCAACCAGATATCAACATTTGAAGGACATGTATCTTTTGTGCCACTGACAAAGTCTGGCTTTAATTCCAGTTTGTCTAGAAATTAGTAATTGATATGTTGTATTCACGTCTCCATCGCAACAAAAATGTTTGATTTAGTCATATTCTTTCATTTGGATTTTTGGTTGAGATGGAGAATGTGAATCCAACATAGAAATTATGAATTTGTAGACAAATTGGAATTAAAGCCAAACTAAGTCAGTGGCACAAAAGATACATCTCCTTCCAATGTTGATATCTGATTGCGTTGACAAGCAACACAATTCAACATCCAGTTTGTCTACAAATTAACAATTGATGTTGGATTCATGTCTCCATCTCAACCATAAATCTAAGTTAAAGATGCACTATGCAGAAATCGCTGCGCCATTTCCTGGTTGCATAATTTCAGGTTTTGTGACAACAAACAAGTACAGTTTAGAGAATCACTGTACCATTTAACCACTGTGGAATATATTTTCAATAACCAAAAATATTGTAATTTCAGCTATTTGAAGTTGGTGTACAAAAGTAAAAGATGCAATAACAAAACCTAAGAACGGGGAGCATAGAAATAGAGCAAATAGAACAGATCTACCGCTTCTTAAACTTGCTTTCATTGAGAATGACAGATCTATAACACACATCTCTATGGGAATTTGGTCGGGTTGCCCAAAAAGTTACATACAGTATTGTGGCTTTAATAGGACTAAATACAATTTATTCACTTTAAATAAAGTTTGATTTGAATTAGTCCTATTCTTTAACTTAGATTTTTGGTTGAGATGGAGACGTGAATTCAACATATGAATTATTAACTTGATGATTACATTTGAAATCAACCAAAGCTTGAAACCATAGGCCTAAATGTTTAGTATATTTTTTTGTTGAACCCTGGGTTGAATAGAAACAATAGCTGTTGATGATTTCACAAAATGATGCTACAGTATATAGGCCTAAATAGTCTCATTGATGATATATTATAAGTATGGTCCCATTTCATTTGCTCTGTTTAACCTACCCTTTGGAATTACTTCGATAGCAACAGTGAATCTATTTAGTTATTAAGAGATGCCTCAATAATCATTCTCACAATAGCAAATTGGTAGTAGTCAGTGGCTAATATCAAAGCAGGGCTTGGTTAAAATCCTGGATGGGAGACCAAAGGGACAGCTGTAGATAGATCAACTCTCCAGTAGGAGGTGCTATCCAGCCTATTGTATTTTTTTTCTGATAGTGGATATAACGTTGAAGATCTGAAGTTGTTTCAAAGGTACAAATTCCACATATTTTATACAAGGTTTGTCTATGTTAAAAATTGGTTACCATGATGACATAATGCATTTCACCCTCAAAACAACAGTTTTGTTGGTTACTTTTTGCAAATCCAATGTATTTTTCACATAGATTCCATTTATGTTTAAACAACGTTGATTCAACCAGTTTGTGCCTTGGGTTCATCAACCGAGCAGAGGTATGGTATTGGTTGAGGGACCTGTGGATCTATGGATGTGAAGTAACCTAGAGTGGCTACTTCAGAGTAGTGCAGCGGTCTAAGGCACTGCATCTCAATGCAAGAAGCGTCACTACAGTCCCTGGTTCAAATCCAGGCTGTATCACATTCCTATGGAATATATTATTGTATGTATCAATCAATAAGTTGATATTTTTCAGTCTTAGACAGGACATGCCCTCAATTCTGTCCAGGGCTGTGTTAAATCAAATCAAATGTTATTTGTCACATGCTTTGTACACAACAGGTGTAGACTAACAGTGAAATGCTTACTTATAGGCCCTTCCCAACAATGCAGAGAGAAATACAATAGTGAAATAATAGAAAAGTAAAACACCTTATAATAAAAGTAATAATAAATACACAATGAGTAACAACAACTTGGCTATGTACGCAGGGGTACCAGTACCAAGTCGATGTGCAGAGGTACGAGGTAATTGAGGTAGATATGTACATACAGTTGAAGTCAGAAGTTTACATACACCTCAGCCAAATACATTTAAACTCAGTTTTTCACAATTCCTGACATTTAATCCTAGTAAAAATTCCCTGTCTTAGGTCAGTTAGGATCACCACTTTATTTTAAGAATGTGAAATGTCAGAATAATAGTAGAGAGAATGATTTATTTCAGCTTTTATTTCTTTCATCACATTCCCAGTGGGTCAGAAGTTTACATGCACTCAATTAGTATTTGGTAGAATTGCCTTTAAATTGTTTAACTTGGGTCAAACGTTTTCGGGTAGCCTTTCAAGTTTTTCAACCACTCCACAAATTTCTTGTTAACAAACTATAGTTTTGGCAAGTCGGTTAGGGAATGTACTTTGTGCATGACACAACTAATTTTTCCAACAATTGTTTACAGACTGATTATTTCACTTATAATTCACTGTATCACAGTTCCAGTGGGTCAGACGTTTACATACACTAAGTTGACTGTGCCTTTAAACAGCTTGGAAAATTCCAGAAAATGATGTCATGTCTTTAGAAGCTTCTGATAGGCTCATTGACATAATTTGAGTCAACTGGAGGTGTACCTGTGGATGTATTTCAAGGCCTACCTTCAAACTCAGTGCCTCTTTACTTGACATCATGGGAAAATCAAAAGAAATCAGCCAAGTCCTCGGAAAAAAATTGTAGACCTCCACAAGTCTGGTTCATCCTTGGGAGCAATTCCCAAACGCCTGGAGGTACCATGTTCATCTGTACAAACAATAGTACGCAAGTATAAACACCATGGGACCACGCAGCCGTCATACCGCTCAGGAAGGAGACGCGTTCTGTCTCCTAGAAATGAATGTACTTTGTGGCGAAAAGTGCAAATCAATCCCAGAACAACAGCAAAGGACCTTGTGAAGATGCTGGAGGAAACAGGTACAAAAGTATCTATATCCACAGTAAAACGAGTCCTATATCGACATAACCTGAAAGGCCTCTCAGCAAGGAAGAAGTCACTGCTCCAAAACCGCCATTAAAAAGCCAGACTACAGTTTGCAACTGCACATGGGGACAAAGATCATACTTTTTGGAGAAATGTCCTCTGGTCTGATGAAACAAAAATAGAACTGTTTGGCCATAATGCCCATCGTTATGTTTGGAGGAAAAAGGGGGAGGCTTGCAAGACGAAGAACACCATCCCAACTGTGAAGCACGGGGGTGGCAGCATCATGTTGTGGGGGTGATTTTCTGCACGAGGGAGTGGTGCACTTCACAAAATAGATGGCATCATGAGGGAAAATTATGTGGATATATTGAAGCAACATCTCAAGACATCAGTCAGGAAGTTTAAGCTTGATCGTAAATGGGTCTTCCAAATGGACAATAACCCCAAGCATACTTCCAAAGGCCATCACAAAGCCCTGACCTCAATCCTATAGAAAATTTGTTGGCAGAACTAAAAAAGCGTGTGCGAGCAAGGAGGCCTACAAACCTAACTTAGTTACACCAGCTCTGTCAGGAGGAATGGGCCAAAATTCACCCAACTTATTGTGGGAAGCTTGTGGAAGGCTACCCAAAACGTTTGACCCAAGTTAAACAATTTTAAGGCAATGCTACCAAATACTAATTGAGTGTATGTAAACTTCTGACCCACTGGGAATGTGATGGAAGAAATAAAATAAAGTGGTGATCCTAACTGACCTAAGACAGGGAATTTTTACTAGGATTAAATGTCAGGAATTGTGAAAAACTAAGTTTAAATGTATTTGGCTAAGGTGTATGTAAACTTCCGACTTCAACTGTATATTTTCTGTTAAGATAGTTCCATCTGTGCCACTGACTTAGTCTGGCTTTAATTCCAGGTTAAAGAATAGGCCTAAATCAAATCAAACTGTAAATGCACTTTCAATAAAGTTTGATTTGATTTAGTCCTATTCTTTAACTTAGATGTTTGGTTGAGATGGAGACATGAACCCAACATATCAATTATTATTAAAATGTAGACATTTTAAGGTAACTAACTATACATTTCTTCTTATGTAATTATAAAAAGCGTGCCTATTCAAGATAGCATGCAAAGGTTGCAGGTCTTTGGAGATCTTCACAATATTGCTACTGTATAATAACTGCTACTGTACTTTTAATGTAATCTCAGCTATAGACCAGGTAATTTGATTGTGCTATTAGATGAAGCACAGTGATAACACGCTACATTGTTGTATAAATACAAAATATCTGACATTGTATTCCCATTTGAACTTTGTTGTGCTTTTAAATGGATGATAGCGAAGCACCTCTGGCCTGCTTGTTTAGTAACCATGTCATGTAAGAGAACACACATAAACATCTCCTTTCTGTTAGGGTATATTATGAAAGCTTCACATAGGAAGATAGTCCATGATCATTAGATAGTATGCAACACCACGTTGACCAAAGAGAGATAAACCACACGTGTGATGCTTTGCATTTTTGCAGGGTAATTGGCTAGCTGCATTGACAATGTTTTTTGCAATTGTCTTTCTCAACAAATACAAAATGGCCACCTGGAAAATGTCTCCCTCCCAGGATTCCTAACAATAATCTTAATTTTAACGAGTTATGTGTTCTTTTATCTAGGATCCGACATTGCTGTGATTAAGCTGCCTGCCCTCTGGGACACCCTGTCCCTGTTTGATGATGAGGAGGAAGAGTTTTTACGGAGGAGAATTATGTTTTTATGGTAAGAACATGTCAAACAGTAAATTACATAATATGCACATTTGTTATTTTCTTTAAATTACTGAGTGACAATTAGTTGTAGCTGGTCCTGTATGACCTTATATCAACAAACGATTTTCTATCTCATGTGACTACACCTCTGTTTTTGACACACTATTACTGTCCACACTTACCATTTAACCCCATCCCCATGTGATGTATCAATATGTGACATTAGTGTGAGTCTTTCTATCACGTTTGATAGGCATCACCTGTTGCTTCTACAGTATTGCATGCATAACCCTCTATTTCACACACACACACACACACACGCATACACAGACACACACGCATACACAGACACACACACACACACACACACACACACACACACACACACACACACACACACAGGATGTTCTGCATGTTTCAGCGCAGCGGAGCAGCAGCAGTCTAGGGTCACATGATTCTCACCCACTCTCTTTGACACAATGCATGCCTTAAGTTACACACAAATCAAATCAAATCAAATTGTATTTGTCACATGCGCCAAATACAACAGGTGTAAACCTTACAGTGAAATGCCTACTTACAAGCCCTTAACCAACAATGCAGTTTTAAGAAAAATACCCCTACAAAAAGTAAGAAATAATTCAACAGCAGCAGTAAAATAACAGTAGCGAGGCTTTATACAGGGGTTACCAGTACAGAGTCAATGTGCGGGGGCACCGGTTAGTCGAGGTAATTGAGATAATATGTACATGTAGGTAGAGTTATTAAAGTGACTATGCATAGATAACAGAGAGAAGCAGCAGCGTAAAGGGGGGGGCAGTGCAAATAGTCTGGGTAGCCATTTGATTAGATGTTCAGGAGTCTTATGGTTTGGGGGTAGAAGCTGTTTAGAAGCCTCTTGGACCTAGACTTGGCACTCCGGTACCGCTTGCCGTGCGGTAGCAGAGAGAACAGTCTTTGACTAGGGTGGCTTTGACAATTTTTTGGGCCTTCCTCTGACACCACCTGGTATAGAGGTCCTGGATGGCAGGAAGCTTGGCCCCAGTGATGTACTGGGCCGTACGCAGTACCTTCTGTAGTGCATTGCGGTCGGATGCTGAGCAGTTGCCATACCAGGCAGTGATGCAACCCTTCAGGATGCTCTCGATGGTGCAGCTGTAGAACCTTTTGAGGATCTGGGGACCCATGCCAAATCTTTTCAGTTTCTTGATGGGGAATATGTTTTTGCTCTCTTCACGACTGTCTTGGTGTGTTTGGACCATGATAGTTCATTGGTGATATGGACACCAAGGAACTTGAAAATCTCAACCCGTTCCACTACAGCCCTGTTGAAGTTAATGGGGGCCTGTTCGGCCTGCCTTTTTCTGTAGTCCACGATCAGCTCCTTTGTCTTGCTCACATTGAGGAGAGGTTGTTGTCCTGGCACCACACAGCCAGTTTTCTGACCTCCTCCCTATAGGCTGTCTCATCGTTGTCGGTGATCAGGACTACCACTGTTGTGTTGTCAGCAAACTTAATGATGGTGTTAGAGTCGTGCTTGGCTCCGCAGTCGTGGGTGAACAGGGAGTACAGGAGGGGACTAAGTACACACCTCTGACGGGCCCCAGTATTGAGGATCAGCGTGGCAGACGTGTTGTTGCCTACCCTTACCACCTGCTGGCGGCCCATCAGGAAGTCCAGGATCCAGTTGCAGAGGGAGGTGTTTAGTCCCAGGGTCCTAAGCTTAGTGATGAGCTTTGTGGGCACTATGGTGTTGAACGCTGAGCTGTAGTCAATGAACAGCATTCTCACATAGGTGTTCCTTTTGTCCAGGTGGGAAAGGGCAGTGTGGAGTGCGATTGAGATTGCGCGACAGCTGTTGATCTGTTGGGGCAGTATGCATTGGAGTGGGTCTAGGGTTTCTGGGATAATGGTGTTGATGTGAGCCATGACCAGCCTTTCAAAGCACTTCATGGCTACAGATGTGAGTGCTACGGCTCGGTAGTCTTTTAGGCAGATTGCGTTAGTTTTCTTGGGGACAGGCACTATGGTGGTCTGCTTTAAACATGTTGGTATTACAGACGTGGACAGGGAGAGGTTGAAAATGTCAGTAAAGACACTTGCCAGTTGGTCCGTGCATGCTTTGAGTACACATCCTGGTCATCCATCTGGCCCTGCGGGTTTGTGAATGTTGACCTGTTTAAAGGTCTTGCTCACATCGGCTGCCGAGAGCGTTATCACACAGTCATCCAGAACAGCTGGTGCTCTCGTGCATGCTTCAGCGTTGCTTGCCTCGAAGCAAGCATAAATGGCATTTAGTTTGTCTGGTAGGCTCGCATCACTGGGAAGCTCGCGTCTGGGTATCCGTTTGTAGTTCATAATAGTTTTCAAACAAACCCTGCCACATCCGACGAGCGTCAGAGCCGGTGTAGTAGGATTCAATCTTAATCCTGTATCGATGATTTGCTTGTTTGATGGTTCGTCTGAGGGCATAGCGGGATTTCTTATAGGCGTCCGGATTAGTGTCCCGCTCCTTGAAAGCAGCAGCTCTAGCCTTTAGCTCAATGCGGATGTTGCTTGTAATCCGTGGCTTCTGGTTGGGAAATGTACGTACACTCACTGTGGGGAGGATGTCATCGATGCACTTATTGATGAAACAGATGACTGAAGGGGTATACTCCTCAATGCCATTGGATGAATCCCGGAACATATTTCAGTCTGTGCTAGCAAAATGGTCCTGTAGCGTAGCATCCGTGTCATCTGACCACTTCCGTATTGAGTGAGTCACTGGTACTTCCTGCTTTAGTTTTTGCATGTAAGAAGGAATCAGGAGGATAGAATTATGGTCAGATCTTCCAAATGGAGGGCGGGGGAGTGCTTTGTATGCATCTCTGTGTGGAGTAAAAGTGGTCTAGAGTTTTTTTCCTCTGGTTGCACACGTGACATGCTGGTAAAAATGAGGTAAAACTGATTTAAGTTTGCCTGCATTAAAGTCCCCAGCCACTAGGAGCGCCGCTTCTGGGTGAGTATTTCGACATAACCTGAAAGGCCGCTCAGCAAGGAAGAAGCCACTGCTCCAAAACCGCCATAAAACAGCCAGACTACGGTTTGCAACTGCACATGGGGACGAAGATCATACTTTTTAGAGAAATGTCCTCTGGTCTGATGAAACAAAAATAGAACTGTTTGGCCATAATGACCATCGTTATGTTTGGAGGAAAAAGGGGGAGGCTTGCAAGCCGAAGAACACCATCCCATCCTTGAAGCACGGGGGTGGCAGCATCATGTCGTGGGGGTGCTTTGCTGCAGGAAGGACTGGTGCACTTCAAAAATAGATGGCATCATGAGGAAGGAAAATGATGTGGAATATTGAAGCAACATCTTAAGACATCAGTCAGGAAGTTAAAGCTTGGTTGCAAATGGGTCTTCCAAATGGACAATGACCCCAAGCATACTTCCAAAGTTGTGGCAAAATGGCTTAAGGACAACAAAGTCAAGGTATTGGAGTGGTCATCACAAAGCCCTGACCTCAATCCTATAGAAATTTTGTGGGCACAACTGAAAAAGTGTGTGTGAGCAAGGAGGCCTACAAACCTGACTCAGTTACACCAGCTCTGTCAGAAAGAATGGGCCAAAATTCCCCCAATTTATTGTGGAAAGCTTGTGGTAGGCTACCCGAATCATTTGACCCAAGTTAAACAATTTAAAGGCAATGCTACCAAATACTAATTGAGTGTATGTAAACTTCTGACCCACTGGGATTGTGATGAAAGAAATAAAAGCTGAAATAAGTCATTCTCTCTACTATTATTTTGACATTTCACATTCTTAAAATAAAGTGGTGATCATAACTGACCTAAGACAGGGAATTTTTACTAGGATTAAATGTCAGGAATTGTGAAAAACTTAGTTTAAATGTTTTTGGCTAAGGTGTATGCAAACTTCAGACTTCAACTGTACGTGCTTTTAGTTTGTACAATTTATTATCCAGCGATTGTACGTTGGCCAATAGGACCGATGGCAAAGGCAGATTAGAGACTTGTCGGCGGATCCTCACAAGGCACCTCGATCTCCTTCCTCTTCCGTCTCTTTCTCCTGCAAATGACGGGGATGAGGGCCTGTTTGGGTGTCTGGAGTACATCCCTCTCATTAAAGAAAAATTATTAGTCCATTTTAAGGTGAGTAATTGCTGTTTTGATGTCCAGAAGCTCTTTTCGGTCATATGAGACGGAAGCAGCAACATTATGTACAAAATAAAGTACAAACAATGCGAAAAAACAAACAAAATAGCATGATTGGTTAAGAGCCAATAAAACAGCAGCCATTGTCTCCGGCGCCATTAAAACAACATGCATTTCTTAAGTTACGCACAGCATACAACACAACTCCATGGCATTATCAAACCACATTCACATATCCAGACTCCAGAGTAATTTGAAATGTGTGATGTGCCTCAGATCAAACAAAACTGAAACCTCTAGATGAATCTCAATGCTTTCCTAAAGCATTGTTTGAATTCTAAGATTCAAACAATGCAATCAATCCTACTTATTCAATCGTCCCTGAAATTTGATGAAGATAGCACGGAACAAACTCTGTTTTATGTCAAGGTGGGTGGTGGGTGATCTGACATACCTGGCCCACTCTTGCAGGCACAGAGCAGATGGTATAACCAGCTAAAGGGTCAAGGAATGGAAGGTATTGATATGCAAAGAGACTGGCCCTTCAGCCGTGTTGCATTACAGATTTAGTTTTACAAGAATCCACGTGACACTCTGAGGGGAGGAAAGATGTGCAAGGAGGTAGAACTTCAACCCTGATCCCTGTGCTGGTGGTCTTTTTATGTCTGCCATATTATTTATAGTTGTATTGTCCTATACAACATTCCCTATCCAAAAAGTATGCCAACCATGCCAGAGATAGGAGTGCCACTTCAGCTAGAGTTTAAAGAACATTATTTTTTGTATTGGACAATGTCAGACTTTTCATGTCTGAAAACCTACTTCTGGACTAAAACCTTTTTCAATGGAGATTTTATATTTAAATTGCTTTTTAGTCCATGTCGAGTAGGCTTCATTTGAGTCTGGGGAACCAGCCCTGTCATTCTAAATCCCATTACCACTATGCTGTACATGTTTAAACTGGAAGACAGAGCAGTCTTTATTGATTTAAAAACAACCAAACCTTTAAAATAATTCATAAAATAATTCATAAAATTGCTAACTTTTTTTTACTAGAAACTCTCTTTGCTGCAGTCTCCGAGCAAGAGACCTAACAAACTAACCTGCATAAATAGGTTTAATATTTGTTTATTTTTTTGCATTTTTGGGGGAAGGGGATTTCGGGTCAGGGGTTTTGTTTCTGTTCTGCTTGCTTGTTATTCCACTCATGCCGTGGCTCATGACTTACAACACTTTTACAACTTGACAACATGAAAATATCTTGTTCACTTGTATGTTGTTCTGAAACTGTATCTCAGTCCTTATGTACGTCAATGTCTGTCACCCGTTTATGTTGATAGTTCACTCCTGCCCGGTTTATATCTTCAACTACCATCAGATAAATATTTTCAAGGAGTAACTTTTTGCTCTAACAAAAAAAAGTATGACACTGTATTAAAAAAGTTTATAAAATTAAAGAAAATAAACAAAAACACTAAATGGCAAGTAAAGATGAGAAATGCAAAAAAACATAACTTGCCAAATGAGGATGGAGGTTAACAGGAGTGACGTATCTCACGGTCGTTCCAGCGTTAGAGGTAAGTGATGAGGGAGGGATGTGATTGGCTGGATGTAGCAGACAGTCTGTAAAGCAATGTTTTTATGAGGAACCAACCTCCCCACAGGAGTAAGATATTGAGCTGACAGCACAAGAGATATATCCCCCTCACCTGTCAATACTGGGCTGAACTGAGAAACTATACCAGCAGGTAGAGAGAGACCCTTGCAGGGACGACTTGAGGCCATGGATCCTGCAGCTGCAGAAAATGTAAATATACTGTATTCGTATAATCAAACAACTTATACAATAATAATGTGCAATGTTGGTTGCTGATACAAAATGTAGCTTTACAGCCTGTCAAATCAAGCAGCATTGCTGTAAAGGTCCTCAACAGTAGCTGTGAGCGGTTTGGTACAAACATGGATTATAATATCTACTGTATACCAACTGTAATCAGATATGGATACTGATAAAATCCATGGCACTACTTGAATGTTGATCTTGAAGCTTTTGGATGTTTTTATACTTGCCTTTCACCAAATTTAATAATGATCAGGCTGGTTTCACCAGGCTAGTTTTATTTTCATCAGCATGTGTTTAATTATACTACAAATACTGTGCAAATATTTATGAAGTTATTATGATAATAGTAATCCAATTGGTTTGTGTTCTATATTGAAAGTTTGCATTGTGATATATGGTAGGCTTAATGATCACTTGATCAGAGAGCAATTGAGGTGCAACCATGTCCACACACTGTGCTGTAAACACGTGCAGTTCATGGTATTACATCAACAGGATAGACTATTCAAGTTCCAATCGATGTGAATCAAACAGGCACTTAGATTCAAAACAAGAACAGGTTGGAGATTCTAAAATGTTCCCAATCATGGAATCTCACTTCAGTGAAAAGTGAAATAACTATTCGGCCTACTGCGCCAAGTTTTAAGAAAGAAAACTGAGAGAGAGCAGGTATCGCAACTATTTTTAAAAAAGGGGATGAAATGCGGTTTGTCATTTAGATATTAATATGATCTTTAAGAGGCATGCCAACCCCTGGAATGGTCTTTCCAGACATCGTCAGTCCTAATAAAGTGGTGTCTTCTATGTCAAGGTGAGAGACACATTTTAAATGTAGATGTAATGGTTACATCTTAATGTTTTGTGTCACTGAGACATTTTCTTAGTATAATCAAGACATGCCCGAATACTGCGCCACCCACATTGCTAAAGATAACATTTATGGTGCTATTTATCAATTGGACATGGGAATAAGGTAATTGCGACAGGCTGGATTAGTCCGGTGTAACCATTAAAAATGAGCTATGTTTCACTTGTTCATTTTGAGCTCTACAGCTTAGTGTGTGCTTGTAAAAATACGACAGCTGTCCAACACGTAGCCCATCCATGTGACTCAGTAGAAAGATGTACAAATAACCTCGAGTAACCTGTACCCCCCACACATTGACTCGGTACCGGTACCCCCTGTTATTGTGCTACTTATATGTTTTTATTCGTTTATTTAGTAAATATTGTCTTAACTCTATTTTCTTAAAACTGCATTGTTGGTTAAGGGCTTGTAAGTAAGCATTTTACGGTAAGGTTGTATTCGTTGTATTCGGCGCATTTGTGACAAATAAAATTTGATTTGATTTATCACCGGCTCTATTACAAATAGTTTCAGGGCAGGAGGCTGCCGAGGTGAGAACGGCTCATAATAATGGCCGGGAACTGAGCAAATGGAATGGTATCAAACACATGGAAATAATCTATTTGATACCATTCCATCTATTCCGCTCCAGTCATTACCACAAGCCCATTCTCCCCAATTAAGGTGCCACCAACCTTCTGTGAGTTTCAGGTAGTAATAATTTTATTGACCAGTGTAAGTAATGCAATGATACAGAAATCCAATAAGATAAAAACGACACAGAAAATGCAGTCAGTCCGTAGACCCACTGAGAAACAAACAACTACTCATATCAGTCTGTACATAATATGTCACGGGGTAGTAGAACACAGAACACAAGTCATTTATTTGTATGAATAGATGTTTGGATGCTGTAAGCCTACTAAGTCATCCCTTCCTGTCCTGTCTGTGTCGTAGCTGAGGGTTGTTGTTACAGTATGTTCTATGTGGCAGAGGCTACTGGGCCCGGGGCCAGCTGTTGGTGGGAACTGTAAGAGGGGGGAGTGGAGGGCCATTACATGACTGGAGCCTTTGGTCACCGTGCATGGCGGCATGTAGTCATAGAGTTTGTTTCGCAATTCAGGTTTCACCTCCATTCCTGGTACTGACTGACAGAGGCGTTGGGAGCCAAAGGCATCCGACTCACTCCCATGGCTTTCTCGGCTCACCCCTTTCTCCCAAACGTGCCAGCCGGGCCGTGACCTTGCCCTGTGGCGGAGCCAGGCGAGACACCCGGGTTAGAACATGATTTCATTGCTTGCCGGCTTCAAACACATATAAGACGTTGAACTGAGGCCTGCAACCGTAGATCACAGACAGTTGACACAGACCATTGACTGGGGATTTGAGATGATGGATATTCAAAGAGTGGGTCTTTTTGTCTTTTTCAAATCAAATCAAATGTTATTGGTCACATACAGATATTTAGCAGATGTTATTGAGGGTGTAGCGAAATGCTTGTGTTCCTATTTCCAACAGTGGAGTGGTAACAATTTCTCTAACAATTTTTCTAAACCTATCGGCTTTCGTTCCACTGGATTTTTATAGTGATCCACAGAATGACCACAGTAGCAAAGAATTTAGGGTTAGAGTCTGCAATTAGGATTTGCGGTGTTGGACTGGGTTCATGACGCTGAGCTGCAACCTCAAAAACTCTGAGATGAATATTAACTTCTACAGTACGTTTGAGAACGATAATCACATGAAGACTGAAATTCTCTGTGAAAAGCCTTCTTACACCTGCTGTTGGGTGTATTCTACTCACTCCCTCTATCACAGATGCCAATGGGCACAGGGTCTCAGGACACAGGATTGTCTCAGTTGCTCACATATTCCTAATACAGTGTTTTGTATTCAAGGTTACCACCAAAAACTGTGAGGGCAACGAGCCTGGAGAAGCGGAGTATTCAGAGGGAGAATATGAGACATCAGTTAACCAGGAGAAACAAGATGACCTGCAATCTCACAAGGACAGCCTGGCTAACACAGATGTCCCCCTGAATTTAAATGTAAGTTGAATACTATCGTAGCATCCTTAGTACAATGCCAGCGATCTTGTTAAGAAGTTAAGCCCTAATGAGGTATGTTTATGTGTTGAACTGACAGACATAAGGTTGCGGTTTGAATCTTGGTTGGGCAACTCTGTGAATTTGCTATAGTAGTTTTGGCACAAAAAGAGTAATCATAAAGATCATGGTACCAAGTATTAAATCCTCAATTGCAAAGCAGCTTTATAGGAGGGCAAGATGTATAACATCTCTCTACATTAAATGTTTGATTCTGCAGGTAGACAAATCTGGACATCTGAGGTTAGAGACAATTGATGACCTCCAGAATATTCTGCAACAGAGGAAGTCGAGAAAGAGAGCGAAAAGAGTACAAGTTCACAAGCCACCACCCCCACCAGAGACTGTGGTAAGACAGGCCTAGTAGCTGAGTAGGATGACTTTAACCATTTGCACATCGTTACAACACTGTATATATACATAATATGAAATTTGTAATGTCTTTATTCTTTTGGAACTTCTGTCAGTGTAATGTTTATTGTTAATTTTTATTGTTGATTTCACTTTTGTATATTATCTACTTCACTTGCTTTGGCAATGTTAACATATTTTTCCCATGCCAATAAAGCCCCTTGAATTGAATAGAAAAATAATCTAATTTGAGATTTAAGAATAGAGGCAATTAATAATAAGATTTGACCCTTCATAAGAGGACTGATAACTACTAAGTAACTGCTATGTTCATGGGTGGACAGGGACCATAAATTGGCCCTGGCATTTCTAACACATTGGCCCATTTTTTCCTTGAGGCACCCATTTTTTGTGAAATAATTATAATTTTGTGAAGAAGAAAAAAAAGAAGTTAGACAGAAATGCCAGATGGCCAGTCCGCCCCTGGCTACATTCAGCTGAATCACCATCACTCTTTGCAGCCTTATTATGTGAATGAGGAAGATTTCTTCAAGGCCTGCGAAGAGAATAAACTGCCATTGATCGAGAGGTATCTGGAAAAATCGGGAGATATCAACGCTTGTGACAATGTGAGTGTTTAGACAACACCGACCAAGCTGAAGTTTACCAATGCACCTCAGCTCAGCTGTGTCATTGTGTGATGTAATGCAATGTCCTCCTTCCTATGCCTTTACAGTTCAGACGCACAGGCCTGCACAGAGCTTGCACACAGGGACACGTGGATGTTGTGAAGAGGCTACTGGAGGCTGGAGCTTCAATTGAGTACAAAGACAAGGTACTTTAATGGAAAAGCTAAAAATAACTGCAGGTCAACAGCAGGCAAGCTCTTGGCAATATATTGCACAGTCTTTGATCCTTTACTGTAAAATCAGTTGGTGTTGATGAGAGAAAAGAACAGAGAAAAATAAGGTGAATTTTTGTATAATGTATAATCCCATTGGTTGCCTTCATTTAGCTGGATGCTACTGCTGTCCACTCTGCCTGCCGAGGAGGAAGCATGTCTGTGTTAGAACTGCTGCTCAACCAAGACGGCAGCTTCTCTGCCAGGGATAAGGTAAGACTACAGAACACAAAGCTAGCATGCCACTGTGGGTCAAAACACACACAAATATGACTAAATGCATCAGGGCCAATGTAATCTCTCATGACAAACCTGGAACTGCGATTAGGTTCAATGTGATTTATCCTCACAGATCTTAATTTGAGCCAGTTTGCTACAGCAGGAAAATAATGTGGATTATAATTTATTTACATTTTTGTAGGGGTTGATACATTTTTCAGAAGAGAAAATCAAGTCTGAAATGCCAAAGTGGAAAATAGAAACTTCAGAAGCCTTTAAACCTTAAATACACTTCAAGTTTGACATTTCTTGGATTGCAGGAAAGTTATCCTGCAACAGGGTGATCAAATTAAGATCTTACATCTGTAAATGTTTCTTTGTTCATTCATTAGCTGCACAGCACTCCCCTTCATGTTGCAGTGAGAACCGGTCACTATGAATGTGCTGAACATTTAGTCCACTGTGGAGCTGATGTCAATGCCAAAGACAGGGTGAGCTATTCTCATTCAGTGTGGGAATTAATTTGCTCAGATATATATACCTTAGAATCTAATCAGAATTATAAACTGGGTGGTTCAAGCTATGAATGCTGATTGGCTGACAGCTGTGGTATATCCGACCGCATACCATAGGTATGACACAATAAAATGTGTACTGTTCTAATTACATTGGCTACCAGTTTATAATAGCAATAAGGCACCTTGGGGGTTTGTGGTATATTGCCAATATAAGGGCTAAGGGCTGTATCCAGGCACTCCGTGTTGCGCATAAGAACAGCCCTTAGCTGTGGTATATTGGCAATATACCACACCTCCTCGGGCCTTATTGCTTACCTAAGTACAAAACACCAATGTAATGGGTCTTTAACTATGGTTTTGTAAAACAAAATTACACAGGAAGGAGATACTCCCATGCACGATGCAGTGAGACTGAACAGATTCAAAATCATCCAACTACTCCTGCTTCATGGAGCCAATCCAAAACTCAAGAATTGTGTAAGTACTTTACTAACATTGCTAGCAAACTTGTAACTTCAATCTATAATGTAGCATATAATGCAGTATTTTGTTTGAAAAATACGATTGAAAAGAATTTTTTTTGCTCATAAGGCTTACTTACATGTATCATGTATTCAGAGAATCCAACTAGTGATAGCAAAAGGTGACAGGATTTATCCATGAACACAGAGCCATCTTGTGGTGATGAGTAAGATTTAATCTGAGATCAGAAGAAATACACCCAATATCAAATCACAAGAAAACATCAGTCAAAAGTTATTGCTGTAACATACCACTAACTACTATTGAGATAATAAATACATCTTTGTTTTTCTCCAACACAGGTGGGGAAGTCGCCATTGGATAGCACTCTGGAGTGGCAGAGTGGGGCTAAATCCATTCTCAGCAACTTCAAGAATGATGCAAAAACTCCAGTCAAGTCAAGTCCTGTTCAGTTAAATGGCATTTTATACAGGTCTCAACGCACTCAGAATAAGTAGATAACAGCAAAAAATAGCCCAGTTGCTTTGTGCAGAGTAGTTGTCAAAGTGATTATTTATCTGCTGATTAAAGACATACAGCCTCCAAGGTTTCATCATCGAGGAAGAGGCGAAGGGAGAGGATTTACTCAGCCCAAAATCTGTCCGCGTGAGATAAGCCCTCTCCATTGTCAGAGCGGTAACGCGACTATCTTGTCAATAGATAATCTTTGGTTTAATTTACGCTAGGCTGACTTCAAGGACCGGAGCCAATTTTTGTGAACTAGCAGAGGTTTGGGCTGGAACTTTGAGATAACTGCATTTGCTCCCAATGATGTTTGTTTCTTTATTAGGCAGCTTATTGGAAGTCTGAAATGCTCAAGGTTGACAAATGAATTATGGGGGAAAGAGAAAGTTCAACGTTTGGAAAATTTTACTTGCCTTATGACATCAGCATGACTATAGTATACATTCAAATTGTAGAAAGAAATGACTTTGAATTGATACATTCTTAATTTCTCTAATATAAAAAGAAATAAAGTCACAAAACAATACTGTTCTGCAAAAATCAAGCCCGTGGCTTCAACCTGGTTTTGTGGTCGTCAGTGAGAATACAGGATTTGAAAATGCTTGTGGTGATAATGCACTTCCTGAAGTAACTGCAATATTTCCACTACATGTTTACCTGTAAATGTATTAAATAAACAGCATTGCCTTTGCTATCTGAATTTGTTTCCTTTGTCTAAAAGGAACAAGCGTCATCATAGTTGCTAATCCATGACAAACTATATAACCACTGACCATTATAAAACAGACACATTAACACAAATAAAGATATTCATAAAAAGGCATTTACATAAACACATTCTCTATTCATCCAAAAGTATTTTCCTTTCTACTATGCTGTCTCAATCTTAGCCCTCTGTGATGCTGGAACATCCTCCTGTCTCTCAGTCAATGGCTGGTCTTTCTTCATAGTGTGTACAATACCCAAGGCAGTCTTTCTTGTTTCTGTAATGACAACACAGTACATTAATTGGTTTTCTTGTGCCACAAATTCTGCTTTGAGACTGATAGACATGTAATAAATATAGTTTAATGACGGTGTTACATGATAAATCACAAAATTAACATTCCATAGATGGTTAAACGGGACAGTGAGTAGCCCAAGTGAAGATACCATTTGTGATTTGACACAGTGTATTCAATTGATCGACCAATAAACAGCAGCCTATTCACCTCCATGTAAGTGGAGAGCGACAGTTGGTGGAGATTGCAGATTTGCCATCTCCTTCGGACAGGCCAAAAAGTAGGCCTCTTGGCTTCATTCAGAACAGCAGCAGTGACACAGGTTGGCTTCATCACACCTGCACTCTATTCTAGTAGCCTACATCAAGTACTGTAGAAGGTAATGTAAGGATACAAGTTGCCAATGTCGTAGGGTCCTCTCAACTCAAGGGGCTGAACAAGGAGGGACACAAAACACATTTACGTTAGTAAGGTTCATTTCAGGACGATATTAACATGCTCAAGGTTCATATGATTGTCATCTAAGAGGGTAAGACAATATCTAATTTCTAGCTTACCTTTTCTGCCCCATTGGTCACAATGACATTCTATTTGAAAGAAAACATTGCGGTTACACGCACCGCTTGAAAACGGCAGGTGGAATAACAGGTGAACAATGAACCACAATGGGTGTATTTGTTTACCTTTCCTTTGCACATCTCCACGAGACTGATGGAATTTGCGATGGTGTATCTTCTCATGGTGGAGTCGGATTGCAGGTGCGTAACTTATTTCAAAAGAACACACCTCTTTTAATTGCCTGACACAAGCATAAGTTACATCACTTTTACTATATATTAAAAAAAAGGTATCCACTCCTACCAAAAGAAACAAGACGTAAGCGAGTCACCAAATAAGTTGTTAGTTCAAATACTGACAAGTGCCTTGCAAAAGTATTCAGACCCCTTGGATACACAAAATACTCTAATGTCAAAGTGGAAGAAAACATATATTTAGTCATTGCATAAGTATTCAGCTCCTCTGAGTCCATACATGTCAGAAACACTTTTGGCATCGATTACAGCTGTGCCTTCTTGGGTAAGTCTATAAGAACTTTTCACACCTGGACTGTGCAATATTTGTCCATTATTCTTTTCATAATTCTTCAAGCTCTGTCAAGATGTTGGGGATCATGGCTACACAGCCATTTTAAATGTCTTGCCATAGATTTAAGCAGATAAGTCAAAACTGTAACTTGGCCACTCAGGAACATTAATTGTCCTCTTGGTAAGCAACTCCAGTGTAGATTTGGCCTTGTGTTGTAGGTTATAGTCCTACTGAAAGGTGAATTCATCTCCCAGTCTCTGGTGTAAAGCAGAGACTGAACCAGGTTTTCCTCTAGGATTTTGCCTGTACTTAACACCACTGTTTATTTTTATCCTGGACAAACTCCCCAATAGTTGCCAATGTCAAGCATACCTATACCATGATGCAGCCACCACCATGCTTGAAAATAAGGAGGCAGTTACTCAGTGATGTGTTGGATTTGCCCCAAACATAAGGCTTTGCATTCAGGCCAAAAAGGGTATTCCTTTGCAATATAGCCTTAGTGCCCTTCTTTATGAGGCTTTTGAAAAGCTTCCTGGTCTTTGTAGTTGAATCTGTGCTTGAAATTCAATACTTGACTGAGGAAGGGTTAGTCATTCAAAAATCATGTCACACAGAGTCCATGAAACTTAATGTGATTTGTTAAGCCACATTTTTATTCCTGAACTAATTTAGGCTTGCCTAAACAAAGGCGATGAATACTGATGCAACGACTATATTGTAGTTACAAAAAAAAATTATCTAAAAAATAAATAATTCCACTGACAGTATTTTGTGTAGATTGTTGACAAAAAAAAATCACATCCATTTTAATCATACTTTGTAACAATAAAATGTGAAGAAAACCAAGGGGTATTCATACTTACCCCATTTACAGGAGATCTTTTGAAAAATAAGGGTTGTTTTTCTGTCACTGCTACACACAGATGATGTCAACATCAAATGTCATGCAAGCTGCCTATTGAAACAAGTAGAACACCAAAATGAGCAGAAGGCCATCCTAACATACAGTGTCAGTAGTAGATAATGATGCTGAAAAATGTACTTACATGAAACAACCTCTGTTTTCAGATAGACAGCCACTAAGTCATAGGCTTTGTACTCTGCAGTTGGTCTCTGAGAAGGGACAGATGTTGTTATTTGAAAAAAATCATGCAATATGAATACTGTCAGCAAATGTTTAAACTTCTACTGCACACGGTGTGTACAAAACCTTGGGAACACGTGCTCATTACATGACAGACTGACCAGCTGAAAGATATGATCCCTTATTGATGTCACCTGTTAAATCCATTTCAATCAGTGTAGACGAAGGGAAGGAAACAGGTCAAAAAAATTATTTTTAAGCATGGATTGAGACATGGATTGTGTGTGTGCCATTCAGAGGGTGTATGGGCAAGAAAAGATTTAAGTGCCTTTTAACGGAGTATGGTAATAGGTGTCAGACGCACCGGTGTCAAGAATTGCAATGATTCTGTGTTTCACACAACAGTTTCCTGTGTGTATCAAGAATGGTCCACCACCCAAATCCAGCCAATTTGACACAACTGTGGGAAGCATTGGATTCAACATTGGCCAGCATCCCTGTGGAACGCTTTCGACACCTTGTGTAGAGTCCATGCTCTGACGAATTTAGGCTGTTCTATGGGCAAAAGAGGTCAATTCAATATTACAAAAGGTGTTTCTAATGTTTTGTACAGTGTATATTGGACACAAAGTGTGATGGGTCTGAGGCCACAACTATCAGTCGGTTTAAAACCTTGATTGTTCTGGATTTACCCTGTGCAAAAAAAAAAAGCTGACATATTTAGTTATTATCCCAATGCATGGAGAAATGGGTAAGCTATCATCATGAAAAAGTATTACATTATATATCAACATTACTAGTACGCCACACTACCTGCACTACGGGAAATGTATCATACAGCTCTGAGACACATTTTGGTTTGCCAATTCCCTGTAAACATAAGCAAACAAATGTTAACAAAGGTGAGGACAGCTCTCTTGACTTGGTGAGTTATAAACAGGGAACACCGAGCCTACCTGTTTCTTTTGTTGCAAATCAACCACATAATTGATGGCAACTGTGGAGTATCCAACTGAAACATGAAAACACTACAGTACTTGATTTGCAAATCAACCAAGACATCTTTCAGCTAGTTCTGGTCCATCGTACGACGACATATAGAGGGCATATAGACATAAAAAGATCAAACAGTTACGGTGCGCTGCTGTTGCAATAACACTCTGAAGTCGTTTTTATCGGTTGTGTAGCTAATATTCAAATCCATAAACACAGCTATGTTTACAGTGAGTTAATCGAAATGCCTTATGGGCCATGTCGTTTTTTTGTATTACCGCATCCGGTTGTTGGCTACAGCATGCTGTCTGATTGGTCCAGTTTGAAAATTAGACCTCGGCCAGGTTGTTTGGAACCAGATCGAGAGGGCTGTACATCAATGGTTGTGTGAATAAAAATACATGGAACGTGAGTTATTCTAGTATTTCAAAGTTTTTATAAGTATGGCTACAAAATATAGATGCATAATTGACTCTGTCTAAGCCAACGAGTTGTGTCGTATCTTTCCAGTGATGCAACATTAGTTAGTTACCTTAGCTAACGGCTAGCCTTTAGCTAGCTTATTCAAATTGTATTTGTCACTTACACGTGTTTAGCAGATGTTATTGCGGGTGTAGCGAAATGCTTGTTTCAAAATAGTAAAGGACATCATAAACAATGTGAAATGTTTGTCTTTTAGAGTGATGGATACGTGTTTGGACAAGAAAGCAGAGAAAGTAGGACCGATTGTGGTTGAGGATTTGAGAAAGAACTTGTTTGCTGCTGATTGTGCAATTCCATTTGCTATGCCACAGGTTTGTTTCTGGATGTGACGAGTTAACTAGGATACTTTTTTGTTATTAGAGATATATGCTATTTAGCTATATGTAGTAATTGGTTTCATAGCTTCATCTTTTAACTAATCCCAATAAAATGTTGTCTACTTATCTCCCTACAGGATTCTGTATTATTTGAGAAAGAGCATCTGCGTGTCTACCTCAGGATACGTCCCTTTACCACAGCAGAGAATGAAAGTGGTGAATCTCAGGTATTTTCCCATGACACACATTCAGTATACTAAGGAGCATTATGATTGATCCGAATGCTGTGGTACATACTCATTTTCCTCCGTTTGAATCCAGGAATGTGTCTCCATGGAGCCACCAGACACCGTTTTACTCAGGGCACCTAGGACCTCTTTATCAACCAGACGACAAACCAGTCACTCAGACGGTGACAAATCAGTCACTCAGACAGCCCAACGATTTAAGTTCACTCAGGTAAGGCCTTCTCTGGCTGTTTGATTAGAAGCTATTTGTAAAGATTTACTTTTTCTAAGAAATGAGTATGGACATTTTTCTTTACCCCCCCACCCTTGCCAGGTGTATGGCCCTGACACCACACAGAGGCAGATGTTTGATGGCACAGTGAAACATCTGGTAAGAGATGTTCTAGAAGGAGGGAATTCTATTGTCTTCACATATGGAGTCACCAACGCTGGGAAGACATTCACATTCCTCGGTCAGTATCTATCGAAATGTTTTAATTGATTTTTTTGCATGTTTCCAATGTGCACTTTGACCGCTGTTTCCTACCCGACGCTCACCACAATAAAACAACTGTGTGACAGATACAGCTTCATGTTAAACACTTTTGGCATTGTGCCTTTTTAACCCTTAATCTATTTTTACTTCCAGGCCCTGAGAGTGATTGTGGAATTTTGCCAAGGTCTTTGAACGTGATCTTCAACAGCATAGAGGGAAGAGTCTACACGCGGAACGACGTCAAACCACACCGATGCAGAGACTTCACCAGGCTCACAAAGTTCCAGCAGGATGAAGAGACTACAAATAAGCTAAACCTTATGAGACTGTCAAAGGAGGTGAGGTTTTACTGGTAAACCTCAAGCACAATGCCCACTTTGCTTTCTCTCTGAAATGTACATGAGTCTAACTACTTTCTTTCTGTCTTTTCTTCAGAGTGGTTTTCTGAAAAGTACGATGAACTCCACTTGCAGGTCAGCGATACTGGAGGGTAAGACCCTTGTTTCAGGCATTGAATATGTTAAGTACAGCAGCTATGTATTTTGAGAATTTCTTGATACTCAATTTGAAACCAAATAAACATCTTGATTGATACACTGTTGTTATATCAATGTAAGATTTGTTGTCTGGTTGACAGGTTCCTCCTTAAGTGACGTCAGTGATCAGGGGGAAGGAGACAGTTTCTGCCTGGATGTGGACTCCCACACTAAATACTCTGTGTGGGTGTCCTTCTGTGAAATCTACAATGAGAATATCCACGACCTACTGGAGCCCATTCCTAATGGCTCACATAGGAGAACCGTCCTTCGGCTGTCCCAGGACATCAAAGGCAACACCTTTGTGAAAGGTAATATCACTTTGATTGAATTTGTGATGTATTAGTCTAGATGCTATGGGATTTCAGTTCATACAGAACATACACATGGTTTCTCTTGTAGCTCTAAAGTGGGTTCAAGTAAACAATTCCGAGGAGGCGTACAAAGTCATGAAGATCGGAAAGAAGAACCAGAGTTTCTCCTGCACGAAGCTCAACAACGTCTCCAGCAGAAGCCATAGCATATTCTCCATTCGGATCTTGCGTATTGAAGATGTTGGTGTACCCAGAGTCCACACAATTAGCGAGTACGTGACCAAATTGTTCTGTGTTTTCGCCCCCTGCTCCTCTCCAGATTGTCCTGTTTTTATTCATGGTTGTGTGTTATGTCTAAGGTTGTCGTTGTGTGATTTGGCTGGATCTGAGAGATGTGGAAGGACTCAGAATAAAGGAGGGCAGCTGAAAGAGGCTGGCAACATCAACACCTCATTGCTGATTCTGGGCAAATGCATCAACACTCTGAGGCTTAACCAACAAGCCAAGTAAGTATTTGACCTGTATACAGACTTATGCTTTTACACACACTTGACTGCGTGTTTGTTTCTAGTAAACCAATATAATGCTCCTTTTATGTACATATCTTCCAGGTTCCGACAACATGTGCCTTTCAGAGAGAGCAAGCTCACACACTACCTCCAGGGCTTTTTCTCTGGTAGAGGGAAAGCCTGCATGATCGTCAACATCAACCAATGCGCCTCCATGTACGACGAGACGCTCAACGTCCTCAAGTTCTCCGCTGTCGCCCAAAAGGTCAGTCAGTGGAGCTTTATAAGGAAGCGTAAGCTTGTGGTTGGTAATATAGGTGGGAAAAATGCTAATTTATCTTATTTCTTTTTGGCCTTCCAGGTGGTGGTCCTCAACATCAAACCAGTCCTTGCCATTGCCCCAAAGATATCTGCCAGAGAGGTGTCCCTTATCATCAACAATGCTGACTGTAAAGACCTGTGGAGTAGGAGGAAAAGCTCCATGGTGGCTTGGGAAACCACTCTGGAGGATTTGCAGGAAGATGAGGATGATGAAGAGGAAAGTTGTGATGAGGGCATGGCAGTGGAAACCATTCTTGAGGTGGGAGAAGAAGACAGGATGGCACTTGAGGACTTCAACAATGTAGGTTTTGTCCATATTCAATAAGTTGATATGCTAGTTAATTTTCACTGACTGTTAAATATTGATTTTGTTGTGTATTTTAAGGGCCAGCTTGCTCTGGTGGAGAAACTAAAGGAGAAGTTTCTGAAGGAGGAAGCTGAGAAATTGGCTTTGGAGTCTCGCATCCGTGAAGATGTCACCACCGAGTTCATGGAGCTCTTCTCCAAAATGGAAAGTGATTACAAGTAAGTAGTTGATGCATTTCCCTCTCTTTAAAAGAGCTGTTAGTTTTAGCTGTTGTCTGTAGATGCATTGACTGAACAATGTTTTTGTCTTGCAGCGAGCGTCTTGCGAAAGAGAGGGAGATCACCGAGGACAGAGTGGACAAGAGGTTGGAAATCCTGAAAAATTTAGTTGGCAAGAGTGTCAGCGAGTGTGCAAGTGTCTCTGGTGACAAAGAAACAACAAAGGTAACAGTCTCATTCAGATCACAGGTCATAATATTAGATCTGGCAGAAAATACAACTTCACCACTAACATCCTTACCTGTCCTTGTTTGAATAGCATGATGAGTTTAGTTCTGATATCTTTGTTTTCCATCGCAGGAGGATAAGGTAGGGCTCTTGGAGGGGATCGTTGACGTTATGCGAGACGACCTGGCTAGAATCAGGAGGGATGCGGAGGCTGCACAGACCTGTCTGGTGGATCTGCCTGAGTCTCCTGGCACTGTGGCCAGCCTGAGGAAGCAAGTTGACAACTTATCAGAGGAGCTCCTCAAGACCCAACAGCAACTCAACCTTAAAACCAATGGTATGTATAGTATGTCTCACTTACTGGGATTTGATCATGATAAATATTCTGGATTTAGCTCAAGTTTGTTTTCCTTCTGTTTACAGAAATGGCTGAAATGAGCATTGAAATGAAACCATTGTGCGGGCAGCTAGAGGAAGCGAAGGAGGTAAGCCTGGCTTGATATTGATGTCCGATGCCTTTTGTTGCATATGAGCACTGAATGAAAGGTTGGGTTAGACTTGATGGTTTTGATATTTTGATTGCATGCAGAATTTGGAATCTCAGATGCAGAAGTTTGAGGCCTTAATGGAAATCTGCCATGAGAAAGACAACGTGATAACCAAGCTGCAGGAAGCAATGGACCAGAATACTGGGGCTTCAACTAGGGATGTAAGTAAATTATTTCATACTTGCACCTGCATTAATGGCATATGTGGGGTTGCTTTGTTATCAGTCCAAGTGTATGTGCTATGATCCATCACAGAACCTCTATATATGATAATATGCATTCCCTTTCACTATTTTTGTCAACAGAGGGCCTTGATTGACTCCATCAAGGAGGAGATCCTGAGCTTGAAACAGAATTGTAAATGTATGAGCTGGGACAGTCCCAGTTCTGAGGAGGGCAGAAAACGCCATGAAGATGTCCTGGAAGACCTTGATGATCAGCCTTCCCTGAAGAAAGGTAGTCCGCCCCCAAAAAAATTAATATGAAAAGGGTTTCATCTTGTATCGGGCTAATGGTCCTTATGTTTCCATTTACTAATAGAGTTCTGTATCTGTCTGACCTTCTCCTTTACTCTCTCCAGGGAGTCTTGAGGTCGAGCGTCTCATTCTAGCAGACGGGTTGGAGAAACTCCAGGCTGAATGTCGTCAGAAAGACATTACCATTTCACAGTTAAAAGAAGAGAACGAGGTGACTGTTCAGAAGTTGGAGACGGTCAAAGGAGAGATAAAAAGAAAGAATGAAGACGCCAAAGAGCTCAAACGTGAGAGGGTTTCATTCGAACAGACTATCCAGAAGCTCAGCGATGATCTGGAGGAGCAGACTGATTGCTGTGAAGCTGTGATAGCCTCGCTGGAGAATAAGAGGAAAGAGACAGCCAGGCTCTCCAAAGACAACAAAGATCTGGTCAACGACATCTTCCAGCTCCAGCAGACATCACAGAAAGTAGAGTCTTCGGTGAAAACTCTCCAAACAGAACTTACCAAACAGACTGAGAGGTCCGCCAAGCTTCCAGAGGAGCTAGAAGCAGCCAGAGCACTCCTGAAGGGTCTTAAAGACAAATCCAACGAAAAATACCAAACCATTGAATCCTTGACTTTGGTAACAGAACAACTCCGTAAGGATGCAGAGCAACTGAAGGTCTCTTCTGCACAGAGGAACAACTCCAAGTTCCATGACACCATAGATGCCATGAAGAGGGAGTGTGAGATCGTGGTGGAGAAGTCGGTTCAGAAGAGCCAGCGGATAGCTGACCTGGAGCAGGAGCTGAACCAGGTCAGAGAGCAGCTCTCTGGACAGGAGGAACTCTGCAACCAGCTAGAGACACAGCGGTCAGAGGCCCAATTCAACCTACAGAGCTACGAATTGGAGAACGGGGCTTACAACGAAATTATGAAGAGTTACGCCGACCTCAAAAAGGTGGCAGGCCACCAGAAGGAGCAGATCGTGGACCTGGAGGTGCAGGCCTCTGGAGGCAGCTCTGAGAGGGTTGCAGAGTTGGAGGAGCAGCTGGCTGAGAAGGAGGCCCAGTGCAGAGCTCGGCAAGAGAGACTAGAAGAGGCTCAACGGAAACTGGAAGAGGTAGAGAGTCATAGAAAGTCCAAGGAAAAGGTGATTGAAGACATGCGTCTTGCACTGACAGAGCAGGAGAGGACACAGACCGAACAAGAGCGGATTCTGGAAGCCAAGATGAAAGAGATTGAGGCTTTAAGTGAAGGTGAGTGGTCACACACTTTTGTAGAATCCCCCTCCCATTGTTTTAAGCATGTATCTTCATTCAGAAACGTTAAGTAGATTTGGCAGTAATGTCTCAAATTGGGATTTAAGAGCTGACAAGTTTGAAGGACGGCTGCCTACAGAAAATCACAAACTGTCCCAGCCAGTGCGAGAACGTGACGTGGGAATGTCAGCGGACCGAAGAGAGCTTGAAGGTAAGATCACTACTCAACGTCCCTCCTGAAACTCCAGCCATTTACGTTTCTGTCTGAAATGGGATGGTGTACGCACACATGGTGAGGAAAGTAACCATTCCTTCTGATCTCCTCCTAGCTGTCTAATGATCAATATGAGTCGGAGCGGTGGCTTGAAGAGGCCATTCTGATGAAGGTAGCCAATGGGAGGTAGCCAGTGACATAGTCCAGTATTTATTGGCACATTGGAAACTTTTTACCTCATCACTTAAATTCGAGTTTTTTTTTTTAACCCCCAATTTCGTGTTATCCAATTGGTAGTTAGTCTTGTCCCATTGCTGCAACTCCCGTACGGACTCGGGAGAGGCAAAGGTCGAGAGCCGTGCGCCCTCCGAAACACAACCCAACCAAGCCACACTGCTTCTTGAAACAACCCACACTTAACCCGGAAGCCAGCCGCACCAATGTGTCAGAGGAAACACGGTTCACTTGGCAACTGTGTCAGTGTGCATTTGCCCGGCTCGCCACAGGAGTTGCTAGAGCGCGATGGGACAAGGACATCACGGCTGGCCAAACCCTCCCCTAACCCGGACGACGGTGGGCCAATTGTGCGTCTCCTCATGGGTCTCCCGGTCGCGGCCGGCTGCAACACAGCCTGGTATTGAGCCAGGATCTGTAGTGACACAGCTAGCACTGCGATGCCTTAGACCACTGCACCACTCGGGAGGCCCTAGTCGCATGATCTTTGATCCATCTGATGTAGTGTAGAGACCTCCTCAACAGAATATTACCAGCATATGTCTTATCACATTCTTCCAACTAAATGATATGTAGTTACAGGGAAAGCTGGTGCAAGTTCAGACAGGTGCAATTGACAGTATGTCTCACCATAAGGACTGTTGGCCTCTAATGCTAATGCTTCTGTTTTCAGGAGACCTTGCCAAAGCAGCCCTCTGAGAAAGAAGAGAGCAGTGAGGAGAGTGTCTCTCTGGTCGAGGCCCTCAAATTAGAGATGCAGAAACTCCAGGAGAGGAAAGCAGACAAAGAGCGTGAACTCAGGGAGCTCAACGAGCACGCCAACTTCCAAACACAAGAGGTCAGTATAGATCAGAGAATCATTGAGCTGCTTCCCATTCTGAGTGATTGACTGTTTCCTTGTCATCAGGGATAGACTCATCCAGGGCCTAAAATGTAACTGAAATGCTTACGGGCAAAAACTATTTAATCTAAAAGTAACACAAGAAAATTACTTAACAATAACGAGGCTATATACAGGGGGTACCGGTACCGAGTCAATGTGCGTGGGTAAAGGTTAGTTGAGGTAATTTATAAAGTGACTATGCATCGATAATAAACAGCGAGTACCAGCAGTGTAAAAACAAAGGGGGTTAATGTAAATAGTCCAGGTGGCCATTTGATTAATTGGTCCTAGGCTCAGCGCTTCACGTGCATAAGCACAGCCCCCCAGCCAGGCAGTGTTGCAGAATGACTTTGAAAACAGCTACTGCACCATTTATTTTGCTATAAATGTGATCATACTTTACTTTTTATTCACAAATGCGAGTGAAATGCTCACAATGTGGAGCCCTGACCACCCACCAACGTGGCTGGTGAAATAGACATCTTACCTGATAATTAAAAAATCTACCAGCATTTGGCCGGTGTTAATTTTGGCCCCTGGACTCATCCCAATATGGGTGTAAAAAGAACATTCATATTTTATGGTCTGTGTGTATAATGTTGGCCTGTCTGTTTGGGCAGGTACTGGACTTCTCTGAGGTGTCCACAGACGGCAGACAAGAGCGTCGCTTCCCCAAACCAGAGCTGGAGATCCAATTCACCACTCTGCAACCCAACAAGCTGAACATCCGGAGGCAGGGAGAGGACAAGTCTGTGACCGTCAAAATCCCCCGCTCAGCCAGGAAGAGAAAGAGCAACGAGATGAAGGTACAGATCAGATCAAAGTGTGTTTGATAGCAGATAGAAGATCTGATAATAAGGTCCAGTAGATCTCTAGTTAATTTGACTGAAAACCATAACAATGCATATCTCTTCAATCTCATTACACTTCCTCAAAATGTTGACATGGAAAGCCTGGGGTTGCCCTGCATTTTTTATTTTGCTTGTGTGTGCATGTGAGAGAATGAGAACATCTCAACAGACTGGGTATTACCCAGGAGAACCCAGCCCTTCCAGAGAGCAAGCAGCAGATGCACAACAAACACGACAGTGACCACGTTTACATGCACACAGTATTCCAGGAAGTAGCTAAATTCCCGGTTAAGGTCTTATTCAGGATAAGGTGTTAACATGCACTTACTCTTACAGCATCTACTCTTCCTGGTGTCCAAACAGGTTTATAACAACAACAACTTAACCGCCTACATCAGGGGTGTCGAATGTACGGCCAGATCCGGCCCGTGCGGGGGTCCAATCCGGCCCGTGGGTAGTTTGAGTAAATAAAACATCTATATACTTTAAAATGACAAAAACCAAACCGAAACTGTGTAGGAATGATAATGGACCTGCATTTGTACAGTTTGTTTTTTGTCCAGCTCGCAAATAATCACTGAAATGAAAGCTACAAAAACAAACGTTTTGATGGAGTGGAAATATAACCAATTTTCCGTGCGGCCCTCCGGACCTCGTTGAAGACCGAATGCGGGCCCCCTGTGCAAAATTTGTTTGACACCCCTGGCCAACATCATAAACAAAACATACAATGCATCACTACGCTGTCACTACAAATCTACAATATAAAATGTACAATGTGTTTGTGTCTTTTTATAGCCATGAGGTGTTTTATCAGTGTTTTTAAATCTGATTTTACTGCTAGCTTGAGTTACTTGATGTTGTCTATAATTAGAAACATGCAGCTTCCCTTCTGTCATTACTTGATGATCTAGAATACAAAATAAAGCCTTGCTCACCAGACTGATGGCATAAATCAATAGAATGAATGCATCAACAATCTAGTTGACATCAGTAAAGTTGTCTTTCATTTCTGTTTCTCTCGCAGAGCAAGAACATTTAGGTACCGGGGAGATTCTTCCGTGCAAAAATGTCCAAATTACATCAGTTTGTTGACCAGTTTTGAGGAAATGAAAAGCTGTGAAAACTATTTTGCATGTTTTCAGTTAGCGGTTGAAAGTTTTTTTTTTTTAAGTCAGCTTTTATGACAGATTCTTATACAACACAGTCCCTAAGCGTGCATTTGCATTTTCTCACAGTGAAAGAAAGAAAATCGTATTTCTCAAATGAACATTTGGTCTCTAATTTTACTGCAGTAAGCACTTAATTCAGCAACAGTTAATATTATCAGAGGCATACAGTCCGTTCCAGATTAGAGTTACTATTACTGTTTCTATCTGAACTTCAAAGGTGGTACTATGTGATACTTAGACTGCAAAAAAAGTGAACTGGATAAGATGTTTACATGCCACAGTATCCCGTCTAAGATCAGCATTTCCCAGGCATCTTATTCGGGTTTCTCAAAACCGGGATACGAGCTTATTTGGGTTATTTTAAATATGATGTTTATATGCATTGACTCAAACAGAATACTTGAGTATCCTGAATAATTATAATGGGATATTGGTGTGCATGTAAACCTGGTCAATGTCTCTCCTCTCTCGCTGCACTGAGAAACTACATAAAAGCACAATTCTCTTTTCCGCAGGATCGATTTATGCCAAAGAAGCAAGAGTAATGTCAACAGATAATAGGTTTATAAACAGTTGTGAGAACCTGGAAAACTACAGGCGCAATCCCCTGAGTCCCTTCATATTCCAGTCTCGTGACAGATTGGATAGTATTTCAAGTCCTGGTTGCAATTCCTCCTTTTAGTTATTTTGGAAGAAACTATAAGAGCAATTCCACAGTAACTGAATGATGCTGAGACTTTTTCACTTTTAAATGTTTATACAAATGTTATTTTTTGCCTTTTATTTAACTAGGCAAGTCAGTTAAGAACAAATTATTTACAATGACTGCCTACACCGGCCAAACTCGGACGACGCTGGGCTAATTGTGCGCCGCCCTTTGGGACTCCTAATCACGGCCAGTTGTGATACAGCTTGGATTCGAACCAGGTAGTCTGTAGTGACGCCTCTAGCACTGTGTCTTAGACCACTGCGCCACTTGGGAGTCCAAGTGTGGGTCAAATGTATGTCAAACATTGGAATTGCCCATAACACAGATTTAACCAGATCCCTTTGAAATTAGATCTCAATTATGCTATACATTAATCGAAGGACTGCATCATTCTGACTTGATTGTCTGACGAATTGAGCCCTTCATTGTAATACAACGGTGTGTGTGTGTGTGTGTATCAAGTTTTTGTGTGTGTGGGCTCTCACAAATTCTGAAATGGTCTCTCTGTGCCTCAGGACCCTGTGGAATATGAAAACAAAAATAATATAAAGTTGAGGGGTGACAACAGAGTGAACATACAGGTAAGTAGAGAATCTAGACAAACATTTAAATATGTTCCAACTTTGAGCTTCGACATAACTCATTTGAAAGCCACTAGTAAAGGTTATCCTGTATGTACGTCATGTCAACAGTCGCCGACAGTGCTTTGTGTAAAAGCAGACCAGAAGAAGCAACAGACCCCAGCAAGTCTGAAAGGAAATAAGGATGGAACCCTCCAGAAGATTGGAGACTTCATCCAGAGTTCCCCAAGTCTGCTCGGAAGCAAAGGTTAGCAAGACTTGGCTGTTCTCCTTCACTGCTGTCAGTGTACTGCACACTCATCAGACATTCAACCAAAATGTTATTCTATTTTATAACTTTGTCTGTCTCTCCATAGCTAAAACAATTATGGGGATTGTAAGTGGAAGACCTACAGAGCGAGAGAAAGACACCGCAGTGAAACCGAAGAGGACCAAGAGGAAACTGTACAAGACCGACATCTCCTCCCCTCTGGACATCCCGTCTCATCCGGTGAGTGACAACTGAGTGGGACTTGGCCTCCGAAGCCCAGGCTTTTCACGTTCTGTTTGAAAGCCTGGGAAAGTTCTCCTCAGACGGCGATGAAAGGGAATGGAATATGGTGGAGTGTAGACAGGACCTAGTGACATGTAGCCACTTAATAAATATTTCACATAGGTGGAGGGCCAAACAGAGGTTGTGCTTCAGAATCTTTTTCCCACTTGCGACAAGCTAGCTAGCATAAGATACAAATAAATAATGCTGCATAGGCTACTAAAACTCTGTCCAGGAAAAGCAGACAAAATAAGGAAATGCCTCTCCTGAGGGGAAATGTAATAGCTAATCAAATGTGAGCGTTAACAGCCAGTGTTTCCAATCAAACGCAAAATACAAGTTTTCAATACTTATAATATTAAAGTCGACAAGATTTGGAAGGATGGCCTCGCGAGACTAGTTGGGACTTGGATAGTTTGCTCTTTTAATGTGAAAATATTAAAAAGATTAATCGGACATGGATTGTGTCAAATCTTATCTATTTAGGTGGTATTAACAAACCACTGGTGCAAGCTAACATTGGGTTGTTTTGTTCTTATGTTGCAGATCCTTGGTCTTGATCAAGATGAGAAAGAAAGCAACCGTCTCATTATCAAGAGGTAGCTAAGGCCGAGAACAGAAAGGAAATGATTACAAACTTGGTCAACAGTGGCTGAGTTTTCTTATTTATATATATATGAAATAAACTCTCAGCCACTTAATAAAAAAAAATGTAATCTCTGGAAATCAGTGTCTTTGTGTTAGAAAACTAGCTATGTACATATGTGAATATTGTCATATTTTGTTTCTCATTTTCCATTATGTTGGAGAGAAAAAAACTGAATTGTGCTTTACAGAAGAAATTGTTTTTAGATAATAAAAAGTGTACACACTACAGGGAACATGGCAAATGCCATACGTTTTTGTCAATGTACATTGGCGATGCAGCCCGTGATCAGAGAGCATGGGACACATTGGAGGATAGAGTAGGCATGGTTTAATCCTGGTCGACTGGGGCCAAGTGTATGTCATGGTCATTTCAGTGGCACCCAGGTGTGGCTGTCATCTAAGGAGAGTGATACATTTCAACCATCACCCCTCGCCCCCTCTCTCTGTGGTGGGCCCCTGACAGGTCCCACTCACAGCCAGTCGGGTTCAGCCTCCGGTGGCAATTAATGGGACATTGGCCAGTGTTTGTCTGTCATTGCTGTTGTCATTGAAAACATGTTTCTGATGATTAAATGTTTTTGTTTTCTGCAATACTTGGCTGTTGTTTTTTTTCGGCTTGTCCCCTTGCGTGTTGGGTATGATGTGCTTCTCGAAGTCTTGAGCCTCCTTGGCAGTGGAAAACGTGTGTGTTGTGTTCTGGAAGGTCAAGGTGAGTTTTGACGGGGGGATGAAGCCGCAGCTCAGGTTTAGCTTGCATAGTTGGGATCTCACCTTGTTGTAGGTCGCCCTCTGTTTTAGCAGTTTTGGCACTCAGGTCTGGGTAGATGCTGATCCTCTTCCCTGCATATTTTGTAGGTCAGACCTCCAGATTCTGCTGCAAGGCAAACAAT
This sequence comes from Brachymystax lenok tsinlingensis, assembly GCA_030435695.1. NCBI lineage: Eukaryota > Metazoa > Chordata > Actinopteri > Salmoniformes > Salmonidae > Brachymystax > Brachymystax lenok. Next base: position 13,995,484 of record CM059780.1, on the reverse strand, counting down.
TCGCCTCTTGACTTCAAAGCTCTCGATCCGTACATTCATACAGCGAGAGCCATTGCAGATTTGACCGGTGTGGTGCGCAATGTTAATCAGCGGCATGGGAACCAGCTTCTCCAGCCGAACAGTTCACAGAAAAGATTGCACATGAAGAAAGTTGAGTTGCCCGATTCCACACCAATTTCAAGTTCTGTGACCCGCACGTTGAATTTACAGGAATTATTTTTGAGTGATTCCGTTTTCTCTTTTAGGAGTTTGTTTGTCCTTTCCAACTTAGCTTGCTCTGTTTCCAGGTCATGGAGTCGCACCTCTGTTGGATTGGCTCTCTCCTCCAGACTTTCCACTTTGGTTGAATAGGTATCAACTTTAGCAGTGAGCCCTACCAATAATTAATTTACCGGTTTTAATTGTAAATTGAGGGCAGAGGTAATCAATCTCGGATAGTAGCGGTCAGCTCTTTCTGTTATCGGCTATTGAGAGCCGCCATATTCCCACTGTTGAATTGTGGACAGACCAATTCTAGCTGCTGGAGCCTAATAGACCTGCTAGTTATTTCTGGTCACAAAATGAATGTCCTACACTTTAATATGATGTTTAGTATTGACAAGTTTTAGGAAATAAGTCATTTGATTCATCGTCATTTCCAAAAGAAAAGATACGAATAGGCCACCTGTTTCAATACATGCCACCGGAAATTAATTGTACACCTCTGATTGTAAATCCTCACCAAGCCAGATTGAGTCCTTTTTTAAAAGATATAAGAACTCATCTTCTCTCAACTGAGGAAGCCAGCTTGCCCAAATCTCTCCCCATGAACTCAAAAAGGTATTGGATAACATGAAGGCAAATGGTTCCTGAGGTCGATTTTTTTTTTTTAATTCTGGAATCAATTGGGTCCGCTGTTAATTTCCCAGGGATAATTTTAATTTGGATGTAAATGCAGCTCTAATTCAGATTTTATTAACTAAACAAGGATGCCATCCAGTGCTCTCAATATCGAAATGTTTGGTATACACAGATATTAAACAATTTTCCAAAATTCTGCTATCCCATCTCGAAACTTACTTACCCAAATTGGTACATTTGTACCAAAGCAGGGTTGTTAAACTATTATCCTCAGAACCGCCATCGTCTATTACATATCTTATATGCTTCATCAGAAGCCAAAACTCTAATCTCTCAACGCAGAAAAAGCTTTTGGTAGACTAGAATGGTCATATCTTTGGTCGGTTTTGGAACATATTGGACTTGGCTCCAATTTCATTAATATGATTAAAATATTACAGAATTAGTTTTGTTCCCCACAAAGGGGCTTTATTACAGACAGAAATACTCCAGTTTCATCAGCTGTCCTGGTGGCTGGTCTCAGACGATCCCGCAGGTGAAGCCGGATGTGAACATTAAATTCTCTGGCAACAGCTCTGGTGTACAATCCTGTAGTCACCATGCCAATTGCACGCTCCCTCAACTTGAGACATCTGTGGCATTGTGTTGTGACAAAACTGCACATATTACAGTGGCCTTTTATTGACCCCAGCACAAGGTGCACTTGTAATGATCATCCTGTTGAATCAGCTTCTTGATATGCCACACCTGTCAGGTGGATGGATTATCTTGGCAAAGGAAAAATGTCCATTAACAGGAATGTAAACAAATTTGTGCGCAAAATTTGAGCGAAATTAGCTCTTTGGAATATTTCAGGGATTTTTTTTTTTTTTTTTTTTGCTCATGAAACATCGGACCAACACTACCTGTTGCGTTTATATTTTTGTTCAGTATACACTACCAGTCAAAAGTTTTAGAACACCTACTCATTCAAGGGTTTTTCTTTATTTTTACCATTTTCAACATGTGGGAACTGCTTCAAGACTGTTAGAAAAGCATTCCAGGTGAAGCTGGTTGACAGAATGCCAAGAGTCTGTCATCAAGGCGAAGGGTGGCTATTTGAAGAATCTCCAATACAAAATATATTTTGATTTGGTTAACACTTTTTTGGTTACTACAGGATTCCATATGTGCTATTTCGTAGTTTTGATGTCTTCTATTATTCTACAATGCAGAAAATAGTCAAAATAAATAACTTTAATGAGTAGGTGTTCAAAATGTTTTGACTGGTTGTGTGTGTGTGTGTGTGTGTATATATATATATATATATATATATATATCATTATTTATTTTTCTTAATGAAATACTCCAGTCTGAACTTAAACCAGGTAGAACGTGTGTAGAAATGGTAATGAACTTACATTTGTGTCTTTTTAACATTTTTAAATCAATCACAGTATTTTCAATATAGTGCAATTAGCAGCACTATTTTGGTTGATTTTTGTGGACTCAAGACAGTGAGTTTAACATTCTTCATCAAGAATATGGGCAAAATGTTATTATTGACATTGGAAGAGGTGGGGATGTTGTTCCCTTATTATATAATTGCTACATTTAATATCAATATAGAATTAAAAATAGTATTCCAGATTGTATTTTGGAGATTATTTTTCGTGATGCGAATATGGAGTCGAGGCTGATTTCAATTTGGGTCCCGAGGCAAAACCAGAATTCACATTGACAGATCTATAACTGACATTTCTTTCTCATTGAAAGCAGGTCTAGGAAGCAGTAAATAAGTTCTATCTGAGCTATTTCCATGCTTCCTGTTCTTAAATGTAGTTTTTGTATCTTTTGGTTTTGTACACCAGCTTTAAACAGCTGAAAAGACTATTTTTGGTTAGGACAATATATTTCACAGCGGTTTAGATGGTACAATGGTTCTCTACACAACAACTGCTTGTTTTCTCACATTTACTGAAATTAAGCAAACTATTAGAATTTTAGCAACCAGGAAATGGTGTCGCGATTTCTGCATATTGCTCCTTTAAACAATGTAAACTATGCTTTGGTGCTAGCGTTATTATTTGGCGCAAAATTGAAAAACAATGTAATTGGGAATCACAATAGCATGCCCTAACTCCAATATTTCACAATAATGCCTTGCAGTCTTTTGCATCATCCAATAGTCAAAATAAATTAGGACTGATCTCTAATATATAAACAACTTTTGGAAAGTTCTGAGCTAGCCATTAAAGTATGAACCACAGATCTAAGTGAATCTGAACAACCCTTTAACTGGAACAGAATATTTAGAATTGCATTTCATCTACAGTGTTACTTAATGATAATAGCTCCTTGAAACTCTGTCAATCAGAGATGATTACTACTGGCAGGTATCGCTGCCGCAAAAAAATATGTTGGCTCTTAGATGGCAATCACCCCACTATATATGTGTATATATATATATGTGTGTGTATGTATGTGGGAGTGAGTGTGTGTATGTATATATATATAGTCAGTGGGCAAACGTACAAAATCAGCAGGGGATCAAGTACTTGCCCACATCTCCACCTGCCCCAGCCAACCTTTAAGAGGAAAGGACAAACGAGACCAGAAGGGAACAGACAGGAGCGACAGGACAATATCGAACACAAAACAACCATGGTCAGATCCGTGGACATTCAGAAACATGGCGCACGAGAAAGTGCGTCAGCAACGACATTATCAGTCCCTCGAATGTGCCGCACTGTTACGGATACAGGTATCCTGTGTGTGTGTTTGTTTTCTCTCCTTCTGCCCTAGTCACAGGTGTCCCTCATCAGCAGTCATCAATCACCAATCGGTCCCAAGGAGAAGACACACCTGCTCCTTTTCCCTTACCCAATCACATCCCCTTTCCCTTGGTTTAAAATCCAGTCAGTTATCTCTCTCTAGCTTGTTCTTGGTATATAGCACTCTTGGTTTGTAACTGACTCTCGTGTATGCATTGCTCTCTTGTTTAGTAGCTGGCTTGTTTTGTAGCTACAGAGCTCTAGCTCTGTGTAGTATTTGGTGAAGCCCAGTTGATGTTGGTTTGGTTGTGTGTGCTATCGCTCTTGTTTAGGTGCCAGCATCTCACATTAACTGTGAGTTTGTACTGTTGTGTTGCATTGCTGTTTGTTTGTTGGTGGAAAAGGGGATAACCAGACAAGACGCCCTTGGGCATACATTACCCGTAGGAAACCCTGTGTTAAATACATTAGTTAGAACTGGGCGGACCACCCACTGTATTTACTTGGTTGGTTAGCTAGCTGTTCGTGACGCAGGTAGATTAGTTTAGGGGTTTTTGAATATCTATTTCTTTCCTTGGGTCCAGCTCAGCCCCTTTTCCCCACACCACTTTACCGTGTGTTTAAAATAAACCATTTGTGTTTGACGGTAGATTTAAGTTGTCTGTGTTTTCTGTTCTCACTGTTCCTTTTCACCATAGTAATTTGCATAAGATATGTTGCGGGTCTCTATTCCATTCCCCCTAGACTGCGGCGTAAAAGGGATTCGTAACACGCACATCAAGATGGAATGCTTGTAAAAATAAACACCATCTCATATCCTCTGATTAGGACACATCATGGACCTCAAAAAGGTGAGGGTTATGGTCGGTGTAGACCACAATAGGTACTACTCCCGACATAGACCTCGAAGTGTTGTAGCGCCCATATGAGCGCTAATGCCTCTTTTTCAATGACCGAGTAGTTCAACTGATAATGGTTAAATTTCCTGGAAAAATAACTTACAGGCCTCTCAACACCAGACACATCTGCTTGCAGCAAAACTGCACCTGCCCCCACATGACTAGCATCCACCTGCAAGTCAAATGCCATATCCATTAAAGGAGCAGCCAGCACCGGAGTTAAGGTAAGCAACCTCTTTGCATCTTCAAAAACCCGTTGACAACGAGACGACCATACATAAATAGCCTTAGCTTTCAACAAATCTGTCAAGGGAGCGACCACAGTAGAGAAGTTCCTACAAAAACTACGGTAATAACCAACCATTCCCAAGAAACGCATCAGTTTCTTCCTTTTTAGTAGTTGGGGTTGGAAAAGCATCAATAGCTATCACTTCACCCTGCCCAACCACATTTCCAAGGTATGTAACGGTCGCCTGAAGAAACTCACATTTAGCCAGATTGATCGTGAGGCGACCCTCAGCTAGGCGTTCAAACAAGGCTTGAATACGGGACCGATGTTCCTCCCAAGTATCTGCATAAATCACTACATCGTCTAGGTAAACAGCGCACCCGGCCAGCCCGGAGACAACCCTGTTCATAAGTCGCTGAAAAGTGGCAGGTGCATTACGCAGGCCGAAACTCATAACCGAATACGAGTACAGACCAGAGGGCGTAATAAAAGCAGAGATTTCACGTGCCCTACTCGTCAGTGGCACCTGCCAATAGCCCTTTAACAGGTCAAACTTGCTCACAAACTAGCTGCGCCGACTTGATCAACGCAGTCTTCCATCCGAGGAAGCGGAAATTAATCTGGCTTAGTGACACTGTTTACCTTACGGTAATCTGTACAAAATCGGTTTGTCCCATCCGGTTTACTGACCAAGATACAGGGAGAAGCCCAACTAGAGAAAGAAGGCTCTGCTATCTCACTCTCCAGCATGTACCTGACCTCAGCATCCAGACAACGCAGTTTCTCTGAAGAAACTCTGTAGAACCGCTGACGAATGGGGTCAGCATCTCCAACGTCAATATCGTGCTCTATTAAATTTGTACGTGTAGGTGTATCAGAAAACAACCCTGAATCTCAGAATCAGACCAACCATCTCTTTCTGCCCATCAACAGGTAGATGAGCGAGAAGGCTGTCTAAATTATTCAGCGTCTCTGAATTTTTCAATCTACCCTGCAGTATGCAATCGTCGGGACCAGGAACACCTTCCTCCTCATGCACGGACCTAGCATGACAAGAACCCAGCGAACGGTATCGGCCAAAAGAACAGGTTTACCGTCCTCTGTAGACTCCAACTGTTCAGCCTCAGACAAGCGTATATAATAGGGTTTTAACAAATTTACATGGCACAGTTGGTGTGCTTTTCTCCGTTCGGGAGTGGCAACTAGATAGTTTTGCTCAGTGCACTGGCGCACTACCGTATATGGACCTTGAAACTTGGCTTGAAATGGAGAACCAACAATTGGCAGCAGAGCAAGAACCTGGTCACCTGGACTAAATTGACGTGGCTCAGTTTGCCGATCAAATATGCCCTTCATCCTCTCCTGTGAGGATGATAGCTTCTCTTTAGCCATTTCACCAGCGGCGTACAGGCGCCGCCGGAAATCACACACATAAGATAACAGGGACTGAGGAGGCTCGGGAGACTTCCAGTCATCCTGGAGAACAGATAGAATTCCACGTACCTTATGTCCAAACACAAGGTCATTTGGACTGAACCCCATGCTCTCCTGTGAAACCTCCCTAGCGGCTAACAGTAACCAAGGCAACCACTCCTCCCAATCCTTATCCATTTCAGTACAATAAGCTCTCAACAAAGACTTGTTGTTTGATGGAAACGTTCCAACGCTCCTTGACTTTGCACGTGATAGGCGCTAGACATTGTGTTTAATATGGAGCTGTTGGAGAACCTGACCAAACAGATTAGAGGTGAAATTAGATCCTTGATCGCTCTGAATGACCTTATGGATTCCAAACAGTGAGAAATTGAGTCAAAGCTTTTAGCACAGATTTAGTCGTGATAGACCGGAGAGGATAGGCAGCAGGAAATCTAGTGGTCTGACACATCAGTGAACAGGTAACTACTACCCTTTTTAGAATGAGGCAGAGGACCAACACAGTCAATAATCAGATACTCAAAAGTACAGGAATAGGAAACAGTGGTACCGGCTTAATAGCTTGATTAGGTTTACCAGTTAACTGACAGGTGTGACAGGTTTTGATAGAAACATCTCTCTTTAACCTAGGCCAAAAGAAATGTCTTAATATGCGATTGTAGGTTTTCCTCACACCCATATGTCCAGCAACGTCATTGTGGGAAGATGTCAACACCAACTCACGAAGCTTACCTGGTACAACAACCTGACTAATCGCCTCCCCCAGAAAACAATTACCATGAGACACCCACTTTCTCATCAGGACATCCTCTTGGAGAAAATAGCCATGGGCTACATTTCGCAACTGTTCCACAGGCACAATTTGGTCACGCAATGCTTCTAATGTGGGGTCAGCCTGTTGCTCCTTGATTAGATCAGAGCGGGGTACAGATAACGGGATAACAGGGAAAGTAGTGACAGATTTCTTTGTGGCAATCTCGTTAGCCGACGCAGTGACGAGGTTGCCACGGCTCATAGAATGCGTCACTGCGCACGCAGAGAACACCTCTGGGAAACTCTGCGCACTCTCATCTGGAATCTCTAAAAATGACGGCTTAGCAGAAACCACTAGAGATGGAAACACGACAGGCCATACACGCTCACCAGCCAAGTTATTCCCAAGGATAACGTCGATACCCTCAATAGGCAACGAAGGACGCACCCCCACAACAACCTCACCTTTCACCAGTCCACAATCCAACTTAAGTTTATGCAATGGAACTGACAGTGTTCAATCCTATTCCCCTAATTAGAACACTATTCCCAGAATCAGTCTCAGCAGAGAAGGGAAACACAGACTCCAACACAAACGATTCCGAGGCACCTGTGTCTCTCAGGATAGTCACTGGTACTAGGTCCTAACATAGACACAAAACCCTCCGTAACGAAAGGTAAATAGTCTGGGTCAATATGGACTTTCATATGCCCCTGGGCATGAGACAATGTGTCAGGAGTGAACTGATGTGGAACAGGCGCAGCTAACGCCGTAGGCTTAGATTTCATGTAAGCACAAGCACTGAATTTACCCCTAGACCTGAGAACCGGACATTCGTTTTTCCAATGACCTGAACCTTGACAGTTATGACACTCTTGACCAAAGTCAGCTTTACCACGGGAATCAGGCTCAACCCTGTTTGAATGAAACTCTGCCCGTGAACCAAAGTATCTCGGTGAGCGAGGCCCAAATCTTTCCGAACGCCCCCACTCCCTCCAAATACGGGGCTCTGCAAAGACACTTTTGTGAGTCAACATACTCGTCTGCCAAAACCGCAGCTTCAGCGACAGTCTTTACTTTTCGTTCGTTAATGTACGTGGCTATATGGTCAGGGATTGTGTCCTTAAATTGCTCTAGCATAATCAGATCACACAGCCCTTGGAAAGTCATAACTGCAGAGGCAGAACACCAGCGATTAAACTGTGAAGATAACTCTCGTGCAAACTCAACATGAGTCTGTTTATTATCCCTTTTTAAAGTTCTAAATCGCTGGCGGTAAGCCTCAGGGACCAATTCATAAATCTGTAACACAGAAGATTTAACCCTATCATAACTGACACTATCGGCTACACTAAGAGCTGAATATGCTTCCTGCGCTTTACCAGTTAACACACTCTGCAACATTAAAGTGCGGTCAGAATCAGGCCAACGCCTAGCGTCAGCAACCCGCTCAAACAACGAAAAGAATGTCTCAGGATCCTTCTCATTAAATTTAGGCAACAACCGTAAGTTCCCAACGATATCAAATGTGTCCGGGGCATGACTAAAAGAGAAACGACCCCTAGGTAAATCTGGGTCACCTTACCAGAGTAAACTCTCCCCTGAGAGCTTTCCTTCCCTAACCAGCTCTAGCCGCTCTTGTTGTAGCTTGATTTTTGCACGCTCCAAATCCTGTTTAAATTCCAACTTTACACGGTCATGCTCTAGCTGTAACAGAAGCAGTTCTTTCTGCTGTTCAAAAAGAAGACTACTAGGACTAATAGACAGAGCGACCATTGTTACGATACGGGGAGACGGCGAGTACTCAGCAGAGGCTACCCCAGTGGTAACTTCAAGAATACCACTCTCCATCAGATTAGCCTTCAATATTAACCTGATAGAATTCTTTAGACGTTTTTCACTAATTTCAACCTTAGTGTTCAGCAATCTTCAACAGCTGTTCTTTGGTACATACTTCTAACAGTTCCTCTGATGGGAAGCGAATGAATTCATCTACATTAGATGCCATAGTCAGAAGTAAATACAAAAAAAAAAAAAGATTGCTCTTTTCCTCTGCTGAACACCAGACCGGACCACAAGAAGTGACAATCACACTGGGCACCACAAAAGAGAGATGAGATGATATATGGAGCTTCCCCAAAATCTACAATAACTCAACCCTAGTCTTCGTGCAGATTTGCGGTGGGTAATTACGCACTATAGCCCGCTGGCAGATTCCCCCAAGCCACGGATGTGCCCCCGAGACAACTGCTCAGTCCACAGACACCACACAAAAAACATTAACCATGCCCAACATATTCCAAAATGAAACACATCGCTAAGCCTATCAGGGGAAAAGAAAGGCTATAGCTCCGGGTAGTAAGTGTCACTACCCTACCTAAATCTCCCACTGAGGTACACAGCAGATTGTACTCACCTCCTCGGACCGATGTCCCAACAGCGAGTAGAGCAAACGTTTCCAGCCTGGGCAGGCCCTGAAAACAAACCAATGTACTCTCACCACAAACCAAACAAAGGCAACCAATACTGGGCCTAAGAAAATATGCCAACAAAGCACCTACAGAATTTAACATTAACTCCACGTATTCTCCCAAACACAACAAGTTCAAAATCCCGGACGAGCTCCCACTTGTCACGAACCGGCTCAGAGTTCGTAACAAAAAGGGAGACAACGTGGAGTTAGGGAAGAAAATATATTTATTAACTAAAGTAAACCAATTATAATTAACAATATAATTAAGTGTGTAGTCAGTAATCAGTAGTGTAAGTGAGTGTTTGCGTGCATAAATGTGATAATGAGGGGTGTTGAAAGGTGCCAAAGTAAACAACCAAAAACAGCCACAAAACTGGCACAACCAAAATCCATAAGGGTGTCTGCTTGGCGAGAGTCTCCCAATGACTGGGGAAGAGTTCTATTTATCCTGGGACACCCCCAGCCCAGGTGTTTCCCATGTCACTGACGACCCTCCCGACTCCGCCCACCGGCATCCTAACAAGGAAACAAGAGCAAAGAGAGAATACAACAGACAGAGTGGGAGGGTTGTCACAGTATATATATATGTATGTATGTGTATGTGTATATATATATATATGTGTGTGTGTATGTATATATACAGTGGGGCAAAAAAAGTATTTAGTCAGCCACCAATTGTGCAAGTTCTCCAACTTAAAAAGATGAGAGGCCTGTAATTTTCATCATAGGTACACTTCAACTATGACAGACGAAATGAGAAAAAGAAATCCAGAAAATCACATTGTAGGATTTTAAATTTATTTATTTGCAAATTATGGTGGAAAATAAGTATTTGGTCAATAACAAAAGTTTATCTCAATACTTTGTTATATACCCTTTGTTGGCAATGACAGAGGTCAAACGTTTTCTGTAAGTCTTCACAAGGTTTTCACACACTGTTGCTGGTATTTTGGCCCATTCCTCCATGCAGATCTCCTCTAGAGCAGTGATGTTTTGGGGCTGTCGCTGGGCAACACGGACTTTCAACTCCCTCCAAAGATTTTCTATGGGGTTGAGATCTGGAGACTGGCTAGGCCACTCCAGGACCTTGAAATGCTTCTTCGAAGCCACTCTTTCGTTGCCCGGGCGGTGTGTTTGGGATCATTGTCATGCTGAAAGACCCAGCCACGTTTCATCTTCAATGCCCTTGCTGATGGAAGGAGGTTTTCACTCAAAATCTCACGATACATGGCCCCATTCATTCTTTCCTTTACACGGATCAGTCGTCCTGGTCCCTTTGCAGAAAAACAGCCCCAAAGCATGATGTTTCCACCCCCATGCTTCACAGTAGGTATGGTGTTCTTTGGATGCAACTCAGCATTCTTTGTCCTCCAAACACGACGAGTTGAGTTTTTACCAAAAAGTTCTATTTTGGTTTCATCTGACCATATGACATTCTCCCAATCCTCATCTGGATCATCCAAATGCTCTCTAGCAAACTTCAGACGGGCCTGAACATGTACTGGCTTAAGCAGGGGACACGTCTGGCACTGCAGGATTTGAGTCCCTGGCGGCGTAGTGTGTTACTGATGGTAGGCTTTGTTACTTTGGTCCCAGCTCTCTGCAGGTCATTCACTAGGTCCCCGTGTGGTTCTGGGATTTTTGCTCACCGTTCTTGTGATCATTTTGACCCCACGGGTGAGATCTTGCGTGGAGCCCCAGATCGAGGAAGATTATCAGTGGTCTTGTATGTCTTCCATTTCCTAATAATTGCTCCCACAGTTGATTTCTTCAAACCAAGCTGCTTACCTATTGCAGATTCAGTCTTCCCAACCTGGTGCAGGTCTACAATTTTGTTTCTGGTGTCCTTTGACAGCTCTTTGGTCTTGTCCATAGTTGAGTTTGGAGTGTGACTGTTTGAGGTTGTGGACAGGTGTCTTTTATACTGATAACAAGTTCAAACAGGTGCCATTAATACAGGTAACGAGTGGAGGACAGAGGAGCCTCTTAAAGAAGTTGTTACAGGTCTGTGAGAGCCAGAAATCTTGCTTGTTTGTGACCAAATACTTATTTTCCACCATAATTTGCAAATAAATCCAGAAAATCACATTGTAGTAGTATCTGGAGCATCCAGAAAATCACTAGTTGAGTATCTGGAGCATCAGCATTTGTGGGTTCTATTACAGGCTCAAAATGGCCAGAAACAAAGAAGTTTCTTCTGAAACTCGTCAGTCTATTCTTGTTCTAAAAAATGAAGGCTATTCCATGCGAAAAATTGCCAAGAAACTTAGGATACCGTACAACGCTGTGTACTACTCCCTTCACAGAACAGCGCAAACTGGCTCTAACCAGAATAGAAAGAGGAGTCGGAGGCCCCCGGTGTAAAACTGAGCAAGAGAAGAAGTATATTAGAGTGTCTAGTTTGAGCAACAGACACCTCACAAGTCCTCAACTGACAGCTTCATTAAATAGTACCCGCAAAACACCAGTCTCAACGTCAACAGTGAAGAGGCAGTGGGTCAGAAGTTTACATACACTCAATTAATATTTGGCTGCATTGCCTTCTAGTTGTTTAACTTGGGTTAAATGTTTCGGGTAGCCTTCCACAAGCTTCCCACAATAAGTTGGGTGAATTTTGGCCCATTCCTGCTGACAGAGCTGGTGTAACTGAGTCAGGTTTGTAGGCCTCCTTGCTTGCACACGCTTATTCAGTTCAGCCCACACATTTTGGGATTGAGGTCAGGGCTTTGTGATGGCCACTCCAATAGCTTGACTTTGTTGTCCTTAAGCCATTTTGCCACAACTTTAGAAGTATTCTTGAGGTCATTGTCCATTTGGAAGACCCGTTTGCGACCAAGCTTTAACTTCTTGACTGATGTCTTGAGATGTTGCTTCAATATATCCACATAATTTTCCTGCCTCATGATGCCATCTATTTTGTGAAGTGCACCAGTCCCTCCTGCAGCAAAGCACCCCCACAACATGATGCTGCCACCCCCATGTTTCATGGTTGGGATGGTGTTCTTTGGCTTGCAAGCCTCCCCCTTTTTACTCCAAACATAACGATGATCATTATGGCCAAACAGTTCTATTTTTCAGACCAGAGGACATTTCTCCAAAATGTACAATCTTTGTCCCCATGTGCAGTTGCAAACCGTAGTCTGGCTTTTTGTTATGGTGGTTTTGGAGAAGTGGCTTCTTCCTTGCTGAGTGGCCTTTCAGGTTATGTCGATATAGGACTCGTTTTACTGTGGATATAGATACTTTTGTACCTGTTTCCTCCAGCATCTTCACAAGGTAATTTGCTGTTGTTCTGGGATTGATTTGCACTTTTCGCACCAAAGTACGTTAATCTCTGTAGGTGACAACGCGTCTCCTTCCTGAAATGTATGATGGCTGCGTGGTCCCATGGTGTTTATATGGTGTGGTCCCATGGTGTTTATACTTGCGTTTATACTTGCGTACTATTGTTTGTACAGATGAACGTGGTACCTTCAGGTGTTAGGAAATTGCTCCCAAGGATGAACCAGACTTGTGGAGGTCTACAATTTTTTTCTGAGGTCTTGGCTGATTTCTTTTGATTTTCCCATGATGTCAAGCAAAGAGGCACTGAGTTTGAAGGTAGGCCTTGAAATACACCCACAGGTACACCTCCAATTGACTCAAATGATGGCAATTAGCCTATCAGAAGCTTCTAAAGCCATGACATAATTTTCTGGAATTTTCCAAGCTGTTTAAAGGCACAGTCAACTTAGTGTTTGTAAACTTCTGACCCACTGGAATTGAGATACAGTGAAATAATCAGTCTGTAAACAATTGTTGGAAAAATGACTTGTGTCATGCACAAAGTAGATGTCCTAACTGACTTGCCAAAACTATAGTTTGTTAACAAGAAATTTGTGGAGTGGTTGAAAAATGAGTTTTAATGACTCCAACCTAAGTGTGTGTAAACTTCCGACTTCAACTGAATGTGGCAGGGTCTACAGTCAATCACGGACTACAAAAAGAAAACCTGCCCCATCACGGACACCGATGTCTTGCTCCCAGATAAACTAAACAACTTCTTTGCTAGCTTTGAGGACAATACAGCGCCACTGATACGGACGCTACCAAAACCTGCAGGATCTCCTTCACCGCAGCCAACGTGAGTAAAACATTTAAACGTGTTAACCCTCGCTAGGCTGCCGGCCCAGGCGGCATCCCTAGTCGCGTCCTCAGAGCATGCGCAGACCAGCTGGCTGGTGTGTTTACGGACATATTCAATCAAACTCTATCCCAGTCTGTTCCCACATCCTTCAAGAGGGCCACCATTGTTCCTTTTCCCAAGAAAGCTAAGGTAACTGAGCTAAACGACTTTCGCCCCATAGCACTCACTTCTGTCATCATGAAGTGCTTTGAGAGACTAGTCAAGGATCATATCACCTCCACCCTACCTGACACCCTGGACCCACTTCAATTTGCTTACCGCCCCAATAGGTCCACGACACTACAGTGGTAGGCTTGATTACCAACAACGGCGAGACGGCCTACAGGGAGGCCGTCTCGCACATCGACGGGACAGTAGTGGAGAAGGTGGAAAGTTTTATGTTCCTCAGCGTACACATCACAGACAAACTGAAATTGTCCACCCACACAGACAGCGTGGTGACGAAGGCGCAACAGAGGGTAGAGAGTCGAGGTCAGGCGAGGTCAGTACAGGTGCATCGAAGCTGGGACCGAGAGACTGAAAAACAGTTTCTATCTCAAGGCCATCAGACTGTTAAACAGCCATCACTAACATTGAGTGGCTGCTGTCAACATACAGACTCAATCTCTAGCCACTTTAATAATTAATAATTGGATGTCACTTTAAACAATGCCACTTTATATAATGTTTACATACCCTACATTACTCATCTCATATGTATATACTGTACTCTATACCATCTACTGCATCTTGCCTATGCTGTTCGTCCATCGCTCATCCATATATTTATATGTATGTACTCGTATTCATTCCTTTACACTTGTGCGTATAAGGTAGTTGTTGTGAAATTGTTAGATTACTTGTTACATACTAGTGCATGGTTGAAACTAGAAGCACAAGCATTTCGCTACACTCGCATTAACATCTGCTAACCATGTGTATGTGACCAAGAAAATGTGATTTGATTTGAAACTAAGTGTGTAAATTGACATGAATATTGTACCTGTAACCCCATATTGTACCTGTAATCCATACAGGCCTACAGTTTACGTCTAGCTAGATGTGACGTCCTCAAGAAAACCTTGGCGTTGCAAAACTGACTAGTAATGGCATTATGTTGTTCAGAGTTAATGCATTACCTCTGGTGCACCTCCATTTGATGCTTCTTGTGAATGCTGTGGAAGGAAAGTGGTCACCTTGTATTTGAAGTAGGGGTTAAAGAGGCCACATTAAAAGAGAACCACCATCTGTTTAGCAGGGTAACAAGAGCATTGATTTATCTTGTTTACTACCATCAGCACTTTTTGAACACGGTTAGATAGCAATCTGCGTCTCAGGACCCCGTGGAGAGTGAGATCAAGAACAACATCCGGTTGAGGGGCAGCAACAGAGTTAACGTGCAGGTGAGATGAAAATAATATGGGATCCACGCTCAAATATTTCAGTGTGTTACAAATTGATGCCTAATCTCTGTTGAACTACATCTGTTGGCCTTACACAATATCTTGTCCCATGTCAACAGACCCCTACAGTTGTCAGTGTAAAAGCAGACCAGAAGAAGCAAAAAGATGGAACCCTTAGAAGATCTGAGATTTCATTCAGAGTTCCCCATCTGCTCAAGATTAAAGGTTAGCAAGGCCATTGATTTATGTAGCTAGTTCACTACCATCAGCACTTTAATAACCGTTAGATAGCAACAACACTCCCCAAATGATGCATTAAGTATATTAGAGCTACTCTATTGAATTGGCATTGCTTTCCCTAAACTCTGAGGCAATGATTAATACAGGGATTAGTTGGCCTTTCTGTTTGTCCCAGTCTCTGAGTGATTGATTGACTGACAGCTTAGCTCGGAAATGGCCGTTCATCATGCTCCTCTCTGGGCAGCTAAGGGGAAGAAGCAGAGAAGAGTGACCCCCTCAGCAACACAGTACAGATACAACATGACTGAGGTGAGCCACACGGTAAGCACTTTGGGGGAGAAAAAAATTAATATTTCTTACATAATTCGAGGGTGGTTGTTTTTCATGACACTTTTGCTGTCTGACATTGTGGTGGAACAAGGTCAAAGCAGGAAGAGCTGCATTATTAGGACACTGCACATTGTTGTTTGTGTACATTGCTGGCCTGTGCATTATTAGTCTCGCAGGGCCATCCTTCCAACAGAACGCGAGAAACCTGGGCCCTCGAGGCTAATACATTATAAATGCAGTTGATATGCCTATTCAATTTGTCATGTCTATGGATATCAGTTTGTGCTGACTGTTATGTGGCTATAAATATATTTGGTATTTTCTTAGGATCTCCATTAGCTGTTACAAAAGCAGCAGCTACTCTTGGGGTCCACACAAAACATGAAAAATAATACAGAATGACATAATACAGAACATCATTAGACAAGAACAGCTCAAGGACAGAACTACACACATTTTTAAAAAGGCACACGTAGCCTACATATCAATGCATACACACAAACTATCTAGGTCAAATAGGGGAGAGGCGCTGTGTCGCGAGGTGTTGCTTTATCTGTTTTTTGAAACAGGGTTTGCTGTTTAATTGAGCAATATGAGATGGAAGGAAGTTCCATGCAATAAGGGCTCTATATAATACTGTACATTTTCTTGAATTTGTTCTGGATTTGGGGACTATGAAAAGACCCCTGGTGGCATGTCTGGTGGAATAAGTGTGTGTGTCAGAGCTGTGTGTTAGTTGACTCTGCAAACAATTTGGGATTTTCAACACATTAATGTTTCTTATAATAAGAAGTGATGCAGCCAGTCTCTCCTCAACTCTTAGCCAAGAGAGACTGGCATGCTACAATTAAGAGCAAAACGTGCCGCTCTGTTCTGGGCCAGCTGCAGTTTAACTAGGTCTTTACTTGCCACACAGGACCACATGACTGGGCAATAATCAAGATTAGACAACTAGAGCCTGCAGAACTTGCTTTTTGGAGTGTGGTGTCAAAAAAGCAGGGCATCCTTTATTACGGCTAGACCTCTCCCCATCTTTGCATCCATTGAATCTATATGTTTTGACCATGACAGTTTACAAGGTAGCGCCAAGTAATTTAGTCTTCTCAACTTGTTCAACAGCCACACCATTCATTACCTGATTCAGCTGAGGTCTAGCACTTAAGGAATGATTTGTACCAAATACAATGCTCTTTAGAGATGTTCAGGACCAGTTTATTACTGCCCACCCATTCCAAAACAGACTGCAACACTTTGTTAAGGGTTTCAGTGACTTTATTAGCTATGGTTGCTGATGCGTATATGGTTGAGTCATCAGCATACATGGACACACATGCTTTGTTAAATGCCAGTGGCAGGTCATTGGTAAAATAGAAAAGAGTAAAGGGCCTAGAGAGCTGCCCTGCGGTGCAGCACACTTTACATGTTTGACATTAGAGACACTTCCATTAAAGAAAACCCTTTGAGTTCTGTTAGATAATAATATCTCTGAATCCACGATATGGCAGAGGTTGAAAAGCCATAGCACTTACATTTTTCAACAACAGGTTATGGTCAATAATATTAAAGGCTGAACTGAAATCTAACTGTACAGCTCCCACAATCTTCTTATTTTTCATTAGTCGTTTGTGTCAGTGCAGTACATGTTGAGTGCCCATCTCTATAAGCATTCTGAAAGTCTGTTGTTAATTTGTTTACAGAGAAATAGTATTGTATTTGGTCAAACACAATTTTTTCCAACAGGTTGTTAAGAGCTGGCAGCAAGCTTATAGGTCTGCTGTTAGAACCAGTAAAGGCCGCTTTACCACTCTTGGGTAGCGGAATTACTTTGGCTTCCCTCCAGGCCTGAGGACAAAGACTTTCCTCTAGGCTCAGATTAAAATTATGACCGATAGGAGTGGCTATAGAGTCAGCCACCATCCTCAGTAGCTTTCCATCTAAGTTGTCAATTGTTTAAATAATTGGCAACATCAAATGGTTTTGTGATGAATAAGCCATCTGATTCGATGAAAGATGGAGTTGAATTTGTCTTTCTGTCCATAATTTCATTTAAAGTACCCCACAGTTTTTTTTCCATCGTTCTTTATGTCATTGATCTTGGCTTCATAATAAAGTTTATTCTTCTTTTTGTTGAGCTTAGTCACATACTTTCTCAATTTGCTGTAAGTAAGCCAGTCAGATGTACAGCCAGACGTATTAGCCACTCCTTTTGGCCCATCTCTTTCAACCATACAGTTTTTCAATTCCTCATCAATCCATGGAGCCTTAACAGTTCTAACAGTCAATTTCTTAACAGGTGCATGTTTATCAATAATTGGAAGAAGCAATTTCATAAATGCATCAAGTGCAGTGTCTGGATGCTCCTCATTAATCACATCAGACCAACAAATATTTTTAACATCATCCACATAAGAGTCACAGCAAAATCTTTTGTATGATCTCTTATACACTATTTTAGGCCATGCTGTTGGAACTTTGGCTTTCCTGGATATAGCCACTTTATTGTGATCACTGCATCCAATGGGTGTACGAATTTAGCTTTAGAACAAAGTTCTACAGTATTAGTAAAAATGTGATTGATACATGTGGATGATCTTGTTTCTGTAGTGTTTGTAAACACCCTGGTAGGTTGATTAATAACCTAAACCAGATTACAGGCACTGGTTACAGTAAGAAGCTTGAGCGGACAGCTTGATGAAAACCAGTCAATATTCAGGTCCACAAGAAAATAGACCTCTCTGTTTACATCACATACACTATCAAGCATTTCACACATATTATTTAGATACTGACTGTTAGCACTTGGTGGCCTATAGCAACACCCCAAAAGAAAAGGTTTTTAGATGTGCCAAGTGAACCTGCAACCACAACACTTCAATAACACTTGACATAAGATCTTCTCTAAGCATTACAGGGATATGCCTCTGAATATATATATATGCAGCAACACCTCCCCCGTAAGCATTTCTGTCTCTTCTATAAATGGTATATCCTTGTATTGCTACTGATGTATCATCAAAGGAATTATTTAAGTGAGTCTCAGAAATTGCTAATATATTAATATTATCTGATGTTAGAAAGTTATTGATTTCATGAACCTTATTTCTAAGGCTACATATAGAGTTGAAGTCAGAAGTTTGCATACACTTACGTTGGAGTCATTAAAACTAGTTTTATTTCAACCACTCTAAAAATGTCTTGTTAACAAACTATAGTTTTGGCAAGTCGGTTAGGGAATGTACTTTGTGCATGACACAACTCATTTTTCCAACAATTGTTTACAGACTGATTATTTCACTTATAATTCACTGTATCACAGTTCCAGTGGGTCAGAAGTTTACATACACTAAGTTGACTGTGCCTTTAAACAGCTTGGAAAATTCCAGAAAATTATGTCATGTCTTTAGAAGCTTCTGATAGGCTCATTGACATAATTTGAGTCAATTGGAGGTGTACCTGTGGATGTATTTCAAGGCCTACCTTCAAACTCAGTGTCTCTTTGTTTGACATCATGGGGAAATCAAAATAAATTAGCCAAGACTTCAGAAAAAGAATTGTAGACCTCCACAAGTCTGGTTCATCCTTGGGAGCAATTTCCAAACGCCTGAAGGTACCACGTTCATCTGTACAAACAATAGTACGCAAGTATAAACACCATGGGACCACGCAGCCGTCATACCACTCAGGAAGGAGACGCGTTCTGTCTCCTAGAGTTGAACGGACTTTGGTGCGAAAAGTGCAAATCAATCCCAGAATAACAGCAAAGGACATTGTGAAGATGCTGGAGGGGGGAGGCTTGCAAGGGGGAGGCTTGCAAGCCGAAGAACACCATTCCAACCGTGAAGCACGGGGGGTGGCAGCATCATGTTGTGGGGGTGCTTTGCTGCAGGAGGAAGTGGTGCACTTCACAAAATAGATGGCATCATGAGGGAGGAAAATTATGTGGATATATTGAAGCAACATCTCAAGACATCAGTCAGGAAGTTAAAGCTTGGTCGCAAATGGGTCTTCCAAATGGACAATGACCCCAAGCATACTTCCAAAGTTGTGGCAAAATGGCTTAAGGACAATAAAGTCAAGGTATTGGAGAGGCCATCACAAAGCTCTGACTTAAATCCTATAGAAGATTTGTGGGCAGTACTGAAATAGTGTTTGCGAACAAGGAGGCCTACAACCCTGACTCAGTTACACCAGCTCTGTCAGGAGGAATGGGCCAAAATTCACCCAACTTATTGTGGGAAGTTTGTGGAAGGCTACCCAAAACGTTTGAACCAAGTTAAACAATTGAAAGGCAATGCTACCAAATACTAATTGAATGTAAACTTCTGACCCACTGGGAATGTGATGAAATAAATAAAAGCTGAAATAAATCATTCTCTCTACTATTATTCTGACATTTCACATTCTTAAAATAAAGTGGTGATCCTAACTGACCTAAGACAGGGAATTTTTACTAGGATTAAATGTCAGGAATAGTGAAAAACTGAGTTTAAATGTATTTGGCTAAGGTGTATGTAAACTTCCGACTTCAACTGTATTAATATGGGCTATTTTCAGCCCTTTCCTGGGTAGCTTAAAAGAGATTGACATAATATTGAAAGAGCAGACAAAGCAAGAAAAACATATATACATTCAGCAGTCCATTAATCAATTGGTGTGTGTGTTGCCGGGTTGAGGCTACGAACCCACAGGCTTGGCACTCTCATCCCTTCCAGGCTTCTGGGAGGGAGGGTGGACAATGAGTCTGTCGTGGTGGATATACGCAATGTCCCCACGCGCTCTGGCAGCTTTCATGGCTGGGATCAGTTCTTTCCTCTTCTGGCGCACAGTTTCAAGATAGTCCTCATTGAGGAAGATAGACGTTCCTCTCAAGTTCTTGGCTCTTTCCAGAACAGATACCTTGTCTTTGAACCTTAGGAACTTGACCACTATTTACCTGGGCCTATCACCTGGGCCGGTGGTGGGTTTTCCAATCCTGTGGGCGCGCTCCACCAATCTTCCTGTGGTCCATCTTCAATTTCTCAGAGATCGTTTCCCTCACTTTGTCATCAGACTCCATCCAGGTCTTGTGTGGAGATTCTGCAATTCCGTCCACAACCATGCTGTTTCGCCTTGATTGTCCCTCAAGATAATCTTAATTTATCTGTCATTGTTATCATGGTTTCACACACAGAACTGATGTTCTTTCTCAATGACTTACAGATTGCTGTCATCTTGCCGTTTTCCTGTTTCAACTCGTCGAGCTGACCCTGGGAGAACTGTAAACGGTTGTTCAGGTCCTGGACCTCTCTGGTCAGGTCATCCATTCTTTTAGTAGTATTGTTTATTAGCAGTATTATTGGACAAAACACTTGAAACTATTTTCTTGTTGTTGTAACAACTGCTTATAGATCTCTTTTTGTTCGTTCAAAAGATCCTTCACGTGGGATAGAGAGACACCTCTGGCACTGTCCTCAACGGTACTCCCGCTGGCTTTGGTCTTTTGTCATGGTAGCTAGCAACGTATGTTAGGCTGTTACTCCTCGCAGTTCCAGACAGGGCAGGTAACAGAAAAAAATGAAAACAACAAACAGCAGGGATCTAGACAGCCACAATCCCGGGACAATCTGCGGTCCCAGCCACAATGGCTAACCACGTCGTGGGCTGCATTCAAGAACACCTCGCTAGCTTGATGTCCAGTTAGCTAGCAGCTAGGCTAGCTGCAACGCCAAATAGCTCCTCAGACCCGTCCTTGATCGGCAGGATCACTGAAAAGATACAAGCAGTCCCAGCAACTGATGCCAACTGCATTGCAGGATCCAACATAAGAAGCTAGGTAGCAACCAAGAACTTTCCAATATTCTTTAGAACAACTTCCAAACAAACAAAACTGAGCTCTTCCTCGTTCCGCGCGTACAACGGATTCACCCAATGGCTTCTCTTCCTATATATACTACATGACAAAAGTATGTGAACACCTGCTCGTCAAACATCTCATTCCAATATCATGGGCATTAATATGGAGTTGGTCCCCCCCTTTGCTGCTATAACAGCCTCCACTCTTCTGGGAAGGCTTTCCACTAGATGTTGGAACATTGTTACAGGGACTTGCTTCCATTCATTAGGCCTGGCTTGCAGTCGGCGTTCCAATTCATCCCAAAGGTATTCGATGGGGTTGAGGTCAGGGCTCTGTGCAGGCCAGTTTAGTTCTTCCACACCGATCTCGACAAACCATTTCTGTATGGACCTCGCTTTGTGTATGGTGGCATTGTCATCCTGAAACAGGAAAGGGCCTTCCCAAAACTGTGCCACAAAGTTGGAAGCACAGAATCGTCTAGGATGTCATTGTATGCTGTAGCGTTAAGATTTCCCTTCACTGGAACCAGGGGCCTAGCCCGAATCATGAAAAACTGCCCCAGACCATTATTCCTCTTACACCAAACTTTACAGTTGGCACTATGCATTGGGGCAGGTAGCGTTCTCCTGGCGTCCTCCAAACTCAGATTCTTCCGTCGGACTGCCAGATGGTGAAGTGTGATTCATCACACCAGAGAACGCGTTTCCACTGCTCCAGAGTACAATGGCGGCGAGCTTTACACCACTCCAGTCGACACTTGGCATTGCGCTTGGTGATCTTAGCCTTGTAAGATTAAGTTCCCGATGAAGAGTCTCTCGACGTTGCTTCCAGAGGGAGTTTGGAAGTCGGTTGTTAGTGTTGCAACCGAGGACATACGTGCTACGCGCTTCAGCACTTGGCGGTCTGGTTCTGTTGAGCTTGTGTGGCCTACCACTTTGCGGCTGACTCGTTGTTGCTCCTATATTTTTCTACTTCACAACAACAGCACTTATAGTTTACCGGGGAAGCTCTAGCAGGGCAGAAAATTGACGAACTGACTGGTTGGAAAGGTGGCATCGTATGACGGTGCCACGTTGAACATCCAAAGCTCTTCAGTAAGGCCATTCTACTTCCAATGTTTGTCTATGGAGATTGCATGGCTGTGTGCTCGATTTTATATCACCTGTCAGCAACGGGTGTGGCTGAAATAGCCAAATCCATTAATTTGAAGGGGTGTCATCACAGAAACATCACCATGAATTATAGGTGGTAGCCTGAGAGCCTATCTTTTTCCCATGGGGATAAGCATCTCAAGGATGTGTCATCTGTAGTGTGTTTGCCCCCTGGTGACTTAAAGTGCTCTTAAATTTTCACCACTCAACACTGAAAACATTCAAATACAGCTACGATGGCTGAGTGTTGTTAGAAATGATTCAACGTCTTTCTTAAAAGCCAAAAGAAGGACATCCATTTTACCATCTCTCCCTGTCCCATCCAATTATCAGGAGGAAATAAATGGATTCCAAGAAGCGACTATGGTTTGGCTCACTGAGTGTGAAATACCTCAGGCAAAGACAGATCTATACAATAATACGCAAAGCATTCTGCGGGAGGATCTCACAGATTTTCTTCATTTTATTCTCAAAAGACGCTTGTTGTCCTCTTACATCCGCCTCTTACATTCTACCCATAATGCTGATTTATTTTACCATTCTAAAATAACATTAAATAAAGCCCTGAGTGATTATTTCTACCAGGGTTCATTGGGTTAGCCCAGAGCCCTGTATTTAAAGAGTTGGGTCAATGCAGTTTCTGCATTAGGATGCATTTACATGACACTTCAAAATTTTATGACATGTATGTTAGCTCCCCATCACCCTTAGCTGCATTGACAGCAAGCGGATGTTTCTGGTTTTCAGGGACACAGTATTTTAACCTAACTCCCATTTCCCCTGAAAAACAGAAGAGAAGACTCCGCTCAGGCGTCTTTCTGCGCATGCTACGTTAGGTTAGCTCCCCATTAACATTACATGGGGAATATAAAAAAAAAGCTATGTAACTCAATGTCTGGAATGAGCATTATGATGCATTTACATGACACTACAACATTCTATGGCAACCATGTTGGCTCCCCATTAACATTACATTTTATTTTTTATTTTTTTTATTTCACCTTTATTTAACCAGGTAGGCAAGTTGAGAACAAGTTCTCATTTACAACTGCGACCTGGCCAAGATAAAGCAAAGCAGTTCGACACACAACAACACAGAGTTACACATGGAATAAAACAAACATACAGTCAATAATACAGTAGGAAAAAAAGAAATCTATATACAAAGAGTGCAAATGAGGTAGGATAAGGAAGGTAAGACAATAAATAGGCCATGGTGGCAGAGTAATTACAATATAGCAATTTAACACTGGAATGGTAAAAGAAAACTGTGCAGTAGATGAATGTGCAATGTAGAAAAACTGGGGTGCAAAGGAACAAGATAAATAAATAAATACGGTAGGGGGATGAGGTAGTTGGTTGGGCTATTTACAGATGGGCTATAAACAGGTACAGTGGTCTGTGCACTGCTCTGACAGCTGGTGCTTAAAGCTGTTGAGGGAGATAAGTGTCTCCAGTTTCAGAGATTTTTGTAGTTCATTCCAGTCATTGGCAGCAGAAAACTGGAAGGAGAGTCGGCCAAAGGAGGAATTGGCTTTGGGGGTGACCAGTGAGATATACCTGCTGGAGCGTGTGCTACGGGTTGGTGCTGCTAAGGTGACCAGCGAGCTGAGATAAGGCGGGACTTTACCTAGCAGGGACTTGTAAATGACCAGGAGCCAGTGGATATGGCGGCGAGTGTAAAGTGAAGGCCAGCCTACGAGGCGTACAGGTCGCAGTGGTGGGTGGTATATGGGGCTTTGGTAACAAAACGGATGGCACTGTGATAGACTGCATCCAGTTTGTTGAGTAGAGTATTGGAGGCTATTTTGTAAATGACATCACCGAAGTCGAGGATCGGTAGGATGGTCAGTTTCTGAGGGTAAGTTTGGCAGCATGAGTGAAGGAAGCTTTGTTGCGAAATCTGAAGCCAATTCTAGATTTAATTTTAGATTGGAGATGTTTGATGTGAGTCTGGAAGGAGAGTTTACAGTCTAACCAGACACCTAGGTATTTGTAGTTTTCCACGTAGTCTAAGACCGAACCGTCCAGAGTAGTGATGCTGGACGGGGGGACAGGTGCTGGTAGAGATCGGTTGAAGAGCATGCATTTAGTTTTACTTGCGTTTAAGAGCAGTTGTAGGCCACGGAAGGAGAGTTGTATGGCATTGAAGCTCGTCTGGAGGGTAGTTAACACAGTGTCCAAAGAGGGGCCAGAAGTATACAGAGATGGTGTCGTCTGCATAGAGGTGAATCAGAGACTCACCGGCAGCAAGAGCGACATCATTGATGTATACAGAGAAAAGAGTCGGCCCAAGAATTGAACCCTGTGGCACCCCCATGGAGACTGCCAGAGGCCGGACAACAGGCCCTCTGATTTGACACACTGAACTCTGTCGGAGAAGTAATTGGTGAACCATGCGAGGCAGTCATTTGAGAAACCAATGCTGTCGAGTCTGCCGATAAGGATGCGGTGATTGACAGAGTCGAAAGCCTTGGCCAGATCAATGAAAACAGCTGCACAATAATGTCTCTTGTCGATGGCGGTTATGATGTCATTTAGGACCTTGAGCGTGGCTGAGGTGCACCCATGACCAGCCCTGAAACCAGATTGCATAGCGGAGAAGGTACGGTGGGATTCGAAATGGTCGGTAATTTGTTTGTTAACTTGGCTTTCAAAGACCTTAGAAAGGCAGGGAAGGATGGATATAGGCCTATAACAGTTTGGGTCAAGAGTGTCTCCCCTTTGAAGAGGGGATGACCGCAGCTGCTTTCCAGTCTTTGGGAATCTCAGACGTCACGAAAGAGAGGTTAAACAGGCTAGTAATAGGGGTTGCAACAATTTTGGCAGATAATTTTAAAAAGAAAGGGTCCAGATTGTCTAGCCCGGCTGATTTGTAAGGGTCCAGATTTCGCAGCTCTTTTAGAACATCAGCTGACTGGATTTGGGAGAAGGAGAAGTGGGGGAGGCTTTGGCGAGTTGCTGATGGGGGTGCAGGGCTGTTGACCGGGGTTGGGGTAGCCAGGTGGAAAGCATGGTGACAGTATTTCCTATCCTCAGTGCAGTGGGCAGTTGGGAGGAGGTGCTCTTATTCTCCATGGACTTAACAGTGTCCCAGAACTTTTGGGAGTTTGTGTTACAGGAGGCAAATTTCTGCTTGAAAAAGCTAGCCTTGGCTTTCCTAACTGCCAGCGTATATTGGTTCCTGACTTCCCTGAAAAGTTGCATATCACGGGGGCTGTTCGATGCTAATGCAGAACGCCACAGGATGTTTTTGCGCTGGTCAAGGGCAGTCAGGTCTGGAGAGAACCAAGGGCTATATCTATTCCTGGTTCTAAATTTCTTGAATGGGGCATGGTTATTTAAGATGGTGAGGAAGGCACTTTTAAAGAATAACCAGGCATCCTCTACTGACGGGATGAGGTCAATATCCTTCCAGGATACCCTGGCCAGGTCAATTAGAAAGGCCTGCTCGCTGAAGTGTTTTAGGGAACGTTTAACAGTAATGAGAGGAGATCGTTTGACTGCAAACCCATTACGGAGGCAGTGATCACTGAGATCTTGGTTGAAAACAGCAGGGGTGTATTTGGAGGGCAAGTTAGTTAGGATTACATCTATGAGGGTTCCCGTGTTTACGGCTTTGGGATTGTACCTAGTAGGTTCAAATATGATTTGTGTGAGGTTGAGGGCATCAAGCTTAGATTGTAGGATGGCCGGGGTGTTAAGCATGTCCCAATTTAGGTCACCTAGCAGCACGAACTCTGATAATAGATGGGGGGCAATCAGTTCACATATGGTGTCCAGAGCACAGCTGGGGGCAGAGGGTGGTCTATAGCAAGCGGCAACAATGAGAGACTTGTTTCTAGAAAGGCAGATTTTTAAAAGTAAAAGTTCAAATTGTTTGGGTACAGACCTGGAAAGCAAGACAGAACTCTGCAGGCTATCTCTGCAATAGATAGCAACGCCGCCCCCTTTGGCCGTTCTATCTTGTCTGAAGATGTTATAGTTAGGGATGGAAATTTCAGTGTTATTGGTGGTCTTCCTAAGCCAGGATTCAGACACGGCTAGGACATCCGGGTTGGCAGAGTGTGCTAGGGCAGTGAATAAAACAAACTTAGGGAGGAGGCTTCTAATGTTGACATGCATGAAACCAAGGCTTTTACGGTTGCAGAAGTCAACAAATGAGAGGGCCTGTGGAATAGGAGTGGAGCTAGGCACTGCAGGGCCTGGATTAACCTCTATATCACCAGAGGAACAGAGGAGGAGTAAGATAAGGATACGGCTAAAGGCTATAATGACTGGTCGTCTAGGACGTTCGGAACAGAGAGTAAAAATAACAGGTTTCAGAGGGTGATTAAAATAGATTAAAGGCATAACATGGGGAATATTTAAACAATGCTATGTAACTGAATGTCTAGAATTAAAACAATATTCATAGAAAGTTGGCCTAACTCTTTAAATATATATATATATATTTTATTTTACCTTTATTTAACTAGGCAAGTCAGTTAAGAACAAATTCTTATTTTCAATGACGGCCTAGGCACAGTGGGTTAACTGCCTTGTTCAGGGGCAGAACGACAGATTTTCCACAGGATTCGATCTTGCAACCTTTCGGTTACTAGTCTAACGCTCTAACCACTAGGCTACCTGCCTATGGCTTAGGGTTGGCCAAAGAAACGGAACACTTTAAATTTGCGAGAAAAAAAACGAATCCCTGTTGCGTCATTTTGCCAATGCTACTATGACGTCACTGAAGACAGTAGTTTTCTAAATTCAAACTGTCATAATTATTACATCATTTATTCCATGATGACGTCACTCCCGCCCCCATCCAGCCCTACAAAATGGACCCCCAGCCCGTCTAAAAGTCATTCATAATCTATCAATCACAATGTCCAGAAGACACAGAGCATCCACCAGCCACCCTGTCCGCAGATGCCACCGCCCCAGGGTGTCCCGGCGTTGCAGGAGAGTAGCCCGCAGGAGGCATTAGACAGGCCGGGTAATCTACCTGACCTAACTGCCCCCTCCCTGTTCTCCCTCCCGACCCATGGTAGTGTTAAAGTCTGCTTAAATATAAGATGGGCTATTGATTAAAACTGTTACAACTTACCGGTCGTGATTGGGGGCGATGCACAATTGGCCCAGCGTCGTCCAGGTTAGGGGAGGGTTTGGCCGGGGTAGGCCGGTAGGCATTGTAAAATAAGAATTTGTTCTTAACTGACTTGCCTAGTTAAAAAAAGGTTAAATAAACAAAACAAAACAAAATATTATTCAATGGTCAATAAGAGTTTTAGCCGAGTAATAGATAAGTAGATCATAATAGCCTAATCTGTTAGGTAAATATACAATTACAACATTTAATCATTGTATCCGTCCCTAACAAATAAATACATAGTTTTAATTTATTTATTTAAAACATTGACACATTCAATCATTAACAGTCAAGTCAGATGCATTGCACCATTATGTTTAGTTTGCGGTCCTTTGCAGCATAGGCCTACAATAATTTCTTGATCCAACGGTTGGATTCCAACCATTATAAACGACGCTTGAAGCATCACTACAAATCCGGGTTCGATCCCAGGCTGTGTTGCTGCCGGCAACGACCGGGAGACCCATGAGGTGGTGCACAATTGGCCCAGCATCGTCTGGGTTAGGGGAGGAATTGGCCGACCGGGATGTACTTGTCCCATCGCGCTCTAGCGACTCCTGTGGCAGGCCGGGCGCATGCACGCTGACACGGTCACCAGTTGTATGGTGTTTCCTTCAAAACATTGGTGAGGCTGTCTTCCGGGTTAAGCAAGCAGTGTGTCAAGAAGCAGTGCGAATTGGCAGGGTTGTGTTGACGCATGGCTCTCAACCTTCGCCTCTTCCGTGTCAGTATGGGAGTTGCGGCGATGGGACAAGACTGTAACTACCAATTGGATATCATGAAATTGGGGAGAAAAAGTACCCCAAATTACAAAATGAAGAAAATATGACGTTAGAAGTGGCTTATGGTAGAAAAATTAACATTAAATTCTCTGGCAACAGCTGTGGTGGACATTCCTGCAGTCAGCATGCAAATTGTACGCTCCCTCATCTTGAGACAAATTGTGTGGCATTGTGTTGTGTGACAACTATGCACATTTTAGAGTATACTTTTTTGTCCCCAGCACAAGTGGCACCTGTGTAATGATCATATGCTGTTTAATCAGCTTCTTGATATGCCACACCTGTCAGAAATGCTCACTACCAGGGATGTAAACAACCATCTTTTATTTCAGCTCCTGAAACATGGGACTAACACTTTGCATTTATATTTTTGTTCAGTATAAATTGATATCAGTTTAAAAGCAGGCTATAATATTTATAGGATACTTTCAAGATCCAAATAAACATAAACCATCTATAATACTGTAATCCCTCTGAGCTGCCGGAGGCTCTACTCGGTATACTCTTATAATTTTGCACCGATTTTCTTAATTTTATGATCAAAATAAGCACTTCTTTCACTATCATGCCACTGGCCACTTTATATTCCACAGTTTTTTTCCTTTTTATTTATATATTTTTTTTATATATATTTTCCTGTTTGGAATGACACTGTTACTATGAGAGATTTAGCTGTCATAATGCAAATTATGTTGTAACGTATGCACTTGGAGTCAGGAAGCAGGTGCAGAAGGTGAGTTTAATGATAAGAAAGGCAGATAAACAAAAACAGGAGAAGCGTACTGAACGTGATCAAAACTAATACTGCCTGATGACTGAGGCTACTGAGGGCAAAATAAAGGGAGAGTAATCAAGATGATGAGGTCCAGGTGTGCTTAACGATGGGGAGCGGGAGCATTGGAATAATGATGATTGCCGGGACCGGTGGTTAGTAGACCAGTGACATTGAGCGCCGGAGCGGGAGTAGGCGTGATGGAAATAAGCGTTTGTAGGCCAATTTTGAATCTGTAGAATAACTACATTAACCATAATGCTAATTGACTGGACATTCCGAATTACCATGGCAACTATGTATCACAATAGTAGTTATATTTCTATGGTGAGGGGCCTTCTATGGCAGGCCAGTAACTTTTTGCAACCAAATTATTTTACTGTGCCCGGTTACACACAGACATTTATGGTCAATTATTTACATGGCCCCCAGTTGCATTTGAAAACAAATAATTTTTCTGTCTGAAATCAATAATATGCCTATGTAAACAGTATAACAGTGCAATCGACAGTCAGCAAAATAACCATAGACAGGGGAGTTGACAAGGGATTAATAGGCATAGGGATTAATAGGCATAAATAAATATTTATATGGTTGCAGTCCTCAAAGATTGAATTGCATTGAATCAAATTAATCTGATCTAATGATTTACCGTGCCGCTAGTGTAAGTTTAATGCAGCATCTCTGGTATAGGGGGAAACAATGACGTTTATGCTTCTGAATATGACAATCAATCAAAACCAATCCCACCACTACCTGCTTTTTAGCATGCATGGGTGGACAGGACTAAAACCTGTCTGTAATAGTTTTCGTCGTGCCTGGGCAGACTGACATTGACTTATGGAGACATTAAATATTGAAATTGTCGTTTCCACGTCAGTTTGGATTTTCTCCTCCGTTAGTCTCGGGCTGAACTTCCTATCCTGAACTTCCTGGGGAGATTTGAAGGGGTCACAGCACAGCACATCAGTGCAGTGTTGAGAATAACTGCCCACCACTTTCTCATGCATGTAGGCTAGCTAGGCAGCCAGTCACCCACAAGCTTCTGAAAACACTATCTATGCTCATAGAAATATATAGCTAAGCTACTGATTGTGGTCAATCTGTGGTCAGCTTTGAGGACAAGAGTGAATAATGGGAAAAGCTCAGTTCACTGAGGTGATGTGTTGATACTGTATGTGGATTCTAAGAACCAGTTTCTCTATTGAGTACTCCTGCTGTAAGCATTCCTCATTGCTTCATGGCTCTACTGTATGGAACTCAATAATCAGACCTTACCAAGCAGGGGAACATACCCCCACCCCAATCTATCTCAACATGCAGCATTTGGCTTGTGATTCATTTCCAGTCTTTCAACTCTGGCCAATAAGTTCGAAATGGCACAGAGAAGTATCATTGATATGGAACCTTGTGATTTGTAATTGGATTTCTTGTATTTCCAGTTTCAAGACATTATCAAAGGCAATATTGATGTTTTTGTGTTTGATTCTCCTGTCCCTTATTAAAAACAAAATGGCTGCTGTTCTGGGGTTTCTGGAAACCCAATTTGCTGTGGCTAAAGATACACTCCATTGCCTACGTAGCTGCGCTTCTTTGGTGAACGCCTTTGTCTGGTGTAAGCATACGAACTTCATGTTGTACACAAAGGACATGTTCTAACTACTACATTCTATGCCACGGTAGGATATTAAGCCAAAGCGTGATTTCATGTTCTTTGTTCAGGAGGGGAGTTAGGCTACATGCCCGAAAACATCAGCATGTTCATAAAAACTCGTAGATTGTTTGTTGCCCCAATGCAAAACTCAAGTGTGGAGTTACATGCAGCTATCTAGGTTGCATATCAAACACAAGCAAGATTAATATTCTGTTTTAGTTATCATTGCAAACAGTGCCTTCAGAAAGTGTTCATACCCCTTGATTCATTCCACATTACAGCCTGAATTAAAAATGGACAATCCCCAATAATGACATCATAATACATGTTAACATGTTTTTAGAAATGTGTGCACATTTATTGAAAAGGAAATACATAAATATCTAATTTACATAAGTATTCACAGCCCTGAGTCAATATAACCACCTTTGGCAGCTATTACAGCTGTTAGTCTTTCTGGGTAAGTCTCTAAGAGCTTTACATACCAGGATTGTACAATATTCACACATTATTATTTAAAATAAATCTTCAAGCTCTGTCTAGTTGGTTGTTGATCATTTATAGACAGCCATTTTCAAGTCTTGCCATAGATATTTAAGCTGATTTAAGTCGAAACTGTAACTAAGCCACTCAGGAACATTCAATGTTGTCTTAGTATGCAACTCCTGTTTATATTTGGCTTTGTGTTTTATATTATTGTCCTGCTGAAAGGTGAATTTGTCTCCCAGTGTCTGTTGGAAAGCAGACTGTACCAGCTTTTCCTCTAGGATTTTGCCTGTGCTTAGCTCTGTTCCGTTTCTTTTCATCCTAAAAAACTCCTTAGTCCCTTGCCGATGTCAAGCATACACATAACATGATGCAGCAACCACCATGCTTTAAAATCTGAAGAGTGGCACTCAGT
Source organism: Brachymystax lenok tsinlingensis (assembly GCA_030435695.1). NCBI lineage: Eukaryota > Metazoa > Chordata > Actinopteri > Salmoniformes > Salmonidae > Brachymystax > Brachymystax lenok. The sequence continues at coordinate 13,963,734 of CM059780.1, read as the reverse complement.
GAGTTGTTATGTTGGATTTGACCCACAAAATAACGCTTTGTATTCAGGCCATAAAGTTTATTTCTTTGCCACATTTTCTGCAGTTTTACTTTAGTGCCTTATTGCAAGCAGGATGCATTTTGGGGAATATTTTTTGAATAATTTAATCCATTTTAAATTCAGGTTGTAACACAACAGAATGTGGAAAAGGTCAAGGGGTATGAATACTTTCTAAAGTCACTGTAAGTAGTAGTTATGTTTCAGCAACTTTGGCTAGTGGCTATGATATGGCAGCAACTATACAGATTTGCCTACCTACATCATCACACAAAACGCAGATTGTTTTTGCTCCTATGCAATGTGTAGGGACTGCGCCCTGCTTGTGCAACTGCAATATCCCTTACAACAGACAGAGAACGTTGAAGCCTTCTTAATGGCCTTGATTAATGTGGTTTTCCACCAGCAAGGCTCACTGCAACATGGCAGTGTTGCCATTGTTTATAAAAGTTTTTCTTTGTAATGTCTCCAACCCCCATATCACATACTTAAAAACTGAAATCATATATGTGTTCATTGTACAATCAATTGGTAAGAGAGCCTCTGGAACCTGTCTTTCTGGAACCTGTCTTTCAAAGATAATTCGTAAAAATCCAAATAACTTCACAGGTCTTCATTGTATTGGGTTTAAACACTGTTTCCCATGTTTGTTCAATGAACCATGAACAATTAATGAACATGCACCTGTGAAACGGTCATTAAGACACTATAAGTTTACAGATGGTAGGCAATTAAGGTCACAGTTATGAAAACTTAAGAGACACAAAAGAGGCTTTTCTACTGACTCTGAAAAACACCAAAAGAAAGATGCCCAGGGTCCCTGCTCATTAGCGTGAACGTGCCTTAGGCATGCTGCAAGGAGGCATGAGGACTGCAGATGTGGCCAGGGCAATAAATTGCAATGTCCGTACTGTGAGACGCCTAAGACAGCGCTACAGGGAGACAGGACGGACAGCTGATCATCCTCGCAGTGGCAGACCACGTGTAACAACACCTGCACAGGATCGGTACATCCGAACATCACACCTGCGGGACAGGTACAGGATGGCAACAACAACTGCCCGAGTTACACCAGGAACGCACAATCGCTCCATCAGTACTCAGACTGTCCGCAATAGCATGAGAGAGGCTGGACTGAGGGCTGGTAGGCCTGTTGTAAGGCAGGTCCTCAGCAGACATCACCAGTAACAACGTCGCCTCTGGGCACAAACCCACCTTTGCTGGACCATACAGGACTGGCAAAATGTGCTCTTCACTGACGAGTTGCGGTTTTGTCTCACCATGGGTGATGGTCGGATTCACATTTATCGTCAAAGGAATGAGCGTTACACCGAGGCCTGTACTCTGGAGAGGGAACTATTTGGATGTGGAGGGTCCGTCATGGTCCGGGGTGGTGTTACAGCATCATTGGACTGAGGTTGTTGTCATTGCAGGCAATCTTAACGCTGTGCGTTACAGGGAAGACATCCTCCTCCCTCATGTGGTACCCTTCCTGCAGGCTCATCCTGACATGACCCTCCAGCATGACAATGCTACCAGCCATACTGCTCGTTCTGTGCGTGATTTCCTGCAAGACAGGAATGTCAGTGTTCTGCCATGGCCAGCGAAAAGCCCGGATCTCAATCCCATTGGGACCTGTTGGATCGGAGGGTGAGGGCTAGGGCCATTCCACCCAGAAATGTCAGAGAACTTGCAGGTGCCTTGGTGGAAGAGTTGGGTAACATCTCACAGCAAGAACTGGCAAATATGATGCAGTCCATGAGGAGGAGATGCACTGCAGTACTTAATGCAGCTGGTGGCCACACCAGATACTGACTGTTACTTTTGATTTTGAACCCCCCTTTGTTCAGGGACACATTATTCAATTTCTGTTAGTCACATGTCTGTGGAACTTGTTCAGTTTATGTCTCAGTTGTTGAATCTTGTTATGTTCATACAAATATTTACACATGTTAAGTTTGCTTAAAATTGTGAGTTGACAGTGAGATGACGTTTCTTTTTTTGCTGAGTTTATATATCTACTGTATACATTGAATCACTGCAAAGTTGGTTCCTGTTTCAGTCATGTCACATTCTCAGGGGTCTAACAAAACACCCCAATGATTGGTTGACAAAAGATCATCCCACAATGCAGGCGATGGCTGCAGGATGAAGTTGGTGAAGATCATCTGCAGGAACTTGCAGTCGACTACAGAAAAAACTTCATGTACATTGATCACATAATTTTCACAAAGTTCATACAGTGAAAAAAATATATATTCTTTTACGTTTTACCCCTTTTTCTCCCCAATTGGTAGTTACAATCTTGTCCCTTTGCGGCAACTCCCGCACGGACTCGGAGAGACAAAGGTCGAGAGCCATGCGTCCTCTTAAACACAAGCCACACTGCTTCTTGACACCCTGCTCGCTTAACCCGGAAGCCAGCTGCACCAATTTGTCGGTGGAAACACCATACAGCTGGCGACCGATGTCAGCGTGCATGTGCCCCGTCCGCCACAAGGAGCCGCTAGAGCGCGATGGGACAAGGACATCCCGGCCGGCCAAACCCTCACCTAATCTGGACGACGCTGTGCCAATTGAGTGGGTAAAGAGAGAAACGTGAAGGGGGAGTGTGCGCAGCAGCTACTTACAAAAAACACTCAGAACGTGATCCATAGCTTTGAGAGAGGTTTCCAGAATGGCGGGGTTGGGGTGAAAACCTATTACACATGCATGAGCTATGTTAGTCGGAATTTGTTTATGACTGACTGCTTTTCAGGATTAGAATAATTGATGTATGAGTTTTCAATGTTGAGAGGTTTTGTTAACCCCAGCCCCCCATTGGCTTTATTGATATTTCCTGAAGTGCAAATAGATATGTCTTTTTTTTATTCCCACCCTCCTGGAAATCCGACATTTTAGGAAAAATGAAACGAGTGAAAAGAATAGCAATAAAAACAAATTGCATCATACATTTTCTTAGGGGAGAAATTTCAGACCCTCTGAGCATATCAGGGTAAATATGCAGTAGTCCTGGTTTACTCTGAATATTGGACTGCAATAGCTGCAAACAGTATAACCTGTCTGTCATCCAACAAATAAATTGGAAATTAAATTGGCTTTTCACGTTAGACCGGTGAACAGGCATTTGGAGTTGGAGTCATGTCCGCGTCCTGAGTTCTGGGATTGAGTTTGATTCTATAGGAGCCTCTCATCTAATTTGCCCAGTCATTCCATTTCAAAATTCAAAATGTCTCAATTCTATTACCAAGTAATAAGTCCCTGACAGTTGATTATTTTTTGGCTCAAAATGCAGAAATGTTTGCTGATGCATTTGAAAGTGAGTTGAGAGCTTTGAAGACACTTTTTTTTTATGGATTGAAACATCGAGGTTGCTTATGGCAATGAAGATGGGATGTGCTGACCTTGTAATTTATATGATGGTCGTTTAAGAAGAGTCGGGATTACCTTACCTTAATGTAATTTCCCATTATACCTCAGTAGTTGTCTACTTGATTTGAAGTCACTTGGAGGACTTTATAGATAAAGTACAAGGCTATTTTTATAGAAATGTATGTTTCATCTATGGAACTGGGCAATGTTTTCATATATGCATAGTCACTTTAACCATACCTACATGTACATATTACCTCAATTAGCCTGACTAACCGGTGTCTGTATATAGCCTCACTACTGTTATAGCCTCGCTACTGTATATGGCCTCGCTACTGTTATTTTTCACTGTCTTTTTACTGTTGTTTTTATTTCTTTACTTATCTATTGTTCACCTAATACCTAATTTTTTACTTAAAAATTGCACTGTTGGTTAGGGCCTGTAAGTAAGCATTTCACCTGTTGTATTTGGCGCACGTGACCATTTTTTTCATCATGAATCAATCTGCCAAATCAAGTCTGTCCTCAGAGTGACCTTGCAGGCCTCCTCATTCATACTTATGGCAGCAGAGTTTGGCTACAGCCACTAGCCCACCGGTATCAGTTGTTAGAATCTCTCACTCACTGCAATAATTCCTAGGACAAGTAAGAGATCCAGAGAGCATACAGCTATAATGATTTATGTGCCCCTGAGCAATCGGGTCCTGTTGATATCCATCCTCAGTCATGCAAGTGCAATGTCAATGAAGATTCCTTGATTCCTCCTCATGCTCTGATTCTGCACACATCTCTAACACTGACACTTCCTCTGCTGTAAACTGTTGTCACAGATGACACGTTTGATGTTTGGAACGTGTCTTTTCAGCGGATATTAAAGTTGCTCTATTCAGAAATCGCTTAGCAATTTACTGGTTGCTAAAACTCTAATAGTTTGCCTAATTTCAGTTTATGTGACAAAATAAGTTAATATAGTGTATAGAGTCATTGTAACATTTAAACCGCTGTGAAATATATTTTCCATACCCACAAATATTGTTGTTTCAGCTGTTTGAAGCTGGTGTACAAAACGAAAGTTGAAGCTGGTGCACAAAACCGAAGGTAAGAGGCAAAAACAAAACTTAAGAACGGGAATCATAGAAATAGCGCGCACATAGAACAGATCTACTGCTTCTTAGACTTGCTTTCAAGTAGAATGATAGATCTATAACTCACATTTCTATGTGAATTTGGTCAGGTCGTCCTAAAAGTTACATATTGCCACTTTAAGTTTTCTGTTGGCTCCTGATGTGTGTTGAATAATCAGACCTCTTGCTGTCTCATTGAAAAACATGCACGGAGAGGATGTTTTATAGAGGTGTCTGATTTAGCAGTAAGGCACCTCGGGGGTTTGTGGTATTTGGCCAATATACCACGGCTAAGGGCTGTTCTTATGCGCAACGCTGAGTGCCTGGACACAGCCCTTAGCCGTGGCATGTTGGCCATATGCCACAAACCCCCCGAGGTGCCTTATTGCTATTATAAACGGGTTACCAACGTATTTAGAGCAGTAAAAATAAATGCTTTGTCATACGGTCTGATATACCACGGCTGTCAGACAATCAGCACTCGGGGCTCGAACCACCCAGTTCATAATTTTAACTATAAACCTGCCAGCTGTAATCCTGGACATTAACCCTGTCACCTTGTCAGTCTGAGCAAAGTCCTTGATGAGCTCAGAGAGAGAAGGTAAACAAGAGCTGCGCTCCAATTAGGGTTAGTTACAGGTCTACAAAGTAGGGCAACTTAGAGCCTTTCGCTTTGAATACTATTTTAAACCACCGCCCAACAGCACCCAGGGGTCAGGTGTTTTATGCAATTGGGCACAGTTGCATGAAACTAGCTACAGTATTATGCAAGACCTGTTTTTATTTATTTGCTGATGTCGTGTTTAATTGCATTATACAAACTAAATTAGTGTTTGTAGATACAGCAATAGCCCACTTAACACTGAATTCAACCAAGCAGCAAAGCGGGAGAGCCTTTTTAAAAATCTAAAGAAATGCAGGCCATGTTAATTGCTCATGCACTAGCAACATGCCCTGTAAACATCTCCCTGAGGATGCATGTTGAGTCCAAATTAGGTCACCTGATATTCAAACAAGGCTCACAGTCAGACAGAGCACAGCACAGCACAGGTGCCCCACCACACTGATTCATGTTTTTGTTGAGGCATTTCTTGCATCTCTGCTAGTGGGTCAACGGTTATGATCTGAATTTCTTATGGTGGAATTGGACACCAGGGGGAGGGGTCTGTAACAACCATGTCATGCTGTTGTCCGCATTCTGATTAGGATTCCACAGGAATGTGTGAGAAGAGGCTGGTTTATGCTGTGTGGAGGCCCTCTGTTTCACCAAGTTTCATCATTAAAATCATACGCAAGTGATATGGAAGTGCTACTTGCTATTACATTTTATGCATTTACTGTCTAGATTTGATATGTACATTTTACCGGCAATGTTAAGGTGGTAAAATAAATCGTATTGGCTATGAAATATAGAATAGTAGAGCTCGTAATTGAATATATATATTTTGTCTCGGTAGCCTGCAGTGTCTCAGTTGATGGGGCTGTCCAGAGACCAGAGTGACATGATGGGATAATTAGAACTGTGATCTCTGCTGTCCAACAAACATTGCAGGACCTTGAAGAAGTTGAAGGACCTATAATTAAAATTGGCTATCAGCTGATCATGCCATCTGATATGGATTAGTGCCTGAATACCCAACACAGCTGAGCATTTTGACGTTCAATTGGCATGCTATTGCCACAAGGAAATTATTATCTTGGAAGAGTGCATGTAATTATGCTCTCTCTGTCTCTGAATAGGGTTAAATTAGGTGTCCTATTGGACTCATCACAAATCTGCCTTTTCAATCTAGTCTGGCAGAAGTCATCAAATGAATCCTGTTCACGCCTACAATTTTAAAAAAGCGATGGTTCCAAGTGTGATGAATTCAATGCAGATGAATTACAGATGTGCTGAGTGCATTATCTTCAGCAGACGAGAGTAGCGTAAACCAGCAAGGATTTTTCCATTTTCTCGTATCCAGCCAACCAGAAAAGCAGGGCGGAGAAATTCAGGCATTATTGAAAGTCAGGACAATCATTGTCCTGCAAAGAAACACAATTTTTTCATAGCTTGCATTTTTTATTTTGCAAGCAGTAGGCGTTTCAAATTAAATGTGGAGTGGAGTTTTACAGTTACGCGTGACATTACGTGCCAGTCAAAATTATTCGGCAGTCATAATTTATTCGGAAACACAGTTTCCATAACCATTTGTCGCAATGTTTTATTTATTTAACCTTTATTTAACTAGGCAAGTCAGTTAAGATTTTTTATTTATTTACAATAACTGCCTACATCGGCCAAACCCGGACGACGCTGGGCCAATTGTGCACCGCCCTATGGGACTCCCAACGCCGCCCTATGGGACTCCCAAACACGGCCGGTTGTGATACAGCCTGGATTCGAACTGTGTCTGTCTAAGGCACTGAGATGCAGTGCCTGAGATGCAGTGCCTTAGACCGCTGCGCTACTCGGGAGCCCTGAATAAAGATAAAGAAAGAAATAAAGAAAATCTTGACAAAATAACAATCCAACCCTGTCAAACGGATAACATTTTTGTTGCTCGTTAGAAAATGTCTCATATCTGCCGTTTCCATTACAGAATTATATTTGTTGCAACATTGCTTTCATCGCATAAACCTGGGTCAATGGAAACCTGCCTACTGTCAAAGTTTCTCTCAGATATCCCTCCCAGTCTGACACTAATGACATGACCCCTCAGGGCAGAGGACAGAGGGTGGCAGTAAGACACTGGACAGTCACAAGGAGTCCTGGGAGGTTTCAGACATGTGTCATTTAAGGAGATATTAAGGTCTAGAGACATTTGGATGATTTTCTTCCATTTGAGTAATGGTCAATTGTATTAATCACAGGAGGCTGCTGAGGGGAGGACTGCTCATAATAATGTCTGGAATGGATTGAATGAAATGGTATCAAACAAATGGAAATCATGTGTTTGATACCAATCCATTAATTCCATTCCAGCCGTTACTATGAATCCGTCCTCCTTATTTAAGGTGCCACTGGCCGCCTGTGATATACAGTGGCTTGCGAAAGTATTCACCCCCTTGGCATTTTTCCTCTTGTTGCCTTACAACCTGGAATTAAAATACATTTTTGGGGGGTTTGTATCATTTGATTTACACAACATGCCTACCACTTTGAAGATGCAAAATATTTATTTATTGTGAAACAAATAAGAAATAAGACAAAAAACTGAACTTGAGCGTATAAATATTAACACCCCCAAGGTCAAAACTTTGTAGAGACACATTTTGCAGCAATTACAGCTGCAAGCCTCTTTGGGTATGTCTCTATAAGCCTTGCACATTTAGCCACTGTGTCGAGGCACCGATCTGGGGAAGAGTACCAAAAATGTCTGCAGCATTGAAGATCCCCAAGAACACAGTTGCCTCCATCATTCTTAAATGGAAGAAGTTTGAAACCACCAAGACTCTTCCTAGAGCTGGCCACCCAGCCAAACTGAGCAATCGGTGGAGAAGGGCCTTGGTTAGGGAGGTGACCAAGAACCCGATGGTCTCTCTGTGGAGATAGGAGAACCTTCCAGAAGGACAACCATCTCTGCAGCACTACAACAATCAGGCCTTTATGGTGGAGTGGCCAGACGGAAGCCACTCCTCAGTAAAAGTAATTTGACAGCTCCCTTTGTAGTTTGCCAAAAGGCACCTAAATCAAATCAAATCAAATCAAAGTTTATTTGTCACGTGTGCTGAATATAGCAGATGTAGACCTTACAGTGAAATGCTTACTTACAGGCCCTAATCAACAGTGCAATTTTTAAATAAAAATAGGTTATAGGTGAACAATAGATAAGTCAAGAAATAAAAACAACAGTAGAAAGACGGTGAAAAATAACAGTAGCGAGGCTATAACAGTAGCGAGGCTACATACAGGCATCAGTTAGTCGGGCTAATTGAGGTAGTATGTACATGTAGGTATGGTTAAAGGGACTTTGCATACATGATAAACCGAGAGTAGCAGTAGCGTAAAAGAGGGGTTGGCAGGTGGTGGGTGGCAGGACACAATGCAGATAGTCCGGGTAGCTAAATGTCCGGGGGCACCGGTTAGTCGGGCTAAATGAGGTAGTATGTACATGAATGTATAGTTAAAGTGACTATGCATATAGACTGACCATGAGAAACAAGATTATCTGGTCTGAGGAAACCAAGATTGAACTCTTTGGCCTGAATGCCAAGCGTCATGTCTGGAGGAAAACTGGCACCATCCCTATGGTGATGCATGGTGGTGGCAGTAACATGCTGTGGGGATGTTTTTCAGCTGCAGGGGCTGGGAGACTAGTCAGGATCGAGGCAAAGATGAACAAAGCAAAGTACAGAGAGATCCTTGATGAAAACCTGCTCCAGAGCGTTCAGGACCTCAGACAACAACCCATAGCACACAGCCAAGACAACGAAAGAGTGGCTTTGGGACAAGTCTCTGAATGCCCTTGAGTGGCCCAGCCAGACCCTGGACTTGAACCCAATCGAACATCTCTGGAGAGCTGAAAATAGCTGTGCAGCGACGGTCCCCAACCAACTTGACAGAGCTTGAGAGGATCTTCAGAGAAGAATGGGAGAAACTCCACAAATACAGGTGTGCCATGCTTGTAGCGTCATACCCAAGAAGACTCGAGTTTTGTAATTGCTGCCAAAGGTGCTTCAACAAAGTACTGAATAAAGGGTCTGAATACTTATGTAAATGTGATATTTCTGTTTTTTTTCTTGGCGTCATCAGACTAGAGAATCTTGTTTCTCATGGTCTGATAGTCACTTCTCATGGTCTGAGAGTCCTTCACCTCCCTGACCAAGGCCCTTCTCCCCCAATTGCTCAGTTTGGCCTAGCGGCCAGCTCTAGGAAGAGTCTTGGCGGTTCCAAGCTTCTTCCAATTAAGAATAATGGAGGCCACTGTGTTCTCAGGGACCTTCAATGCTGCAGAAATGTTTTGGTACCCTTCCCCAGATCTTTGCCTCAACACAATCCTGTCTCTGAGCTCTTATATAGACAGGTGTGTGCCTTTCCAAATCATGTCCAATCAATTGAATTTACCGCAGGTGGACTCTAATCAAGTTGTAGAAACATCTCAAGGATGATCAATGGAAACATGATGCACCTGAGCTATATTTAGAGTCTCATAGCAAAGGGTCTGAATATTTATGTCAATAAGATTTATAAAAACCTGTTTTCGCTTTGTCATTATGGGGTATTGTGTGTAGATTGAAGAGGAAAAAATAATTTAAGCCATTTTAGAATAAGGCTGTAAAACGTAACAAAATGTGGAAAAAGAAAGGGGTCTGAATACTTTCCGAATGCACTGTATCTCAATGCATCTCCCCCCAGTGCATGTTGTTCACGGTTCACAGAAGGTGCTGCTACCAATGTGTCCCCCTCCCACACTCATCCAATGTTAATGATGATGACTGGTAGCATGTAGCCCACACCCTCTATCTGCCGATCCCCACAAACAGTGTCAACTTCCTTTTTCTTCAGCTAAATGAGTCTTTGGTGAGCTCACATGTCCAATTTGTGTGTCAGAACTCTGATAGTGGTGGTCTGTTAATAGACACCTGCTTCTTTAAATGCATGGGGAATATTCCACAGGACTATGATTTACTGGACCTGAAATTGCGTTGTCTCTGGGAACCAGTCTGCCCATGTTTAGCTCACCCACCATGGGTGGAGGAGAGTAGACCAATGATGTACAGTATATAAACACTAGATTGCTTATGCTATGTATTGGCCAATGAGAGACTTTGAAGCTACCTGTCTGCCATAATTTGGCACTCCCCAGTAGGAGCAGTCCTCCATAGGAATGTGTCACTCTAGTGTATACAGTTTATAAATCATTAAAGCAGACGCTGCTTCAGGAAGTCTCCAAGACCGGGCCGGTTGGATTTCCATGCACCAGGCATCTGCAGGCTTTTTACTCAAGTTAAACCCCAACTTCCCCTCTATTGATTGTTAGCTTTAAATCCAAATTCTAATTAGAATATTGATTCATTAGGATGCCTATTAGACTGAGAAGTTAGAACATAAAAGAGTCTACACTGGAACAGATTTTGTGACGCTGCCCCGTGGACATCTCTGCCCTATAAAGTGGAAAGGTAAATTAGAAAGATGGCTGGAAATTCCAGCGAAGAGACAGTAATGAGCAATATCATGTTATTTTTCCCCACAGAGAGGATTTAATTTGACATGCTGTTTCATGGTATGCCATTTGTCATACTGCAATTATACCTTGAATGTGCATATCTGTGCTGAAAATGTGCATGTTTGCAGATACAAAAGGTGGAGCCATATGCTGTAGGTGAAGCTTTAAATTAAATGTGACAAGAAAATCAGCCAATTTACAGTGATTTATAAACATTGGAGTTTAAACAGCTTGCCTATGAATATACAGATGTAATTTATCTGCGGTGGATTATTCCGTGTGTGGAGCCCTATCTGGAGGCAAACACCCAGGCCACTCAGGCTGGGTTTCCACAAGCAGGCCAATTCTCATCAGAATTCGGGTGCCTGAGAAAACACAGAGTTGAATCTGTCCTTTCAAATCTTCTCAAGGTCTTCAGTGAACATCTTTTTCACATGGGTTTCATATGCAAGACACAAGGTTCGTATTTGTACACTCCAGTCACAGTGTCCATTCATTTCAGTGCATATTTTATAGCAAGAATAGTTACAATACCTTGAATGCTATTGCCTAGGAGGTTTAAAAGCCACTTTCATTCTTTGGATGTCTGTCCATATACCAAAAGTGTTACATTCATTTTAATGAAAGAGAGATGAGGTACCTTTCAGAGAAAGTGACCATTCCATTTGAGGGATTATACGCACAGATACAATTATTAAAAGTATTTCATGGACAATCTATTAAGTATATTGCATTGAGAACTCCTGATGTACTCTGACAAGACAAAGGAAGTATTTCAAATGTACCCAGGGGAAATATACATAAATAAACCAGTTAGAAAATTCTGGGATTTTATAGGTATACTGATTCAGAGTGTGGACTGTGGAACACCCTAATTCAAAGTTTAGGGGTCTTTAAAAGTGTTCATCATTGGGATAATTATTAGCAAAAGTTTTTAAAAAAAAGGACCCACCAGGTAGCGCAATTTCTCAGGAATTCAATGTCCATCCAGTACTCCCACCCACCCATTATCACTGAGAATTACCCCTTAGAGGCACAAAAGGAAACAACCTGTATCCTCAGCTCAATTCTGTGGCTTTCCTTCTCTCTTTATAACTGGTCAGGTTAGCGTTGGGTCATTGAAAAGGGCATATCATTGAGCCATCTAATAGGACAATCAATTTGCTAGGAAATTCAGAAGTGTCAGAATCTCTGATTTATGGTCAGAGTGCATCTAGGAACACGACGGATGAGAAACTCAAGATCATCGTTTGTACGCCCTGGTTCCATTATTCTGTTGTGATGCGACTGTCACTGTAGCCGGATATACATTTAATTTACTCAGAGGGAACACTCCCTGATGTCTGCTTTGGCAATAAAAGGCCGGAGAGTGTACAAAGCCTGCTTATTATCAGAGACAGATTCATTGTAGGGGCTCCAACTCTATCATTCAACTTCTATTGCTGTATTTCTGTCAGTCCTCATGCAATCCCATTACTTTTTCCTCAAGCCTTTCCTTTGGAAAGCTATGTGAATGGCTTTAATAGTTCTCCCATGTGGTTTTCGAGTTGTGGTAATATCTTTGGTGATATCTTTCAGTTCCACGGCCTCATCATGATGCCATAGTTGTTTTAAGGTTATATGTGTTTCAATGGTAGCTCTGTTCACATCTTAGCACAGGAGAATGGAGCTATCCAAAATCCTCCCTTACAGCACATTTGTCTAAATCCTAATTGCTTTTTTTCTTCTGATCCACAGGGTGCACAAGAGGGACATTTTAGTTTTAGATTTAACCACAAGATAATAAAAATACTATAAGTGAAGCTATCCCTCGCTGGTCTATGATTCACACCTGAAAACAAATACCACTTCAAAGAAATAGCCAAGCCAATTGCTTCAGATGCAATGACTCATGTGGAAGCTGTGGGTTCCCTGAAGTCAAGTGCCCCCCTCCCCCTCCTAGCAAGACAATTAATGCCTTGATTATAATCATAATACTGATCCCCTCTGTTGAGGCCAGCCCAGCATGTTTCCAAATTAAAGCTTGTGATCATCTATGATCCTCTGGTCTCTTCTAGTACATTGTGTTCCTTTTGGTGCTTCAACATTTACTTACAGTGTTTGACTGAGCTTTGGCGCGAAACAAGCACACAGTCTAGCACGTAACTGTCAAATTAACACAATTTAGAGTTGTAGCATGATGTGTTGACCTAGTGTATTGACGTAAAATATAAACCATTTCTAATAGTTTGATTTTATCAATAGTGTAACGCAAAACTATAACGTAGAACAAAAACTACTACTAAAAATATATAATGTTCCTACATACATGTACAACCTGTTCCTTCTCGTTCTCAGATATGTAATTTAAATAAAAAATAAAAACATCTGGAATAAATGAACAAATCAAAACAATTACAATCAAACATTTATGTACCATTTTTCACCCTAGTCAACCTTGGCCAATGTCATACCTATCAACATAAGATTTTTCTCTACAATATACTTGAATATACTTTAAATATATATTGAACATTGAATATTTCAATATACTTGAAAAAGGCCGAGCTTAGTATGACTGATCAAATACTAATATATTGGCAAAATATATTCACAGTATGTGCTGTACAATGAAGGGTTAATCCCAGTTCTTATCATATCCATATTTACATTTGAGTCATTTAGCAGATGCTCTTATCCAGAGTGACTTACAGGAGCAATTAGGGCCAAGTGCCCTGCTCAAGGCTCAAAACTAGTTATGTTCTAAAGTGCATGGTACATTTGACGAAATATGTCCATATGACCAACTGTCAAGCTATTCAGATATAAATATGTTACTAACATAATCGTGTTGCATGACTTTCTGAGTTTGGTCAAAATTCTACACATAATAATTACAATTTCACAAATGGCTTCGAAGGTGGTTCATTGAACACACCATAAAACAAGTCATTTTCCCGTTACTCAATATACATAACTGGAACCATGGCTCACCATCTGTGGTGCATATTGTTTAATGTTAAAATGTTTCTTATTATTTTTTGAAGTACATTTCTCACACAAACTTTATGCATCGAGTGTGATTTTCAATTTCAAGTACCAAATACACAGTGATATATCAAACAGAGTAACATGACGTAATTTGTCCTATCACAGCCATAGCCTATTATTTGTCCTCTCATCCAATACAAGTGTGCCAATGCTATCTAAAAATGTTCTCTGCATTTCACCGTCATCTAACATTTAATTTCTGACAGTGTGCTCTAAAATGCAGAAGAACACCCATTCAGAATCCCTATCAGAACACTCCATTGAAAATAATCAATTTAGGGAACATTGTAATCTGATGCTTGGTTTGGGTCTGTCCCAATAACATGACAAAATGTGGAGCTAATGTTCTTGTGTGTGCCAGGTGTGAACAATAATGCAGTTATTTTCTATACATTTATATAGCCTTCCTCTACTCATGAAGTGAATAGGATTCCTCAGTCTAGAGGATTGTTTGCTGACTGGGCCAGAGGGTTATCTGCCCCAATTTAGTCAAATGTCAAATACAATTTTTCATCCAAACCATGGCTTGCCGGTCTCTGTGAGTGAAACGAGAAGTTTAAGAAACACTGTTCTAGCTAGATCACCAGATCTGGTCTCTCAGACAGTTTGAGGGCCTCGTGCATGCTGGCGGCGGAGAGTTTGCGGTTGATGTTCCTGTACCTGCAGAGTAGGATGTTACGGTAGGTGGTCCTCAGGTCCCTGTTGAAGAAGGCGTAGATGAAGGGGTTGATGAGGGAGTTGGCGTAGCCCAGCCAGAGCAGGAACCTTTCCACCCAGAGGGGAACGCAGCTACACTCCGGCCCGCAGATGAAGGGCCTGGCCGTGGACAGAAGGAAGAAGGGCAACCAACAGACGGAGAAGGCCCCCACCACGATCCCCAGGGTGGCGGCCGCCTTCTGTTCCCGTTTGAAGATGGAGATGTTCTTCCTGTCGTTCTTCAGCAGACGAGAGAAACTGGCGCACTCCTCCACCTCCTTCTGGAGCTTAAGGGCCGCGGCCACGCAGTCAACACTGTTGCATTCGTCCTCCACCTTAGGGAAGCCTTGGATGGTGTGCTTGGCAGCACTCACCTTGGCCGCTCGGTAGATGTTGTAGTACATCATCAACATCACCGACATTGGGATGTAGAACGCGACGGCGGTGGAGTAGATAGTGTAGCCCACATCCTGGCTAATTAGACACACATTGTCGTCGTTGACGTTCTGGGCCCAGCCGAACAACGGGGGAAGGGTGATGGAGGCCGACAACAGCCACACAGACAGAACTATTTTTGCCATGCATCTCCCACTCTGTCGCACAGGGTAGGTCAAGGGTTTAGTTATGCCTAGGTACCTGTAACGGCAAAGAGATTTGTTTTAAATATTGAGAAGTCTCTGATGGATGTAATATGATTGACAAAGTAGACACAGGATAGTATAGATTCCTCAAACTCAACTATGGATCTCGAAGCCAGTTCCACTGTGTTTTTTCAATGTTTCACTCTAATCAGGGACTGACTTACCCGGGACACCAGGTGGGTGCAATTAATTATTAGGTAGACCAGAAAACCAGCAGGCTCTGGACCTTGTAAGGCAAGAGTTGAATACCCCTGGTATACTGTAGATCAAAGGGTGGCTAACCATCTTTATAGAGAGCTGCAGTGCAGGCGTTTGCTCCAGCCCTGCTCTAACGCACCTGATTATGCTAATCAAGGTCCTGATGAGCAGCTGATTAGAAGCAAATGCGTTGGAGCAGGGCTACAGTAAAAACCTGCACCTTCCCACAGCACAGAAACTCTTGAGGAGGAGGGTTGGCCACCCCTGGTATAGGGTTGGTATAGATACAATAATCCATTCTTAATTTTTCATCAATGGTTGAATAAAAAAAACATAAGCAAGTCTGTTCATTGGTTTTAATTGCTGTTGAATTTTCTTATAAATGAGACTAACCTGGATAAATAATGGTTTGGGGGAAGAAAAAAAGAACATTTGCAATGTATTGGTTTTATTAAGGAGTCGAGACTGCATCTTGACTCACCTGTCTATGCTTATTACACACAGGGTCATGATTGATGCAGTGCAACACATCACGTCCATGGCAATAAAAACGTTGCAGAACACTTGTCCGAAGATCCACTGCCCCCCGATGAGGTCCGTGATGCTGACAAAAGGCATCACCGCCACCGCTATAGACAGGTCCGCGACCGCCAGCGAGACGATGAGATAATTGGAGGGCTGCTTCAGCTTCTTCACAAAGCACACGGATATCACCACAAGTAAGTTCCCGCAAATGGTGAGGAAAGTGAGCACAGTGAGAACTCCTCCGATAAGAACCTTCTCCACATTCCCGTGGCTGAGAATCTGCATCCCACATGTCGTGTCATTTTCCGTGGGGCTCAGAATTGGCAAAGTTGCAGTGGTTGTTTGGTGCGCCCTCAGCAGACGCAGATCCATCCCCGCTGTAGTCATACTGGTCCTGGCAAGTTCCTTCATCAGGTCTTTGGTCAAAGATGATCTCATAAGATTAATAAGATTTAATTGGTTCCATTCTTGTATATTAATCCGTTATTAATAATGCATTGCACAATGATTATTCCCCCCAACTTCATTGATTCATTTGTCTTTTCCATAATTTCCCCAATTACCAATCCTTGTAGTTGTCCATGCAGCGGCGCCAAGGCAGCAGGTTAATGGGATATAGCAAAGTAATAGGATAAACAGACTACGGTTAACAAGATTGGTTTGTAATACATTGTAAAATGTAATGCGGTTCAATGGTTACCATCACGCGAGTGGCTAGCGCAGCAAAGAACGCAGGAAATGTTGTATCGGCTAGAATAGAGAGATCTATACCGGGATGACGTCAGAAGAACCCGCAGATGTGTATGCTAGCCTAGTTAATCGTCGCCACAAAGTCATAATTATGGCTAAACCCAGCCTATTTATACAATTTCTCTTCTTAAAATCAGATTTTTAACCTAACCTTAATCCTAACCTTATCCACACTGCTAACCTTATGCCTAACCCTAATCTTAAATTAAGACCATGAATTTTTAGGATATAGACAATTTTGACTTTGTGGCTGTGCTAACTAGTGACAAACAACCTAGTTGGAAATTATTCTATAGGCATAAAGCATATGCATATCACAGAAGTGTACCGTTTATTTGCGTTTTTAGAATGGAGCAACACATTGTTGCCATTGTTTTACCAATTATAGCTAGTGTTTGTGTGTGCGTGCATGTGTGTGTGTGTGTGAGAGAGATTATTTACTGTTGACTTTTTATTGTTTATTTCACTTTTCTTTATCCATTTCACTTGCTTTGGCAATTTAAACATGTTTCCCATGCCAACAAAACCCCTTGAATTGAATTGAATTGAGAGATCGCGAGACAGAGAGTATCCGGTTTATGCACTTTAGCGCCATCCTGAGGCTTTGTTATAGGTCAAAATGTTTTTACAAAATAATAAAATAGGGATTTTATTATATTTAGGATTGATATATTTACATGACAATGGGCGTAATCTTAAAGTGGCAATCTGTAGTTGCTGCATACATTTTTGGGGGGACTTATAAATGAATGATATAGGCCTACCTATTGATTCTTGAAGAATATAATTTAGAAATGCCAAATGTATTTAGTTCAACTGTCATACTCCATCAGAACCCAAAATATAAGATGGTTATACTCCAATGTTTGTAAACAAAGTAAATCTAAACAAACACTGTATAGCCTAATAACATGGTTAAAACTAGATTACCGAAACAGGCTTTGTTATTGTTATTGTCTGCGGATTGCCAATTTAAAGACTTCAGAAATGTAGACTAGCTATTTTGTCTATTTATGTTTTAGATTTTTTTTTACTGAAAAACCCATGTCCTTATTAGGCGAATCTCTCGTGGACATATTCTCGTGGACAGATTATATTTTCGCGAGAGAGTTTTGTTTCTGGGCAACCAATATAATTATTAGGCCTATTTGTAGGTAGACTAGAATGTTGTCTATTGTAATGATACGTGTTACATTGTTCCTATTAGGCCTACAGTGTAACAATGCAATTAATTAGCCCAGTTCTTGATAGGCTACACTACAAGATAATTACACAGTAGGCTAATAAACTGTCCATTTATCCCAGTCAGTTCATGTGTAACAATATAACTTCAACTGATTTGGGCCATGAGAGTTAGCAATAAGAGAAGTTTAAAAATGTAATTATTTTCCTCCAGGGAAAATTTGGGGGATCTACGAAACAGCATGTACAATGACGTAGGCTGCCGGCTGTTTATTAACTCGGAAGCTGCTGCGGGGGATGAGCATGAAGAAGCAAGATGAACGACAGTGACCTCAGCCGAACGTCCTAGCAGTTGTTGCATTGTTCCACTATCCACTTCGACGTAAGGGCCATCATTAGTTTCTGTCGCAATAGATATTTACCAAATAGCCTGACATCGGTCCTTTTGAAGAAACATCGCGGAGGAAAGCGGATTAATTGTCTGAAACTGCCCGCTAGTGCTTTTCCTGCGCCTCCAAAATGGATAACGTTAATGGCAAAATATCCGATCAGAAAATAACAGGCGTTTGCCAAGATAATGGTTTGACAAATGGATTCCATCCTACACAAACTGGCAACGGGAGCTGCAATGCCTTAGGTTCAAATGGAACCTGTACCAGTGGCGGCTGTAGTAGTAGTGGTAGTGGCCATAATGGAATTGAACATTTCCACGATCTTCAGGTCCAGGAAGACGTCCATAATAATGGGTCGCCTCCAAAGCGGTGCAGACTCAGAAGAAGAATGGATTCTGTCAAAAAGAGTAGACCGCGTAAGTAGAATACAATTTTAATACAATGTTTCAGCCTCAATGCTAACTGTCATGTCGGCTGTACTCATTCGGTCAAGTCTGCCTACACTTGCTAAGCATCCTCTCATAAATGACAAGGACAGCAGGGTCTTCCGTCAAAGCATTGATTGCACATAATTCGGTGTTTCCGATATTACACATCGAAAGTGAAGATCGCCTGGATTTTCTAAGGTGGCATCTCTCTTTCCATGAAACAATGAACTAGTCAGACTTGCTGCTGCATGATATAATATCGCTTTGTGTTGCAAGGCTTTGACAAAAATGTCAATAAGCAAGCCTACCGCCCAATACTTCTGTAACGAATATTCGGTATGTCGGCCTATGTTTGTGTATAAATTATTTGTAGGCCTTTTCCTGTGTCCTCAAACTACATTCCAGGTATTTGTGAGAAATGCACAAATAATAAGAATCAATCACCATAAATAAGTAATTCTGTATTGTTTGTAAACATCATATACTAATGCGACAATTATATTATTTGACACAACGTTACACTCCCGGTAATAGAACATGAGGTGTATCCTCCCTTTCTCCCCCCCTTTGCTATTGTGAGATCTTTGATGTTGTCCGTTGAACCATTTCATTGGTCGTTTCAAAGTCAGGAGGTGTGCTGAAATCGCTTCTGATATGAGAGCCAGCTCCTTTTGACCAATCAGCCGTCAGTACTTGCTTAAGGGGGTTGACTGAAGAAACTTACAGCAGCCAGCTTTATTAACAGCACGGTATGTTTCCCTGTTTCCACTATAACACTGTAAAACAAGTTTGTCACTCACCATGTCAGTTAAGTGTAGCCTGCTTTATTGCTGCGACGACATCATTCCACAATGCAATAGGACTGATTGAGTGATACTACTACTTATAGCCCAAGTCTTGGATTGAAGTTTCTTTGACCATAAACACTTTGACCTGAGGATCACAATGAAGTTTATGGTTAAAAAAACAGGTAAGAGTTTCTACTGTATTGTATTTTAAAGGGCTGAAATGTGCTTATTTGATTACTTTTATTTGCTTATTAGCATCTCTTGATACCTTGGGTGAATCAAATCTCAGCAGACAAACAGCAATTTTCCTAATTTCTTGAATACTGTTACGCTTTACACTTTGGGCGAGCGTCTGGAACGATTTGGCTTTTTTATTATCTGTGTGGTGAATGCATGCAGCTCAACTATTCGTCCAAGTGGTTGCTACACTATGCTGGCTTGTCTGCGTTCCTCTGGGCACTGTTCAAATATGTCTGGAATCCAAACAGACACCTTCTATTATGTCATTGAATAGTAGTGATTGTGAACAATAGCTGCAAGTTGATAAAATGCACTTGGCATGAAGACAAATACACATGTTTTCCCTCCAGCAGAGGAGGCTGTTGGAAGGAGCTATAGGAGGACGGGCTCATTCTAATGGCTGGAATGGAACAGTCGATCGTGGTTTCCATATGTTTGATCCGTTTGATACCGTTCCAATTATTCCATTACAGCCATTTCAATGAGCCTGTCCTCCTATAGCTCCCCCCACCAGCCTCTTCTGCCCTCCAGTATGATCAATCTAATAAGCATAATATGCTTTGCTGATGTTGGCTTATTGGTAGTTCCCCTTGAATGCAACAAACTGAGTAGCAAATGGAGCTATGCTGTGCCAGTCACTCAACTATGAAAATGTATGGCGTTAAATCCTTGACTTTTGTTGCACATGCATGTGAGTGTGACCACTGTAAGGCTCTATTCTGACTAGCTGCTGAGAACTTTGCTCTCTGGGTGGGGGAATAAACACACCTTTCACCTATAAGTGCTGCCAGTCATGGTGCCCTGGCTTCCAGGGCCCAGATTCACAAAACCTTAAGAAAACATTTCTTCATAACTTGTTTTTTCCTTAACTATAGACTTATGAAGAAAGATAAGCAAAGTTGCTATTCCTCAAAAAGGTTATTGGAAATGTACTTGCACTATTTCTTATGTTTCTCCTTAAGCAAAAAGTTAAGAAGAAAATATAAGTTATTGGAAATGTTCTTAATTCCAAGAAAACTAAACCCTTGTCTTAAACCCAGGGCAGTGAGAAAAAAGCTACTGAAAGCAATTGAACATGTTTAATTTACTCACATATTTCATCTGCAAGTTTCAGCATTGCTTATTTAAACCCAGGAACATGTTTTAGAACAGTAATCTCAGAAAGACATGCTAGCATGATTGCCATTGCTTGCTAGATAGCTAGCTAAAATGGTTGCCTAGCAACACGCATTTTAAGTAGATTTGTAAGAAGATATTTGAGGTTGTAAGAAAATCATAAAATCTTATGATATTGTTGAGTAATTGAGCTCACAAACTATCCTATGGACTTCTTTTTGTTTCTTAAGAACGTTTTGTGAATCTGGGCCCTGGTTACAGCCCTGGGCCCAGATTCACAAAACCTTCTTAAGAAGAAATGTCATCTTACATTTCTTTCCTTAACTATAGACTTAAGAAGAAAGTTAAGCAAAGTTGCTATTCCTCAAAAAGGTTATTGGAAATGTTATTGCGCTATTTCTTATGTTTCAAAAAGTTAAGAAGAAATCAGATTCTTGAAAATAAAGTTATTGGAAATGTTCTAGCTAAACCCTTGTCTTAAACTCAGGGCAGTGAGAAAAAAAGCCCATGAAAGCAATTGAGACTGGGCTCAGACATTAACTGAGAAGGAGTGGCATAAATGGAAACATTCAGTCAAATATCTCCTCTGTAAAATGACAGTGAAATCATTGCAAAGCAAGATTTGTCTGTAGCACCGCTGACCGACTGTATTGAAATCAGGTGATTAGGTCAGTAAGATTCCAGAGTATATACTCCCACATTTACACAGATCAATACATACATTTTATGTCAGGTTCCTCTACTAGAAATTGATTGTCCAACCCAGATTGCACCACCATTACACCTCTGATATCAACAATTACATCTCAAATTGGACTATTTTAAGCACCCGAGCATGTCTTTTGGTTATGGTTTTTCTGTAGCTTTGCACAGAGTTGAATGTAACCGGGCTGGTTTGTGGAATGAGCCATAAGGGACTTTACACCCCTCTGTCAAATGAAGTGCTATTGATTGAAAAGCCAAGGGGAAGGAACCAGCTTGCCTGCTTGTGTATTGACTACATACAGTATTCATTGTACTGTACACTCGGTAGTAAATTGAGGGTTGGGCAGGCTCTCCAGGCAATCTTCTCTCCATGCTGGTGTTTCCATGGCAACAAAGCCCTCAGCTTTTGTTGCAGAATGAACACACTGCTGTGAATTTGAGGACCCCCTCCCTTCCTTCCTCCCTCTCCAAAAAAGAGGAAAATGTCAGTGATTGCATCTAAGAAGACATGATGTGTGCATAGTATGACATTTCGTCTTCAGTGAAATCAAGTTAGAAAATGCAACAGGTCTGCACGGTTGATTGGTAGGCCTGACCTATATAGAGCAATAGCTTAGTTGTGACAGACAGAACACTAGAGCCCTCTCTTTTGAGAGCTTGTGTATCCATTTGTTGAAAGATAATTTTGCATAACTTCTAATGAGCTAAACGGTGCTTTTCTACAGACAACGGTGACCAAGCTCCGATTCATATCTTAAAAAGCCTTTTGTTTTCTATTCCAGCCTTCCCCTGGTTTGGGATGGACATTGGCGGCACCCTGGTGAAGCTGGTCTACTTCGAGCCCAAGGACTTCACGGCGGAGGAGGAGGAGGTGGAGAGCCTGAAGAGCATCCGACACTTCCTGACCTCCAACGTGGCCTACGGCAACACGGGCATCCGCGACGTCCACCTGGAGCTCAAGAACCTAACCATGTGCGGCCGGAAGGGAAACCTGCACTTCATCCGCTTCCCCACCCACGACATGCTAGGCTTCATCCAGATGGGCCGAGATAAGAACTTCTCCAGCCTGCACACCACACTCTGCGCCACTGGCGGAGGGGCCTACAAGTTTGAGGACGACTTTAGGACGGTGTGTGATGGTTAGAGGAACTACTGGGTGTTGTCAGACAAGGAGACTGACTGATAGTGACAGATGATGTGAATTTGTTTGTTATTGCATGTTATTACATGTGTCATTAGTCAGTTAATGATTGCGTGGCATGATCATTGAAGGCAACATGGTTTCTCATGTGATTAGATGAGATTTGATGTATGTGGTTGGTTCAGACTCGCCTGGTCTAGTTACAGACAGCTCATGCTCAAACTTGGAGCAGTTACCATTGCATATCAGAACCACTCCAGCTTCTCCTCCTGCCCTATAGTCTTATAGATCTTCTGCTTTCCATCTCTCAGATCGCCAACCTAAAGCTTCAGAAGCTGGATGAACTGGACTGTCTCATCCAGGGTCTTCTCTATGTGGACTCAGTGGGGTTCAATGGCCATCCAGAGTGCTACTTTTTCGAGAACCCCTCCGACCCCGAGAGTGAGAACTGTGTAAAGAAAACGTGTTGCCTTGACAACCCCTTCCCCATGTTGTTGGTAAACATTGGCTCGGGCGTCAGCATGCTGGCAGTCTATTCGAAGGACAACTACAAACGGGTCACAGGCACCAGGTAAACAAATGTAATCTGTTTCTGTTTTAGTGTAGGCAAGCCGAGATAATCATGTGTCATTCAATGCCATGATAGCTGTATGTATTTGATCTGATAACACAGTTCTGTCACAGTACCTTTGCTCGCATCCTTCTGTATTCGATGTATTCATGATTTGAGTGTAGATAATAGTTACCATGGTAACTAGTTCATAACTTAGTCAAATACAACTTTACAACTGGGCAAAAACTTGTTGTTTCCATGTAATTTAACAAAAAAATGCAATGTTTTTATATAATCTTATTTAACGTTGAATCAAAGTGGAAAAATGTATGGATTTGAAAAAGTCATCAAAGTAAGGGAATTTTAGAATTTAGTTTTTTCACCAAACTTCTAGCCTAAATCCAATGACCCAGTGCCATTTTTTTGTTTTGTTTTCACATTGAATTCACGTTAGTTGACAACTCAACCAAATGTAAACCAAAACTAGACGTAGAAATGATGTCTGTGCCCAGTGAGTTGTTTCCTGCAAGCTAAACAGATGTGTACAACCCATAGAGTAGTAGCTCACATAATTGCCTGTCCCCCACAGTTTGGGAGGTGGGACATTCCTAGGCCTTTGCTGCTTGCTGACTGGCTGCGAGACATTTGAGGAGGCCCTGGAAATGGCGGCAAAGGGGGACAGCAGCAACGTGGACAAACTGGTGAAGGACATCTACGGGGGAGACTATGAACGCTTCGGTCTCCAGGGGTCTACTGTTGCATCTAGGTGAAGTCTAAGTTAACTAATACCTCAAGTAACCGTATGCTTTGAAAACAGAGTATTATGGAAACTAACCCAATTCATTCATTTATTGCAGTTTTGGTCATATGATGAGCAAGGAGAAGCGTGACACCATCAGTAAGGAGGACCTAGCCCGAGCCACTCTCGTCACCATCACCAACAACATTGGTTCTATTGCTCGTATGTGTGCGGTTAATGAGGTACAAAGGCAAAGATTGTCATCACATTAGCAATCAAGTTCCGTTTTACTTTGTTGAGTCATTCTAATAGTATGACTATACTGGTAACTGACAAAATAATGGAAACACTGTTGGTGTTTCCTTTATTTTGTCAGTTACCTGTAGCACACTGGGGTGTGACAGCAGGGTAAAAGTTCTCACAAAGTTATTTTCATTCATCATAAAACAAAAGAGTTAAGTGGACAGCCAGTGTGATGGATGATGGGAATGGACTCTGTGTGCTTTCAGCTTCTTTACAGTGTTGCCTTGTGGCATGGAGATCAAGCAGCATTGTACAGGGCTATCAAAGCACACAGAACAACAACAGTAAGCTTTCTGACACAAATCAAGAGCTTGGGACTATAAGTTTCTATCTGCATTTTTGTCAAAATGTAGTTATTGACATAGCCTTGTTCTGTACGATGTTCTCTACCTACAGTATATGGTACTCTAAATAGCTCAATTCATGTTGTTAAGCTCAAAAGGATACAAGATAAAAATTGCTGACACCATTCAAACCAATGAGGTTTTGTAACATTAAAGCCAATTATCTCAGGATCATCTTTTTGCAGATAGAACCTTAGGGGGAATTTGCGTTTTTTCTGAGCTCTGGGGCGTTTAACCCCTTAGTTCGGTGTGCTTGAACTGGTGTGAACACTATCTGCACTCGCGAGCACACTAAACAACGCACCAAGGTTCGCTCAAAAAGGGTGGTCTTCGTACTGTGGTGCAGTTCACTGCAAGATTATCTGTTGTAATGTTTTGAGTGCAATGTACACAAGTGTACATTTGATTCAGCTTTCTAGCAACCTATGCATGTAGAGTACAGTGTATGAATTGGAGGAAGTCTTACGACGTCCCTGCACAGTGCACCGCTTTTTTGCTTTGGTGGATTGTTATTTGGAATGAGTAGTCTTGTCATCCTGGCAGCCCCGTAACTATGTAATTCACAGAAGTTGAGCCGTTCATTATTGGCTATTGCTCAACCTTTCTCTCCCTTGTTGCTGAGTCACTGAAGCTTAAGACAGAATCTACTGCTGTTACTTCAGATTCTCTCCCCTATTTTATTTAAATTATTTTATTTAAATTATTTTATTTAACTAAGCAAGTCAGTTAAGAACAAATTATTATTTTACGATGGCCTACCCCGGGCCAAACCGAAACCCGGACGACGCTGGGCCAATTGTGCGCTGCCCTATGGGACTCCCAATCATGGCCGGTTGTGATACAGCCCAGGATCGAACCAGGGCCTGTAGTGATGCCTCTATCACTGAGATGCAGTGCCTTAGACCGCTGCACCACTTGGGAGCCCTAGATGGCAGCCAGACGCCCATCTATGCTATTCATCTGAGAGCAGGCCCAAGGTCTTCAAACAAATATTTTTGTGGACATATCTTACTTTTAAAATATCTCATTCTATCTTGCTTTGTGAAAATCATTCTAAAAAAAAGTCTGGTTTACCAATGGTTCAATGTTGTCTTTCAGAAAATTGAAAGAGTGGTGTTTGTTGGGAATTTCCTGAGAATCAATACTGTGTCAACGAAGCTGCTTGCTTATGCCATGGATTTTTGGTCCAAAGGACAATTAAAAGCTCTCTTCTTAGAGCATGAGGTAAGTAGTTTGCGATATGGTCATATGCTCATTGGAATGCATTGATCTCAGGGGAAGTGTCACAGAGTCACTTCACAATGCAATTATAAAGTATGTGTAGTGTGAGGGATGTTTCTATGCTCGAAGGGGCCGATTCAGACTTAGGAAATCTATGCTTTTTTACAAGTTTTTATTTAAGCACTTCAAATGCGCCGAATACAACAGGTGTAGTAGACCTTACCGTGAAATGCTTACTTACAGGCTCTTAACCAACAACAAGAAAATATTTAGTAAATAAACTAAATAAAAAAAAAAATACAATGAAAAGTAACACAATAAAATAACAATAACGAGGCTATATACAGGGGTACCGGTACCGAGTCAATGTGCGGGGGGGTACAGGTTAGGTAGGGGTATTTTGTACATGTAGGTATGGGTAAAGTGACTATGTAAATAGTCTGGGTGGCCATTTGATTTATTGTTCAGCAGTCTTATGGCTTGGCTCAGTAGTATTTAGACTTACCTTGTGCAGGTATGTAACACGCTTTGCAGGTGTGGCTCCCTTACGCCTGCTAAAAACCCTTCCACTTGCTGCCCAATAGATTTTATCGTGGAGTTTTCTTTCGATAGGGTTTTCAGTACATTTGCCTAAAGCCATCCCTTTAAATATGATATACCTTTAATTAGATTTTTCTCAAGACTCACAATAATAAATTGAAAGAACGGTTTCAGAATATTAGAGATCAATGAAAGAAAACCATCTAAATATATGTATATTCGTCTCTGTTTCCGCACCAATTGGTAGATGTAAAAATACTCGGATCTTGTAGATTATTTAGGGGTTCGGGAAAGTATTCATGAATAATAAAAAAAAAACTGGTTTGGAGAGCGTGTATGCGCAAAATATATTGGTGAATCAAAAATACAGTTGTTTGATTCTTAAAGTTGCCATATTCAATTGTTCAAACCATGAAATATTGGATGGTGAAAAAGTGTACAATAGGGGTTGAACAATAGTTCTATAAATCTACTCTAATCATGGAACTGTGATGACAACGGTCCAGTCGTCTGTGTGGCAGGCTCCAGGTTTAAACTGCTACGTGTGGTATGGCGTTCCATAATGATTCCAATCGGCTACATGTCCCAAATTATTGCACAACTTGTAATGCGTTAGCCTAATATGATCCACTATTGCTAGTGACTCTCATGAACAACCACATGGACCTGAAAGAGGAAAGAAAGGTCAACTAATGATGGAATGGAATGATGCAAAAATGTAGGCTGCAAATTGAAACTAACACTAAGTGACAGTTATAAATGCATGTGGCACAGGAGGCTGCTGAGGGGAGGATGGCTGGAATGGAGTGAATGGAATGGTATCAAACACATGGAAATCATTTGTTTGATTAGTTCCATTCCATTTATTCCGTTCCAGCCATTACTATGAGCTCGTCTTCCCCAATTAATGTGCCACCAACCTCCTGTGGTATGTGGGTATTACTGAAGGTGGCTACCGATAGTGGCTAATATTTAACATGATATGCTACAAATAGAAAACCGAGAAAGTTGGAGAATATAATTAAACATTTGAGAGTGCACAAAGGTTAAATTTGGCGCAACATTGCTCATGTTGATGCCCTGTGATCACGTGAACTAGGCTGCAGTAGGCTACCCATTTTGGTTTGCGTCTCCCAAGTTTCATCCCTGCAAGCTAATAGGCCGTACAGTAAAAATTCTGCTTAACGTCAGCATCTTATGTTGACTGTGCTTTTCAGTTCGCTGACAGGCTTCACATTTTGTCTCCAGCAATCATAAGAAAAAGTAGATCTGAAACAATTATCATTTATATTTACAATCCGCTTATATGAACGGATTACTTTCTTATCAATAGCTCTTATCAATTTGTAAATTACAGTGCATGGAAAATTGGTGTTGTTTCTATTGGGGGAAAAAAGTTGATGTTTTTCCACTTGGAACCTTTTTCATGGTTTCTTTGCATGTAAAGGTGGTGGAATTATGAGGGAATTAAGTCAAGGTCATAATATGGTGTATCTGTAGACTCCTTTGTCACACCTCCATTTCTGCGATCTCCACCCCAAATGAATACCTGGCTGGCACATGTTTCCCCATGCTTCAGTTCAAAGGTCAGAATGCGTGCAGAGAGGATAGTGTGTGTGTGTGAAAATAATTAAGTTTCAGTTATATTAAGTTATAGTCTCCTAATTGTACCATGAAAAGGTTAAACAACAGATCATCTGCGTGTGTTTGGATAGGTTACAATTGGGTGCTGAGCAGGAATCTCAAGGTTGCTGATGATAATATCCTGGTCAAATACCTGATCAGATAATAAACTGACCTGAGCCCTCTGTGTTTTTCAGGGTTATTTCGGGGCCGTCGGTGCCTTCCTGGAGCTACTGAAAATGACGGACGACCTTTAAGACAGACGGACGCAGACGAAAACCCAAATTCTCACCACAAGACGCTGCTGCTCTACAGTTCCGGAAAAGCCACTGACTGGCCAAAATGGTGGAAAGGCCACTGACTGGCCAAAATGGGGAAAAGCCATTTGAATAATTTAACTGTTTTAAGAAGTTCTACTAATTATCCTTCTCCTTGTCTGCTGATGTTTTAGAAAACAGATTTGTAATATTATGAATACAGGCTGGAGGAGATGAGGTTGGCATTTTATATGCTACTGAAAAGTAAACCTTTGTGGTACTTCCTGTTTATAAAAACCCTAACTGTATATTGTGTGCTTAAGCCAAACACTACTGGTCCCTGATTGTATGTGTGTTTCGGTTCCATATTTGTTGTTTTATTTTTTACAAGATGTAAGTAATTAAATTGATTTTTAAATTAGGCGCATTAGCTTTCAACTAGCCTTCACACTTTTTTTTCTAATCAATCATCCTAACCCAGTGTTCTGTGATATGATTTGAGATATAATCAAATGTATTATCCTACTGTAAATGTGAATAGTAAGCAATTACTATATCAACCTCTTCTGTCAACCCATCATCTGTGGTTGGGCCAATTTGTGAAATATTGACCATTAAGCAGTAGCTAAATTTGACAAAAAATGTTGCGGGTTGATTTTGTGTAGTAATACGCTGCAATACCTCATAGAACATTTTTTTATCAGTAGCAGTGGAATGACCAGTTCCCCAAATCCTTCCTCTGCATTTTTTTGAATGCAGTATTCTGTCTCTCCTTCCATGGCTTATAATTCTGTCACTGTTTTAATGAAACCGTTAACTTTGGGACCAAGCATTCAGTACTAAATGATCCTTAGAAACTTCACAAAGTAGATGTTCCTTAGAAAAGCCGACTCACTGACATGGACTAGCCTAGCAGGTGCGATACAAAGTGTCCATTGTGAGTCATGAGATTCCAAACCTTTACATGAAAGGACTTTTTAAGAGTTCTAAAAGCAGTTATTTTTACAGTTCTGTTTTCATTCTCATCAGAGGGTGTCCATTTATGCCTGACTTCCTACTTGTAATAATCAGTATGCGTTTTATGATTATAATTTAATATGTTTTGGATGTACTGTATTCTGTCACTCATGTCGAAAGGAGATTTGATTCTCCTACTGTATCTCTTGGTTAAATTTCATGACATTTCATGATGGCATTTGGTTTCAAGTGAAACTGCATAGCTGGCCTGTGAACCGCTGTGTGCTGCATACCCTTCTGCCTTCCTGCCCTCTTCAGAAGGTCCCGTGACCAACCTCCTCATCCAACCGATACACCCAGGCTGCGTCTAAAATAGCGCCCTATTCCCTATAGTACGATACTTTGGAACAGATCACGCTGTTCCCTATATAGTGCACTACCTTTGACCAGGGCCCAGGATTTTGGTCAAAAGTAGTGCACTATATAAGGAATATTGGGCCATCTTGGACTCATACCCAGACTGACTTAGCTAACATCATACATTTTTATTTTTAATATCAATGTAACCTGTGGGAGTTTTATGTGCTTTATGCTTTCTTACTGTATAGAACATGGCGAATAATAATATATGTAACTCGGAACCTGATTGAACTGGATTACTGACCTGGGCCTTGCCATAGATTCAGCCGTGCTTCATTGTCGTGATTAAAACTGTTCTCTAAACTGTTTTGTCTAACCTGATGAGATGTTGAGTTTGTTGCATTCACTTCCTGATGTACCGCCTTTTCCTGTTGTGCCTATAACACTTGTTTAGTGAAGAAGGTACAGTATTTCGTGATGCGTACAGTGCCTAGTGAAAGTCTACGGACCCTTGCACCGTTTTCACATTTTGCTGCCTTAAATTTCAAACTATAAAGGGATTATGTTGAGACGTTCTCCCAGGGATCTACACAATACATTTGATTTTGATTTGTATTTTGAAGCTACTTCACTTTTTCAAAATGAAAGAAAAATTAGAAATTTTCTGAAATTAATAAAAAAAATGAAGTCTTGATTGCAGATCTTCACACCCCTTTCTGCACATCTAAAATACTATAATGAAAAAATGACAATTTGTTGAAAAGGTCCATCTGATTACAAAAGTAGTGGTTCTTGTGATTGAATAACAACTCCCCCTGTCTGTGTTAGGTCCCTCAGTTGGATAGTGAATGTCAAACATTGATTGAACCTCAGACCTACCGATGAGATTTATGAGCATGTCTGGGATACATTTTTATACAGGCATAATGTAACCTTTATTTAACTAGGCAAGTCAGTTAAGAACAAATTCTTATTTACAATGATGGCCTAGGAACAGTGGGTTAACTGCCTTGTTCAGGGGCAGAACAACAGATTTTTACCTTGTCAGCTCGGGATTCGATCTAGCAACCTTGCTAGGTTACTGGCCCAACGCTGTAACCACTAGGCTACCTGCCGGGGGAGGTTAAGAAATAACTCCAAGCCACCTTATGTTTTCACCCTAGATCAGCTAGATGCAGGCAAGAGTGTGCAAGGTGGTATTGAATGTGTCACTGCTGTCACCTTGACTACTCCAATTTGTTTCTTGACATGCACACCTACATTATAAACGTTCATTAGTAGGCTAGGTTGAAGCAACCACATGATGGGTATAGAGAATGGTCAAGTATGGTAGTTAGAACACTATATTTAATAGAATCTGTATTGTGGCAGCTGGGTGTTCCTTAGTGGTCTAGTCTCAGTGCTGACTTAAATTTGCTTTAAAAAATTCTGAGACAAGGCTTAAATATCGCTGTTCATCAATGACTCCCAACAAAACTGACTGAGCTTGAGCAATATTGACAAAAACAAAGGAAATACATGTATGTTTCCCTAAAAGTTGTGCAAAGTTGGTGGAATCTAATTCAAAATTATTCACTGTAATTGCTGCTAAAGGTGCTTCCACCATTTATGAACTCTGGAGTGTGAAGACCTACACAATCAAGAGACCTTTGTTTTCTTATTTAGTATTAATTTAGAACATTTTATATATTTTTTCTTTCACTCTGAAAATGTGGAGTTGTGTAAATCAGTAGGGGAAAAAATCGAATTTAATATTTTTTTTACATATAAATTGAAGGCAGCAAAATGTAAAAACTGCAAGGGGTGTGTAGACTTTCACTAGGCTCTGTATACTTCTACGTATAGCATACTCACTTAACTGTATATCAGAGACTTGCACATGGACTTTGGCATTCCTGTACGACCCTGAGCGACCACTTTAACTTCCAAATGTCATGGGATGCCTTTGATTATAGAGACTAGGCATAACCTCTGATTGACCACTGAAACCTCTGGTAGTCCAGCCTCCATTTTGTTCTTACTTCCCTTTGTTATGTTATGGAGTGAGTGGTCCAGGGTTCTTTTGGGTGTGGCAAGTTATGAAAACAGAGTGTTTTATGATGTGTGAGTGTGTGCCCGTTGGGTTGGGGAGTAACTGATTACATGCAATCAGTTACATGTGATCTGATTGGGTGTGGAAAATTATGAAAACTGTGTGTTTTATGTTGTTTGTGAATGTGTACACACGCCTGCAGGGTTGGGGAGTAACTGATTACATGCAATCAGTTACATGTAATCTGATTACAAACAAATCTGTAACTGTAATCAGTTACGTTACCAGCAAAAATATTGTAATCAGATTACAGATAGATTACAGAAAAACTCAGATTACAGAAAAACTGGATGATTACTTCTTGGATTACTTTTGAATTCAGAAAGGAGTTTTGCAAAAAAAAAGATAGCTTTCTGTTTTCTCAATGACATTCAATTCAGCATTGAAAAAAGGTGCAAGTTTAAGTTTGTTCCACCTGAGTGAGTCTGACCACAAGTCAGAGACCACTATAATGACTCACCAAATGCTTTTGATGGATCCTTTTTGTCTTCTTTTAATGCCTCTTAAGGGGAAAGTACTCAAAAAGTAACTAGAAGTAATCAGATTCCGTTACTGAGTTAGGGTAACTAGTAACTGTAATGGACTACATTACAGTTACTAGTGGACTAAGTAACCTACCCAACCCTGTGTGTGCGCACTTGCGTGCAGGTGTGTGTTTTTGTGTTGGAGAGGTCTGTGTGTGCCTGAGAGCTAATTGAAACCTTTTTTTGTTCAGCATTTGCACACCCATTGTGTAATAAAGTATTTACTAAAAGAGGAACGTTTCCTTTAATTTCTTCCAGTATGTCAAAACATGACTATTATAGCCCCTCCCTTCAGGAATTTGGGGGCTAAGGAATGTGCTATCTTATTGTTTGTAACAAGTAGTAAGATTAATTAAGATGTTACACAGTATTTGGGGTTGTTTGTGAATGGACATTTTAACGGGTTAACTCTGTTTCAGCTATGAGAATTTAGGGAATGTATCTGTCCTCATCTGTCCCCTATCGGTTTTGCATTCCATGTTGACATTCCATGCAGATAGCCTACATTGGTAAAGACACACCTGTGTTTTCATGTTACAGACGTATTGTGGCTCTGTTGATTAAACAAAACATCTGGAAAATTATGCAAAATGTAAATCAATATGAGCCCTTCTTGTTTGTTTCATTTATGGAGATTATTCTGTTCCACAAGATGATGTATATAAAATGGCGTAATGTATTCACATGATTTTGAAATGAAATCTAACTATTAATGTTCCTAAAGACATATTAGGAGGATATAATGATAATGGTTGCTTGTATATAATGTTAACTCGCAGGCCTTACAAAATTTGTGTGGTGGCTGTATTAAATTCAAATAAGAGCTCTATAGGAACAAGCAAATAAAATGATTCTAAAGTTGAAATGTTGACTGAGTTGTGTTAGCGATAAAGTGGTCTTACTGAATAGTGTTACACCTGGAGAAAACAACCAATTCCTTTGAAATGATTCCCAGTTCAATCAGTGGAGGTTCTAGACCCTTTCAACTGGGGGGGCCAAGCTGGGGCCAGTTGTACTGTTAGAGGGGCCAGTTACATTAGATGTTATTGTTGTCATATCGTTTTCTTCACTTCATTGCAGGCATTAGTAGGCAAAAGACCATGTCCCTCTAGTAAATGTGTGGGTTTAATTAGTGTTCCACGTTGCCACTGTCTAATAACGATGTAAAAAAAGAACGATAGCAAAAATTAGTTATGCAAAAATTATTTCATACTCCACATTTAGGGGGGCCACAAGGAGGTCCAAAATTGTTGTCACAGGGGCAGCGCCAGTGAGTTCAATACATAATAACTTTAAATACATCAACACCAGTGAAGGCTCCTCAGAGGAGGACCATCCTACTCAGTGAATTTCATACAAATTAAACTAGAGAAACATTTAAAAAGTAATAATTTTTAGATACAAATATACTGATCAGATAGATGCAGGCAAGAGTGTGCAAGGTGGTATTGAATGTGTCACTGCTGTCACCTTGATCACTCCAACTTGTCACTTGACATGTGCACCTACATTATAAACTTTAATTCGTAGGCTAGGTTGAAGCAACCTCATGATGGGTAAAGGGGAAATTTGAGTATCATGTACACACAGTGCAGTGCTATTGAATTTGACAAATTAAATGACCACCAGTAAACTATTGATCTTACAGTATCTAGTATTCATCGATGTACAGTCGGATATTCATCACCATTTACATTTGGTTTACCAAGAGTTGTGGACATGGTGTTTAGAGAGTATAATTGCATAATTTATTCTCACGTGTTGAGAGGAGTGCAGGAGGAGGGGGGCATCCAGTCAGGGTGGAGGTTAACAAGTTCCTCCTGCTCTGCCACATGAGTATGGGGTCTGTCCCAGGGCTGCACGTCCCCCCATCTGCGCAGACTTTTCACTTATCCTGAAACGTTTTTGATGCCAGAATACATGCAGGATAAAAGATTCTGTAGTGGACTGTGAGGTCACTTAATGTCACAGAACAGATACTGTGTACTTTTTGATTAATGAACAGGGAGCTGCAAACGACTTGACTGAACTATGCAACTGAACAACAGCTGGATGTGTGTAACTTAAAGGTAAGAAGCTTATTATTGCTCCATCTTAGAAACTGTGGGAGAAATTATGTTTAAAAATATATATATTTTCGAAGCTTTTTACTCTGTGTATTAATTCCCATTGATTGTTTTTTAAACATGTGTAGCGACGCAGCCAAGAGCTTTTGATGTTCAAGTAGCCTATTGGAGCATTCACCGATGCTGATGAGAACGAAATGTATTCTATCAGAACAAAATGTTACAAAGTCTCCAAAATGGTTGATTCTGCGGAACCGTTGCATGCTTACTGATTCACATGTTGTATTATATCAACTGTAGATACTTGCAGTCTTTAAGATAACACAAATAACCAAAAGAGAAAGGAACTTTTGGGGTTATTGTGTTGTACACGTTTCCCCGCTCCACGTTTTTCAGAACTGTTGCATCTCGCCATGAAGAAATGTGGCGAACATTTCTTCACTCATTTCACTTGCAGATGTAAGACTAACTAAAAGAACGTGCATATAATTCACGAGACGTAAAAGCAGCCACTTTTTTGGGGGGATATTTCATTACGGACCCAGTCCAAATGGTCGACATTTCAGCCGCGTGATCCACCATACAATGTCAGCCCTCTGTGACCTATCCATTGACATATTTTGTCAATATTGTGCTAGATGTCCTTGGGTGATTTTATATTTTCTGCAGCCTTAATTATACGAGTCTCAAACATATTGTTGGATGACATACACTACCTGTCAAAGGTTTTAGAACGCCTACTCATTCAAGCGTTTTTCTTTATTTTTACTATTTTCTACATTGTATAATAATAGTGAAGACATCAAAACTATGAAATAACACATATGGAATCATGTAGTAACCAAAAAAGTGTTAAACAAATCAAATAAATTTTATATTTGAGGTTCTTCAAATAGCCACCCTTTGCCTTCATGACAACTTTGGACACTCTTGGCATTCTCTCAACCAGCTTCATGGGGCTGTCACCTGGAATGCATTTGGAATTAACAGGTGTGCCTTCTAAAGAATAATTATTGGAATTTATTTCCTTCTTAATGTGTTTGGGCCAATCAGTTGTGTTGTGACAAGGTATGGGGGTATACAGAAGATAGCCCTATTTGGTAAAAGACCAAGTCCATATTATGGCAAGAACAGCTCAAATAAGAAAAGAGAAACAACAGTCCATCATTACTTTAAGACATGAAGGTCAGTCAATCTGGAAAATTTCAAGAACTTTTAAAGTTTCTTCAAATGCAGTTGCAAAAACCATCAAGCGCTATGATGAAACTGGCTCTCAGGAGGACCACCACAGTAATGGAAGACCTAGAGTTACCTCTACCTCAGAGGATACGTTCATTAGAGTTACCAGCCTCAGAAGTTCAAGTAACAGACACATCTCAACATCAACTGTTCAGAGGAGTCTGTGTGACTCAGGCCTTCATGGTCGATTTGCTGCAAAGAAACCACTACTTAAGGATACCATTAAGAAGAAGAGACTTGCTTGGGCCAAGAAACACGAGCAATGGACATTAGACAGGTGTAAATTTGTCCTTTGGTCTGGAGTCCAAATTGGAGATTTTTGGTTCCAACTGCCATGTCTTTGTGAGATGTGGTGTGGGTGAACGGATGATCTCCGTGTGTATTTCCCTCTGTAAAGCATGGGGGGGAGGTGTTATGGTGTGGGGGTGCTATGCTGGTGACACTGTCTGTGATTTACTTAGAATTCATAGCACACTTAATCAGCATGTCTACCACAGCACTCTGCAGCGATACGCCATCCCATCTGGGTGGGGCTTAGTGGGACTATCAAATGTAACTAGGCAAGTCAGTTAAGAACAAATTCTTATTTACAATGACGGCCTACCCTGGCAAACCCGGATGACCCTGGGCCAATTGTGAACCGCGCTATGGGACTCCCAATTACTGCCAGATGTGATACAGCCAGGATTCAAACCAGGGACTGTATTGACACCTCTTGCACTGAGATGCAGTGCCTTAGACTGCCGTGCCACTCGAGAGCCCAGGAAGGATTGTGATGAAGTTCTGCATCAAACGACCTGGCCTCCACAATCCCCCAACCTCAACCAAATTGGGATGGTTTGGGATGAGTCGGACCGCAGAGTGGAGGAAAAGCAGCCAACTAGTGCTCAGCATATGTGAGAACTCCTTCAAGACTGTTGGAAAAGCATTCCAGGTGAAGTTGGTTGAGAGAATGCCAAGAGTGTGCAAAGCTGTCATCAAGGCAAAGGGTGGCTATTTGAAGAATCTCAAATATAAAATATATTTTGATTTGTTTAACACTTTTTTGGTTACTACATGATTCCATATGTGTTATTTCATAGTTTTGATGTCTTCACTATTATTCTACAATGCAGAAAATAGTAAAAAAAATATATACAAAAATTAAATGAGTAGCCGTTCTAAAACCTTTGACCGGTAGTGTGTTTTCACGTATACATTTCAAGTGCAACATTGAATGTTCAGACTTTGCTGACTATATGTCTTAAGGTCAACAAAACAATTATAAACAAACATGGCATGAAATTATCATATTCTTTTATCAAATCAGCTAAATTTAGATGGACAGTTTCTCCACAGTAGGCTATGTAAAACCTAGTTATAGTTGGGTTTAAATGAACTCAAAGAGATATCGGATTTTCCTCTTTCTGCTGTGCAATAATGTAGCGGTGGCCTTGATGAACCAGCAGCCTGGTCTCATAGACTAGATGTAACATAGTAAACGTAATTCCGAGATACTCAAATTAGTATGATATGTTACGTTTGGTATCATGCGAACATCTGGCAACCCAAAGATTTTGTACTCGAATCTCATCATGGACAACTTTAGCATTTTAGCCAATTAACAACTTTGCAATAACTACTATTGAGCTACTTTTCAACTACTTACCATCTTAGCTAACCCTTCCACTAACCTTAACCCTTTAACCTAACTCCTAACTCTTAACTCCTAGCACTAACCTTAACCCCTAACCCTAATATCTGGCCTAACTAACGTTAGCCACCTAGCTGACATTAGCATTAGCCACCTAGCTAACGTTAGCCTCAACAAATTGTAATGTGTAACATATCATACATTTTGCAAATTTGTAACATATTGTATGAATTTCAATTCATTAAATATTGTACAAATTACAATTCCTAACATACTATAATATTAATTGTAATTTGTAACATATACAAAATGGATGATGGATATCCACAAATTAATACATACTATATGAAATTTCACATATCATACTTACATTTACTATCTTACGTTTACCCCTTAAGCCAGTTTGGAACCAGACATGTGGCTGACATTGGCTCAGCAGCTGGAACAATTATGCAACTTTATATCCTCCACATTCTTAGTTTAAAAAGTTATTTATTTATTTAGTTTCCATACAAAGATATCATAGATATAGTGTGTTCGGTATCACACTGAAGTACTGATTTAAAGGAAAGCACTGGTATTTTTTTCATTATTACATGGTTGATACAGTCGCGAAATGTTTTGCATGTCAGCAGTCCAGTTTTCAAGATATATAATTTTCAAGAAGCAAAGTGATGATGATGCGTTTTGCATCATGTTTTGGTGACAAAAAAAACAACAAAAAAACAACAACCGAAAGATAGTTTTTGAGTGGATTTTTCCTTTACGTACTGACATTAACTGACATTCATCAATCAAAACATGATTGCCGTTTGTTGCTACAAGTAAATTTCAGATAATTGCTGTTAAACTAATGGAGGGTTGCCAAGTCAAGTGTCTAATGGAACCAAAGCTGCAGAGATGTGTTTCTATAGGAAGTGTTTTAGAGCAGCACATGCCACGGGCTCAGAGAGGTCACAATAGCAGACGGCAGCTAGGGTCTGAAGTTAATATTGTAATCGCCCCGAGTTATCCCTGACACCCTTGTAGTAAACACCTCCTCTCATGGACTCCTATGTCAATAACCCTGTCACCTCACTGTTCTGCTTGGGCCGGGGGAGTAAAGTATTTCAACATGCACATCAGCAGTGACTAGTCTTGTTTGTAGGTCCTCAACAAATGCTGAATG
This sequence comes from Brachymystax lenok tsinlingensis, assembly GCA_030435695.1. NCBI lineage: Eukaryota > Metazoa > Chordata > Actinopteri > Salmoniformes > Salmonidae > Brachymystax > Brachymystax lenok. Next base: position 13,925,602 of record CM059780.1, on the reverse strand, counting down.
GGCTGGACACACGTTTCAGACCCAGACCCAGAGAAGATGTCTGAGGTGTTTTTGTTGATGACTGTTAATGATTCCGAGCCTCCTTTTGACTTATTCATAGAGTCTTAGCTAGTATATGTGCTTCTCCCTGTGTTCTACAACAGTGTATCTAAGGTGAACTGAACAGCCTCTTCAACAACCAGTGCAATCCCATGCTGGGTGTGACTGTGTGAGGCTGTCTGTCTGCGAGGTGTCCCTGGGTCTTGACTGAGAACAGGAGAAAAACAGAGGGAACAGAAAAAGGATCTGAGCATGGTTCATGCTGCGGCTATGGCTCAGGGGAAAAAGAGACCAGCGGTCCCCCCTCCAGATGGGGGCTGGGGCTGGATGATTGTGGCCGGCTGCTTCTTGGTCACTGTCTGCACACGTGCCGTCACCAGGTAAGTCTGGCAGGAAGAGAGGGTCATGGAGTTCCCCTGGCTTGGACCTGACCCAACTCTGAGAACTGTGGAGTGATAAGCCTGTGTGTTTATTTTACAGTATAATGGGCGTCTCATCAAATCAGACTATTAGCATTTTCTTCATGTTTGAGTACAGTTAATTTTGTGGGCCACGTTATCATTTCAAACAAAACTTAACCAAACTATCAGGTATGAAGGTAAGACCCAGATGTAGACCACGTCGAATAAACAATAGTTTAATATTCCAACAGGGGCAGGCAGTAGACAGGACAAGGCAGGTAGGGGTCAGTAAACCAGAGGTTGGGCAATGGTACCGGGCAGCAGGCAGGCTCAGGGTCAGGGTAAGGCAGAGGTCGTATTCCAGAAGGGAGGCAAAGGTACAGGTCGGCAGGCAGGATCAGGTTCAGGGGCAGGCAGAGTGGTAAGGCAGGTGGGCTCGGAGTCAGGACAGGCAAGGTTCAAAACCAGGAGGGCAAGAAAAGAGAGACTGAAAAAAGCAGGAGCTGAGACACAAAACGCTGCTTGACTTGAACAAACAAGACAAACTGGCAACAGACAAACAGAGAACACAGGTATAAAAACTAATGGGATAATGGGGAAGATGGGCGACACCTGGAGGGGGTGGAGACAATCACAAAGACAGGTGAAACAGATCAGGGTGGGACAGTACCACCACCTGGCGTCCTACCTGGGCACATACCTGGTTGACCGGGGTGTCGGCGCTAAAATTCCACAATGAGGCCTGGGTTCAAGATGTCCCTGGCGGGGACCCAGCACCTCTCCTTCGGGCCATAACCCTCCCAGTCAACCAGGTACTGGAATACCCAGCCCTGATGTCAATGAGATGGGGGAGAGGGGTGGGCCTGGAAACGGGAGACAAAGGGCTGTGAGACATGGGTTTGACTCTGGACACATGAAAGGTGTGATTTATACGAAGGGTACGGGGCAACAGAAGATTAACAGCAGAGGGGCTAATGATCTTGGAGATGGGGAACAGGCCGATAATCCGGGGGGAGAGTTTGCGGGATTCCACCCGGAGGGGCAGATCCCGGGTGGATAGCCACACCTTCTGCCCGAGACGATACCGGGGATCCGGGGTCCGATGGCGATCCGCTTGTCGTCTATACCTGGAGGGGGTCTTGAGGAGTGCCGACCGGGCTCTCCTCCAGGTATGACGACAGTGGCGGACAAACATTTGGGCAGAAGGTATGCCTACCTCCTCTTTTTGCTCAGGGAAGAGCGGGGCTGATACCCCAGGGAATGAAGTGGGCTACCTTGGAAAAGCGATCCACCACGGTCAGCATGACGATGTGCCATCAGACTTGGGGAGGACCCGTGACAAAGTCCAGGGAGATGTGAGACCAGGGGTGATGAGGGACAGGCAGAGGTTGGAGGAGGCCAGCCGGAGCTTGTCGAGGGGTCTTGTTCCGTGCACAGACCGTGCAGGTGGTGACAAAGGCGGCGAATTCCGGAAACATGGTAGGCCACCAAAAGCGTTGTCGCACGAAGGCCAGGGCCCGCCGAGAGCCCGGGTGGCAGGCAAGCCTCCAGGACCGCGGAGTGGACAGCGTCAGGCACGAACATCCGGACCGATGCGCTTCCCGAACCTGTTTCCCGATACCCCAGCTGAGTGCCGTCACCAGGCATGAGGTGGGAAGGATGGTCTCGGGCTCTGGGGTGGTAGCCGGGGGGTTATAGCGATGAGACAGGGCATCCGACTTCACGTTCTTGGACCCCGGCCGGTAGGAGAGGGAAAAGTTGAATCAGGTAAACAGCACGGTCCATCTCCCTGCCTGGTGTTGAGGCGCATGGCAGTGCGGTGATACTCCAGGTTTTTGTGGTCGGTCCACACAATGAATGGATGTTCTGTGCCCTCGAGCCAGTGCCTCCATTCCTCCAATGCCATCTTCACCACGAGAAGCTCCAGATTCCCCACATCATAATTCCTCTCCGTGCAGGTGAGGCGGTGGGAGAAGAAGGTGCAGGGATGCAGCTTAACCTCTAAGGGCTAGGGGGCAGTGTTCGGAAGTACGGAGAGTCTGACGTGCCCAAAGTAAACTGCCTGTTACTCAGGCCCAGAAGCTATGATATGCATATAATTGGTAGTATTGGATAGAAACCACTCTGAATTTTCTACAACTGTATAAATTATGTATGTGAGTATAACAGAACTGATATGGCAGGTGAAAACCCAAGGAAAATCCATCCTGAACTTTTTCTTTTGAGGTCACAGTCTTTCCTATGACTCCCTATTGAATATACGGTGGAATAGCTCCCAGATTGCAGTTCCTATGGCTTCCATTAGATGTCAATAGTTTATAGACATGGTTTCAGGCTTGTTTTTTGAAAAACGAACAAGAAATTGCAGTTGTTCCAGGTGGCTCATGAAGAGGACACTACTGTTTTGGTGCGTGTGAATGGGTGTGCACTCTTCGTTATTTCTCTTCCCTATTGAACAGACTGTTCTCCGGCTGAAATATTATCATTTATTTAGATATTTGATAACCTGAGGATTAATTAGAAACATCGTTTGACTTGTTTGGACTAACTTTACCGGTAACTTTTTGAATTTCTTTGTCTGCATGTTGAACGACTGGATTACAGAACTCCATGGCGCCAACTAAACATACTTTTTGGGATATAAAGAAGGACTTTATCGAACAAAACAACCATTCTTTCTGTAGCTGGGACCCTTGGGATTGCAAACAGAGATCTTAAAAGGTAAGTGATTTATTTTATCTCTATTATTCATTTTGTAACACCTGTGCTGGTTTGAATAATATTTTGTTGTAGGGCGCTGTCCTCGAATGTACTGCTTTCGCCGTAAAGCCTATTGTAAATCTGACAGCGCGGTTCGATTACCAAGATCCTAAGATTTTGAATGGAGTATAACACTTGAATTTTCATGAATGTTTAATATGACTATTTTTGTCATTTGAATTTGGCGCTCTGCATTTCACCGGATGTTGCCGTAAGTGGACAGCTAGCGTCCCACCAATCCCTAACAAGTTTAAGGTCCAGGGTAGAACGTTGGGACAGAACAACCCCCACTCCGACATCCGAAGCGTCGGCTTCCACCACAAACTGATGGGAAGGGATCTGGATGAACCAGGATAGGACCCGTGTTGAAGCGGTGTTTAAGGTCCCGGAACTCTCAGTCCGCGGCCGTGGACCACGTGAACGGACTGGGGGGACGCCAGGGTTCTGTAACCCCGGATAAAACGTTGATAAAAGTTGGTGAACCCCAGGAAGCATTGCAGCTGCACCCTGGACGTAGGCTGAGTACAATCCACCACCGCTTTCACCTTTTTGGGATCCATCTTGACGCTCCCAGCAGAGATGATGTAGCCCAGAAAGGGAATGGTGGAGCAATGGAACTGACACTTTTCCGCCTTAACAAACAATTGGTTCTCCTGAAGGCGCTGGAGAACCTGCCGGACATGGAGCACGTGTTCTTGGGGGGAGCGGGAGAAGACAAGGATGTCATCAATGTAGACGAAGATGAACCGGTTCAGCATGTCGCGGAGAACATCATTCACCAGAACCTGGTACACGGCAGGGACGTTGGCGAGGCGAAAGGGCATGACCAGATATTCGTAGTGGCCGCTGGCCGTGTTGAAGGCGGTCTTCCACTCGTCACACTCTCGTATCCGCACCAGGTGGTAGGCATTACGTAGATCCAGCTTGGAGAACACAGTGGACCCTGGAGCGGCTCAAAGGCCAAATAAATAAGGGGTAGCGGATAACAGTTCTTTACAGTGATGTCATTGAGTCCCCGGTAGTTAATGCACGGGTGCAGAGTCTTGTCCTTCTTCTCCATGTAGAAGAACCCTGCGCCAGTGGGAGAGGAGAAGGGACGGATAAATCCAGTAGCTAGGGAGTCCCCAATGTAGTCCTCCATAGCCTTGGTTTCAGGTCCCGACAGCGAGTACAGACGCCCCCGGGGTGGCGTGATGTTAGGGACAAGGTCAATCCCGCAGTCATAGGGGTGGTGCGGCGGAAGGGAAGTGGCCCGGGACTTGCTGAACACATCCCGGAGATCCTGGTAATCCGCGGGAACGGCGGAAAGACCTGGAACCACCTCCGAGAACCCAGGAAGACGTCCCGGGCAGGTTGCGCCGACTTCAGACAATGGGTGTGGCAGAATGAACTCCAGCCCATGATGGCACCCGAAGACCAGTTGATCAGTGGGTTGTATCACTGGAGCCAGGAGAATCCCAAAACCACGGGATCTGGGGGGACTTGATGAGCAGGAACTGAATGGTCTTCCTGTGATTCCCTGACACACATAGGTTGATGGGAGTGTTGTTATAGGTGACCTGACCTATAGAGCGCCCATCCAACACTCTAACATCCAAGGGAATGCAGAGGGGCTGAGTGGGGATGTTCAGCTCGGAAGCCAGTGTGGCATCCAAAAAGCTCTCATCGGCCTCAGAGTCAATGAGGACACGGAGAGATTTGGACTGGTTTCCCCACAGCAGAATGACATGAAAAGGGATGCGAGTAAGGGAAGCAGAAAAGTTCCCCATATGGCCCACCAGAGTACTCACTCCTACCGGTGAGCCTGGTCTTTGACCGGGCACGAGGACACAAAATGTCAAAAAGTACAGACAGCTCCTTGTGCTGATCCAGTGTTGCCATTCCGCTGGCGACAGCCCAGCCCTGCCTAGTTGCATGGGCTCGGGAAACAGTGCCTCGGCCCTAAACAGTGCCTCGGCCCTCCTCGGTGACTCTCGAGGACGGTCGGGAAATCTCGGGTGCTTTCGGCCACGGGACCATCGGGGACTTCCGGGATGACTCTGAGACGAGGTGGAATCACTGGACGTGCGAGTGAAATCGAATTTCCTCTCCATCCTTCGTTCCCGCAATCGCCCATCGATGCGGATGGTCAAAGCGATGAGGGAGTCAAAATCTGTGGGTAACTCCCGAGCTGCAAGCTCGTCCTTAACCTCCTCCGAGACGTCGTGCAGGAACATGTCGAACAGTGCTTCCGGGTTCCACGCACTCTCCACTGCCTACGTACAGAAATCCACCGCATAGTCGGCCACAGTGTGGGCTTCTCTCTTGGAGAACGAAGCATCAAAGACCTTCCTCACCTCTCCCACGAAACCCTCCAGGCTCGCGCATATGGCCGGCTGCAGTTCCCATACAGCGGTAGCCCAAGTGAGAGCCCTTCCAGACATCAGCGTGATGAGGTAGGCTATTTTGGAGAAATCTAAGGGGAAGGAGGAGGGCTGAAGCTCGAAAATGAGGGCACACTGAGCTAGAAACGCCCGACAGGTGCTCGGCTCTCCATTAAAGTATTCCGGTTCCCGGGAAGGTGAAGTGGCCAGTGGGGAGGCACTGCTAACTGCCGAGTTGCTGAGGGGTGGTGGGGTTACCACCGTGGTAGGCTGCCCCCCAGACGACCCGCGGAATTGCTCCAGCAGTATGTCCAAATCAAATCAAATGTTGTTAGTCACATGTGCCGAGTACAACAGGTGTAGACCTTACAGTTAAATGCTTACTTACGAGCCCCTAACCGACAGTGCAGTTTCAAAAAATATGGATAAGAATAAGAGATAAAAGTAACAAGTAATTAAAGAGGAGCAGTAAAAAATAACATTATATACAGGGGGGTGCCGGTACAGAGTCAATGTGCGGGGGCACTGGTTAGTTGAGGTAGTATGTACATTTAGGTAGAGTTAATTCAAGTGACTATGCATAGATGACAACAGCGAGTGGCAGTAGTGTGGAGGGGGCAATGTGAATAGTCTGGGTAGCCATTTGACTAGATGTTCAGGAGTCTTATGGCTTGGGGGTAGAAGCTGTATAGAAGCCTCTTGGACCTAGACTTGGCTCTCCGTTACCGCTTGCCGTGTGGTAGCAGAGAGAACAGTCTATGACTAGGGTGTCTGGAGTCTTTGACAATTTTCAGGGCCTTCCTCTGACACCGCCTGGTATAGAGGTCCTGGATGGCAGGAAGCTTGGCCCCAGTGATGTACTTGGCCGTTCGCACTACCCTCTGTAGTGCCTTGCGGTCGGAGGCCGAGCCGTTTCCATAGCAGGCAGTGATGCAACCAGTCAGGATGCTCTCAATGGTGCAGCTGTAGAACCTTTTGAGGATCTGAGGACCCATGCCAAATCTTCTCAGTCTCCTGAGGGGGAATAGGTTTTGTCGTGCCCGCTTCACAACTGTCATGGTGCGCTTGGACCATGTTAGTTTGTTGGTGATGTGGACACCAAGGAACTTGAAGCTCTCAACCTGCTCCACTGCAGCCCCGTCGATGAGAATGGGGGCGTGCTCTGTCCTCCTTTTCCTGTAGTCTACAATCATCTCCTTTGTCTTGATCACGTTGAGGGAGAGGTTGTTGTCCTGGCACCACACGGCCAGGTCTCTGACCTCCTCCCTATAGGCTGTCTCGTTGTTGTTGGTGATCAGGCCTACCACTGTTGTGTCATCGGCAAATTTAATGATGGTGTTTGGAGTGCCTGGCCGGTCGGTAGTCAATTAGGCAGGTTACCTTATTGTTCTTGGGCACAGGCACCATGTTGGTATTACAGACTCGGACAGGGAGAGGTTGAAAATGTCAGTGAAGACACTTGCTAGTTGGTCAGCGCATGCTCGCAGTACACGTCCTGGTGATCCGTCTGGCCCTACGGCCTTGTGAATGTTGACCTGTCTAAAGGTCTTCCGGTACAGCTGGTGCTCTCATGCATGTTTCAGTGTTATTTGCCTCGAAGCGAGCATAGAAGTAGTTTAGCTCGTCCGGTAAGGTCGTGTCACTGGGCAGCTCTCGGCTGTGCTTCCCTTTGTAGTCTGTAATGTTTTGCACCGCCCTGCAACATCCGACGAGCATCAGAGCCGGTGTAGTACGACTCGATCTTAGTTCTGTATTGACGCTATGCCTGTCTGATGGTTCATCAGAGGGCATAGCGGGATTTCTTATAAGCTTCCGGGTTAGAGTCCCGCTCCTTGAAAGCGGTGGCTCTAGCCTTTAGCTCAGTGCGGATGCTGCCTGTAATCCATGGTTTCTAGTTGGGGTATGTACGGACGGTCACTGTGGGGACGACGTCATCGATGCACTTACTGATGAAGCCAATGACAGATGTGGTGTACTCCTCAATGCCATTGGAGGAATCCCGGAGCATATTCCAGTCTGTGCTAGCAAAACAGTCCTGTAGCTTAGCATCTGCTTCATCTGACCACTTTTTTATTGGTCTAGTCACTGGTGCTTCCTGCTTTAATTTTTTATTGTAAGCAGAAATCAGTAGGATAGAATTTTGGTCAAATTTGCCAAATGGAGAGTGAGGGAGAGCTTTGTATGCATCTCTGTGTGTGGAGTATACAGTGAGGGAAAAGGTATTTGATCCCCTGCAATTTTGTACGTTTGCCCACTGACAAAGAAATGATCAGTCTATAATTTTAATGGTAGGTTTATTTGAACAGTGAGAGACAGAATAACAACAACAAAATCCAGAAAATCGCATGTGAAAAATGTTATAAATGGAATTGCATTTTAATGAGGGAAATAAGTATTTGACCCCCTCTCAATCAGAAAGATTTCTGGCTCCCAGGTGTCTTTTATACAGGTAACGAGCTGAGAATAGGAGCACACTCTTAAAGGGAGTGCTCCTAATCTCAGCTTGTTACCTGTATAAAAGACACCTGTCCACAGAAGCAATCAATCAATCAGATTCCAAACTCTCCACTATGGCCAAGACCAAAGAGCTCTCCAAGGATGTCAGGAACAAGATTGTAGACCTACACAAGGCTGGAATGGGCTACAAGACCATCGCCAAGCAGCTTGGTGAGAAGGTGACAACAGTTGGTGCGATTATTCGCAAATGGAAGAAACACAAAAGAACTGTCAATCTCCCTCGGCCTGGAGCTCCATGCAAGATCTCACCTCGTGGAGTTGCAATGATCATGAGAACGGTGAGGAATCCGCCCAGAACTACACGGGAGGATCTTGTCAATGATCTCAAGGCAGCTGGGACCATAGTCACCAAGAAAACAATTGGTAACACACTACGCTATGAAGGACTGAAATCCTGGGTCCCCCTGCTCTAGAAAGCACATATACATGCCCGTCTGAAGTTTGCCAATGATCATCTGAATGATTCAGAGGACATCTGGGTGAAAGTGTTGTGGTCAGATGAGACCAAAATGGAGCTCTTTGGCATCAACTCAACTCTCCGTGTTTGGAGGAGGAGGAATGCTGCCTATGACCCCAAGAACAACATCCCCACCATCAAACATGGAGGTGGAAACATTATGCTTTGGGGGTAAGGGGACAGGACAACTTCACCGCATCAAAGGGACGATGGACGGGGCCATGTACTGTCAAATCTTGGGTGAGAACCTCCTTCCCTCAGCCAGGGCATTGAAAATGGGTCGTGGATGGGTATTCCAGCATGGCAATGACCCAAAACACACGGCCAAGGCAACAAAGGAGTGGCTCAAGAAGAAGCACATTAAGGTCCTGGAGTGGCCTAGCCAGTCTCCAGACCTTAATCCCATAGAAAATCTGTGGAGGGAGCTGAAGGTTTGAGTTGCCAAACGTCAGCCTCGAAACCTTAATGACTTGGAGAAGATCTGCAAAGAGGAGTGGGACAAAATCCCTCCTGAGATCTGTGCTAACCTGGTAACCAACTACAAGAAACGTCTGACCTCTGTGATTGCCAACAAGGGTTTTGCCACCAAGTACTAAGTCATGTTTTGCAGAGGGGTCAAATACTTATTTCCCTCATTAAAATGCAATTCCATTAATAACATTTTTCACATGCGTTTTTCTGGATTTTTTTGTTGTTATTCTGTCTCTCACTGTTCAAATAAACCTACCATTAAAATTATAGACTGATCATTTCTTTGTCAGTGGGCAAACGTACAAAATCAGCAGGGGATCAAATACTTTTTTCCCTCACTGTAGGTGGTCCAGAGTTATTTTTCCTCTGGCTGCACATTTAACATGTTGATAGAAATGAGGTAAAACTGATTTAAGTTTGACTGCATTAAGTCCCCGGCTACTAGGACCGCCGCTTCTGGGTGAGCGTTTTATTGTTTGCTTATGGCAGAATACAGCTCATTCAATCCTATCTTGGTGCCAGCCTCTGACTGTGGTGGTATGTAAACAGCTACAAAGAAAATAGACGAAAACTCTCTCGGTAGGTAATGTGGTCTGCAGCTTATTATGAGAAACTCTACCTCAGGCGAGCAATGGCTCAAGACTTCATTAGATATCGTGCACCAGCTGTTGTTTACAAAAATCTTCCTAATAACTCATCCATTTTATTGTCCAAAGATTGCATGTTTGCGAGCAGAATTGAGTGAGTGGAGGTTTATTTGATCGCCTCCTACTCCTCAGAAGGCACCCCGCCCTCCGGCCTCTCTTTCTCCGCCTCCTCTTCACGCAGATCACTGGGGTCGGGGCCTGTTCCCGAGGGAGCCGTATATCTTCCGCCTCAGGCTTGTCAGTGAATGAAGAAAAAGGATTCTGCTAGTCCGTGGTGAGTAATCGCAGTCCTGATGTCTAGAAGTTATTTTCGGTCATAAGAGATGGTATCGGCAACATTATGTACAAAAATAGTAAAAAAAAAGTACAAACAGCGCAGATAAATGAACAAAAAAACACAATAAGTTGGGGACACGTAAAACGTCTGCCTTCTGCTCCGGCGCCCGGTCAATGGCGCTCAGCCAACATTTGGACCCCCTCCAACAACCCACGAAGCAATTCCTCGTGCCTACCAATGGAGGCTCCTTGGGAGGAGATGGCGTTGCACAGCTCAGTCATGGCTAGTTTGTACTATCAGGTATGAAGGTAAGACCCAGATGCAGACCGCGTCGAATAAACAATGGTTTAATATTCCAACAGGTGCAGGCAATAGACAGGACAAGGTAAACCAGAGGTGGGGCAAAGGTACAGGTCGGCAGGCAGGCTCAGGTTCAGGGGCAGATAGAGTGGTCAGGCAGGCGGGCTCGGAGTCAGGACAGGCAAGGGTCAAAACCAGGAGGGCGAGAAAAGAGAGACTGAAAAAAGCAGGAGCTGAGACACAAAACGCTGCTTGACTTGAACAAACAAGACGAACTGGCAACATACAAACAGAGAACACAGGTATAAAAACACAGGGGATAATGGGGAAGATGGGCGACACCTGGAGGGGGGTGGAGACAATCACAAAGACAGATGAAACAGATCAGGGTGTGACACAAACTTGATGCAGGCTATTCATCCATTCTACAATGGTGGGCTATGTATTTAGTGTATGGTGAAGGGTGAAGGGTATTCAAACATCTGTATTATCTTACACAGAAACATTGTACATCCTTTTCAATACAATTATTTTCAAACAGCACCGTTATAGTATGCTAAAAATGTTATTACATATGATGTCATGTTTATTTTATATGATGTGGGACTGGGAAAAGAATGCTTGTAACGTAAAGAACGTTATAAACCATTTCTCATACTTTTAAAATAATGTTTCTGTTCGGGAACAGTAAAGATCACTTTTGTTTCTGGTTTTCGGTTCTTATACCCTGAACCGGTTCCAAACCATGTATGTAATATACAGTCGTGGCCAAATGTTTTGAGAATGACACAAATATTAATTTCCACAAAGTTTGCTGCTTCAATGTTTTTAAATATATTTGTCAGATGTTACTATGGAAAACTGAAGCATACTTACAAGTATTTCATGTGTCAAAGGCTTTTATTGACAATTACATGAAGTTGATGCAAAGAGTCAATAATGTTGACCCTTCTTTTTTCAAGACCTCTGCAATCCACCCTGGCATGCTGTCAATAAACTTCGGGGCCACATCCTGACTGATGGCAGCCCATTCTTGCATAATCAATGCTTGGAGTTTTGTCAGAATTTGTGGGGTTTTGTTTGTCCACCCGCCTCTTGAGGATTGCCCACAAGTTGTCAATGGGATTAAGGTCTGGGGAGTTTCCTGACCATGGACCCAAAATATTGATGTTTTGTTCCCCCGAGCCACTTAGTTATCACTTTTGCCTTATGGCAAGGTGCTCCATCATGCTGGAAAAGGCATTTTTCGTCACCAAACTGTTCCTGGATGGTTGGGAGAAGTTGCTCTCAGAGGATGTGTTGGTACCATTCTTTATTCATGGCTGTGTTCTTAGACAAAATTGTGAGTGAGCCCATTCCTTTGGCTGAGAAGCAACCCCACACATGAATGGTCTCAGGATGCTTTACTGTTGGCATGACACAGGACTGATGGTAGCACTCACCTTGTCTTCTCCGGACAAGCTTTTTTCCGGTGCACCCAAACAATCGGAAAGGGGATTCATCAGAGAAAATGACTTTAACACAGTCTTCAGCAGTCCAATCCAGTCCAAATACCGTATGCACAATATCAGTCTGTCCCTGATGTTTTTCCTGGAGAGAAGTGGCTTCTTTGCTGCCCTTCTTGACACCAGGCCATCCTCCAAAAGTCTTTGCCTCACTGTGCGTGCAGATGCACTCACACCTGCCTGCTGCCATTCCTGAGCAAGCTGTGTACTGGTGGTGCCCCGATCCTGCAGCTGAATCAACTTTAGGAGACGGTCCTGGTGCTTGCTGGACTTTCTTGGGTGCCCTGAAGCCTTCTTCACAACAATTGAACCGCTCTCCTTGAAGTTCTTGATGATCCGATAAATTGTTGATTTAGGTGCAATCTTACTGGCAGCAATATCCTTGCCTGTGAAGCCCTTTTTGTGCAACGCAATGATGACGGCACGTGTTTCCTTGCAGGTAACCATGTTTGACTGAGGAAGAACAATGATTCCAAGCACCACCCTCCTTTTGAAGCTTCCAGTCTGTTATTCGAACTCAATCAGCATGACAGAGTGATCTCCGGCCTTGTCCTCGTCAACACTCACACCTGTGTTAACGAGAGAATCACTGACATGTCAGCTGGTCCTTTTGTGGCAGGGCTGAAATGCAGTGGACATGTTTTGGGGGGATTCAGTTCATTTGCATGGCAAAGAGGGACTTTACAATTAATTGCAATTCATCTGATCACTCTTCATGAAATTCTGGAGTATATGCAAATTGCTATCATACAAACTGAGGCAGCAGACTTTGTGAAAATTTATATTTGTGTCATTCTCAAAACTTTTGGCCATGACTGTACATTACCAGTCAAAAGTTTTGACACAACTACTTATTCAAAGGTTTTTCTAAATTTCTACAATAATAGTGAAGACATCAAAACATATGGAATCATGTAGTAACCAAAAAAGTGTTAAACAAATCAAAATATATGTTATTTTTGAGATTCTTCAAAATAGCCACCCTTTGCCTTGATAAAAGCTTTGCACACTTGGCATTCTCTCAACCAGCTTCATGAGGTAGTCACCTGGAATGTCTTTCAATTAACAGGTGTGCCTGTTAAAAGGCTAAGGGTGGCTACTTTGAAAAATCTCAAATATAAAATATATTTTGATTTGTTTAACACTTTCTTGGTTACTACATGATTACATATGTGTTATTTCGTAGTTTTGATGTTTTCACTATTATTCTATAATATTAGAAAATAGTTAAAATTAAGAAAAACCCTTGAATGAGTAGGTGTGTCCAAACTTTTGACTGGTACTGTAGGTCAACTCTATATGTAGTGCAACTTGGACTGAGTATGACATGAGAACAAGACTTACTAAAGTGACAAGAGGTATCTTCTGCCATCACACTCTCCAGTTCAGGTTACACTGGGTGCCTGGTAAACAACCTGCAGGTCAGTAGCAGGTCTTCAGTATTGGACTACAGTGAAGCACTACAAACCCTGACTGAGGATGGTTGTGTTTGAACATTTGCTCTAAAATGTCATTTTTCAAGGTTTCAAGTTTTGTTACCGAGTGTACCCTCTAGAATCTAAGCCCTGTCTAAGCTGGGGGAGGAGGGTTCTAAGCTAACATATGGAATTATTTTAAGATGGTCATACCAAAGATCATTTAGCTATTTTATTTTGAATTTTAAAACCCCTTAAAGTATAAAAAAATATATATTTAAAAATGATTGAATGAAACATTGAATTTGGCATTTCTGCTATTAACCAAAACAAACCCATTGAAAAATAGATTCACTACATGGAAGTTTGTTCTGAAGTGTCTGTCTTATATCTGAGAGATATAAGAATGAGAAGACAGATTTACGTGATGTCTCGTGGTCTGAAAAACACGCTCTAGCTCTGCCACCTTTAATCGCAGATGCGGAAGGGCAATATTGGCAGATGCAGTGGATTGAGACGCAGAAAAAAAACACATATCTCTAGTTAAACAGACTGATTTTGATGGGGACGTTTTTATTATGTTAATTGGATTTCCTCTGGAGCGCGACCATTGTAGGCCAAGGGTTAAATGGGGTTTAATGAATTGCATTACTGAAAAAACGAGTTCAGTCAGGTTGCCTGTTGGGTGAAGGAGATTATAGTCTCACATTTCCACCAGGCAATCCTTTGTGTAGAATAGAATTAGAAAACAATCAAACAAGGAAGAGCATGTTTGTCCCTCCAACATTATTCAATAATTTGTAAACTGATAATGCTTGCTCAGATTGTCACCTTGAGCCTCAGCTCCATGATTACACAATACCCTATTGCACATTGTGACTCTGCCGGAGATAATCTAAAGTAGTAATTGGTAAGAATTGGAAGGAGTGGGGAAAATTCCACCAAGGGTTTGAAAGTAACCCAAGGTAATACATCTAGGCAGTGAACTCCTGTTCCTCTGCTTTCTCGATATGCATCAGTGATCCTGAGGTTCTTTTAGGCCTAGTGAGTGAGTTTAAACCCCTAAAAGAGCTGTAGCAGACAGCGTGCGTACGCGTTTTTGTGTGTGCGCGTGTAAGGAAACAGCAGGCTGACTGAGGCCTGCCGTGCGATAGGTCCCCCATGTGCGTTCTCTGGCCAGTGCTGGAGAGGACATGAAGATCAGATGGCCATCACATTCACACTGAGTGATTTGTCCCTTATCGTCTGCATGGTGCTAGTCCTGTACAGTTTGTACAGGTGCTGCAGACTCGGACGGAGGAGCTTGTGGCTCCTTAACCCCCAAGCAGGTGTTCTTCCCACACGTCCCAGGCTTTTTACAGCTCTCCCCTCAGCTCCATGATTACACAGTTCATTACAGTTGCATCATTCCCTCTGACCACTCAGGTCATCACCATGTCTAGCTGGAGAGTAATTACATAATTGAAGAAACCTCAGTGTGTTCCGAGAACATGTGCTGTATACAATCAGAAGTGTGTGTGTGTGTGCCACAGGAGGTTGGTGGCACCTTAATTGGGGAGGACAGACTAGTGGTAATGACTGGAGTGGAATCAGTGGAATGGTATCAAATACATGAATCGCATGGTTTCCATGGTTTCCAGGTGTTTGATGCCATTCCATTTGCTCTGTTATGGCCATTATTATGAGCCGTTCTCCCCTCAGCAGTCTCCTATGGCGTATGTGTGTGTGTGTGCACCATTGTAACGTGTCAAATTAGTGTCAAATTTGTGTCAAAACAAACCACTAGGAAAAATATACCTATTTTAAATATGCAAGATGGTTGTTATTTGTCATGATTTCGCTTCATTTTGAGCCTTTTCTTCTGTTCCAGATGCATCTCCATCTTCTTTGTGGAGTTTCAGATGCACTTTGGAGCGGACTATTCAGGGACAGCCTGGATCCACAGTCTGGTGGACTGCACCACTATGCTGTGTGGTAAGTCATCATGGCCCTCAGTCAAGTGCTGCTTCAGCAACAGTGATCTGGTTTCACGCTGGGCCTGGCATTGGCTTGCAGCACATGGTCAAGACAGGTTGCTCAATGCCCAGGGTAGTGATAAAATGAATTTGGTTTATTGGATGTAAACATAAAAGCTGTTGAAGGACTAAGGAGAACTAAAACAACTAGGTGTGATATTTGGTGCAACATTTCACTTCCAATAAAATTTATTTATAAATCCCTTCTTACATCAGCTGATGTCACAAAGTGCTGTACAGAAACCCAGCCTAAAACCCCAAAGAGCAAGCAATGCAGGTGTAGAAGCACGGTGGCTAGGAAAATCTCCCTAGAAAGGCTGGAACCTAGGAAGAAACCTAGAGAGGAACCAGGCTATGAGGGGTGGCCAGTCCTCTTCTGGCTGTGCCGGGTGGAGATTATAGCAGAACATGGCCAAGATGTTCAAATGTTCATAAATGACCAGCAGGGTGAAATAATAATAATCACAGTGGTTGTAGAGGGTGCAACAGGTCAGCACCTCAGGAGTAAATGTCAGTTGGCTTTTCATAGCCAATCACTCACAGTATCTCTACCGCTCCTGCTGTCTCTAGAGAATTGAAAACAGCAGGTCTGGGACAAGGGGGCATGTCCGGTGTACCGGTCAGGGTTCCATAGCCGCAGGCAGAACAGTTGAAACTGGAGCAGCAGAGAGAGAGAGAGAGAGAGAGAGAGAGAGAGAGAGAGAGAGAGAGAGAGAGAGAAAGAGAGAGAAAGAAAGAAAGAAAGAAAAGGACAGAGAGAGAATTAGAGAGAGCATACTTAAATTCAGACAGGACACCGGATAAGACAGGAGAAATACTCCAGATATAACAGACTGAAGACAATGTCATGTAAATGTGCTTTTTACAATCACACAGCAAAGTTACAGTATGCTTCAGTTGATAAAGTCACAAGCCGCTGACTGGCAGTGTGTAACTCAACCAACCATCAGTCAGTTTTTGCTGCTTCTCTTAGATTGGGATGTTTAACCCCTCTTACATAGGAAAGTAGTGATGTTTTGGTTATTTTAGTTAGTCCCACCCAACTCTCCAGGATACACTGCTTCCTCTCATCTCCACTATGGAGATCTTCCTTGGATCCTTTGGACATGTTGATTGCCCTTAAAAAATATTTTTGGTTGAAGGCATAGGATTGTTTGTACACATTAGTGCAGTAGTATTTAAGAACAAAGTACTGACAATCCCTTGTCTGACTAAAGTAGGCATTAGAGAGAGGAGGTTGCTTCTTTTCCTGTCGATTAAGCTCTTGAGAGAACAATGTTAGCAACACAGACGTTAGCGACACACAGAGAACATCTTGAAATACCAAAACAGTGTTACAACACTATGACCCAACACAGAGGGAGTTTGTTTATTTTGCTTGCACCCAGTGAAATGTGACACTATGATAGAGACGGTAAAGGCATGTAAAAATAGACCTTTATGCTGACTCGTAGCAGCCTTTATCAAGACTGACTTAGGTAACATGTTTCGGCAGGCGTATGCCAAGGCCAGTCAGCATGGGTCACAGAGGACTGCTGGTCTTGTATTAACTCACAGTATCAATGGTCCAAAGTGACACAAATTTCAGTAAATGTTAACTTGCAACAATTTAATATGTGTTGAAACTAGCAGTGGGGTATCCTTTTGGAGCTTAACTATTTTCTGAATTGGTGTTACTCTCTCTGTTCCTGTATCTGCATGTGTTTGTTCATGTCGAGGTGTGAGAGGTGTGTTATTACCCCCTGCACTATGACACAAGCTTTTCAGTTATCAACCTGGATGTGTATTAATCCAATGCTCCTTTTTACTCAGAATATTACTCATCATAGTTGTCAAATCAGAGTACAAGATGTACTTGGCATTGTACACCAACCACAAATCATTCATGATACACCTGTCTTTTGGCAGATGTTTGTCAGCCATGTTCTAGGGTTAAAACAACTAAGAACATACTGTACTGAGTTTTGTAAGACTGTGTTCTGGAAACTATGTGCTCGGATCCAGTAACTCTAGTGGTATGAAACATTATATTCACAGTTTGCAATGTAAAAAATTTGAGTAAGAGCGTTCAGAGTTAAATCCATGACTCCTCCTCATTAATTATCCTACTGCCCAAAAAAAACATAAATGTGAAAACAGAGTTTCAGCCCGAGACTAATATTCTGATAATTGATTAGGGCAGCCGGGACTGGGTTTAGGTTTCCAGAACCTTGTGGGCTATGTGGCAGTTGCTGTAGTGAAACAGAAAGAGAACGTGCATCTGCCTATCATTTTCTCTGCTCTGATAGACAGCCTGCAACTCTCTCTCCATTGTTGCACTTTAACATTTATATAAAATGATTTAATATGCCTTTTAGTTGTCTTTTTTTCTTATAGGATTGTTCTGTTATGCTTACATGCCGGTATGCAACATTATTTGCGGTCGAATACATGACACGTTGTTGGCGGTAGAATGCTTGCCTATAGAGCGCAGGCGGGAACGCATCTGCATTTTGATAAAAACAGACAGTAGCCCTCTTAAGCCACCACATTGAAACTGAAATCTGTTTGGGAACATCAATATTGTCGATATAGTCTACCCTAACCAATCCATACAGTATATGCATAATAATGCAGTTCACAGTCAAAGATGATAGGCCTGCTAGAGTTTGTTTCAGTAGCCTAGACCAAGTATTTGCCAAAGACCTCTTAAATCTGTGTGCTTTTATGTTTTGTTTCCGTGTGTAATATGCGGTAGGGCTATATATTGTGCAAACTTTACGGCACATTCATGTTTTGTAATTTAGGCTTGGGCTCCTAAAATATTTTTTATGTAGGGCTCTGGTAGGGTCTCATAAAATATGTTTTATGTAGGGCTCTGGTAGGGTCTCATAAAATATTTTTTATGTAGGGCTCTGGTAGGGTCGGGCTTGAATTGTCGCACCAGATCAAAGCTCTAATATGCTTTTCCTATGGCATTTTTTTTTCTCATGTGTTGCGGTACCTCAGAGCCCCCAAGCCATCCCGTCTCACGAGCACTGACTGTAGTACTGTAGTGCAGCAGCCAATCACATACTAACATATGTACTTTGTTGTGATTGACAGCTCCTCTAGGCAGCTTCATTGGGAACCGTCTGTCATGCCGCATCGTTGTGATCCTTGGTGGCTTTCTGTCTTCCATCGGCCTGGTCCTCAGCTCTTTCGCTACCAGCCTGGAGTACCTGTACCTCACCCTGGGGGTCATCACAGGTGGGTCCCCCCCAATGACTGTACAGTGCATTACGAAAGTATTCAGACCCCTTGAGTTTTTCCAAGTTACAGCCTTTTTCTAAAATGTATTAAGTTGTTTTTTCTCCCTCATCAATCTACACACAATACCCCATAAAGACAAAGCAAAAATGTATAATAAAAAAAAAAACTGAAATATCACATTAACATAAGTATTCAGACCCTTTACTCAGTACTTTGTTGAAGCACCTTTGGCACGATTGCAGCCTCGGGGGTGTTCTTGGGTATGACACCACAAGCTTGGCACACCTGTATTTGGGGAGTTTCTCCCATTCCTCTCTGCAGATCCTCTCAAGCTCTGTCAGGTTGGATGTGGAGCGTCGCTGCACAGCTATTCAGGTCTCTCCAGAGATGTTCATCCGGGCTCTGGCTGGGTCACTCAAGGACATTCAGAGACTTGTCCCGATGCCAGTCCTGCATTGTCTTGGCTGTGTGTTTAGGGTCGTTGTCTTGTTGGAAGGTGAACCTTCTCCCCAGTCTCAGGTCCTGGACGCTCTGGAGCAGGTTTTCATCTAGGATCTCTCTGTTCTTTTCTCCTTTAATCTTTCCCTTGATCCTGACTAGTCTCCCAGTCCCTGCCACTAAAAAACATCCCCACAGCATGATGCTGACACCACCATACTTCACCATAGGGATGGTATTGGCCAGGTGATGAGCGGTGCCTGGTTTCCTCCATAGGTGAAGCTTGGCATTCAGGCCAAGAGTTCAATCTTGGTTTCATCAGACCAGAGAATTGTCTGAGAGTCCTTTAGGTGCCTTTTGGAAAACTCCAAAAGTTTGGCCGGGTGGCCAGCTCTAGGAAGAGTCTTGGTGGTTCCAAACTTCTTCCATTTAAGAATGATGGAGGCCACTGTGCTCTTGGGGACATTCAATGCTGCAGACATTTTTTGGTTCCCTTCCCCAGATATGTGTCTAATTTAATCCATTTTAGAATAAGGCTGTAATGTAACAAAATGTGGAAAATGTGAAGGGGTCTGAATACTTTCCCAAATGCACTATATATATATATATATATATATATGAATGGACAAAGCCATCAAACATGTGACGCCATTCATTCCTATGTGAAGACACAATAGCGCATTTGAAGCCAAGGAAGTCGGTTGAGATGGCGTCTCATGTAGAAGGTTATGTGGACACAACATGCGCAGTTTGAGCTAATCCAGGAAATGACGTTGCAGGCTAGCTCAGTGCTTCCCCCTTTATGGCACTTTAAATCCAATGTATTGTTATTATTATTATTATTATTATTATTATTATTATCATTAGGGCCCCTATAAATCATGCAAATCATGTAATTTAGGGACACTGGGTAGACATACCAAAAACAAAAGGGATGCCCTAACGAAAACCTTTTCGTCTTTTGATTTACAGGTATTGGATTTGCCCTCTGCTACACCCCTGCCATAGCCATGGTGGGCTCATATTTCTGTGAGAGGAAAGCCCTGGCGTACGGGATCGCCATGTCAGGCAGTGGCATCGGGACCTTCATCCTGGCCCCTGTCGTCCAGCTGCTCATAGAGCACTACTCATGGCGTGGGGCCCTGCTCATCCTAGGGGGTGTTGTTGCCAACTTGTGTGTCTGTGGTGCCTTACTGCGCCCTATCACTCTGAAAGAAGAAGAGGAGGCTCATGGTCCCGTCCCATTGGACACCGAGTGTGGATATGGGGTGAAAGCTCCGGTGGTGAGCATGTTAGAGGAATCACTGGCGATCAACAACAACAACAGCCGCCGCTGCTTCTGCTTCCAGTCCATGCAGGAGTACTGCTTCCTGCTCATGCCT
Organism: Brachymystax lenok tsinlingensis; assembly: GCA_030435695.1. Classification (NCBI taxonomy): domain Eukaryota; kingdom Metazoa; phylum Chordata; class Actinopteri; order Salmoniformes; family Salmonidae; genus Brachymystax; species Brachymystax lenok. The sequence continues at coordinate 13,905,384 of CM059780.1, read as the reverse complement.
GACTTCCTGATGCTTGCAGTGAGCTTCTTGTTCTTAGCCAGCGGCTGCAGCCTGCCCTTTGTCTACCTGGTTCCATACGCACTGGACGTGGGTGTGAGCCACCACCAGGCCGCCTTCCTCATGTCCATCCTGGGGGTCATAGACATCGTGGGGAACATCACCTTTGGCTGGCTCGTAGACAGAAGGTAAGCCAAAGTAAAAAGAAATTGTTACATTGAGTATGCCAACACAATATAGGTATTTTCATTCCATGAATAGTGCCTCAGTCCCCCCTTGCTCTTTAATAGGCCGGCCTTCCTTTATTAGGACCGGAAGACAGGTTCAAAACGTACCTTTATTCGGGCCAGAAGACAGGTTCAACCTTTATTTGGACTGGAAGACAGGTTCATAACATACCTTTATTTGGACTGGAAGACAGGTTCATAACATACCTTTATTAGGACCGGAAGACAGGTTCAACCTTTATTTGGACTGGAAGACAAGTTCAAAATGTACCTTTATTTGGACCGGTAGACAGGTTCAAAATGTACCTTTATTTGGACTGGAAGACAGGTTAAAAACTTAACTTTATTTGGACTGGAAGACAGGTTCAAAACGTACCTTTATTAGGAACGGAAGACAGGTTCAAAACGTACCTTCATTTGTTGCGTTGCGTCTTTCTTTAGGTCTTTGTGTGAAAATGAGAAGCTATACATTAACATAGATATGGGTCCAGTCTTTTCTTATCCAGTACAGATTCATATTCAGAGTGTTTAACAGTCACATGTAGAGTTTTCAGTCGTTTCTTGTAATCTCACCTTTTAGTGAACAGTTTGTCACCCAGTTTTACTCTAACGAAATGGAGCTGTTACCCAATTGTATATTGAAGATAAAGCCGGTTTCCTCTGACAAGCCATTGGATGTTAAGCCGCCGATCGTTCAGATGGTCAATATGAAAAATCTGTGTTTTTAGACTAATTGTGTTCACTGTTTTTCTCACCCCCAGGTGCCTGAAGAAGTATCGTAATGTGTGCTACATGATAGCAGTGGGCATGGAGGGACTGTGCTGCCTCTTTATCCCTCTCCTGCGGACGTTCGCCCTGCTGGTGCCTTTTTCTGTGTTTTATGGGTACTTTGATGGCGCCTACGTTGCCCTCATACCTGTGGTGACCTCGGACATTGTGGGGACAGATAACCTCTCCTCCGCCCTAGGGATTGTCTACTTCCTACATGCCATCCCTTACCTGCTCAGCCCTCCAATAGGAGGTAAGTACTAACCAATCGTAGAACAGGAGGTGTACAAAAGAGATAGTGGTAAATGTCTCCACGTTGTTTGCTGATCACAAAAATGGTCTTTATGAAAGCTTTTAGTGGTACAAGACCACATTTGCAACCTGTAAACAATTAGTAGACATTTAACTTCTTTCTGGACCTCCCATATGCTCCCTCTGATCAAGTAGAGCAAGCCTGCTGGTCTCTTTGAACTAATTCAACAGCAAACAATCTCACTTACAGTAACCTTATGTAATTCTAAAGTGACCCAATTATTCAGTCCTGATTCTGAAATGATTTGTAGTTGCTGACTAAACCTATTCCTGGACTAAACATCTATTTCAATGGAGAACTTCCATCTGTGTCTGGGAAACCGGCCTGAAGAGTACACCATTGATGTTTCATTGGTCAATTAATGACCAATGTTGCAAATGTTTACCTTTGGATGATAATGTTTTGTCAAGGATGTATATTGGCATGAACAATACACCATCAATGCTTGCTTCATTGGTCAATGAATGACAAAAGTTGCAAATGTTCACGTGACGTTACTTTGAAAATATTGTTTCATGGATGCACAAATGTTACATTAAGTGCAGCAATAGTTTGTTAAATTACCCACCAGTGTACTTTTACTGATTAAAAATGATTCATTGTGAATGTATTAACACATGCATTAGTCAGGAAGTCCACAAGACACGTTTTTTTCTTCCATCCATCAAGTGAAAGCCAAAGTGAATGTTCATACCTCCTTCCTCCTCCCTCTGCAGGCTGGCTGGTTGACACCACAGGCACCTACACGGCCACCTTCTTCCTCAGTGGCTTTGCCCTCATCTCCAGCTCCCTGGTCATCAGCACGGTGACGGGGATACGCCACTGTCGCAGGACTCAAAAGCACAGAAACAAAAATAAAAACACAGACCCCAAACAGGAGCCTTGCCGATCAGACTTCTACACAGCCTCAAGTAAAGATGTGAACCCTTCAGTCAACACAGCAAATTCTTAATGTTGGACGCTTTTGTGCAGTTATGCATTTGTTTTGTTGGAATACCAAAGTACATTGAAGATTATGAGAAACGGTCATCAATTGGTACACATAATCTAGCGTGAAAGTTCCGAATTTGGAATTACTTTCCTCAGACACTAAATGGACACTAAATGGAAGGTAAATAATTCTGCCATAACCAGATAAACTTTAGCCAAAATATGGACTTAAAATAATCTCTCTATCATGCCTGTGATATTATTGCAAATTGTATGTGCCTTTCTCTTTCAGGGTTGACATGACTGCCAATTTAAATGTAACTAAGGAAGTTGATACATTTTAATATCACTGAAGATTCTGACAGGGTTATAGCGTCTTTCTGTAATAGATTATTTCTGAAGATGACAGTCTTCATGTTGTTTCGTAATACCTTATATTGACAAGAGAGGGCAGTCATGATCCAAGGCCTGTGTGGGATGGTTCTTTTGTAAAAGTCTATTCACAGCTGAAGGCGGATTTTTTATTGAGCAGATGGTCAGGGAAGCCCAAAGAGATATAGTATTTGACTCAAACAGAATCATTTCGAACCTTGATTACAATGGGATACGAATACATATGCCTCTCTATGAGTGGGAATACTTGGGAACAGATTTCATCAATTAAAATGAGTTCCAGCTGATTTCCTGGTGATTGTACAGTCTTTTATGTCCAACAATTGTTTTTTAAAAACATTTTATATATACAGTACCAGTCAAAAGTTTGGACACAAATACTCATTCAAGGGTTTTTCTTTATTTTTACTATTTTCTACATTGTAGAATACTTTTGAAGACATCTAATCTATGAAATAACACATATGGAATCATCTAGTAACCAAAAAAAAGTGTTAAACAAATCAAAATATATTTTATATTTGAGATTCTTCAAAGTAGCCACCCTTTGCCTTGATGACAGCTTTGCACACTCCTGGCATTCTCTCAACCAGCTTCACCAGTGATTATTTTCCAACAGTCTTGAAGGAGTTCTCATATATATATTGAGCACTTGTTGGCTGTATTTCCTTCACTCTGTGGTCCAACTCATCCCAAACAATCTCAATTGGTGTTGAGGTCGGGTGATTGTGGAGGCCTGGTCATCTGATGCAGCACTACATCACTCTCCTTCTTGGTCAAATAGCCCTTACACAGCCTGGAGGTGTGTTGGGTCATTGTTCTGTTGAAAAACCAATGCAAACCAGATGGGATGGCGTATCACTGCAGAATGCTGTGGTAGCCATACTGGTTAAGTGTGACTTGAATTCTAAATAAATCACAGACAGTGTCACCAGCAAAGCACCACCACACCACATCACACCTCCTCCTCCATGCTTCACGGTGAGAAGCACACATTCGGAGATCATCTGTTCACCTACTCTGCGTCTCACAAATACATGGTGGTTTGAACCAAAAATCTCTAATTTGGACTCATCAGACCAAAGGACAGTTTTCCACCGGGGTAATGTCCATTGCTCGAGTTTCTTGGCCCAAGCAAGTCTCTTTTTCTTGTTGTCCTTTAGTAGTGGTTTCTTTGCAGCAATTTGACCATGAAGGCCTGATTCACGCATTCTCCTCTGAACAGTTGAGGTTGAGACGTGTCTCTTACTTGAACTCTGTGAAGCATTTATTTGGTCTGCAATTTCTGAGGCTGGTAACTCTAACGAACTGTAGCAGAAGTAACTCTGGGTCTTCCTTTCCCTTGGCGGTCCTCATGAGAGCCAGTTTCATCAAAGCGCTTGATGCTTTTGCGACTGCACTTGAAGAAACTTTAAAAGTTCTTGAAATTTTCCGGATTGACTGACCTTCATGTCTTCAAGTTATAATGGACGGTCAATTCTCTTGGCTTATTTGAGCTGTTCTTGCCATAGTATGGAATTGGTATTTTACCAAATAGGGCTATCTTCTGTATACCACCCCTACCTTGTCACAACACAACCTATTGTCTCAAACGCATTAAGAAGGAAAGAAATTGCACAAATTAACTTTCAATAACAAGGCACACTTGTTAATTGAAATGCATTCAGGTGATAACCTCATGAAGCTGGTTGAGAGAATGCCAAGAGTGTGCAAAGCTGTCATCAATGCAATGGGTTGCTACTTTGAAGAATCTCAAATATAAAATATATTTTGATTTGTTTAACACTTTCTTGGTTACTACATGATTCCATTTGTCTTATTTCATAGTTTTGATGTCTTCATTATTATTCTACAATGTAGAAAATAGTAAAAATAAAGAAACCCTTGAATGAGTAGGTGTGCTCAAACGTTTGACTTGTACTGTTTATATAAATATATATATATATATACAGTGGGGAGAACAAGTATTTGATACACTGCCGATTTTGCATGTTTTCCCACTTACAAAGCATGTAGAAGTCTGTAATTTTTATCATAGGTACACTTCAACTGTGAGTGACGGAATCTAAAACAAAAATCCAGAAAATCACATTGTATGATTTTTAAGTAATTAATTTGCATTTTATTGCATGACATAAGTATTTGATACATCAGAAAAGCAGAACTTAATATTTGGTACAGAAACCTTTGCTTGCAATTACAGAGATCATACGTTTCCTGTAGTTCTTGACCAGGTTTGCACACACTGCAGCAGGGATTTTGGCCCACTCCTCCATACAGACCTCCAGATCCTTCAGGTTTGGTGGCTGTCGCTAGGCAATTCAGACTTTCAGCTCCCTCCAAAGATTTTCTATTGGGTTCAGGTCTGGAGACTGGCTAGGCCACTCCAGGACCTTGAGATGCTTCTTACGGAGCCACTCCTTAGTTGCCCTGGCTGTGTGTTTCGGGTCGTTGTCATGCTGGAAGACCCAGCCACAACCCATCTTCAATGCTCTTACTGAGGGAAGGAGGTTGTTGGCCAAGCTCTCGCGATACATGGCCCCATCCATCCTCCCCTCAATGCAGTCGTCCTGTCCCCTTTGCAGAAAAGCATCCCCAAAGAATGATGTTTCCACCTCCATGCTTCACGGTTGGGATGGTGTTCTTGGGGTTGTACTCATCCTTCTTCTTCCTCCAAACACGGCGAGTGGAGTTTAGACCAAAAAGCACTATTTTTGTCTCATCAGACCACATGACCTTCTCCCATTCCTCCTCTGGATCATCCAGATGGTCATTGGCAAACTTCAGACGGGCCTGGACATGCGCTGGCTTGAGCAGGGGGACCTTGAGTGCGCTGCGGGATTTTAATCCATGACGGCGTAGTGTGTTACTAATGGTTTTCTTTGAGACTGTGGTCCCAGCTCTCTTCAGGTCATTGACCAGGTCCTGCCGTGTAGTTCTGGGCTGATCCCTCACCTTCCTCATGATCATTGATGCCCCACGAGGTGAGATCTTGCATGGTGCCCCAGACCGAAGGAGATTGACCGTCATCTTGAACTTCTTCCATTTTCTAATAATTGTACCAACAGTTGTTGCCTTCTCACCAAGCTGCTTGCCTATTGTCCTGTAGCCCATGCCAGCCTTGTGCAGGTCTACAATTTTATCCCTGATGTCCTTACACAGCTCTCTGGTCTTGGCCATTGTGGAGAGGTTGGAGTCTGTTTGATTGAGTGTGTGGACAGGTGTCTTTTATACAGGTAACGAGTTCAAACTGGTGCAGTTAATACAGGTAATGAGTGGAGAACAGGAGGGCTTCTTAAAGAAAAACTAACAGGTCTGTGAGAGCCGGAATTCTTACTGGTTGGTAGGTGATCAAATACTTACAGTGGGGAAAAAAGTATTTAGTCAGCCACCAATTGTGCAAGTTCTCTCACTTAAAAAGATGAGAGAGGCCTGTAATTTTCATCATAGGTACACTTCAACTATGACAGACAAAAGGAGGAAAAAAAATCCAGAAAATCACATTGTAGGATTTTTATGAATTTATTTGCAAATTATGGTGGAAAATAAGTATTTGGTCAATAACAAAAGTTTATCTCAATACTTTGTTATATACCCTTTGTTGGCAATGACAGAGGTCAAACGTTTTCTGTAAGTCTTCACAAGGTTTTCACACACTGTTGCTGGTATTTTGGCCCATTCCTCCATGCAGATCTCCTCTAGAGCAGTGATGTTTTGGGGCTGTCGCTGGGCAACACGGACTTTCAAAGATTTTCTATGGGGTTGAGATCTGGAGACTGGCTAGGCCACTCCAGGACCTTGAAATGCTTCTTACAAAGCCACTCCTTCGTTGCCCGGGCGGTGTGTTTGGGATCATTGTCATGCTGAAAGACCCAGCCACGTTTCATCTTCAATGCCCTTGCTGATGGAAGGAGGTTTTCACTCAAAATCTCACGATACATGGCCCCATTCATTCTTTCCTTTACACGGATCAGTCGTCCTGGTCCCTTTGCAGAAAAACAGCCCCAAAGCATGATGTTTCCACCCCCATGCTTCACAGTAGGTATGGTGTTCTTTGGATGCAACTCAGCATTCTTTGTCCTCCAAACACGACGAGTTGAGTTTTTACCAAAAAATTCTATTTTGGTTTCATCTGACATTCTCCCAATCCTCATCTGGATCATCCAAATGCTCTCTAGCAAACTTTAGACGGGCCTGAACATGTACTGGCTTAAGCAGGGGGACACGTCTGGCACTGCAGGATTTGAGTCCCTGGCGGCGTAGTGTGTTACTGATGGTAGGCTTTGTTACTTTGGTCCCAGCTCTCTGCAGGTCATTCACTAGGTCCCCCTGTGTGGTTCTGGGATTTTTGCTCACCGTTCTTGTGATCATTTTGACCGCACGGGGTGAGATCTTGCGTGGAGCCCCAGATCGAGGAAGATTATCAGTGGTCTTGTATGTCTTCCATTTCCTAATAATTGCTCCCACAGTTGATTTCTTCAAACCAAGCTGCTTACCTATTGCAGATTCAGTCTTCCCAACCTAGTGCAGGTCTACAATTTTGTTTCTGGTGTCATTTGACAGCTCTTTGGTCTTGGCCATAGTGGAGTTTGGAGTGTGACTGTTTGAGGTTGTGGACAGGTGTCTTTTATACTGATAACAAGTTCAAACAGGTGCCATTAATACAGGTAATGAGTGGAGGACAGAGGAGCCTCTTAAAGAAGAAGTTACAGGTCTGTGAGAGCCAGAAATCTTGCTTGTTTGTATGTGACCAAATACTTATTTTCCACCATAATTTGCAAATAAATTCATTAAAAATCCTACAATGTGATTTTCTGGATTTTTTTCCTCATTTTGTCTGTCATAGTTGAAGTGTACCTATGATGAAAATTACAGGCCTCTCTCATCTTTTTAAGTGAGAGAACTTGCACAATTGGTGGCTGACTAAATACTTTTTTTCCCCACTGTATGTCATGCAATAAAATGCAAATTAATTATTTAAAAATCATACAATGTGATTTTCTGGATTTTAGATTCCGTCTCTCACAGTTGAAGTGTACCTATGATAAAAATTACAGACCTCTACATGCTTTGTAAGTAGGAAAACCTGCAAAATCGGCAGTGTATCAAATACTTGTTCTCCCCACTGTATATATACAATACTGTGCAAAAGTTTTAGGCAGGTGTGAAAAAATGCTGTAAAGTAAGAATGCTTTCAAAAAATAGACATGTTAATAGATTATATTTATCATATAACTAATCGCAAAGTGAGTGAACAGAAGAAAAATCTAAATCAAATCCATATTTGGTCTGACCACCCTTTGCCATCTAAACAGCATCAATTCTTCTAGGTACACTTTCACAAAGTCAGGGATTTTGTTGGCATATAGTCAGGTGTATGATTAAACAATTATACCAAACAGGTGCTAATGATAATCAATTCAATATGTAGGTTGAAACACAATCATTAACGGAAACAGAAACAGCTGTGTAGGAGGAATAAAACTGGGTGAGGAACAGCCAAACTCAGTTAACAAGGGCAAGGTTGCTGAATACAGTTTACTGTCAAAAGTCATACACCATGACAAGACTGAGCACAGCAACAAGACACAAGGTAGTTATACTGCATCAGCAAGGTCTCTCCCAGGCAGAAATTTCAAGGCAGACAGGGGTTTTCAGATGTGCTGTCCAAGCTCTTTTGAAGAAGCACAAATAAACAGGCAACGTTGAGGACCGTAGGCGCAGTGGTCGGCCAAGGAAACTTACTGCAGCAGATGAAAGACACATCATGCTTACATCCCTTCGCAATCGGAAGATGTCCAGCAGTGCCATCAGCTCAGAATTGGCAGAAAACAGTGGGAACCTGGTATACCCATTTACTGTCCGGAGAAGTCTGGTCAGAAGTGGCCTTCATGGACGACTTGCGGCCAAAAAGCCATGCCTCCAACGCGGACACAAGGCCAAGTGACTCAACTATGTACGAAAACACAGGAATTGGGGTGTAGAAAAATGGCAGCAGGTGCTCTGGACTGATGAGTCAAAATTTGAAATATTTGGCTGTAGCAGAAGGGAGTTTGTTGGCCGAAGGGCTTGAGAGCGGTACACGAATGAGTGTCTGCAGGCAACAATGATTCATGGTGGAGGTTCCTTGCAAGTTTGGGCTGCATTTCTGCAAGTGGAGTTAGGGATTTGGTCAGAATGAATGGTCTCAATGCTGAGAAGTACAGGCAGATACTTATCCATCATGCAATACCATCAGGGAGGCATCTGATTGGCCCCAAATGTATTCTGCAGCATGACAACGACCCCAAACATACAGCGAAAGTCATTAAGAACTATCTTCAGTGTAAAGAACAAGGAGTCCTGGAAGTGATGGTATGGCCCCCACAGAGCCTTGATCTCAACATCATTGAGTCTGTCTGGGATTACATGAAGAGAGAGAAGGACCTGAGGCTGCCTAAATCCACAGAAGAACTGTGGTTAGTTCTCCAAGATGTTTGGGCCAACCTACCTGCCGAGTTCCTTCAAAAACAGTGTACAAGTGTACCTAGAAGAATTGATGCTATTTTGAAGGCAAAGGGTGGTTACATCAAATATTGATTTGATGTTGATTTTTCTTCTGTTCACTCACTTTGCATTTTGTTAATTGATGAATATAAACTATTAACATGTCTATTTTTGAAAGCATTCTTACTTTACAGCATTTTTTCACATCTGCCTAAAACTATTGCACAAAGAAAAGCAATTTTTTGGTCAATTAAAATAACATCAAATTGATCAGAAATACAGTGTAGACATTGTTAATGTTGTAAAGAAAAAGCCATATCTCAGACTGGCCAATAAAAAGAAAAGATTAAGATGGGCAAAAGAACACAGACGCTGTACAGAGGAACTCTGCCTAGAAGGCCAGCATCCCGGAGTCTCCTCTTCACTGTTGACGTTGAGACTGGTGTTTTGCGGGTACTATTTAATGAAGCTGCCAGTTGAGGACTTGTGAGGCGTTTGTTTCTCAAACTAGACACTCTAATGTACTTGTCCTCTTTCTCAGTTGTGCACCGGGGCCTCCCATTCTTCTTTCTATTCTGGTTAGAGACAGTTTGCGCTGTTCTGTGAAGGGAATAGTACACAGCGTTGTACAAGATCTTCAGTTTCTTGGCAATTTCTCGCATGGAATAGCTGTCACATCTGCTCCTGCTACGCCCTCTGGTGGTCGTCTGGTGTCTCCTTGACCTGCAGTTCTCCCCCTGTATTCTCTCCCTCTCCCTCTCTGTTTAATTGTGTGGTTGGAGACAGGTGTGCTGTAGTCAGAGCAATTCCCTACCAGCTGCAACTCGTCCAGTAGACCTCTACAAATACCTTTCCTGACAAAACTCTGCCAGATCGTAATCTCTGCTCAGTCAGTTACAGTTCTAGCCTTTTTGCTATACTCAAGATCCTGTTGCTCTGCTTTGCTTGTTTCCCTGCCTTACACCATTTTGTCCTCTCCTTGCAGTACCGCTCTGTCTCTGTCTCCTGTCTCCTGTTCCACATCTCACCACCAACCACCTAGCTCTGGATTTCACTCCCCACCATTACTTTGGATTCCTCTCAGGACCTGTTTCCCTGTATGACTCAGCCAACTCCAACCTCACTCTACACTCCTGTTTTTTTCAACTCATCTGAGCCACACCGGTTCTGCACTCCATATTTCTCTGTATTCAATAAACATTTTGGTGCATTCATCCCGGCTTCCTCTTCTGAGTCCGCTCTTGGGTTCCCCCCCTTCGCGCCGCGCAACAATAGCGTTCATTTCTCAGAACAAGAATAGACTGACGAGATTCAGAAGAAATATCTTTGTTTCTGGCCATTTTGAGGCTGTAATCGAACCCACAAATGCTGATGCTCCAGATACTCAACTAGTCTAAAGAAGGCCAGTTTTATTGCTTCTTTATACAGAACAACAGTTTTCAGCTGTGCTAACATAATTGCGAAAGGGTTTTCTAATGATCAATTAGCCTTTTAAAACGGTAAACTTGGATTAGCTAACTCACTGTGCCATTGGAACACAGGAGTGATGGTTGCTGATAATGGGCCTCTGTACGTCTATATAGATATTCCATTAAAAATCAGCCATTTCCAGCTTCAATAGTCATTTACAACATTAACAATGTCTACACTATTTCTGATCAATTTGATGTTATTTTAATTTACAAAAAAATTGCTTTTCTTTCAAAAACAAGGACATTTCTAAGTGACCCCAAACTTTTGAACGGTAGTGTATGTATATGTGTGTGTGTGTGTGTGTGTGTGTGTGTGTGTGTGTGTGTGTGTGTGTGTGTGTGTGTGTGTGTGTGTGTGTATATATATATATATATATATATATATATATATATATGTGTGTGTAATTCTTTTGCTCAGAAAACTTGGGGGGCCAAGTAAAACCACCCACGGGCCGCCTGTTGGGCCCTGGTCTATGATCTATCAAAATGGATGATAATGGACACCTCTGTATGACTGGAACTTCTTATGAGTTAATGATGAATTAGTCATTATTCATTTATAAAGGTTGGTGATGTACATTTTCATACCAATTTCATATACAGTAATTGATGACATTAAAGACGAGATGATTTTCGCTTTATACTGTAAGTATTGTGTACACCAAATTGCATAGTTGTGTAAAGATATACAAAATTGATTATTACACTGCCACTTGATGCAGCATGTTCCTGTGTAGTTAAGTCAGAGGGCTAGGAGGACAATTCTCTTGTTCTTTATTAGAACAACCTTGTTGGACCTTTCTGAGCTTATAATTAAAGGTGTACTCAGCCATATGACATCATCATACAGAATGGATGATGTCATATTTGTTGATTCTACCCATAATGGATTACGATGAAAGGGGAGGTGTCCTGGCACCCTTGGTATAATTGCATGAGCACCACTGTCATTGACAATATACATTTTGTCTCTGTAATGCCCTGAAAGCTGTTACAACTTCAAGAAGACAAAGTGTTAGCTAACACTAAGAATTTTGATGTTGATTGTTTTTTCTTTCAATACATTTAATTTTTTCGTCATACAGTAGTGGAAATAATAACTTTTTTAAATTGTATTAAAGTGTATTGTAAAGACCATGTGTTTATTCAAAATGTCTTACTTCAGGTTGCTCACGCATCACCAGGATGGCTACTGGCTGGAGGATTTTTTTTATTTTTGTTTAGATACAGTTCTTCATAGGTCCTCTGATAAACCCTCCCCTTGTACCAAAGCTGCTAAGCTCACCAAGTCATTCTTGAAGGATCTCAATTTACTAGGCATCTGGAAACAGATGCACCCACAGGATAGGGACTTGTTTCATAGAGTGTTAAATCCTGATTATCTCCCCAGATTGCTTAGTGACCATTCTCCTCTGGTATTATCATTCTTCATTCCTACCAATGTAAATGGAGCATATAGATTGAGACTCAATTCTACACTCCTGAAGGAACCTGACTTTTGTGCCTTCATCATAGAGCAGATCAATAGTTTTTACTTTGACAAACAAACCCTCCACTCCTGACAGTTTTATTCTTTGGGACGCATTGAAAGCCTATCTGAGGGGACAGATCATTGCCTATACTAAAGGGTTGAAGAGTGCCGAATTGAATGTCCTTGAATCTGAAATATCAGAACTAGTGATAGGGAAATTTGTATGTTGAAGTAATGACTAAGAATATTCCACTCTGAAAATGTATGCAATGGGGTTAGGGTTATAAGAAAATAAATCCTATAATATGTGTGTCTAAAACTTTTTAGAAGACTAGGACATTATGTTACTATCTTGCAATGTAAGACGGGGGTATCTGAGAGAACAAAGGAATCCTTGTGAAACCAAACCGCAGAGAAGAAGCCTTCCCCATCCTCGGGAGGGGCGGCACGGTTAGAAACTGTCCAGTTTGAATTATGTTGCAGAAAGTGATAAGCCATGAATGTATACTGTGGAAAAGTACAGCCACCTAAAGCAGGGTGGAGCTCATTTGTATTTAGCTCATTTGTATGAATAATATAAAAAGACTGTGTTCCCATTTTGAAATCAGAATTCTCATGAATAAACATTCTGACCAATGTAGCTGGGCCTCAGTCTGTTTTATTTTCATCAAAGCTTTACAACCTTTGGGTTACAGACTGAGTAGTTTATTAAAAAGTTCAGTTAGAACATTGAGAACAAATTTCTCGTGACAACTAGAGAAAGCCTACCAAAGAGGCCCGACTAAAGACCTATACGGGCTTTTGGTAAATAAAAAACTGAAATATAATACCCTGAACACTTATCAAGCTGAGAGGGCCATCACTAAATCAAAACAGCGTTACTACGAGCTTGGAGAGAAAGCACACAAAGTATTGGCATGGCAACTGAAAGCAGAGGAAAGTAAGAGGAAAATGAATGCAATAGAAACTCTTACTAACAAGCCAGGGCGGCAGGGTAGCCTAGTGGTTAGAGTGTTGGACAAGTAACCGAAAGGTTGCAAGCTGACAAGGTACAAATCTGTCGTTCTGCCCCTGAACAGGCAGTTAACCCACTGTTCATAGGCCGTCTTTGAAAATAAGAATGTGTTCTTAACTGACTTGCCTAGTAAAATATATATATCTTTTGACCCTACTGAAATTAATAATACTTTTAAGAAATATTACGAGGACCTCTATACTTCCCAATCAAGCGATGATCTATCAGAGATCGACTCCTTTCTCTCCTCTCTCAACCGCCCATGCCTGGCAGAGGGCACCTGGGTAAACAGTTCTCAGTCCCTGAATTGTTGGAGGCCATTACATCTTTAACTTCTAATAAATCTCCTGGGGAGGATGGCTTCCCTCCAGAGTTTTATAAATAATTTAAGGAGCTGTTGGTACCCTACCTTATGGAGGTACTTAAAAAAGCTGGGGAGGACTACTGCTTTCGAGGGTCTTTCTCTCAAGCAGTGATTACAGTAATTCACAAGAAAGGGAAAAACCCGCTAAAGTGCGCCTCCTATAGACCAAACTCTCTCCTTAATACAGGTTGTAAACTGGTCACCAATATGCTATCTAAGAGACTGGAATCATGTCTCCCCCTGTTGGTCAACTCAGATCAGATTGGCTTCATAATTAATAGATTGTCCTCCAATAATCTCATACGGTTCTTTGATATAATACACCTTGCTAACAAAAACAAAATACCTAGTGTCGCAGTCTTCCTCGACGCCGAAAAGGCCTTTGATAGGGTCAAATAGCTATATCTCTTTCACGTTACGTTTTGGAAATGTTTGGTTTAGGCAGCAAAGGATTGCTACCAATGGGATCACTTCGTCCTCTTTCCCTCTCTATAGGGCGAACAGACAAGGTTGCCCAAATAGCCCCCACCATCGAACAGTTGACAGGGCATTAGAACATGCGCTGACATACATGGCTTTGAGGTAGGCCCACATACCCATAAATTATCACTTTTTAGGGATGACCTCATCTTATTTCTAACAAACCCAGAACATTCCATCTCTCACTTACAGAACCTATTACATTATTATAGTTATATCTCTGGATATAAGATCAATTTTGATAAAAGAGAAATCTTACCATTGCCTGTATTTGACCACCATACCATCAAGCATAAGTTTCCTTTTAGATGGTGGCCTATGGGCTTCACATATTTGGGCATAATGGTGGATGGTAACCTGAACAACCTCTATAAACTCAATCTGGCCAGTTTGTTGCAAAAGGTGGAGGGTGACCTATGTAAATGGACGGATTTACCTCTCACTGTACTTGGTAGAATTAATGTAATTAAAATGAATGTCCTGCTGAGATTTCTATATTTGTTTCAATCTCTCTACATCCCTGTCTCCGCAGCATTATTTTCCTCTTTTGACAAGCTGACCAGACGGTTTATCTGGCACAGCAAAACCCTTATGGTTAGCCTGGACAAACTGACCCTTTGTCACACTCTGATCTGTTTCACCTGTCTTTGTGATTGTCTCCACCACTGACCCCTGCCTGCCCTTGACCTGTATTTTGTCTGCCCCTGTTGGATTAATAAACTGTTGTTACTTCTGGGTCTTACCTGAAACGTGATACCCTTGATTACGGTCAAGGGGGCTTAAACCTCCCCAATTTCAGAATGTATTACTGGCAGTCTAGATTTCTGTCTCAGATGTTTAACAATGGTCCTTCTCCCTCATGGTTGAACATTGAAAAGTTTGAGGTACATGAGGACACTGGGGTAGAATTGTTTTACAAATGGGACATGAAATCTATAAAAACTATCACAGACAACCCTTTAATTACACTGTCTGGCATGGTGCAAACTGCATGAGCTGTAAACACGAGAGGGATTTCGTTCCCCTAAAACCCCTCTACGGAACAATAGATTGATTCCTATGTTTTTCCAGAATAGTAACTTTAGACCATAGCCTGATAAGGGTATCACTCTTCTGGAACATTGTTTTGAGGAGGGAATTCGTCCTTTGAACAGCTGAAACAGAAATACCACCTGTCTAACAAGGACTTCTTAAGTTCCTACAACTACAACATTTTATTAGGGTGAATTTCAAGGGCCAATGGAACCTACCTAAGATGTCACCTATTGAACAACTCTGCCATGAAGACCAACCACTATTTAAGAACATTTCCTGTGTCTACAATGCTCTTATGTCAGGGCTACCACTGCCTGAACTAGATAAACCCAGACTTAGATGGGAAAAAGATCTGGGTTAGGGACATCCACATTGAACTCCAGATACAGACTGATCCAGTTTAATTTCCTCCATCAGCTCTATATTACCCCATCTAGACTGCACAAGTTCAACCCTGATATCTCCTCCCTATGTTTAAGATGTGGCTCAGATTAAGGAACATTCCTCCATTCCACTTGGCAGTGTTCAAAACTACACCGTTTCTGGCAACGGGTATGCAATACCATTTCCTAAATTCATGGGGCTGCATTCCCTGTAGACCCGGAGGTCTGTCTACTGGGTAACTTTACTAATTCTAATCTTAGGCCAAGTCATTCTATAAAGCTAACAGAAATATTGCTAGCGATTGCCAAGAAATGTATTGCCTTGAAATGGAAATCGGATTCCTCCCTGCCAGTTGCAATGTGGCTATCAGAAGTTAATAGTTTTATCCCACTGGAGAAAATGACTTACTGCTTGAGGAATAATTTGGAGACATTTTACAGAATTTGGCAACCTTTTATTGATTATATGGAGAATCTCCCCTCACATCACATTGATCGTGTCTCTATATAATCCTCACGTAATGTTTCACATTTAATGTATAATATGTAGCTTAAGGCCAATGTCTCATTCTTTAAAAAAAAAAAATATTATTTCACTCACATTCTTGTCTGTCGTCTTGAAAGGTTATTGTCACCTTGTTATATTGTTGTCCAATATCTTCAAATTATTGTTTTGAATGTTCTTAATCAGAAAATGCTAAATTAAACTATAAAAAAAGTGTATTGTAAATAAAAGTGCAGTAAATGCCTGTAAACCTAAAAGCACATGTAGAATACAATAATATATTTCAATTTCATAACTATATCTTCAAATGACCCAAACCATATTTCCACACACAAACATAAAGCAAGTATGTTTTTTTGTAACGATGCTAAATCATATCAATCTTGAATCAGGGAGAATTTAAACTAGGTCTAACAAAGATTATGTGGATGCATGCACCCTTGCAGGCTTTATTACTAGATTACTGAGTGTAGACTTATGTTTGACTCTGGTGTATTATTGCTGAAGAGACAGGCGAAGTTCACAGAGCGCAGAGAGGTATTTGTCATTGCAATCATGCACCACAGCCTTATCATACCACTGTACGGCCTGTTCTTTCTTCCCCTGCATTCTATAGACAAACCCCAGAATACCACAGGCCTCTCCATCCATGGGGTCTTGGGAGATGCGCCTCTCTGCCATCATTTTCAGTTTCTGGGCACAACTCTTTCCTTCAGCGGTGTCCTTCTGCAATTCCAAACCTTCTGTGTAGTGCTTGATGGCCAGAGGTTCACATTTCTTGTGATACTGCTGGAACTGGCCATAGTTCAAGTTGACCACCTGCAGACTGTCATTCTTAGCTAGGGCTTTCTCAAAGGTTTTCTTGAACAGTTCCTCTGCCTTGGTGATGTCTTTATCCTCTCCGTAGAGCAGTGCCAGCTCAGCCATGGCATAGATGAAGGAAGACTTCAGTGAAGTAGCCATCTCCAGATGTTGAATACACTTACGGAGTAGCTGCTGGATCTCAGCACCCTTACCATGGAAGCTTCCACTCTTGCATACTGAGATCTTTTTCCTCTTGTAGCAGAGAGCCAATTGATGGTGTATTATGGCAGACTGGCTTGTACGC
This sequence comes from Brachymystax lenok tsinlingensis, assembly GCA_030435695.1. Classification (NCBI taxonomy): domain Eukaryota; kingdom Metazoa; phylum Chordata; class Actinopteri; order Salmoniformes; family Salmonidae; genus Brachymystax; species Brachymystax lenok. The sequence continues at coordinate 13,888,437 of CM059780.1, read as the reverse complement.
TTTAGTGCTCTGTTCAACAGAGCAATGGACTTGTCAACGTGCCCCTGCTGTCGGAGAAACTTCCCTACATAACGTGTCACGTGCGGACAGTCTGGGGACATATCCAGAGCTTTCTCCACTAACTCCTCTGCCTCCCCAAATATTTTATAGACAGACAGTTTCAGGCCTAGTAGGACCATGAGGACTGCGTCTTGTGGGTTAATCTCTACGGCACGTCTCAGTTGTTTAATAGCTGGCGAGTCATTAACACTCGAGAGCTCTTTTTCTGTACGATACAATGCAATAGCGTAACCTGCATTCCACTCACTCTCCTCAAACTCCAGTTCCAGAGCTTTCTTGAAGCATTCTAGAGCTTTGTCATAGTATTCATAGGAGAACTTGAGGAAGGTCCAACCCTTCTCGCCATAGACCTCAGGATGGAGGACAGATGTGGAACTAGTTGGAAACTTCTCTTTCATTTCCTCCAGTTTCTCTAAGTAACTCTGGCACTTGATGTAATCACCCACATGGTAATGTAACCAGGAAAGGTCTCCGTAGGTGACAATGAGATGTTTCTCACAGTCCTCACCATGGTGCTCTCTCGTGAGCTCCTCAGCCTTTAACAAGTTAGCCATTGCCTCTTCTGGGTAACCCTTCAGGTATTTGATGTAGGCCAGATTGCTGAATGTCCGTGCAACCCCTGCCTCTTTCCCCAGACCTAACTCAATCTGGTCCTTGAGCCTGGTCTGTAGATTATCAATATCCATGTCATCTTCCCTTAAATCCCAGGTGAAGCGGCACTCCAGTTGAAGTAGTTTGGTTAGAATGGAGCTGAAAATAATATATTTTAGTGACTATGTTATTGACACTTTCACATAGCTCATTGTTTCAAAATCATAGATTTTGGCATGTGTTCATTCCGAATCTAATTTGGTTTACTGTATTACCATGTGCTTAGTAAAGTAGTCATACACAGATATACATGGCAAACTTACCTCATTTCAATAGTTGTAAAGTTGCACCTGCACATAAAGCAACAAAGCTCAATTGTCCACACTCCGATAATGAGCACCTTGTGTGCTGGACTGCTGTCACACCGTGCGCGTTCCCTGCCCAGATATAATATTTGTTGATAAAATAATTGTTTGTATTAAGCAGAAGTGTAAAGTAGCATACGGAAGTAGACACATTTACAATAATAGTACCAATTGGCGTCCCTATCTGAAGCGAAAGGATGAGTATCGTCAATCTGGAAGACGTGTACAGTAGCCTTAGTTTCGTTTCTTCTCAGCCAGCGAACGATTACCTCACGTGGGAGTGCCCTTGAATGGATGACGCGCGCGGCCTCAGGGAGAGGGCTATGCGCAATCGACATAACACAGCACATAATTTCTATTTGTATTTGTATTTATTATGGATCCCCACTCTTCCTGGGTTCCAGCAAAATTAAGGCAGTTTATACAATTTTAAAAACATCACAATACATTCACAGACTGTGTGCCCTCAAGCCCCTACACCACCACGACCACATACAGTGCAAAATCCACGTGTACGTGTATAGTGCGTATGCTATCGTGTGTGTATGCATGTGTCTGTGCCTATGTTTGTGTTGCTTTACAGTCCCCACTGTTCCATAAGCTGTTTTTTATCTGTTTTTTTAAATCTAATTTTACTGCTTGCATGAGTTACTTGATGTGGAATAGAGTTCCATGTAGTCATGGCTTAGTACTGTTGGATGAGGCCACAGTGTCTCCTGACCCCTCCTGTCTCAACCCCCAGTATTTATGCTGCAGTAGTTTATGTGTCGGGGGGCTAGGGTCCGTCTGTTATATCTGGAGTATTTCTCCTCTCTTATCCAGTGTCCTGTGTGAATGTAAGTATGCTCTTTCTAATTATCTCTCTCTCTCTTTCTTTTTCTCTCTCTCTCTCTCTCTCTCGGAGGACCTGAGCATTAGGACCATTCCTCAAGGCCTACCTGGCCTGATGACTCATTGATGTCCCGAGTCCACCTGGCCATGCTGCTTCTCCAGTTTCAACTGTTCTGCCTGTTTTATGAACATTTTAAAATCTTGTCCATGTTTCATTTATAATCTGCACCTGGCACAGCCAGAAGAGGACTGGCCACCCCTCACAGCCTGGTTCCTCTCTAGGTTTCTTCCTAGGTTTTGGCCTTTCTATGGAGTTTTTCCTAGCCACCGTGCTTTTACACCTGCATTGCTTGCTGTTTGGGGTTTTAGGCTGGGTTTCTGTACAGCACTCTGTGACATCAGCTGATGTAAGAAGGGCTTTATAAATACATTTGATTTGATACTGTGCGCCTTCCATAGTCTGTTCTGGACCGTGAAGAGACCTCTTGTGGCATGTCTTGTGGGGTATGCATGGGTGTCCGAGCTGTGCGCCAGTAGTTCAGACAGACAGCTCGGTGCATTCAACATGTCAATACCTCTCATAAATACAAGCAGTGATAAAGTCAATCTCTCCTCCACTTTGAGCCAGGAGAGATTGACATGCATATTATTAACATTAGCTCTTTGTGTACATCCAAGGGCCAGCCGTGCTGCCCTGTTCTGAACCAATTGCAATTTCCTAATTACTTTTTTGTGGCACCTGACCACATGACTGAACAGCAGTCTAGGTGTGACAAAACTAGGGCCTATAGGACCTGCCTTGTTGACAGTGATGACAGTTTACAATCTAGGGTAGCTCCAATCAGTTTAATCACTGCTTGGAGTTACCCTGCTCTACATAAATTCTGTTTTAGCGATATTATGAAGAAACTATATCTTAAATTTGAAATAAATGGCGTTGTAAAACTTCAGAAAGTAAATGTCAATTAAATAACAGTTGAGTGCAGGGCATTCATCCATTTCTGGAGATATAGAGACAGACCATATTTTACTCTGATATATTATTACTGTACTGAGAGTTGCCTATTCTCTGACAACAATGTTCCAGTCTGCTTATAAGCCACCAGATACAGTGCACGTCAGATGCAGGTAACTGCCAAAAGAACGGAAACACTTAAGTAAATAAGAGATACAAGTATATTGAAAGCAGGTGCTTCCACACAGGTGTGGTTCCTGAGCTAATTAAGCAATTAACATCCCATCATGCTTAGGGTAATGTATAAAAATGCTGGGCAGGCCATTATTTAGGCCATTATTTTGACCATCAGGGCTATGCCCCCATAGGATCACAATGCCCCCATCCACAGGGGGCGCACGAGTGGTCACTGAATGGTTGATGAGCATGAAAATGATGTAAACCATATGCCATGGCCGTCTCAGTCACCAGAGTTCAACCCTTATGGGAGATTCTGGATAGAGCTCTGCTACCCGACCTGAGCCCGACATTATACATCGGGTCAGGGCAAGGTAGGGCCTGATTTTTTATCAATAACTAGGGTACGGGCAGGGCTCGAGTAGCACTAATCTAATCACCAAAATGTTTAAGCTGAGCCATTTGCTCATGTTCTGCTAAGCAGTACAGTCATATCTGACTAAGATCATGAGATGGTGTCAGAAGTGCTTCAACCTTGTCAAATATAAAACAGGAGAGATTATTTCACAAAAATTATCATGTTCCTTTTTTCCTTTTTCAGAGTTTAGAGTGACAAAAAGTATCTAACAGCTAATTTCACTCACGTGTTTCATCATTGAGCAGAGCAGCCCAAGCGGAGCAGTTGCCATGGATACTCACAGACTCAGAGCCACCATGAGCAGAGCGCATGCAGAGTGAGCAGCACACATGAGCGAGTGACAGATAGAGAGGAGCAGCTAATGGATTTAGTAATGGAGGAAGTTATTTCGGGTTTCGGTCAAGCCCGGGCCAGGCCTTAAATTTAGCAGAAGCATATCGGGTCTGGGTAGGGTAGGGCCTGAACGTTGTGGTAATGGGTAGGACTCGGGCTTAAAATTCATGCCCGTGCAAGACTCAAATTCTGGAGCGGCGCCTGAGACAGTGTTTTCCACCACCACCAATAAAACACCAATTGGTGGAATTTCTCATGAAAGAATGGTATCTCATCCCTCCAATAAAGTTACAGATACTTGTAGAATCTTTGCCAAGGTGCAATGGCCTATTGGCCTATTAAGACACTTTATTTTAGTGTTTCCTTTATTTTGGCAGTTACCTGTAAAACAGAAGTGCAGAATATTGGTGTGCAGAGTAGACATTGTTATAGCAGACCAACCAAAGACCAGCCAAAGGCCTAAAACTAAGACTGTAGCCAAATGAGGGCCTTTTAACCAGTTGTTGGCCAATAAACATGAGTTTATTGAATCGCTGCTTTGAGTTGCTTTTCAAAGTTGAATTTCCTCTGACAATGTCATCAGGTAGTGAATGATTATAACTAGGCATAGGGTTTACTGAGGACAGGCTTTTAACTGTAAATACCTATAGGCCTACTGTTCCATATCTTACATTCCTCCCAACTGCCACACAGATTTATCTCATTTTCATCAAAGCTCATGTTTCAGGAAATGGGATGATGGATCCATTTGCATTTGAGATACTGTAGCCTATGTATCTTCAACATGGTAGAGCTGCATTTATTGATGAATACTTAACCATGAAATAAGTCACAACATTTTATTATAATATAAAAATGATGTTGGCCATAATACAGAAGCTGTCTTCGGGTGATTATAGTCAGCATACCAAGTCACGAGAGCCTTGTTTTCCCTGTCTGACTACATTACACACAATAGTTCTGTAATAAAAATACATGTCATGCAGTCAAGGAATACACAAGCAATGTTGACTTTTGTAATCAAGTAGAAAATAATGTTAACATGCTCAAAGATGTTGGCAATATGTTTTATTATCTCTACACAATGTCAATGTCAGTTACAAGAGCTACTGCAGTTGAATGGTCATATCTAATTAACCTGAAATGGGACACATCCAAAGACATAGAAACATGTTTTCCATAAGTAATATATTCTAACTCTATATTTATTTTGTAATCAAACTTAAGAAACATGCACACTACTTGAAGTTACAGTTACAGAAACACATTTAAATGCATACAGCAGTATTTCAATGTAAACCATGTTGTGTTACAGGAAGGTTTAGCATGTAAATATAATTTCTTTGCCAAAGGCACCTGTAAGGTAATCTGTGTTTCAAATCAAATCAAATCAAATTCTATTTGTCACATGTGCCGAATACAACAGGTGTAAACCTTACCGGGAAAAGCTTAGTTGCAAGCCCTTAACCAACAATGCAGTTCAATAAATAGAGTTCAGAAAATATTTAATAAAGTAAAAAATATAAAATAAAAGAAAAAGCAACACAATAAACTAACAATAACGAGGCTATATACAGGGGGTACCGGTACAGAGTCAATGTGCAGGGGTACAGATTAGTCTAAGTAATTTGTACATGTAGGTAGGGGTAAAGTGGCTTGCAGCGTGAATCTTAGCTCTCCTGGTGTGCTCCTCAGCCTTCCTCTTTGTCCTCAGTGACGAGGAATGTCAAAATCTCAAAGGCTTCGCAGAGTCTCTTCTTGTTAGCCTGACTCCTCCCTGCGATCTGCTTCATCCTCTTCCTAGCCTTCTTCCTGTCCCAACTCTCAATCTGAATCTGGTAGGCCTTTCTGAAGTATGTCACAGCGACATCCTGGTGTTTCTTCTTGTAGAACAGAAACAGGCCGAAGCCAGTGTAGCAGCACTGCTTTTCTGAGTCACTGCGGGAATCTTCCTCTAACAGGACAGTGAACATCATCGGAAGTTGCATTATGGCCTACATACAAAATGCAAGTAGGGGTATAAGTTTATCCCAATAGTATTTTCAAACCCAAATCTAAAATAAATTGAATAATGTTGGCCATCATAACATCTGTCTTCAGATGGTGATAGTCAGCACTACAATGTCTCTGTCACCAGAGCCATAGCCTACCCCTTTACATACAGCCTACTCACTACACTTATTAATATCTGTAATGAAACATGTTTTATTTAGTTAGGAAATGTATCTTTAAAGGTGAACAATGTCAAATATTATTGTCTTATTGTTCCTTTTTGACTAAATAAAAGGTAAACTCACTGTCAAACTTGCAGCGACTCCCTCCAAACATCTGGCAAAGTGCCACCATGGAAATACTTAGAGGGAACAATAGAAGATTTAATATTTGGCCTTTATGTTGGTTTTTGAAAAAAAGTAGAAAGAAGCACATTAAAAAGGTCAAAGATCATCACGTTTTTGGCTGTATGTTTTATTATCTCTTTCACAATGTTAATACCAGTTACAAGAGCAACAACAGTTGAACGGTCGGTGAATATATCTAATCAATTACCTGAAAGGAGATACACCCAAAGATATAAAAACTCCTAAAGCAATACATTCTAATTCAATTTTTGTTGTTGTTGCAATTAACATTTTAAAAATAACATAAGAAACATGCACGCAACTTAAAGTTAATGTTACACTTTACAATTAAAACCATTCAAATGCATGTAGCAGTATTCCTATAAGCCATGCATTGTGTAACAGTAAGATAGGGGTGGTTGGTTGTCACACTTTTTACTCTTATGTATATTTCTCAGCACCAGTATATCTTACAAGACTCTTTTTGATGTTAGGAGAAAGAGCACTAACATTGTTTTCCTCCAGGTGGCTCAGAAAGGCTAGTAAGTTGAAATATGTGACATGGTTCGGAGTGCAGACCTTCATGATGCGGTCCAGAAGTTTTTCAGGGAGGATGTCCAGTTCCTTAATGTTAGCCTTTTCTATTCCCCATGTAAAGTGACACTCAAGTCCTTTCAGCTTCACTTCCATATCTGTTGTGACAGAAGCGCTATGAGAAAAATGAAAAATACCCATTAGTATTTGTTATTATAATATTATTATTAGCCCATCATTGTTGTCGTTGTTATCAGCCATCATAATCCTCATCATCATCACAACAGGATTGTTTCTGTGTGTGTGTTTGTTAGGGGGTAGATCAGCTTTAATATTGCAGATAGATTGTAGCTTCCATCGATGTAATCCTGCATTTATTTTTTGTAAATATATAAAACATATATAGAGTGCATTCTGTTTTTAGACATTTTTGCAAATGTATATAAAAAATAAATATATATACCTTATTTACATACAGTACCAGTCAAAGTTTGGACACACCTACTCATTCAAGGGTTTTTCTTTATTTTATTATTTTCGACATTGTAGAATAATAGTGAAGACATCAAAACTATGAAATTACACAAATGGAATCATCTAGTAACCAAAAAAGTGTTAAACAAATCAAAATGTATTTGAGATTCTTCAAAGTAGCCACCCTTCAAAATAGCCCTATTTGGTTAAAGCTAAAATATATATATATTTTTTTTTTTAAATCAAAAGCTCAAATAAGCAAAGAGAAATGACAGTCCATCATTACTTTAAGACATGAAGGTCAGTCAATCTGGAAAATTTCTTCAAGTGCAGTCGAAAAACCATCAAGCAATATCATGAAACTGGCTCTCATGAGGACCGCCACAGGAATGGAAGACCCAGAGTTACCTCTGCTGCAGAGGATACGTTCATTAAAGTTAACTGCACCTCAGATTGCAGCCCAAATAAATAACAGATACATTTGGTTCCAACCGCTGTGTCTTTGTGAGACGCAGAGTAGGTGAACGGATGTTCTCCGCATGTGTGGTTCCCACTGTGAAGCATGGAGGAGGAGGGGTGATTTTTCTTCATTATTTTCCTCCAACCCTACCACCCCTAATTGGAGTAAACTAATGGACAACAACACTTAAGGTTCTATTTCCAGCTTATACATACTATATACATTTTACGGACACAATGTATTTTACAATAATTATCTTTTGTTTGTTTTTAACCCCATCCTTCAGCTACTCTCAACCCCTCCTATCTATCTCTGAAGACCATCCAGTTTGATTTATATTTGCCATATATATTTAACTGTGCTGTTTCACAAAGGTTCTGAATGTCACACCCTGATCTGTTTCACCTGTCTTTGTGCTTGTCTCCACCCCCCACCAGGTGTCTCCCTTCTCCCCTCATTGTCCCCTGTGTATTTGTACCTGTGTTTTCTGTTTGTCTGTTGTTTTCCTACTTTGTTTTATTACAATCCCTACCATGGATAGTATTGGCTGTTCCATTATTCGACTACTCTATGAGAGCTTTGAAATACTTAGAATAGCCATGGAGTAGTCTTGCTGTCTCGGAACATTTGGTTAACCATCAATATACAGTTTATTGACTATGAGAGCTACACGTTTCCCTTGTAATTATTACACCGTTCTGCAATTTCCTTCGGGAACTGATAATTCATGCCTATGTTCGTGGCAGTGAGTCTTTTACCCAGTCTTTTAACCATTATTTCATCCATAAAGAATGAACATCTGGTCATGATTTTGCGCTCATATCTCTGTCCGAAACTGCACACGTTCGAGTTTGATTTTGGCGACAGTATCGCCTGGGATCAGTAGCACTGTAAGAAATAATTATTTCACCACACTTTCAGGATCTTCATTCTCTTTTTTTTGGATACTATTAAGTACCAGACTTTCTCTCATAGATATAGTCTGTATTTCAAGTAAGGCTTCTCTCAGAAACATGTTTTCCTTTTTAAGTTCTTTAACGTCCGTTTTAATCGGTATTGACTGTTTGTTTCTTTCTCCATGGTCTCTTTTTCGTCACTCGATCTCGAGTTCGTTACTACTTAGTTCAAGTATGCCCAGTTTATAATTTATCGATTTAGGCAAGTCGGTTCCCGGTGGTGAAAAGCATAAATCGTCTGTCCGTCGTTTTCTTTTGTGGATTGGTTCTCAATGCTTACTTACCAAAATGTTTGGGTGTTGATTGTGCTGGTAATATTGGTCGATACATTTCTCTAGCCTTATAATTCGTTTTGTGTTATCCAGATTGAAGGTTATTGCACACGAGTATGTGGAGTGAAGTGTTAATATTTAGTCAATTTTCCAGATATTTAATATTCCGTTTTTATCTTGAGGCGTTCTGCAGCGCTGTGTTCAGTCCGCATTGACCACTCTCTCTTGCTCTCTCCTAACACAACAACATTGTTTATTATTGTGTTATATTATTAAGTACATTGGAGAGAGTGAGATTATGTATGTGCATGTCATTCAATTATGTTATAATTTCTGTAAAATTCTTACCTCATTTTACAGTCGATGGCAGATAAGACAGGCTACAGTATTGAGATGATAAAAATCAGACACTACCTACTTCCAGGTATATCAAAGCGTTTTATTTATCAGAAACGAAAACGAAACTGATACAGGTACGTGCTTGCCATATATGTCCATTCTTCCAACAAGCTGTGAATGAAGGACACCAGTACCATCAACAACTGAATCAAAATGTATCTAGGATGTGCACGCACCATCCGAACGGAATGCATTGTCTTCATGACTCGTTTTAACAAATTGATGGCGATTTGTGGCTACACTCAAACAAAATGCTGGGTTAAAAACAACCCAATTTGGGTTATTTGGTAACCCAGCGCTGGGTAAATATTGGACAGAACACACACTGAGTAATTTTGACCCAGCCATTTGGGTTGTGTGAATAACCCTGTTGTAAAAGGAAGCAGAGTTGACTGTTGATTGATGTAGCTGGCAAGGTAACTGCTGTTTAACTTAACAGAAAAAAAACGAAGCTAGTGTTTATTCGCAGTGCTGAGCTAGTATTGTAACTGACATGTAATGTTAGGTAATGTTTTATCCCCCCTCTCGATTTAGGTGAATGAATAAGCTACACTAGCAAGTAGCTACTGTAATATTCATATGTGTAAACATACTGAATTGTAATTGGATGGATCTTACCGCTGTATCATACTGTGCTATGATTGGTTAAGAAAGCCCGGGAAGTTTGAAATTGGTCGGTTGGTGATAGTTGGATGATACGTGAACATGCCAGTGGTAACTAGCTAATAAAGAGCTACGTTTAGAAATATCCCTTAGCACTGCATTCTATTATTTTGTACAAAGTGTGCAAAACAATACATGGTGTCAGAATAAAAGGTATTACAAGATGGATTTTGCTGGTGTTCCTTCACCTCGAATGGACTGGGAGTCTACAAACTTACCCGATGCATGGCGTAAGTACAAACAACATGTGGAGCTAATGTTCACGGGTCCTCTGAAGGAAAGAGGAGAAGAGGAAAAGTGCAGCTACCTGCTCCTCTGGATCGGTGAAAAAGGGAGAAATATTTACAACACCTGGACACTTACCGAGGCTGAATCAAAGGTACTGAAAATATATTACGATCGTTTTGAAGCATATGTGGTGCCCGAAGACCAATACGATTTTTGCTAGGTTCAAATTCCATGAGAAATTACAAGGAGCTAGCAAATCTTTTGAACAGTTTGTGACTGAGCTGCGTCTGCTTGTGAAAGACTGTGATTATGCAAACAAGGATGAGATGGTCAGAGACAGTATTGTATTTGGAATACAGTCACCGCGAGTGAGAGAGAAACTTCTGAATGTTGGGTCTGAGCTAACGCTGGACAGAGCTATCAACATAGCCAGGTCTCACGAGCTAGCACAGGCTCAGATGAACACCATTTCGCGCCGCAGCACGAGCACATCACGTGAACAAGCAGTGCACGCAGTCAGGCAGACATCACAGCACACCTCCGATGCCCAGAGAGCGCGTTTTAGAACGGAGAGACAGAACTCCAAAACAGAGCGACACAGACTCAAAACGCCCCAAAACATGTGGATATTGTGGATACAAAGTGCATGGCGTACAAGGAAATTTCCCAGCTAAAGGCAAACAGTGTACTAAATGTGGAAAATGGAATCACTTTGCAAAAGTGTGCAGAGCTTACCGTGGGAAAACAGTACAGGCAGTGAGTGAAGATGAAATGTCAATCAAAGAGTCAAACGCTGATGAACTGTTTATTGACTCAGTGACACAGAAAAGTCAAATATCAGAGACAGAGCAAGCCTTTGCTGACATTGAGATAGGAACACAAGGCACAGAGCTAAAGTTCAAACTAGACACTGGTGCACAAGTAAACATTATTCCTCTGAATAAGTACCGCAGCTTGACATCTGAGTGTGAGCTACAGCCCACCACACGCAGACTGACTGGTTATGGTGGTGAACAGCTCCCAGTAAAAGGCGCATGTACTTTCAAATGCAAATACAAGGAAAGTGACATGATGTTGGACTTTTACGTTGTTGACACTCGAGCACCTGCAGTGCTAGGTCTTAAAGCATGTTTAGACATGGACCTCATCAAGCTAGTTTTATCAGTGACAGCACCAGTAGAGACAGAAAATGTACTGGAGGAGTTTCCTGATGTTTTTACAGGAACAGGATTATTCCCAGGAGAATGTACCATTAACCTTGACCCAGACGCAACATCTGTGGTCTACCCACCGAGAAAGATTCCCCTTGCTCTCCGTGCCCGTCTGAAGAAAGAGTTGGAGAGCATGGAGCAATCTGACATAGTTACCAAGGTTACAGAACCGACTGACTGGGTAAATGCGTTAGTGGTGGTGGAGAAACCACGCACAGGCAAGCTCAGAGTATGTCTCGACCCAAGAGACTTGAACAAGGCTATCAAACGCCCCCCACTACCCTTTACCGACACTAGATGGCATCATACACAAGCTAGCGGGAGCACACTACTTCAGTGTCATGGACGCTAGATCAGGCTACTGGCCTATCAAGCTCACAGAAGAGTCATCTAAGCTCACAACATTCAACACACCATTTGGATGCTACAGGTTCCGTCGCCTGCCTTTTTGGATTATCTCAGCCCAAGACGAGTTTCAGCGAAAGATCGACGAAGTGTAGGAAGGCCTCGACGGAGTCGTGGCAATTGTGGATGACATCCTTGTCTATGGTCGAACCAAAGAGGAGCACGACTGAAACCTCCGCGCGATGCTGCAAAGGTCCCGCGAGAGAGGAGTCCGGCTCAACCCCGAGAAGAGCACAGTCGGGGCTACAGAGGTCAGCTACTTTGGACATCTTCTCACAGCGAATGGAGTCAAGCCAGACCCACAGAAGATCTCAGCCATAAAAGAAATGGAGCCACCAAAGAACCGTGCAGAGCTGGAAACAGTGCTTGGCATGGTCAACTACTTAGCCAAGTTCGCACCCAGCCTCTCCAATGCTAATGCACCCCTGCGACTACTGCTAAAGCAGTCCAGTGAGTTTCTCTGGGACAAGCAACACGACATTGCTTTCCAGAATGTGAAAGAATTGATCATGAGAGAACCATTTGTTCTCACAAATGAAGTCATACTTCTGCACACCAAGTTAATATCTAGGCACACACACACATTAATTGGACTACCATTTGTCTTGTAACAACAACATACATTTTCAGAATGGAATATTCTTAGTATTAGGTACAAACATTTAGTCATCAAAACATAAAATCTATAACAATCCACCCTATTGACTAAATTTTTACACACAATCACCCATCCATATTGATTAGAATTAATAATTACACCACACCAAATAGAAACAAACTAGAAAGGAATAACAACACATCTATTTTGATTAGAATTATCATTACCACATAAAACGATTATACAAAACCAATACATGTATTTACATCTGAACCACAACAATTACTGTTCTAGGCCTATATCGAATCATAACATTTCTAGTTAGGATTTTCATTATAAACTTTATCAAATAGACAACATTACTAAACAGTAAAAATGGTTTAATCTGATTCAGGTTTCTCTGGATTAAAACCAACAACATTCTCTGTCCATCTAGAAGACATGTATCTGTCATCACATGGTCTGAGTCTGGCAGGGCCCTGGAGAATCATCACCGCCTTTTCCAGAGACCTAGACACAAAATCTCACACACATGGAATCAAACCACACCAAACACAGTCACAGGTGAAACACAGTAATCATTACATTTTTCCATTGCCCAAACATATTGTCAAACCAACTCGTCAGAGCTGGAGCTATGTTATTCGGGAAGAAGGTACAACACGTTATTCCCCCACCCTTCTGCAGACACCACCCTATCAGCCAATAACACATCTAGAGTCAACCTATTTTGCCAGGCCATGAGGGAGGTGGCGGATAATTGTTCAGAGATTCCCATCACTGCATCTCTAGTCTTATTCACAAATCCTTGTTTATTATAATACATATAATTGATCCAATCAACATTTTTAGTTATCATTACCCACCAGAAGAACGTAGTGATAAAACCCTCCCCAATCTGAGTCATAGCTTTATACTCATCTGGAACTTCTCTGGCGATACCTATGACATCCATCCAAATAGAACTGCCTACATTAGAACCTATATTTCTCCTTTTTCTAGTTATCCCGCCCAGAACTGGTCTCTGATGTCTAATCCTAACTGGTTGGACCAATAATACCAGAACACAAGTGCCCCTTCACCCTTTAGGTAATGTCTGTCAGAGGCCTCCTGTATTGGTACAAGCCCACCACACATCAGTTATAGAATCTGTAAGGTTTAGAATTTTCTACTATACTTCTGAACCCAAATCAGTCACATTAACAGACATCTATTGAGATCCATTATAAGACCTGGGTCTTTCGTGAAGTTGGTCTCTACCGACTGGATTAATAAACAGGAAAACATCGTGTCCATAATCATCAGCATAAGCCCAATACTTTCATTCCGTGTCTATTTCTGTGACTTTAGAGGGTTATTACTACATTTACTCTACATTCATTAATATCCATATTTTGTTTAAAACTCCATCGGAATCACTTTCCATTCACATACCCCAGTCCGCAAGTATGTTTATTTACCCAGGCCAGGAACAAGATGAAGTGGGTCCCAAACAGAAATATAAAGTCCTGAATTATCTTATACAATTTATTATGCACCCATATTCCTGCTCTATTAGGAAAATGTTTAATATTTACCTTAAATCTCACATCATCACACATCATCACCTATTTGAACTCCTTCTTTATATCCTTCTTATTCGTGAGGGGTTGGGTATTATATAACTAGTCTTTTACTTCTTAAACCTGTCAATGGCATATAATTTATACTAGAGGTGTTGAATCAGGATTTATAAAAAATATCATCAAAACTATGATGTAGCTCAAGGTACCCAATATCCCAAAAACCGCCAATCCTCTCCTGCCCTTAGCCAGTCTGCTAGGTACCACCCCATACTCACACCTCTAGTGAACACACTACAGTGATGATAGGTCGGGGTAGGAAATCTTTGTTAACAGAGGTGACCCCCAGACCCTATTGGTCCAGTTCTGCTCTCCAACTCTGTATGTGCTCCACGGTGTTTGTATGTGTTCCTACCTTTCTGCAGTGGGTAACGTTGACCCAGGTTGCTCTTTCTGATATTCTAATGGCAAAGGCTGTGACCAACATAACCTGGTAGGGACCTTCCCAACGGGGCTGCTCCCAGTCCTTTTCCTCCAGAGACTGGACCCACACCCAGTCACCAGGCTGGATCGTCACCTCCTTCTGTAGTTCTCCTGTTGGGCATAAAATCTCTGACATACAGGTGTGGTTAGCAAACAACTTCTCATGTGATCTGCTACTATCTTCCTAACTCTCATTCTAAAAGGTCTACCAAATACTTTCTCAAATGGAGATAATCCCTCGTCTGGGGTTATCCTAATATCTCATTAATACTATTAGTTGACATTTTACCCAATTTCATTCTGTACTCAGGTGTGTCTATCTTAAAACCTCTTAGCGCACGGATCCCTTTAGCGGGATCGTTTTCAGAGCAAACATAACGCGCCAAATTCAAAATACATATTCGTAATACATATTCGTAATATTTAACTTCGATATACAAGTGTTGCATAGTGTTGCATAGCCATCAAAAGCTCTGCTTCTTGGCAATATCACTGCGTTGTCAGATTTTAAAAAGGCTTTACGGCGAAAGCACTACATTTGATTGTTTGAGGCTAGTACCTCACATATTTTCCACATTAGCATAAATTCATATCCAGCTCGGTTCTCAAAATGTCCATATCACAGCTAATATAAATCGCTTACCTTTCAAATAACTTCTTCTGAGGTCTTCCCAAGTGTCCAAACAAGATAATCCATGGTTCTTTTGTTAGAAAAAGTAAATAATTATATCCATAAATATCCGTTGTTTTTGGCACGTTACGTTCAGCTACTCCACCAAGCATTGTCAGTCTACTCGCCCGTTTTACAGTGAAGGGATCGCGTTCAAATTATACCTCTCATCTTTTCACAAACAAATCAAATATCATTAATAATGCATCCTTATGTATTCTTTTATGAATAATAGCGATCATATTTTACAAGAACGGTAAGTGAAACGTTAAAAGACGAAAAGAAAGTTGGTCGCGCTGGCGCGTTCACGTTCGTGAACGATGCACGCCTGTTTACCTTTTTTCCCTACCGGTAGTAATTCTCTCTCTAAGGATCTGGTCAGAGCTTTTTCCTCCAGACCCTTTCCAGAGACTGTTGACATCTAGTGGAAGCCATAAGTACTGCAACCTCGGTCCTATTCCCCATAGAAAAATATTACATGGGCTTCAAAATGAGAGGAGAGCAACAGAAAAATATTATAATTCCGGACAGAAATTTCTCTGGTTTTTGCCTGCTAAATCTGTTCTGGAATAGCCACAGACTATATCTTAATGGTTTTATAAACTTCAGAGTGTTTCCTATCCAATAGTACTAAATATGTAAATATCCTAGTTTCTGGCCATGAGTGGTAGGCATTTAACTTTGGGCACGTCAGACAGGCGAAAATTCGGAAAATGGGACCCTAGCTGGAAGAGGTTAACATACTTTTAATCATAGAATTCATACATTCTATAATATTGTATTAACAAAAAAATTGTATTAAGTAATTTGTGTTGTCCAACAATCTCTATCATATCTAACAATCATCTCTACCATATCCCTCCTGTTGATACAGGGCTCTGCCCCTGTATCAAAACACTACCATATCTAAAAATGGCTTTATCATAACAAATATCTAACAATGAATTTCTGCCTGCTGCACAGAATAGTGACTAGGTCGTGATTCAGCCTCTAAGTTTTTAGTAAGAGTAACAACATCATACCCAGTTGTATTTGAAACATCCAAGTTCTACCTTAAAGACTCATCTATAAACATAGTAATTTCTCCATCTGTTAATGGCAAATCGGTCAAATCAAGCTACAATAAACGTGGGCTCCCATCAGTACCTATTAGTCATTCAAGACACAAAAGACTCCGCTGTATTCAAAGAGAGGAGCAACAGGCCACTGTCTTATCCTTCTTCTAGGTCAAAGCTGACGTCATGACCCCCTCCCTACAGTCCACAGTCTGAGTAAACGAACAGTCATATCTAGAAAATGCCAAACAAAACTTCCTAATCTTCTTTCTGCGGATGGGCTGTGCGTAACCCCCTCTCTCCACGGATACCCAGTCATTAATCTTCTTTCCCTTTGATACCCAATAACCCATACTCTCCCACCATTCTGACTAAGTCCCGACTATACCAGCAACAAGGTTCGCCATCCCCACAGATGACCATGTTCTTAACTATGTGGGCCTTCATGCCCCTTCCAGTAGGTGGTACAACTCTATTCAAAAGTGTCATCACAACTCTTCCCAATAGGTTAACGGGACACAACTAGGAAATTAGCACCGGTACCATTGCTTCCCCCCTGAAGCCTCATGAGTCAGAACAATGTTAAAATGGTGTCTGTTCCTGTGCTAGAGCCAAATCTACTGTAGCTAACTCAAATACCTAGTAATTCAGTATCTATTTTATCCGCCTCATCTGCACTGTCTGGTGATGGGCGCCTACCCGTGTGTTCAGCCCAAAACTCCCCATATACTCCTCATGGCCTCCCCCCCTCCTCTTCCTACTCATAAGGCGGGGGAGCCTGTCTCTGTCCCAAAACTCTCTCTATATTTCCCAAACAATATCCATATAATTTCCCAATGAGATAATAATAATCTCCCAAAGTATTAGTACAATTTGGATAGAAAATAGTGTTTCTCACAAAAAAGGTTTTTATTTTTTCTACATGAAATTCTCCTGGGTTTTGTTTGTCCCACAATTTCTAGTGAAAGTGATCAGTTTTCACCAGGAATTGTTCAACTATTCAGGGATTTCCAAAACAGTTCTGTACAAATTAAATCCCACTTCAGTAAGACCTCCACATTCACATTGATTGTCTGTGTGTACCTGGGGGCGCGTCTTAACCCATATGTTGAAATCAAACAAAAATGTCCAAACACTTCCATGCTCCACTTAGACGTTCCTACTCATTCACCTCACACACACACACAATATTATATGGTTGGTCTCTCACTGCCATAATCATGTACAAACACTATGTTATCGTTAATAGACCAATTTCCAATCAGTACATTTGATAGCTATTATACAGTAGATTATTTCTGTTAACCATTATCTATTGTCTCCCTTAATTAACACACATACACACGTATTTGACTTCCATTTTTCCTAAAAGCAAGCACTATATTCAAACCTCATATAATAGTTTTCCATTAAGTGGAATTTACCTTACTGTAAACTAACCAATCCCAGAGGTTCTTTCCAGTAATCCTATCAGTTTAACCTTTGCATTAGTTTAGTCAAATGCAAAACTATTAGTTAACATATGTTGGACCTTCAAAAGATTGGTGCTGTCTTAGCAGCTTGATTGTCGAACAATAGTAATGTTTTATTCATACCTTTACTTTTAAACATCCCACTAATAACTTGCTTCCAACCACTTATCTTTTTGCTAACGTTTGTTACCAGTTTAAGTCTTTAAATTTGTTAAATATAGTTAAAACAAAGCTATTCCTGCTTTTTACAGGGAGGCACTTTAATTAGTTATTATATCCTCCTTCACTGTAGACAACATTACTTACGCATTTATTTCGAATTAGAAAAGTCGCATGGTTCTTAGTGCTTTACCAAAGCCATAACTCCTCGTTTTTCTGCTCTACCACATAGCATAATATTTTATCAACATTGAACGTCAAATCTAAACTTTTAGCGATGGTTCGAATGTGACGAAATACAACGTTAATATCCACTTTAAACTTAATATCCACTAATGAACTAGTTGTTTCAAACTTTCTAAATCATAATTCCTACTATTTTTCCCACACGGAGGTCAAACACCTAAGCTAACTCATTTAGCTAACGTTATTTCTAGATACAAGAAAATACATCTTCAATTTACTCACCTCACAAGGCTAGTTAAGTTCCTAACTTATCATTTAAACACGTCGAATTCTGTTATTTCCCATTAATTTACTTACCCCAACAATATCCAAACCAAATAGCATTCGTGAAATTATTCTGCACTCTGGTGTATCCAACCTAGTGCTTAAATAGCCTTCCCGTTTTACACGATCCATTTACTTTCCCCAACAATATTCCCCCTCTCCTTTGGTTTGTTTTTGCAATTGAGGTGATTATGTCCCTTTATACCACAATGTTTACATGGGGCCTTGTACTCCCTAGCAAAATGTCCACTTTTCTGACAATTATAAAATGTTATGTTATTCTTCCTCTCTGTCACGCCCTGACCTGTTGGAGCCTTTTTATGTCTCATTTTGGTTTGGTCAGGGTGTGATTTGGGGTGGGCATTCTATGTTATAGTTTTTGTATTTCTTTGTTTCGGCTGAGTGTGGCTCTCAATCAGGGACAGCTGTCTATCGTTGTCTCTGATTGGGAACCACACATAAGCAGCTACTTTTTCCCTCCTTTTGGTGTGCGAGGTTGACACTGTTATTGTGTGGATGCGGTTGGTGCTACACTTATTTGATCTTCGGTCATTGTTTTTGTTGAGTGAGTAACAATAAATATGTTTAACTCAACCTGGTACGCTGCGCCTTGGTCCGTCAATGAAGATCGTGACACTCTCTTCCTCTGACGTCACCTTTCTTACTGACCTAGTCCTGTCCTCTGTATTTTCCTCCCGCGGCTCTGTCTTCTAGGACTGCCATTAGAAATGTATCTTTCCTGTATTCTTTCTTTTTGCAATTGTGACATTTAAATTCTCCCTTTCTTGCCTGCCTCCGGAGCGCCGAGAGAACTGGCAATCTGATCTGTACTATCCATATCTGGCTTGGTTCTACCTTTTCTTTTAAACTTAATTCTAGCATTTTTTCTACATCTAGATGTCTATCAAATCCATATTTCTTTCTCCATTTTGGACCAAAATAAATGTTTTATCTTTTAACTCCATATAGCGCTCATCTCAAGCAATTTCGGGAACCTCTTGAGGATTTACTGCCCATTGTTGATATTACAAATATATTTTGATAGTCTCCTCACAGACGCTTAGGTTGTGTTTATACACATTTAAATACTCGCTTGATTATTCTATAACCCCCATCCTATGTGGATATTGTTAGATGTGCTTCTTGAGCTTCATATTGTTTCCACATCTACTTATTTTATCTCCCCTCTTAATGGTCAACCTTATCCCTATGTGTTTCACACGTAATGTGTATGTCACTACCCCCTATGTGTGTGTGCTAGGCTGACCCTCTATGTTCCCAATATGGGTATCTATATTAGTCTCCATGATCTATGTGTGTGGTTCCTAACGTTATCAAATTACTCTAATTATGGTTCTATATAATATTCCCACAGCCTATGTGATATGTAATCTACTATGTGGGATTCTCCGGTCTGGAAACTTTATCTATAGAGGTGACTTTAAATCGGACATTAGGTCTCACCCGTTTACAACTATAAGCTATTTTCCAGGGGTCTTCTTGTAACCCTAGTTAACTGCCTATTTTTCTGTTGTTTCTTGGGACTCGGTTGACGTTAATATCTTCTATTTCCCACCACTATATTAAGTTCCGGAAGCTTTATCTATAGAGGTGACTTTCAATCGGACATTAGGTCTCACCCGTTTACAACTATAAGCTATTTTCCAGGGGTCTTCTTGTAACCCTAGTTAATCGCCTATTTTTCTGTTGTTTCTTGGGACTCAGTTGACGTTAATATCTTCTATCTCTCATCTCTATTTTAGGCTTCCCTCTCCTCCTTTTTTGGACTTTAATAACCCGTGTGGCCATCAAGGCCGGCGGTCTATTAAGTTCCTGCGTTAATAACCCGTATGGACTACAAATTAAATCCCACATCTAAGTGAGACACACATCAGTCCGGATCTATTAAGTTCCTGCGTTAATAACCCGTATGGACTACAAATTAAATCCCACATCTAAGTGAGACACATCAGTCCGGATCTATTAAGCTAGTTTTATTTGTGGCAGCGCCTTACCTCAGGTCATTTCGGACCTGATAACTTGCGATCGTTTAAAGTTAACTTACTGGTGAATCTGATTAGAATGACAAAGCTCCTATTATTGCTAAATCCTAAGCATTTTAGAATATCAATTCAAAGATATTTTAATCATTCCCCCCAAATTCGTGAATAAAAGATTTACTGACCTGTCTTGTAGACTGGGAAAAGCAATGTCGGTTGGATCTCGTCACTGTCTCTATCGTGTTACAGTCTACCACCGACCTGAATAAAACCTCAATTCAGAGGTCAGGTCTTTATTTCACGGATCTCTGATCCGCCCGTGCACGGTTTTCGGTGTCCCCTGGAACCAGACAGAAACAGGTATTGAGATCCGGCTCGAAGGACCAAATTGTTATAGAAATTTTGTTCTCAATGTTCACAAACTGAACATCAATTAAACAAACTCTGTCTGTTACCCAGTAGTTGTAAGATACTGGTTGAAATAAGACAGACAGAAGCCCAGAATACAATGGTCAAGTGTAAATGGTTTAATTCAGGAGAGCTCTCCGCTCTAAAAGGTGTACACAGTCTTTTATATGGTACAATGTTGAAACACAAAGATGCAAAATTCCCACCTCTCCCCCCACCCTCTCCAAGAACATAGTCTATTCCCACAGCCTTATCACAATCTTTGCAAATAAGTCAAACTTGGGAGGTGTTGGGAGGTTCTTCTCAAGGACGGGCCTCTCGCATGTGTCTGGTAGAATCAAAGAATTCTTTGTTCTCACAAATGAAGTCATACTTCTGCACACCAAGTTAATATCTAGGCACACACACACATTAATTGGACTACCATTTGTCTTGTAACCCTATACAAAATTGCATACATTTTCAGAATGGAATATTCTTAGTATTAAGTACAAACATTTAGTCATCAAAACATAAAATCTATAACAATAACAAAGGGTCTGAATACGTACAGTACCGGTCAAACGTTTTAGAACACCTACTCATTCAGGGGGTTTTCCTTATTTTTACTATTTTCTACATTGTAAAATAATAGTGAAGACATCAAAACTATGAAATAACTCATAGGGAATCATGTAGTAACCAAATCAAATCAAAATATATTTTATTTTTGAGATTCTTCAAATAGCCACCCTTTGCCTTGATGACAGCTTTGCACACTCTTGGCATTCTCTCAACCAGCTTCACCTGGAATGCTTCTCCAACAGTCTTGAAGGAGTTCCCACATATGCTGAGCACTTGTTGGCAGTTGATGTTGAGATATGTCTGTTACTTGAACTCTGTGATGCATTTATTTGTGCTGCAATTTCTGAGGCTGGTAAATCTAATGAGTTTATCCTCTGCAGCAGAGGTAACTCGGAGTCTTCCGTTCCTGTGGCGGTCCTCATGAGAGCCAAATAAATTAATTCCAGGTGACCTCATGATGCTGGTTGAGAGAATGTCAAGAGTGTGCAAAACTGTCATCAAGGCAAAGGGTGGCTATTTGAAGAATCTCAAATATAAAATATATTTTGATTTGTTTAACACTTTTTTGGTTACTACATGATTCCATATGTGTTATTTCATGGTTTTGATGTCTTCACTATTATTTTCCAATGTAGAAATAGTAAAATAAAGAACCTGCTGTACTATTAGTCCTGTGAGATACATTATATGGTGGATTTTATGTTTCTGTGTGTTAATGTACTGTATATTTGAGGTGTATGTGTTTTTTTATATTTTATTTTTTTAGTTTACAAACTTTTCCAATTAAAAAAATTAAAGGTGTGAACTGGGAAGAAAATTGTGTTACGAGGGAGTTGAGTTATTGACTAAACTGGTGGGGGTTGGGCGTGCAGGCAGCTACGGCTGGCTGGTCGGTCTGAATGAAATTTGATATAGAGGATGTCTTAATAAAGACAATCAAAAGTCTTTACTTTTTTCAAGGGTTGTTCATTTGTTAGGCTCTCGGTTAAAGGTGCAACACAATATTTATTATTGAATTACCTTTGATCTAGTTCAGTCTTATTTATCACGTACGCATTTTGTATAATGATCTCTTACCTAGCTTGATGACTGTGGGTATTTTTACTTACTTTTTTGTTCTAAATGGAGACGGCATATTGGATTGTGTAGAAATCTTTCAATTACCTTTTGATGCTCTACAAATTCTGGGGGAGGACCCCCAGACACTCTGCCAGGTTAGGGAACTTTTAGGGAACTCGTACACTTCTGTAAGCGTCATTGAAACTACAACATGATAAATGTTCGACCTTAACATACAACTATACAACAGAACAGATGAATAGGAATGACATTTACTTTCATTGGTGGCTAAAAATAACTATCTGAAAGCCACACCACTACTAAACTACACCTCCAGTGTTCTGATCTCAATAACCCATCACCGACAACCCAGCACCCAGCATCAATAACCCAACAGTTTTTAAAGAGAACAACTCAACTAAGTGACCCATCGCCTGCAAGCCAGCAGTTGGGTCAACCAAACAACCCAGTATGTTTAAGAGTGTAGAGGGGCAAAGCTATTGAGGTGTTGTGAAAACATAAGTGTGCAGTTTGGGCTCCATCTGTGGCAAATGCTCAGTCAAAATAGAGCAGAAAACACAGCAGCATTCTACTTAAGATATTACAATGTTAAGAGACTGATTCATGATCTCTCACTTTGACTTTTTAATCTGAAGCAAGCTTTCTTTTATTCATGGCCTTGAAGAATTCCCAGGAAAATTGCATTAGGCCTACATAGCCTATCCAATCACTACACTTGTTACTATCTGTAATGAATATGTTTATTTATTTGAGGAATGTATCTTTAAATGTGAACAACATCAAAATATTATTGTCTTATTTTACCCTTTCGACTAACTGAAAGGTGAACTCACTGTCAAACTTCCAACGACTCTCCCCAAACGTCTGTCAAAGTGCCAGCATGGAAATACTTAGAGGGAACAATTAGAATATTTAATATTTGACCTTCAGGTTGGTTTTTGGAGCAAAGTAAAAAGAAGCACTTTAACAAGCTCAAAGATCACCAAGTTTTTGGCAGTATGTTTTATTATCTATTTCACAATGTTAATGCCAGTTACAAGAGCAACAACAGTTAAACGGTCGGTGAAGATATCTAATCATCTACCTGAGGGGACACATCCAAAGACATAAAAACATGTTTTCCTAAAGTAATACATTCTAATAAAAAAAAAATGTATTCAAGAATCGAACATAAGTTTCTGTTACACTTTATGATTAAAACCTTTAAAATGCATGTAGCAGTATTCCAATAAGCCATGTGTTGTGTAACAGTATGTGTATTTCTCAGCACCAGTATATCTTACAAGACTCTTTTGGATGTCAGGAGAAAGACCAAGGTCAAGGGTTGAAATGGGGACCTTTTTTATCCTCTTATCTTATCCCAACATGCAGTTAAAAGCTATCAAACATACTCTGTCCACTTGTGACAACCAGCCCCATTGCGGGTTTGGATGTCACACAGTATGGGGTTGGTTGTCACAATATTTGCTAGTAGCTTATTCCTTTCTTTGATCAAACAATATTTCTAACAAAATTCAGCATTTTATGCAGTGAGGATAACGTGACATTTTCAGTGAATTTGTGTGTGTGTATGCGTGCTTGCACATGCGTGTGTGGGTGTATGACAGAAAAAATATGTGTTTGAGCGAAAAGCAACAAAGGGAACTCTTTATATCACAAGAACAAAATAGCTTGCGATTTATTGTATACTGGGGGTGGCAATGTTGAAAGTGACAACCAACCCCATGTTCCATGTGACAACCAACTACACCACCGTCCAATGCTAATTAAGATGTTAGTTACCACATGGCTTTACCTAGGAATTTAAATATCTCTCCCTTTCCTCTTTTCAATAAACATCATTGTTCATGGATACTCCGATAATTCAAACACTTACAAAGAAAATGTCATACATTTTTTAACTTTCACCTATGAAAAACACACAAATTCCTCTCACCACAATGCTTTGTCATGTTGACATAAATTGTCCAGGTGGATGAGTTCTTTCAAATGCATACATTTTAACCTTCAAATTATTACACAGCGCCATTTCAATTGGGAGTAATTAGCACTGTGACAACCAGTCTCCCCTATATCATTTGAGTTTCATTCCTTTGCCTAGGGCATCTGTAAGGTCATCTGTGTCTGGAGAGTGCACCTCGACTCTCCTTGGCTCTTCAGCCTTCCTGCCTTTTTTGTCTTCAGTTGCGAGGAATTCCAAAATCTCAGAGGCATCATCAACTCTCCTCTTATCAGCCTGACACCACTCTGCTATCTGCTTCAGTATCTTCCCAGCCTTATTCCTGTGCCAACTCTCAATCGGAATCTGGTAGGCCTTTTTGAACTGGGTCACAGCATCATAAATGTATTGTTTCTTGTAGTACAGAAACTTTCCGAAGACGCTGTAGCATTGCTGCTTGTCTGAGTCACTAAGGGACTCATCTTTCACCAGGTTGGTGAAGATCTTCATCGCCTTCTCCAGCTGGTAGTTTCCTCCGTAAGCCTCAGCCAGGTTCAACCTGAATTGGAAGTTGGATGGCTTCAGTTCCACAGCTATGGAGAAGTGATGGATGCAGAGCTCCATCTTCTCTTTTATCTGGCCTTCGTTAACCCATCTCCCATTCCTCTTCTGCTCAGACATCTGGATGAACTGCTGTTTGTGACACAGGCCGATTTGGTAATTCATGAAGGGGGAGTTTACAGACAGTTTGAGAGCTTTCTCCAAAACCTCCAGAGACTCATTGATGTCCGTGTATCTGAAATACTCAGACAAGTAACGTGTGATGTGAGGCACGTCAGGAGACAGTCTGAGGGCCTCTTTGATGAGTTTCATGGACTCATGTCCACTTTCGTTTTGAATCTTCAGGGCTAGCAGGACCATAACTTCAGTGTTATCGGGCTCTAAGGATAAGGCTTTCCTTAGCTGAGTGGCACCTTCAGTATGCGCCAACCTCTCTGTTCCATCTGTGGCCAACCACTCCAACCTGTACAGGACCATGGCATAGCCCACGTTGAAGGATGCATTGTCTGGATCTCCCTTAAGAGCTTTCTGAAAGCTCTCGTTTGCCCCCTTGTAAAATAGCCCCCCAAGCCTTAGAAAACTCCAAGCCTTCTCACCATGTATTGAAGGTAAGCTGCCTTGAATAGCAGTCGTAAAACCCTTATTGATGTTTTCTAGCTTTCCAATGTAGGTATCCACATCATTCATGTTCCCTGAGTAATAGTGAACCCATGCAAAGTTAGCATAGGTTACCAGTAACTCTGTATCATCCTGTCTATTCTTCAATGACCTCTCAGCCTTGTGAAGATACTCAAGAGCACTAGCATTGTTTTCCTCCAGGTAGCTCAGAAAGGCTAGTAAGTTGAAATATGTGGCATGGTTCGGAGTGCAGACCTTCATGATGCGGTCCAGAAGTTTTTCAGGGAGGATGTCCAGTTCCTTAATGTTAGCCTTTTCTATTCCCCATGTAAAGTGACACTCAAGTGCTTTCAGCTTCACTTCCATATCTGTTGTGACAGAAGCACTATGAGAAGAAAAAAAATATGCCCATTAGTATTTGTTATTATAATATTATTATTAGCCCATCATTGTTGTCTTTGTTACCAGCCAAAACCATCCTCATCAACAAAACCATCCTAATAATCATCACAACAGCATTGTTTTTTGTGTGTTTTTCTTTTAGGGTGGAATCAGCTTTAATATTGCAGATTGAGTGTAGCTTCCATCAATGTAATCCTGCATGTATTGTTTTGTTAATATATATATAAAACATATATACAGTGCATTCAGTTTAAAAAAAAGTAAATACCTTATTTACAGAAGTATTCAGACCCTTTGCTATGAGACTAAGCAATCAGAGGAGAAGGACCTTGGCCAAGTTGTATCCAAGATGGCGTAGCAGTGCAGACGTGTTTTTGTTCGTCCCCTCGTGTACTTTTGTATTTTTCGTCTTTTTTGTATATATTTCAAATTTATTTTCAGTCTCTTTTCCATTTTTTATATTAAATATACATTCCGGTAACCTGTCTCACCCAATGTGTTACGGAACCGCTTTTTTTAAAACCTTTTTAGACAGAACTCCATCAGAAGCTAGCCAGCTAATTAGCTACTAGATATTCAGTCACTGTTAGCGACTGCTAGCGGCATTTACCTTCTGCACAGACAGCAGCCCTTTTTAGCCTGGATAATTGTTATGGATTATATGTTTAATGACTAAATGTTTGTATGTTTAAGAAAATACTAAGAATATTCCATTCTGAAAATGTATGCAATAGAGATAGGGTTAGAAGACAAATGGTAATCCAATTAATGTGTGTGTGTCTAGAAATGTATATTGTGTGGAGAGTGGAACAAGATGGTACACCTTGCCAGAAGGAGTCTGTGAGAACAAATAATTCTTTGTGAAACTAGATTGTAGGAGAAGAGGCCTTCTCGACCTTGGGAAGGGAGGAACTGATAGGATGTCTGGAATTGACCTATGTTGCAAGATGGTGTTATGCCGAGGGATGTACTGTGGGAAAATATTATTTCCTAGAGAGGGTGGGGCATTTGTATCTTTTGTATTCAACTTGTACAATATGAAAAGAAATGCAGAATTCTCATGAATAAATAACCTGACCAAAATTGCCGATATGGGACTTTGTCTAATTTGTCATTAACTAGAGCTTTACAACCTCTAGGAATTATTCAAAGCCTGATTGATAGTTTATGTCAACAATTGAGAACAGAATTCTCATGACAATAATACTCGCCAGCCTGCCACCATCGGACTGTTTCTCCACTACAACGCCGGATCCCTGCCGTAAACCCTGGACCACTACACCTGATCTCCACAGCTAGCTAGCTGCCACCGAGTGACCCAGCCCTGAACCAGGCCCACCTCCCGGCCTCCTCCCAAACAGGGCTAGAACTCACTACTCCACCGGTTCCTTGCCGTAAGCTCTCGACCCTGGCACCGGATTCATCGCTGCTACCGAGTGGCTATAGTGGCTAATGCCCCTGCCCCGAAGCTAGCTCCAGCTAGCCGCGAGCCAGGCGCATCTCCCAGCTAGCAAAGGAAAGTACCACAACAACAACAATACCTCTCTCGCCATCTGCCTTGGACCCCTCTCGATACAACGCCCCGTCGTACCACCTCGACTGGTCTGCCGACGAATACTCCATCCGCTGTGCCTGCAACCGGCCTCTGTCGGACGTCGGAGCAGACGATTCTACCAACCCCGGCCGGCTAACTCTAACTCTTAACTTTAAACGCCATGTCTCCTGCGTGCCGGCGTAGTAACGTCTACCTCGCGGCTTCCCTGTCCTATCTATTGCTGTTCACTGGGCCCTATGATCACTCGGCTACATAGCTGATGCCTGCTGGACTATTCATTAATCATGGTACTCCATTCTGTTTATTTTTTGTTTATCTGTCAGCCCCAGCCGCTACTCAGGCCCTGTGTGTAGCTAACCAACCCTCTTTGCCCATTCATCGCCAGTTTACCTGTTGTTGTTGTCTTAGCTGATTAGCTGTTGTGGTCTTACCCGTTGTTGTCTTAGCTAGCTCTCCCAATCAACACCTGTGTTTGCTTTATGCCTCGCTTTATGTCTCTCTCAAATGTCAATATGTCCTGTTTACTGTTGTTTAGGATAGTTATCATTGTTTTAGTTTACAGTGGAGCCCCTAGGCCCACTCTACATGCCTCAGATTCCTCCTTTGTTCCACCTCCCACACATGCAGTGACCTCACCCAGTATTACCAGCACCTCCAGAGATGCAACCACTCTTATCACTCGGTGTCTGGGCCTACCTCCATTGTACTCTCACCCCACCATACCCCTGTCTGCACATTATACCCTGAATCTATTCTACAACACCCAGAAATCTGCTCCTTTTATTCTCTGTCCCCAACGCACTAGACGACCTGTTCTGATAGCCTTTAGCCGTACCCTTATCCTACTCCTCCTCTGTTCCTCAGGTGATGTAGAGGTAAACCCAGGCCCTGTGTGTCCCCAGGCACTGTCATTTGTTGACTTCTGTAATCAAAAAAGCCTTGGTTTCATGCATGTTGACATCAGAAGCCTCCTCCCTAAGTTTGTTTTACTCACTGCTTTAGCACACTCCGCCAACCCTGATGTCCTTGCCATGTCTGAATCCTGGCTTAGGAAGGCCACCAAAAATTCTGAGATTTCCATACCCAACTACAACATTTTCCGCCAAGATAGAACTGCCAAAGGGGGAGGAGTTGCAATCTATTGGAGAGATAGCCTGCAAAGTTCTGTCATACTTTCCAGGTCTATGCCCAAACAGTTCGACCTTATAATTCTAAAAATGAATCTCTCCAGAAATAAGTCTCTCACTGTTGCCGCCTGCTATAGACCCCCCTCAGCTCCCAGCTGTGCCCTGGACACCATATGTGAATTGATTGCCCCCCATCTATCTTCAGAGTTTGTTCTGTTAGGTGACCTAAACTGGGATATGTTTAACACCCTGGCAGTCCTACAATCTAAGCTAGATGCCCTCAATCTCACACAAATCATCAAGGAACCCACCAGGTACAATCCTAAATCTGTAAACATGTTCACCCTCATTATCCTGACCAACTTGCCCTCCAAATACAACTCCGCTGTTTTCAATCAGGATCTCAGCGACCACTGCCTCATTGCCTGCATCCACTATGGGCCCGCTGTCAAACGACCACCCCTTATCACTGTCAAACGCTCCCTAAAACACTTCTGCGAGCAGGCCTTTCTAATCGACCTGGCCTGGGTATCCTGGCAGGATATTGACCTCATTCCGTCAGTCGAGGATGCCTGGTCGTTCTTTAAAAGCAACTTCCTCACCATCTTAAATAAGCATGCAAAAAGATGTAGAACTAAGAACAGATACAGCCCTTGGTTCACTCCAGACCTGACTGCCCTTGACCAGCACAAGAACATCCTGGGGCGGACTGCTATAGCATCGAATAGTCCCTGTGATATGCAACTGTTCAGGGAAGTCAGGAACCAATACACGCAGTCAGTCAGGAAAGCAAAGACTAGCTTTTTCAAACAGAAATTTGCATCCTGTAGCTCTAACTCCAAAAAGTTTTGGGATACTGTCAAGTCCATGGAGAACAATAGCACCTCCTCCCAGCTGCCCACTGAACTGAGGCTAGGTAACACCACTGATAAATCCAGGATAATCGAAAATTTCAACAAGCATTTCTCTACGGCTGACGATGCTTTCCTCCTGGCTACCCCAACCCCGGCCATCAGCTCCCCCCGCAGCTACTTGTCCGAGCCTCCCCAGCTTCTCCTTCACCCAAATCCAGATAGCAGATGTTCTGAAAGAGCTACAAAACCTGGACCTGTACAAATCAGCTGGGCTAGATAATCTGGACCCTCTCTTTTTAAAACTATCTGCCGCCATTGTTGCAACTCCTATTACCAGTCTGCTCAACCTCTCTTTCGTGTTGTCCGAGATCCCAAAAGATTGGAAAGCTGCCGCGGTCTTGACACTCTTGACCCAAATTGCTACAGACATATATCCATCCTGCCCTGCCTCTCTAAAGTCTTCGAAGCCTAGTTAATAAACAGATCATTGACCAATTCGAATCCCACCGTACCTTCTCCGCTGTGCAATACGGTTTCCGAGCTGGTCACGGGTGCAGCTCAGCCACGCTCAAGGTACCAAACGATATCATAACCGCCATCGATAAAAGACAGTACTGTGCAGCCGTCTTCATCGACCTGGCCAAGGCTTTCGACTCTGTCAATCACCGTATTCTTATCGGCAGACTCAATAGTCTTGGTTTCTCAGATGACTGCCTCGCCTGGTTCACCAACTTCAGTGTGTTAAATTGGAGGGCCTGTTGTCCGGACCTCTGGCAGTCTCTATGGGGGTTCCACAGGGTTCAATTCTCTGGCTGACTCTTTTCTCTGTATATATCAATGATGTCGCTCTTGCTGCGGGTGATTCCCTGATCCACCTCCTATGCAGACGACACCATTCTGTATACTTCTGTCCCTTCCTTGGACACTGTGTTAACTAACCTCCAAACGAGCTTCAATGCCATACAACACTCCTTCCGTGGCCTCCAACTGCTCTTAAACGCTAGTAAAACCAAACGCATGCTTTTCAACCGTTCACTGCCTGCACCCGCCGCCTGACTAGCATCACTACCCTGGACGGCTCTGACCTAGAATATGTGGACTACAAATACCTAGGTGTCTGGCTAGACTGTAAACTCTCCATCCAGACTCACATTAAACATCTCCAATCCAAAATCAAATCTAGAATCGGCTTTCTATTTCGCAACAAAGCCTCTTTCACTCACGCCGCCAAACTTTCCCTAGTAAAACTGACTATCCTACCGATCCTCGACTTCGGCGATGTCATCTACAAAACAGCTTCCAATACTCTACTCAGTAAACTGGATGCAATCTATCACAGTGCCATCCGCTTTGTCACCAAAGCCCCATATACCACCCACCACTGCGACCTGTATGTTCTAGTCGGCTGGCCCTCGCTACATATTCGTCGCCAGACCCACTGGCTCCAGGTCATCTACAAGTCCCTGCTAGCTAAAGCCCCGCCTTATCTCAGCTCGCTGGTAACCATAGCAGCACCCACCCGTAGCACGCGCTCCAGCAGGTATATCTCACTGGTCACCCCCAAAGCCAATTCCTCCTTTGGCCGCCTTTCCTTCCAGTTCTCTGCTGCCAATGACTGGAACGAACTACAAAAATCACTGAAACTGGAGACACTTATCTCCCTCACTAGCTTTAAGCACCAGCTGTCAGAGCAGCTCACAGATCACTGCATCTGTACATAGCCCATCTGTTAATAGCCCAACCAACTACCTCCTCCCCTACCATTTTCATTTATTTTTCTTGCTCCTTTACACCCCAGTATTTCTACTTTGCACATTCATCTACTGCACATCTACCATTCCAGTGTTAAATTTGCTATATTGTAATTACTTCACCACCATGGCCTATTAATTGCCTTACGTTCCTTATCTTACCTCATTTGCACACAATGTATATAGATGTTTTTTTACTTCTGTATTATTGACTGTATGTTTGTTTACTCCAATGTGTAACTCTGTGTTGTTGTATGTGTCGAACTGCTTTGCTTTATCTTGGCCAGGTCGCAGTTGTAAATGAGAACTTGTTCTCAACTTGCCTACCTGATTAAATAAAGGTGAAATAAAAAAATAAAAACAATTGGTCAGGGAGATGACCAAGAACCTGATGGTCACTCTGACAGACCTCCAGAGTTCCTCTGTGAAGATGGGAGAACCTTCCAGAAGGACAACCATCTCTGCAGTACTCCACCAATCAGGCTTTTATGGTAGAGTGGCCAGACGGAAGCCACTCATCAGTAAAACGCACATGACAGCCCACTTGATGTTGCCAAAAATAATCTAAAGGACTTTCAGACTATGAGAAACAAAATTCTCTGGTCTGATGAAACCAAGATGAAACTTTTTTGTCTGAATGCCAAGCGTCATGTCTGGAGGAAACCTGGCACCATCCCTATGGTGAAGGATGGTGGTGGCAGCATCATGCTTTGTGGATGTTTTTCTGCAGCAGGGACTGGGAGACTAGTAAGGATGGAGGGAAAGATGAAAAGAGCAAAGTACAGAGAGATCCTTGATGAATACCTTCTCCAGAGCGCTCTGGACCTCAGACTAGGGTGAAGGTTCACCTTCCAACAGAACAACAACCCTAAGCACACAGCCAAGACAACACAGGAGTGGCTTCAGGACAAGTCTCTGTATATCGTTGAGTGGCCAAGCAAGAGCCCGGACTTGAACCTGATGGAACATCTCTGGAGAGACCTTCTTTTTTATGAATTAGCAAAAATGGATAAAAACCTGTTTTTGCTTTGTCATTATGGAGTATTGTGTTTAGATTAATGAGAGAAAAAACATTTAATCCATTTTAGAATAAGGCTGTAACATAACCAGTGGTGTAAATTACTTAAGTAAAAATACTTGAAAGTACTACTTAAGTAGTTTTTTGGGGTATCTGTACTTTACTTTACTATTAATATGTTTTGCTGCATACATTTCCTGACACCGAAAAGTACTAGTTACTTTTTGAATGCTTATCAGGACAGGAAAATTGTCTAATTCACACACGTATTATAAGAACATCCCTGGTCATCCCTACTGCCTCTGAGCGTCACGTTTCAATGGAGGAGTGGATGCTGTCATTTCTGATTATAACGCGTGAACCAAATGGAGATTTATGTATAAAATACATTACTTTTTCTAACAAAAGAACCATGGATTGTCTTCGTTGGACACTTAGGATGACCTCAGCAGATGTTCTTCAACAGGTAATTGATTTGTTTTCGCTGTGAAATGTGTTATGTGTGTGCCATGATGGCTAATGGATTCATGGCTATGGGAAAAATATGTGAGGTGCTACCCTCAAACAATCAAATGTGCTGCTTTCGCCGTAAAGCCTTTTTGAAATCTGACAACGCTGTGATATTGCCAAGAAACAGAGCTTTTGATGAGTATGGAACACTTGTATATTGGTGGATGTTTAATAATTCAACTTTTGGATTTTGAATTTGGTGCCTTGCATTTCACCTGGTAGTGTCGGGATTGGGGCGCTAGCGCCCCAGCAATCCCTGAGAGGTTAAGTACATTAGAGAGAGAGAGATTATGTATGTGCCTGTCATTCAATTATGTTATAATTTCCGTAAAATTCTTACCTCATTTTACAGTCAATGGCAGAGAAGACAGGCTACAGTATTGAGATGATAAAAATCAGAGACACTATCCACTTCCTGTGATATCAAAGCTTTTCATTTAGCAGAAAGGAAAACGAAACTTATGCGTGCTTGCCAACAAGCCGTGAATGAAGAAGAACAGTACCATCAACAACTGAATCTAAACTTACCTAGAATGTGCACGCACCATCCTAACGGCATGCATCATTCTCATGACTCGTTTTAACTAATTGATGGCGATTTGCACTAGTTGTTACACTCAAAGAAATGCTGTGTTATAAATAACCCAATTTGGGTTTTTGGTAACCCAGCAGCAGGTAAATATTGGACAGAACACACGCTGGATAATTTTGACTCAGCCAGTTGGGTTGTGTGAATAACCCAGTGTGAATAACCCAGTTGTTGGGATCAGGGGTGCAACGACCCCCTATAATCTGGGTCTTTCTTTCCTGTGGCGGTCCTCATGAGAACCAGTTTCATCATAGCACTTGGTTTTTCCACTGCACTTGAAGAAACTTTAAAAGTTCTTGATATTTTCTGTATTGACTGACCATGTCTTAAGGTAATGATGGACTGTCATTTGTCTTTGCTTATTTTAGCTGTTCTTGCCATAATATGGACTTGGTATTTTACCAAATAGCGCTGTCTTCTGTATACCCCTACCTTGTTACAACACAACTGATTGGCTCAAACGCATTAAGAAGGAAAGAAATTCAACAAATGAACTTTTAACAAGGCACACCTGTTAATTGAAAAGAATTCCAGGTGACTAACTCATGAAGCTGGTTGAGCGAATGCCAGAGTGTGCAAAATTGTCTTCAAGCAAAGGGTGGCTACTTCGAAGATTCTCAAATCTCAAATATATTTTGATTTGTTTAACACTTTTTTGGTTACTACATGATTCCATTTGTGTTATTTCATAGTTTTGATGTAGAAAATAGTAAAATAAAGAAAAACCCTTGAATGAGTAGGTGTGTCCAAACTTTTGACTGGTACTGTATGTAAATAAGTACCAATCAATATATATAAAATATATATATTCCTTTATTATTTTCCCCTAACCTTACCACCCTCCCCTAATTGGGGTAAACTAATGGACAACAACACGTAGGTTTCTACTTCCAGCTTATACATACAGTGGGGCAAAAAAGTATTTAGTCAGCCACCAATTGTGCATGTTCTCTCACTTAAAAAGATGAGAGAGGCCTGTAATTTTCATCATAGGTACACTTCAACTATGACAGACAAAATGAGGAAAAGAAATCCAGAAAATCACATTGTAGGATTTTTAATGAATTTATTTGCAAATTATGGTGGAAAATAAGTATTTGGTCAATAACAAAAGTTTATCTCAATACTTTGTTATATACCCTTTGTTGGCAATGACAGAGGTCAAGGTTTTCACACACTGTTGCTGGTATTTTGGCCCATTCCTCCATGCAGATCTCCTCTAGAGCAGTGATGTTTTGGGGCTGTCGCTGGGCAACACGGACTTTCAACTCCCTCCAAAGATTTTCTATGGGGTTGAGATCTGGAGACTGGCTAGGCCACTCCAGGACCTTGAAATGCTTCTACGAAGCCACTCCTTCAGTTGCCGGGCAGTGTGTTTGGGATCATTGTCATGCTGAAAGACCCAGCCACGTTTCATCTTCAATGCCCTTGCTGATGGAAGGAGGTTTTCACTCAAAATCTCACGATACATGGCCCCATTCATTCTTTCCTTTACACGGATCAGTCAGTCCTGGTCCCTTTGCAGAAAAACAGCCCCAAAGCATGATGTTTCCACCCCCATGCTTCACAGTAGGTATGGTGTTCTTTGGATGCAACTCAGCATTCTTTGTCCTCCAAACCACGACGAGTTGAGTTTTTACCAAAAAGTTCTATTTTGGTTTCATCTGACCATATGACATTCTCCCAATCCTCATCTGGATCATCCAAATGCTCTCTAGCAAACTTCAGACGGGCCTGAACATGTACTGGCTTAAGCAGGGGGACACGTCTGGCACTGCAGGATTTGAGTCCCTGGCGGCGTAGTGTGTTACTGATGGTAGGCTTTGTTACTTTGGTCCCAGCTCTCTGCAGATCATTCACTAGGTCCCCGTGTGGTTCTGGGATTTTTGCTCACCGTTCTTGTGATCATTTTGACCCCACGGGGTGAGATCTTGCGTGGAGCCCCAGATCGAGGAAGATTATCAGTGGTCTTGTATGTCTTCCATTTCCTAATAATTGCTCCCACAGTTGATTTCTTCAAACCAAGCTGCTTACCTATTGCAGATTCAGTCTTCCCAACCTGGTGCAGGTCTACAATTTTGTTTCTGGTGTCCTTTGACAGCTCTTTGGTCTTGGCCATAGTGGAGTTTGGAGTGTGACTGTTTGAGGTTGTGGACAGGTGTCTTTTATACTGATAACAAGTTCAAACAGGTGCCATTAATACAGGTAACTAGTGGAGGACAGAGGAGCCCCTTAAAGAAGAAGTTACAGGTCTGTGAGAGCCAGAAATCTTGCTTGTTTGTATGTGACCAAATACTTATTTTCCATCATAATTTGCAAATAAATTCATTAAAAATCCTACAATGTGATTTTCTGCATTTTTTTTCCTCATTTTGTCTGTCATAGTTGAAATGTACCTATGATGAAAATTACAGGCCTCTCTCATCTTTTTAAGTGAGAGAACTTGCACAATTGGTGGCTGACTAAATACTTTTTTGCCCCACTGTACTATATACACTTTACGGACACAATATATTTTACAATAGTTATCTTTTGTTTGTTTTTCCTTCAGCTACCCACAACCCCTCTGATCTATCTCTGAAGACCATCCAGTTTGATTTCTATTCGCCATATATTTTTAACTGTGCTGTTGCACAAAAGATCTGAACCTATATACATTTTACGGACACAGTATATTTTACAATAGTTATCGAGGAGTTGCATTTTCTTTTTGGGTTTGGTTCTCCATGCTTACTTTCCAACATGTTTGGGTGTTGATTGTATTGGTAATATTGGTCGATACATTTCTCTAGCCTTATAATTTTTTTAGTGTTATCCAGATTGAAGGTTATTGCACACGAGTATGTGGAGTGAAGTGCTAATATTTAGTCAAATAAAAAAATATTGAATATTTTGTTTTTATCTTGAGGCGTTCTGCAGTGAAGTGTTCAGTCCGCCATAACCCCTCTCTCTTTTGCTCACTCCTAACACAACAGAATTGCTTA
Organism: Brachymystax lenok tsinlingensis; assembly: GCA_030435695.1. NCBI lineage: Eukaryota > Metazoa > Chordata > Actinopteri > Salmoniformes > Salmonidae > Brachymystax > Brachymystax lenok. The sequence continues at coordinate 13,852,297 of CM059780.1, read as the reverse complement.
TTATTGTGTTATATTAAGTACATTAGAGAGAGAGAGATTATGTATGTGCCTGTCATTCAATTATGTTATAATTTCCGTAAAATTCTTACCTCATTTTACAGTCAATGGCAGAGAAGACAGGCTACAGTATTGAGATGATAAAAATCAGAGACACTATCCACTTCCTGTGATATAAAAGCTTTTCATTTAGCAGAAAGGAAAACGAAACTTATGCGTGCTTTCCAACAAGCCGTGAATGAAGAAGAACAGTACCATCAACAACTGAATCTAAACTTACCTAGAATGTGCACGCACCATCCTAACGGCATGCATCATTCTCATGACTCGTTTTAACTAATTGATGGCGATTTGCACTAGTTGTTACACTCAAAGAAATGCTGTGTTAAAAATAACCCAATTTGGGTTTTTGGTAACCCAGCAGCAGGTAAATATTGGACAGGGGTGCAACACCCCCCCCCAATCTGAAATTGCATTTGTGTCCCGTCCAGTTTGATTGCATTTGTGTCCCGTCCAGTTTGATCAATAGAATGTGAGACAGAAATTGGCAACAGTACACTTTAGGACCATGCAGACACCTACAAGCAGTCCTGTAGGCTGTCTGGTGTGTGTAGCCAGCTGGATTTAGGACCGTGAGACACCACAGAGCGGCCTGACATTCTGTCTGGACCAGCACGGGAGAGTTGAGCATAGTTCAGTGTATATGTGAGCATAGTTCAGTGTGTATGTGTTGCGCTCTTTCATCACCAAGTTGTAAAAGGAAGCAGAGCAGAAATTAGCTGCTCTTTAGTTGACTGATGTAGCTGGCAAGGTAACTGCTGTTTAACTCAAAAGAAAACAACTATTTGCAGTGCTGAACTAGTATTGTTGCTGACATGTAACGCTAGGTAATGTTTTATCCATTCACCATTTAGGTGAATGAATAAGCTACGCTAGCAAGTAGTTACCACAGCCAGATCAGCTCTAGCCTCGAGTTATCTGTCAGATACTGCACAACAAACAATTAGTATTACTTTCTTAGCTACAGTATACATATCACACTGGCATACTTGTCGGAGTCGGCGCCCCTGATTCTAGTTTGTGAGCTAGACAGGCTACTGCCTGGGAAGGTCTCCCACTCAGAAGTACGAGATGGGGAGGGGGCGGGGGTAGGTTGACCTCAGGTCTCCCCACTGGAAGCCCGAGGTAGGGGGAGCGGGGGAATCTATCAAATAGCACACCTCTAACTTTGTACAGTACTAATGCAATTAGTAAAATCAGTCACACTACGAAATGCTACAAAATAAACCACACTTCATTCATAATACTGTGAATATATGGTTTCACAAACCGATTGTTGAATTTTTTTTCTGGTTTGTGCAAAATCGTTAAGAATAATAGAAAACCAGTCTGCACACCACCAAGGTCAATTGGTTTAGTCTTGACTCTTGATTGACAGTGTTGGGGGATGGGTAATGTACTGATGCTCGAGTGCCAAATCAACACAAATGGATAAGAAAAGGTCTAAGCCATCAGGTGCCCAGTTTAGGAAAAAAAGGAAAGAAGAAGAGGAGAAATGCACGAAAGATAAAGGTATGCAGCTATATCATCTCTTTATGGATATAATATTATGCATTGAATGAAATAGGATAGTATAACACTTATGTTTGTTAGCCTATGTTGCTATGTTGCTTGCTATGCTATTACACATACATAACATTGGATATCGTTTCACACAGTTTCATCATGATAATGTGTGTAGCCTGCAGCAAAACGATTACAACCTAACTAGCACATTATTGATGTGATCAACTTTCATTGAGGTGACATCATAAAAGTTTTCTGTGATTGGATTGACTAGGTCCTGAGCTCAGTAAGGGGAATTTCCAATGCTGTAGGCTAACTTAAAAGACGTCTATATTATGCTGATATTTTGTATCTTTTGTGAGACTTTTGGAGTGACTTATGCCTAGAATTATCCAAGGAGGTTGTATGGTTCATTTGGTTCCTATTCTGAAAGTTTGATAAATTGTGCATAATGACATGTATATTTAATTGTGCAACAAATGTATTTAGGGAGTCAGACTCATATACTGTATTTCAATGCAAATTCAGGGGCACTTCTGATGTCACGGCTTCCGCCAAAGTCGGTCCCTCACCTTTTTCGGGCGGTTTTCGGCGGTCGACGTCACCGGCCTTCTAGCCATCGCCTGTTTTTTTCGCCCGAAGTTGGTTGGTGAATTCTGAAAGAAACAGCCTCTTCTGCTTCTGCTGCAAACTCTTTTCTAAGAAGAAAATATATTTAGCAAACTCAGGACTGACAGACTGGAAACATGCAAGTTCTTTGCTGACTTCACATGACAGCAGTCCAGAACACCAAAACTGCATGAAAACATGGAAAGAACTGGCAATGAGGATCATTAAAGGGGAAACAATTGATAAGCACGAGATGCACTTATGGAGGCTGAGAGGATAAGATGGAGAGAGGTGTTGACACATCTGACTGCTATTTTGCGGTCTCTGGCAATTAGAAATCTGGCACTGTACACTCCATCAAATGAACTTTTCCTCAAAGAGGTTGAACTGATGGTACAATTTGATCCAGTCATGAAAGAGCACCTTAACCGTGTCCAAAAAGGGACCTCGAGTCACACCAACAGCTACTTTGGCCACCAAATACAGAATGAACTCATTGATTTGTTGAGCAGCAAGGTCATTTCAATAATGGTGATTGACATCAAGCTGGCAAAATTCTTCTCTATCATTCTAGATTGCACCTCAGATGTCAGCCACACTGAACAGTTGTCAGTCGTGATTAGAATTGTGTCACTGAAGGAGGAGCCCCACATAAAGGAACATTTTATGGGGGTTTTGGAGGCAGAGGAGTCCACGGGCAAACATTTGGCATCCCTGATTCTCTAAAGATTAGAGGAGTTAAACATTCCTTTTGAGGACTGCAGAGGACAGTCTTATGATAATGGGGCCAACATGAGAGGCAAAAGCAAAGGTGTCCAAGCCAGACCCCTGGAAATGAGTCCAAGAGCTCTATTTGTGCCATGTGGGGCTCACACATTGAACCTGGTTGTAGCTTATGCTACTAAACGTTCTGTCGACGCCACAGGTTACTTTGGCATCTTACATAAACTGTACACCTTGTTCTTAGCCTCCACACAGCGATGGGCCATCCTGAAAAAACATGTGGACATCATTGAAGATGTGGACTGAGACAAGGTGTCACGCCCTGATCTGTTTCACCTGTCTTGGTGATTGTCTCCACCCAACTCCAGGTGTCTCCTGATTTCCCCATTAGTCCCAAGTGTATTTATCCCTGTGTTTCATGTCTCTCTGTGCCAGTTCAGTCAACCAGCGTTTCTCCTAGCTCCTATTTTTCCCAGTCTCTGTTTTTTCCTAACCCTCCTGGTTTTGACCCTTGCCTGCTTTGACACCGAATCCGCCTGCCTGACCACTCTGCCTGTTCAGACCTCGAGCCTGCCTATCGCCTTGTACTGTTTGGACTCTGACCTGTTCACTGAACCCCTGCCTGTCCTGACCTTGAGCCTGCCTATCCCCTGGTAATGTTAGGACTTGGACCTGGTTTATGAACTCTCGTCTGTCCCTGACATGCCTTTTGCCTACCGCTTTTGGTACAATAAATATTGGAGCTCAACCATCTGCCTCCTGTGTCTACATTTGGGTCTCGCCTTGTGTCCTTATGCAAGGTGGGAGAGTAAAGCCACTGAGGTATCAGGCAGCAGCAGTGAGAGAGGTACTGATTGAGGTGAGGGATCAAACCAAAGACCCTGTGATAAAGATTGAGGCCAGTCCTTGTCAGAGGAGGTGGGATCATACTGCTTCAGCATCTGTATAGTGGTGTGGTATGACATCTTGAGCCAGATCCAACATGTGAACAAGCTGATGCAGTCTCCCAGTATGCATGTGGATGTTGCAGTCAGTTTTCTCAGAAAGACAGAGAGAGGTCTCAGCAACTACATGGCAACAGGCTTCATGACTGCACAAATGTCAGCCAAGGATACTTGCGAGGGTATGAATGTAGAGGCTGTTCTACAACAAAAAAAGGCTGAGGTCCACAAAGCGGCACTTTTCATACAAATCATTTGATGAGCCTTTGAGTGATGCCCTGAAGAAGCTGGAGGTGACATTTTTCAATGTCGTTGTTGATGCTGCAACCTCAGCCCTTCAGGAAAGATTTTCCACATTGGAAAACAGAACAATGTGAGGCCCTTAGTATGACACTGCACCATAAAGAACACTCAGACTTGGATGGCAGAGAGCTTGCACAGGAACTGAAGAACTTGCCTGACTTGCCATTGAAGACCATGACCCTGCTTGAGCTGCTGATATTTATACACAAAAGGGAGCTCTCAGAAATGTATCCAAATTTGTGGACTGCTCTCAGAATTTGTCTTACTCTTCCAGTGACTGTAGCTGAAGCAGAGAGGAGCTTTTCAACGCTGAAGCTCATCAAATCCTACCTGAGGTCCACCATGTCACAGGTACGCCTTAGTGGCCTTGCTGTCATCAGTATTAACCATGCAATTGTTAGGCAGATTTCTTATGATGATGTAATTGATGATTTTGCATCAAGGAAGGCAAGAAAGGTCAGGGTTTAGATGGAAGTTGTGCAATTTTGTTTGTGTTTCTTGTTTGAAGTACAACAGTGTAATAATCAGGTTCTCTTCTTTATAAGTGTGTTATTCTATTTGTGTAATTGTGTGATATAGGATTTGTGCAACTTTAATGGTTGAGTTTTTAGCCATGTCCTTTTGCCCTGTAGTCAATGCCAGTTTAGAAGCCTTTGTTAAGGCCTCTACAAGTGCAGGTGATATAAAACTCCACATATTCATTGGTATGCTGTAACATATAATTACATATTCACTGTTAGCAGTTGCTGTAGATTTAATACAATTTAACAATAAAGTGCTTGTTTTGCTGTATATTTTACTCCGGCATTCTGTAACTTATGGTGTATTGTGGGATTGGAAAAAAATAGCTGTCTCATCAACATATTTAGACTTGTGCCTTCTAAGTGGCTATATTTGTTGCACTGGTTAGTGAGAATGCTGTACCAATTTAATTGATATGTGGTAGTAGTGCCCTAACAATTTAATGTACATACTGTAGAGGACAGATCAGAGTGACAGTGTGTCTTAAACCTCTAATGCTTGAATATTAAGCCATGTCCTTTTGATCTGTTTGCCCTGTAGTCACAACCGCAAGCCTTTGTTAAGGCCTCTACAAGTAAAAGTGATATAAAACACCAAATATGCTGTAATATACAAATAACTAGCAGCCAACCTGCTTGCACTAATCCTATGTAATTACAATAAAATACCAACATGATTACAGTAGCATGTCTTTCCTCATAGTATTGTACTACATCATTGCTCTGCATCTTACAGTAACTTAGAGGAAGCTGGTGGCAAGCTGCTGTGAATATTACAGTAGCGTACTTTGCACTAGCCAGAGATGGGCGAAAATACATCCAGAAGGTATTGTTACAAATACAGGATCATTTTAAGACCAATATTAAATACAACAACATTCCCAGTAACGATTACAGAACATTTTCACTTGCTTTGACTGTGATACGTGTTTTTTTTTATCAACCTTAGATGAATGCACTAACTGTATGTCACTCTGGACAAGAGCATCTGCTAAATGACAAATGTAGAAAAATGTACATTTGCAAAGCACACTGCTGGGTATTGTAACTATTTGCATTTTGATCAAATTTGGCCATGTTTTGGGGAAGAGGTAATTAGAATAATACCCAGCAGTGCTTTGCAAGTGTTCATTTTGACATTTACATTTTGGTCATTTAGCAGACGCTCTTATCCAGAGCGATTTACAGTCCGTGAATTTAACTAAGGTAAATAATAATATATTACAGTCAGAGCAAGAAAAAGATTACGTTACCGTTACCGAGAATACAAAATAAAAGTATTCTAAATAAACTCTTACAATATAGGCTACATGAAATCTAGTTCGGGCCAGTGAAATACAAGTTACAAAATAGGTATTGAAGAAACATGTAACATAAATACTACCTGTTGTTGGCACTATCTAGCTGCACTGTAAAACTGCAACAGTTTACTAACCACTGTGCTTCCAGTAATGCACTGTAAATTCTAGAAATACAGCATGGTACTCACGTCATGTGTTCCAGAAATATGTTATACATTTTTGTTACAGTAAAGGTCCTGCAAATCTACAGTAATTTACTGGCTTCTGTGCTGCCAGTAATTTACTGTAAATTTACAGTAACATACTGGCTACTGTGCGGCTGGAAACGTTTTCCAGTGTAGGCATCCACATCATTCATGTTCCCTGAGTGATAGTGAACCCATGCAAAGTCAGCATAGGTTACCAGTAACTCTGTATCTTCCTGACTATTCTTCAATGACCTCTCAGCCTTGTGGAGATACTCAAGAGCACTAACATTGTTTTCCTCCAGGTGGCTCAGAAAGGCTAGTAAGTTGAAATATGTGGCATGGTTCGGAGTGCAGACCTTCATGATGCGGTCCAGGAGTTTTTCAGGAAGGGTGTCCAGTTCCATAATGTTAGCCTTTTCTATTCCCCATGTAAAGTGACACTCAAGTGCTTTCAGTTTGACTTCCATATCTGCTTTGAAAAAAACAATTATTACCATCCAGCATTTGAACTGTTGTTGGCACTTCCTCCTCCCAAGGTGTCGGACCATAAAGCAGAGGGTCACATAATCCCATTCCCAAGGTCGTCAGGTTAATCAACACCCTCTCCCCTGAGTCCTGACAGGAACATCTGCCTCCTCTCTAGCCTTTCACACACTTACACTAATGCCTAGCCCCCTCTACTGTCCAAGCATTAATATTGAACTAGCACTATCGAAGTTGCAGTGTGTTTATTACTGTTTTATGTCAAGTTGATCATACAAAAATAGGTATTATTAGCAATACTAAATTACAAAAACAGTATAGGCTAAATAAATCATGATTTTAAGGAGAAATATCACAGGCGATGCCAAAGTGTGCCATCAGTTAATTGATGGAATACAATAAAAATGTAACATATATATATTTATATCGCGTCAAGAGATCCTGTTTGTTTTTCAGAATAAAATTCTTAATCCAATACCTCATCTTGTTGAAGACAGTCAGTTGTTTTTTATGTTGCCCAGAGTGAAGGAAAAGCAGCCAACAAGTGCTCAGCATATGTGGGAACTCCTCCAAGACTGTTGGAAAAGCATTCCAGGTGAAGCTGGTTGAGAGAATGCCAAGAGTGTGCAAAGCTGTCATCAAGGCAAAGGATAGCTACTTTGAAGAATCTCAAATATAAAATATATTTTCATTTTGTTTAACACTTTTTTTGGTTACTACATGATTCCATATGTGTTATTTCATTGTTTTGATGTCTTCACTATTATTTTACAATGTAGAAAATAGTAAAAATAAAGAAAGACTCTGGAATCAGTAGTTGTGTCCAAACTTTTGACTGGTACTGTATATATATTTTTGTGCTAAACAGGTGGGGCTCAAAACTGCCCCACTTGCCCTGAATGACGGGTTGCCACCGGTCCTGTGGTTTATTTATGATCCTGTTTTCTTTATAGGCCTATTGTCTGCACGCAGCCTATGGCCTTTTATGTCCAGCAATAATTGCCCCTTGGAGATTTAAATATTGTGAATTAAATTATTAAAGAGCAGCAGGAAAAGAACAATAGCAAGGCTATATACAGGGGGTACCGGTACAGAGTCAATGTGCTGGGGCACAGGTTAGTCGAGGTAATTGAGGTGTTATGTACATGTAGGTAGAGTTAAAGTGACTGTGCATAGATAATAAACAGAGTAGCAGCAGCGTAAAAGAGGCTATGCGGGGGTGACCATGCAAATAGTCTGGGTAGCCTTTTCATTAGCTGCTCAGGAGTCTTATAGCTTGGGGATAGAAGCTGTTAAGAAGTCTATTGGACCTATACTTGGCGCTACGGTACCGCTTGCTGTACGGTAGCAGAGAGAAGAGTCTATGACTGGGGTGGCTGGAGTCTTTGACAATTTTTAGGGCCTTTCTCTGACACCGCCTGGTATAGAGGTCCTGGATGGCAGGAAGCTTGGCCCCAGTGATGTACTGGGACGTACGCACTACCCTCTGTAGTGCCTTGCGGTCGGAGGCCGAGCAGTTGCCATAGCAGGCAGTGATGCAACCAGTCAGAATGCTCTCGGTGGTGCAGCTGTATAACTTTTTTGAGGACCCATGCCAAATCTTTTCAGTCTCCTGAGGGGGAATAGGCTTTGTTGTGCCCTCTTCACAACTGTCTTGATGTGTTTGGACCATGATAGTTTGTTGGTGATGTGGACACCAAGGAACTTGAAGCTCTCAACCTGCTCCACTACAGCACCATCGATGAGAATGGAGGCGTGCTCGGTCCTCCATTTCCTGTAATCACAATCATCTCCTTTGTCTTGATCATATTGAGGGAGAGGTTGTTTTCCTGGCACCACACGTCCAGGTCTCTGACCTCCTCCCTGTAGGCTGTCTCATCATTGTCGGTGATCAGGCCTAGCACTGTTGTGTCATCAGCAAACTTAATGATGGTGTTGGAGTCGTGCCTGGCCATGCAGTCATGGGTGAACACGGAGTACAGGAGGGGACTGAGCATGCACCCCTGAGGGGCCCCCGTGTTGAGGATCAGCGTGGCAGATTGTTACCTACTCTTACCACCTGGGGGCGGGCCGTCAGGAAGTCCAGGATCCAGTTGCAGAGGGAGGTGTTTAGTCTCAGGGTCCTTAGCTTAGTGATGAGCTTTGTGGGCACTATGATGTTGAACGCTCAGCTCTAGTCAATGAATAGCATTCTCACGTAGGTGTTCCTTTTGTCCGGGTGGGAAAGGGCAGTGTGGAGTCCAATAGAGATTGCATCATCTGTGGATCTATTGGGGCGGAGTGGGTCTAGGGTTTCTGGGATAATGGTGTTGATGTGAACCATGACCAGACTTTCAAAGCACTTCATGGCTACAAACGTGAGTGCTATGGGTCAGTAGTCATTTAGGCAGGTTACCTTAGTGTTCTTGGGCACAGGGACTATGGTTGTCTGCTTGTTACAGACTCAGTCAGGGACAGGTATAAAATGTTAGTGAAGACACTTGCCAGTTGGTCAGCGCATGATCGGAGTAGACATCTTGGTAATCCGTCTGGCCCTGCGGCCTTGTGAATGTTGACCTGTTTAAAGGTCTTACTCACATCGGCTACAGAGACCATGATCAGACAGTCATCCGGAACAGCTGATGCTCTCATCCATGTTTCAGTGTTGCTTGCCTCAAAGCGAGCATAGAAGTAATTTAGCTTGTCTGGCAGGCTCGTGTCACTGGACAGCTTGCGGCTGTGCTTCTCTTTGTAGTCTGTAATAGTTTACAAGCCCTGCCACATCTGACGATTGTCGGAGCCGGTGTGGTAGGATTCAATTTTAGTCCTGTTTTGATGCTTTGCCTGTTTGACGGTTTGTCAGAGGGCATAGCACGATTTCTTATAAGCGTCCGGCTCACTCCCTCTCCTTGAAAGCGGCAGCTGTACCCTTTAGCTCAGTGCGGATGTTGCCTGTAATCCATGGCTTCTGGTTGGGGTGTGTACGTACGGTCACTGTGGGGACGACATCATCAATGCACTTATTGATGAAGCCAGTGACTGATGCGGTGTACTCCTCAATGCCATCGGAAGAATCCCGGAACACATTCCAGTCTGTGCTAACAAAACAGTCCTGTAGCTTAGCATCTGCTTCATCTGACCACTTATTTATTGACTGAGTCACTGCTGCCTCCTGCTTTAGTTTTTGCTTGTAAGCAGAAATCAGGACAGAATTATGGTCAGATTTGCCAAATGGAGGGCGAGGGAGAGCTTTGTACGCATCTCTGTGTGTGAAGTTAAGGTGGTCTGAAGTTATTGTGTTATACCATGTCGATTAGAGAAATTACTAGTATAATAGAAATTACACACATTTCAGCAGGAAGCAGGAATGTCAAAGATGCTGTTTTGTCTATGAGATCCTGTCTCCTATATGCTTCTTACCTCATCTTTACTGTGGAAGGCAGCGAGTAGGGTGTTGGCCAGGTACGCTGACAATTGATACACAGTCGAAACCTACCCACTCCTTGGCATAGAATCTAAAACTTCTAGTTTCCATTCTGCCAAAAACTTTACAACCAATTTTATAACGCGAGTACACAACAGTCCCCTCAACAACTGAATGGATTTGCAGAATATAAGATGATTCAACTTGACCACTTGGTGGCGTAGTGTACTAGATAAAGAAGAAAAGGAAAGGGATAAGATGAGGGAGCCGATGCTCTTTAAGCAAATGTCCAGCCAAAATAGAACCGAGAAAACAGTAGCATTCTACTATTCTATCGAATTACAATGTTATGCACGAGACATTATTTTATTATTCATCATGGCTTTGAGAAATTCTCAAGAAAGTTGCATTGCTTCATATGCACAAAGTAGGGAAGTTCTTCAGCCAGTATATTGCCAAAACATTTGTCACACTTGTGACTGTCTACAAACAGTCAAATGCCCTCATTGCTCATTTACCAACTGTATAATCGAATAAAACACATTTCTGGTTATGAATGTATTTATTTAATGATTATTTTGAGATTTAGTCAATTTACTAGCTGGGTACCACCCAGTACTCTACCCTGCACCTTATTGACTGCTGCCCTACAGTATGTACATAGTCAATGAATACTGGTCACTTTAATAATGTTTACCAACTGTTTTACCCACTTCATGTGTATATCATGTATTCTATATAACTACTGCTGTACACACATCCTATATAACTACTGCTGTACACACCTTTTCTATTCATATACTGTCCATACACACCATTGTATACATATATATATATATATATATTTATAAAAAATCTGTGTACGCAACCAATACACTTTAATTTGATTTCCAATACAGGCACTCAGAGCAATCTTTCTCAGAATCAGATAACTGGGCTAAGTTAAAAGGCCCCAGGATGTTCAGGAAGTCTTTATAAGGAACATCTGGGGGTGGATACTTGTCATACAGGACTCATAAAAGGGAGACAGCTTTGGCAGGAAGTTGTTTGAACAACGCTTTTCCAGCTCACGCACACACAAGCCTGGACACAATGCTTCTACAGAGCCTATGGGAACTCATATTGGGGTATCATGCGTGGCTCACATCGCCTTTCTTCCCTGTGCTTTTCTCACTCAGTGTCTACCTCGCATTCTGCTTGCCCTTCGTGGTGCTGGACCTCCTCTCCCCCAGGCTGGCCTGGATCAGGACCTTTAAGATCCAGCAGAAGAGCCACGTCTCCTGGACTATGATGTGGAGCTGCCTGGCTCACTCCCTCTACAACCATGTGGTGTTCCTCTTCCCTCTCACTGTGCTGCACTGGTACTGGAGACCAGCCAGCTTCATAGCCGAAGCCCCCGGGACGCTGCGTCTCATCTGGGACGTGGTCGCCTGCCTCCTGCTCTTCGACTTTCAGTCCTTCATCTGGCATATGCTGCACCACAAGGTGCCCTGGCTGTACCGGACATTCCACAAGGTGCACCACAAGCACACGACGACCTTCGCCCTGAGCACTGAGTACTCTGGGGCCTGGGAGACCCTGTCTCTGGGCTTCTTCGTGTCGGTTAACCCTCTGCTGCTAGGCTGCCACCCCCTGACAGAGATGCTCTTCTATGTTCTGAATATCTGGCTTTCTGTGGAGGACCACTGTGGCTATGACCTGCCCTGGTCCACACATAGACTGGTGCCCTTTGGGCTCTACGGTGGAGCTCCGCACCATGACATGCACCACCTAAAGTCAAAATCCAACTACGCTCCGTACTTCACACACTGGGACAGGCTTTTTGGGACCTTGCACAAGAGCTCTGACTGAATTTATGCACAGAAGAAGGTGCACATGGACATGTTGATTATATTTTATGGTAAAAGATTGGGATACCGAGTGCAGGCACTTTGTGATGTATTGTATCATATGCTGATGTTATTTATCATAGTTAATATAGAGCTGTTTTAATCAAAGTATTTATTTATCCAAATGTGTTATTTATTATAGCTGATTTTCTATGACTCTTGTATATGAAGGTTATCTCTAAAGATTCATGCTATGGACTCTACGATTTACAAACATATATTGTTGTGTGTGGATCAATTATAGGTCACATTTCAAAGCTGAAAACATTCACCAGTTCAGACCTTTGATGCCAGTTAACTGAACTATCGGAATGAATTTGAATGGGATTGAGTGACTGAAGACTATTCAAATGTTTGTGTTAACTTCTCAGTGCTACTAGGTGAGCATCACTGAACAAAGTGTTCAGCTGTTTTAAGCTGTATGCATTATTAAAAAGGGATGAACCCCTCATTCTTGTTACAAAACAAGAAGCAATAAAACTAATATCAGAAATATTCTCTGTGGCTCGCTTTCATTAATCTACATTATTCATAAGCCTATTAGTTTATGTCCTTGATTTATAGAGATGACAGTTTTCAGATTACATTTAGAACAAAGCTGCGTGCAGAACAACCATGAAACAGTCTAACAGATGGTTTTATATGATACATACATATTTGTAAGTTCAATCACCATCCTCTTGCATTAACATGCTGGAATGGCAGTTTTTTAATTGAAATGGCAGTTAAAACATTTCTTGACCAAAATGTTCTATATAGAACCCCCTTTTTTGTATCTACAGTGCCTTCAGAAAGAATTCACACCCCTTGACTTTTTCCACATTTTGTTGTGTTACAGCCTGAATTTAAAATGTATTAAGTTGAGTTATTTTTGTCACAGGCCTACACACAGTACCCCATAATGTCAAAGTGGAATTATGTTTTTTACAAATTAATAAAAACATGAAAAGATGAAATGTCATTAAGTATTCAAACACTTTGTAATGGCAAGCCTAAATAAGTTCAGGGGTAAACATGTGCTTAACAAGTCACATAATAAGTGTCATGGACTCTGGGTGCAATAATAGTGTTTTACATGATTTTTGAATGACTATCTCATCTCTGTACCCCACACATGCAATTTAATTACCTGTAAGGTCCCTCAGTCGAGAAGTGAATTTCAAGCACAGATTCAACCACAAAGACCAGGGAGGTTTTCCAATGCCTTGTAAAGAAGGGCAGCTATTGGTAGATGGGTCAAATTTTGAATATCCCTTTGAGCATGGTGAAGTTATTAATTACACTTTGGATGGTGTATCAATACACCCAGTCACTACAAAGATACAGGCTTCCTTCCTAACTCAATTGCCGGAGAGGAAGGAAACTGCTCTGGGATTTCACCATGTGGCCAATGGTGACTTTAAAACAGTTACAGAGTTTAATGGCTGTGATAGGAGAAAACTGAGGATGGATCCACAACATTATAGTTACTTCACAACACTAACCTAAAAGGACAGAGTGAAAAGAATCAAGCCTGTACAGAATCAAAATATTCCAAAACAAAAAAATCTGGAAAAGCAATTCACTTTTTGTCCTGAATACAAAGTGTTATGTCTAGGATAAATCCAATAAAACACATTACTGAGTATCACTCTCCATATTTTCAAGTATAGTGGTGGCTTCATCATGTTATGGGTATGTGTCACGGATCCTCCCACTACTGTTGCTCATTCCGTGCACCAGTTCCGGAGGTCTACGGCACAGGCCTCCAGGCGACACTGAACTGTCTCATTACGCACACCTGGTTCCCATTTCCCCTGATTAGTAATTGTATATATGTGCCCTCTGTTCACCATTGTCTTGGTCAGTTATTGTTCCCATGTCCGTTGGTCTTGTGAGTACCTGTGCTTTGTTGTTTCAGCTTTCGTGCTGCGTGTTGTGTGTACTCGTTATTACGGGTCTCGTCCCGTGTATTGTTGTGCACTTGTTATCACGGTCTCGTCCCGTGTATCGTTGTGCACTTGTTATTACGGGTCTCATCCCGTGTATTGTTGTGCACTTATTATTACGGGTCTCGTCCCGTGTATTGTTGTGCACTTATTATTACGGGTCTCGTCCCGTGTATTGTTGTGCACTTGTTATTACAGGTCTTGTCCCGTGTATTGTTGTGCTCTTGTTATTACGCGTCTTGTCCCGTGTATTGTTGTGCACTTGGTATTACAGGTCTCGTCCCGTGTATTGTTATTACGGGTCTTGTCCCGTGTATTTTATAGAAGTTTAACCTCGCTCTTTTGTTTGGGTTATGTCCATGTGTTTTTGTATATGTGTTTGTTTTGTCCTTTTCATGGCATGTTGTGTTTTTGGGTGGAGTACCCCCTATTACGTATTCCTGTGCCTGTCTCCAATCATTTATACAACGTGACAGTATGCTTGTAAACGTTAAGGACTGGGAAGTTTTCAAGATAAAAAAATAAACAGAATGGAGCTAATACAGGAAACATCCTAGAGGAAAACCTGGTTCAGTCTGCTTTCCACCAGACATTTGGAGATTAATTCACCTTTCAGCAAGACAATAACCTACACACAAGGACAAATCTACACTGGAGTTGCTTACCAAGAAGACAGTGAATGTTCTTGAGTGGCCGAGTTACAGTTTTGACTTAAATCTACTTGAAGATATATGGCAAAACCTGAAAATGGTTGAAAATAATAATGGGCAAATGTTGCACAATCCAGGTGTGGAAAGCTCTTAGAGACTTACCATGAAAGACTCACAGCTGTAATTGCTGAAAAAGGTGCTTCTACAAAGTATTGACTTAGGCGTGTGAATACTTATGTAAATGAGATATTATTTCAATATATTTGCAAACATTTCTAAAAACATGTTTTCACTTTGTCATCATGGGGTATTGTGTGAAGATGGGTAAGATATATATGTTTTTATCCATTTTGAATTCAGGCTGTAACACAACAAAATGTGGAATAAGTTTAGAGGTATTTTACAGATCTTAAAATGTATGAGTACTCTCTGAATGTACATAAACATAATTTGTACACTCTTGTAAAAACAATTTCGGAAAGGATTCTTTGCGTAGGGTCTACCAAAATACGTTTTGATCTGAAGAATCCTTTTTGAAGACAAGGGTTCTTTGTAAAGCAAAGGGTTCTACTTAGAACCTTTAACATCCTAAGAACCGTTTTTGGAAGAAAGGGTTCTTTGATGATTCTTTGGAAAGGTAAAAAGGGTTATTTGGATAAGAAGAAGGGTTCTACATAGAACCATATATGATATTTCCCAGCATGCTCTATTGCAAGGTGATTTTCAGATTTGTTTTGTTTTAAAATCTGTGTTTTTCCATGTACATTGATTGGTTTATTAATTTTATGCTACAGAAAGATAAATAACATAAATTTTTCTAAACTATTCCAATCTGTTAGTAGTTTGACTTATTGCACACGTTACTGAGATGGTTGTTGCAGCTTAGATGATTGAGGTAGAAGTCTCAATATTCAATCTTCCCTACCCCAGCAGTCATTCTGAAAGAAGGTGATTAGAAATTCCACTTGTTGGATAGCCTAACTCTGGCCGGATTCTAATAGGAATTTAACATCACATTGCAAACAAGCATAATGAGACTTGTAAACCAGGAGTTTCCCAACACAACTATATTAGGATACAACTAGGCCCTGAAATAAAGGCATTATGACATATAGTTCTTAATTGCATTTTAAAGGGCATTAAGGCTGGTGGAACTGTTCATAGAGGGTTCTAGGAAGAACCTTTAGATAATAAAATGTTTTTTGGCAGAACTCTACATAGAGAGTTCTAGGTAGAACCATATACAGGGGGTTCTTTGAAGAACCCCACATAGAGTGTTCTAGGTAGAACTTTCGGCAAAGGGTTTTACCTAGCACCTTTTTTTTCTGGCAATCTAATTTAGATTCTACTAGTGGTCCATTAGGGCTTTTATAAGTCTGATGACTCATTAATCATGTTCTCCAAGTGGAAAGTTTATTCTTACCAATGTCTCCATAGTTTGGAAAGTCCCTCTCTCTGGGGACCCAAGCCATGTGCTAATCTGTCCATCATGATCAGGTGATATCATTGTGAGCAATAGAGGTTGATACACATTGCTACATCCAGAGGTTGTTTGTCGACCATTTGACCTGACCAGGAAACAGGAATGTATACAGTAGCACATACTCAGTTTACTTTCTTACTTTATATGGACAATAGTATACATGTTAATTAGGCCCTTTCCAATGTTACTGAAATCAGATGAAAGAGCCAAAAGCCCCTGTTGACACGGATGCAGACATTTCCTGACCTCTCCTCATGGGGGGAAATACAGAATGAAGTCCACTACTTACAAAAGAGCAGTAATCAACCCTTTCACCCTCCAAATATCAAAATACATATGAAGTCGCCGATGCCTTGTCTAAAAACTTCTGAGATTAGCCTAGTGGTTAAGAGTGTTGGGTCAGTAACCAAAAGGTTGCTGGTTCAAATCCCTGAAACAACTAGATTAAAAATCTGTTGATGATCCCTTGAGCAACACACTTAACCCTGATTGCTCTGGATAAGAATGTCTGCTAAATGACAATAAAATAATGTACTTTTACGAACAAGTATGATGGATCCGTCATGGTCCTCTGTCTCTTCCCAAACCAAATTTGAACCAAATTGCTATGTGTATATTACCCTGAGGATGATGGTGTTTAGACTCTGCTATGAGGGTGCATTCAGAAACAATCTTTTCATGGTGGTTCTTTCCATCAGGCTATTTGTGAATAGCTATTCCTGTGAGTCGTATCCTACAGTACTTTACCAACCGTGTTGCTCAATGTCACTTCCTGTTCTCATCAATGATCTTCTACTACATGCTACTACTGTACATCTCGCAGTTGAAACCTGATAGTGTACCTCTGGCCCCTCAGCTTTGAGGTGTTCTGGTGTTTATTTGACTCCTATTTTGATGGATGTTCCACCAACCATGTCAATGTTTAGCGCTTCACTTTAAGATGGTGCTGATATCTATCTATCTATCTATCTATCTATCTATCTATCTATCTATCTATCTAAAACAAAGTAAAAAAATATAAAAAGTAACACAATAATAAAGGCCCATTATCAGAAACCATCACTCCTGTGTTCCAATGGCACGTTGTGTGGCCTGTTGAGGAGTGACGGACTCCATCCTAGCTGGAGGGGTGCTCTCATCCTATCTACGAACATAGACAGGGCTCTAACTCCTCTAGCTTCACAATGAGATAGGGTGCAGGCCAGGCAGCAGGCTGTTAGCCAGCCTGCCAGCTTAGTGGAGTCTGCCACTAGCACAGTCAGTGTAGTCAGCTCAGCTATCTCTATTGAGACTGTGTCTGTGCCTCGACCTAGGTTGGGCAAAACTAAACATGGCGGTGTTCGCCTTAGCAATCTCACTAGAATAAAGACCTCCTCCATTGCTGCCATTATTGAAAGAGATTATGATACCTCACATCTCAAAATGGGGCTACTTAATGTTAGATCCCTCACTTCCAAGGCAGTTCTAGTCAATGAACTAATCACTGATCATAATCTTGATGTGATTGGCCTGACTGAAACATGGCTTAAGCCTGATGAATTTATTGTGTTAAATGAGGCCTCACCTCCTGGTTACACTAGTGACCATATCCCCCGCGCATCCCGCAAAGGCGGAGGTGTTGCTAACATTTACGATAGCAAATTTCTATTTACAAAAACCAAAAAAATGACGTTTTTGTCTTTTGAGCTTCTAGTCATGAAATCTATGCAGCCTACTCAATCACTTTTTATAGCTACTGTTTACAGGCCTCCTGGGCCATATACAACGTTCCTCACTGAGTTCCCTGAATTCCTATTGGACCTTGTAGTCATGGCAGACAATATTCAAATTTTTGGTGACTTTAATATTCACATGGAAAAGTCCACAGACCCACTCCAAAAGGCTTTTGGAGCCATCATCGACTCTGTCGGTTTTGTCCAACCTACTCACTGCCACAGTCATACTCTGGACCTAGTTTTGTCCCGTGGAATAAATGTTGTGGATCTTAATGTTTTTCCTCATAATCCTGGACTATCGGACCACCATTTTATTACGTTTGAAATCGCAACAGATAATCTGCTCAGACCCCAACCAAGGATCATCAAAAGTCGTGCTATAAATTCTCAGACATCCCAAAGATTCCTAGATGCCCTTCCAGAATCCTTCCACCTACCCAAGGACATCAGAGTACAAAAATCAGTTAACCACCTAACTGAGGAACTCAATGTAACCTTGTGCAATACCATAGATGCAGTCGCACCCCTAAAAACAAAAAACATTTGCCATAAAAAATTAGCTCCCTGGTATACAGAAAATACCCGAGCTCTGAAGCAAGCTTAAAGAAAATTGGAACGGAAATGGCGCCACACCAAACTGGAAGTCTTCCGACTAGCTTGGAAAGACAGTACCGTGCAGTATCGAAGAGCCCTCACTGCTGCTCGATCATCCTATTTTTCCAAGTTAATTGAGGAAAATAAGAATAATCCAAATTTTATTTTTGACACTGTCGCAAAGCTAACTAAAAAGCAGCATTCCCCAAGAGAGGATGGCTTTCACTTTAGCAGTGATTCATTCATGAACTTCTTTGAAGAAAAGATCATGATCATTAGAAAGCAAATTACGGACTCCTCTTTAAATCTGCATATTCCTCCAAAGCTCAGTTGTCCTGAGTCCACACAACTTTGCCAGGACATAAAATCAAGAGAGACACTCAAGTTTTTTAGTACCATATCTCTTGACACATTGATGAAAATAATCATGGCCTCTAAACCTTCAAGCTGCATACTGGACCCTATTCCAACTAAACTACTGAAAGAGCTGCTTCCTGTGCTTGGCCCTCCTATGTTGAACATAATAAACAGCTCTCTATCCACCGGATGTGTACCAAACTGGCAGTAATAAAGCCTCTCTTAAAAAAGCCAAACCTTGACCCAGAAAATATAAAAAACTATCGGCCTATATCGAATCTTCCATTCCTCTCAACATTTTAGAAAAAGCTGTTGCGCAGCAACTCACTGCCTTCCTGAAGACAAACAATGTATACGAAACGCTTCAGTCTGGTTTTAGACCCCATCATAGCACTGAGACTGCACTTGTGAAGGTGGTAAATGACCTTTTAATGGCGTCAGACCGAGGCTCTGCAACTGTCCTCGTGCTCCTAGACTTTAGTGCTGCTTTTGATACCATCGATCACCACATTCTTTTGGAGAGATTGGAAACCCAAATTGGTCTACATGGACAAGTTCTGGTCTGGTTTAGATCTTATCTGTCGGAAAGATTTCAGTTTGTCTCTGTGGATGGTTTGTCCTCTGACAAATCAACTGTAAATTTCGGTGTTCCTCAAGGCTCTGTTTTGGGACCACTATTGTTTTCACTATATATTTTACCACTTGGTGATGTCATTCGGAAACATAATGTTAACTTTCACTGCTATGCGGATGACACACAGCTGTACATTTCAATGAAACATGGTGAAGCCCCAAAATTGCCCTCCCTGGAAGCCTGTGTTTCAGACATAAGGAAGTGGATGGCAGAAAATGTTCTACTTTTAAACTCTGACAAAACAGAGATGCTAGTTCTAGGTCCCAAGAAACAAAGAGATCTTCTGTTGAATCTGACAATTAATCTTGATGGTTGTACAGTCGTCTCAAATAAAACTGTGAAGGACCTCGGCGTTACTCTGGACCCTGATCTCTCTTTTGACGAACATATCAAGACTGTTTCAAGGACAGCTTTTTTCCATTTACGTAACATTGTAAAAATCAGAAACTTTCTGTCTAAAAATGATGCAGAAAAGTTAATCCATGCGTTTGTAACTTCTAGGTTAGACTACTGCAATGCTTTACTTTCTGGCAACCCGGATAAAGCACTATATAATCTTCAGTTAGTGCTAAACACGGCTGCTAGAATCTTGACTAGAACCCCAAAATTTGATTATATTACTTGAGTACTAGCCTCTCTACACTGGCTTCCTGTTAAGGCAAGGGCTGATTTCAAGGTTTTACTGCTAACCTACAAAGCATTACATGGGCTTGCTCCTACCTATCTTTCCGATTTGGTCCTGCCGTACATACCTACACGTACGCTACGGTCACAAGACGCAGGCCTCCTTACTGTCCCTAGAATTTCTAAGCAAACAGCTGGAGGCAGGGCTTTTTCTTATAGAGCTCAATTTTTATGGAATAGTCTGCCTATGCATGTGAGTGACGCAGACTCGGTCTCAACCTTTAAGTCTTTATTGAAGACTCATCTCTTCAGTAGGTCCTATGACTGAGTGTAGTCTGGCCCAGGAGTGTGAAGGTGAACGGAAAGGCACTGGAGCAACGAACCACCCTTGCTGTCTTTGCCTGGCCGGTTCCCCTCCACTGGGATTCTCTGCCTCTAACCCTATTACAGGGGCTGAGTCACTGGCTTACTGGTGCCGTGGCGGAGATCTTGTGGGCTATACTCGGCCTTGTCTCAGGATGGTAAGTTGGTGGTTGAAGATATCCCCCTAGTGGTGTGGGGGCTGTGCTTCGGCAGAGTGGGTGGGGTTATATCCTGCCTGTTTGGCCCTGTCCGGGGTATCGTCAGGCCCAGGGCCACAGTGTCTCCCGACCCCTCCTGTCTCAGCCCCCAGTATTTATGCTGCAGTAGTTTATGTGTCGGGGGGCTAGGGTCCGTCTGTTATTTCTTCTCTTATCTGGTGTCCTGTGTGAATTTAAGTATGCTCTCTCTAATTATCTCTCTCTTTCTTTATTTTTTTTCTTCTTCTCTCTCTCTCGGAGGACCTGAGCATTAGGACCATTCCTCAAGGCCTACCTGGCCTGATGACTCCTTGATGTCCCGAGTCCACCTGGCCGTGCTGCTTCTCCAGTTTCAACTGTTCTGCCTGTTTTATGAACATTTTTAAATCTTGTCCATGTTCTGTTATAATCTGCACCCGGCACAGCCAGAAGAGGACTGGCCACCCCTCACAGCCTGGTTCCTCTCTAGGTTTCTTCCTAGGTTTTGGCCTTTCTAGGGAGTTTTTCCTAGCCACCGTGCTTTTACACCTGCATTGCTTTCTGTTTGGGGTTTTAGGCTGGGTTTCTGTACAGCACTCTGTGACATCAGCTGATGTAAGGGGGGCTTTATAAATAAATTTGATTTGATTTGATTTGTGTTAGCTAATCCAAGTGTATCATTTTAAAAGGCTAATTGATCATTAGAAAACCTTTTGCAATTATGTTAGCACAGCTGAAACTGTTATTGGCTATTCGATGCGAGAAATTGCCAAGAAACTGAAGATCTAGTACAAGGCTGTGTACTACTCCCTTCACAGAACAGAGGAAACTGGCTCTAACCAGAATAGAAAGAGGAGTGGGAGGCCCTGGTGCACAACTGAGCAAGAGGACAATGTGAAAGCCAAAGTTTATTTCGGAATATTGTGAAAGCCTCAGTGGCGGATTTAGGTATAGGCGACATGGTCAGCTGCCCAGGGCGGCATCTTGCTGGGGGCAGCATGGCTGCCCGCACAATTTTGGGGGGAATGGTGACATTTATGCAATCGGTTTTCTATCGCTCATTTGCATGCCACGTCAATGATATCATGTCACCGTGTGGGACTTTGGATCAATTAACCTTGTCGGAGTCGGCGCCCTGATTCTAGTTTGTGAGCTAGGCAGGCTACTGCCTGGGAAGGTATCCCACTCAGAAGTACGAGAAGGGGAGGGGGGCGGGGGTAGGTTGACCTCAGGTCTCCCCATTGGAAGCCCGAGTTAGGAGGAGCGGGGGAATCTATCAAATAGCGCACCTCTAAATTTGTACAGTATCACGATCTTCAGTACGGACAGACCAAGGCACAGCGAGGCATCCAGTATACATATTTATTTATGAAACGTAACTGGGCAAAAACAACAACATGAACAAAGATCATACCACTAACATAGACTGACAACACAACAAAGCTATGTCTAAACAATAACCCACAAACCCCAAGTGAAAACTACAAACATATATATGGTTCCCAATTAGAGACAACGACACTCAGCTGCCTCTAATTGGGAACCATTAACCCAACATAGAAATATATAACCTAGAACAGAAAACCCCTACACCTAAAACAAAACTAAACACTCCAGCCTGTCTTCTCAGGCCTGGACGTGACATACAGTACTAATGGAATTAGTGAAATCAGTCACAATACGAAATGCTACAAGATAAACCACAATTCATTAATAATTTCTTGAATATATAGTTTCACAGACATATTGTTGCATTTTTTTCTGGTTTGTGCGAAATCGTAAAGAATAATATAAACCAGTCTGCACATCATCAAGGTGAATTGGTTTAGTCTTGACTCTTACACAAATTTGTTTCTATTTGTCTATGTTACTTCTTTTTGATGAGTCTTGTTTTTGTATATATTTTTAGATTTAGATAGTTTGAAATGTTATGATTATTTATTTGTGTTGTTCCAAATGTCTGAATAAAGATTAGTTAGTGCAGAATGGAAAGCCAAAAATCAAAAGATGTCTGAAGTTGACTGCTTTCCTGTTTTCTATTGTCTTACTCAGCCTCTTCCCATACACAAGTGGCCACTGGCCAATCCCAGACTCATTCTTCCCCTTTTACCATGAGACCGCTAACATCAACACATGTTTGAATAAGGAATTCTAGATTTTCCCCTCATTTCCCCTCAGTTCTTAATACAAATAAACTGAATTGTGTCTCTTACAATGATATATTCCAGCAAACACTTAGATTGGACACAGATGGTGATATAGATGTTTGCCATTGTTTTGGTATTGTTTCATCTTAATTTTTTTTACTGATGCTTGTCTTCCAGACATCCATAGCTATGTAACATCTAGAATTTGCAGGAACATCGTGTCATGAGAAAAGCTCAGAAACTCATTAAATGGGAAAAGTTTATGTCAATAAACACTTTGCCAAAAGTAGCAGTCAAACAACTAACACAAACACACATCTTAGCAGACCATTTTTTGTTGGAGGAAAGTGTAGTTTATAATCTCCACTGTGGTGAAACGTAGCATCTTCCATCCGTCCCTGATCCTTCCAAACAGAAAGAGAAAATCTATTTCCTCTGATAGTGACGATAAAGATTTTTTTTTTAAATCATACAGTAGACTAATTGCACACACACGCACACATTTTCTTTGTTGGTGTTCTGTTTTGTAGGTTGCATTTCTAGTTTTCCACTAATCTCATAATGGAAATAATGTTATCTTGCAAGTCAGTGTGAATATTCTAGAAAATGTATAATGCAAATCTTGCTTATTACAGTGATAGTATCAAATTCATGCAAGACCACAATGTTCCTTTGCCCATTGACCCAAAACAAATAGTAAGTGCATCATTTCACTTCAAAGTTGTGTTGCAATCAACCTCTCTCTTTTTCTGTTGCCCTGAGGTACTTCAAAAGGATAGCACTGATCATCGTGCCCAAACCCATTTCCCTGACGTCACCCCTTTGCAAAAACTAAATTTTACATGATGACCTTGCCATTGAGCAATCTTTATCGTTGACATACAAATCGTTTATGTATAAATGAAGGCTTCATGGACAAAACACACAGAGAACATAGAGGAAAGAGGAGAGTTATTTTACTAGGCAAGTCAGTTAAGAACAAATTCTTATTTTCAATGATGGCCTAGGAACAGTGGGTTAACTGTTCAGGGGCAGAACGACAGATTTGGACCTTGTCGGTTTGGGGAATTGAACTCTCAACCTTTCGGTAACGCTCTAACCACTAGGCTAACCTGCCATCCCTTATATAAGCATGCAATTAAACAATGTGTGTCTACTGTAAGTATTGTGTTTCAACTAGTTTTGCATACAGATGCAAATAACTGTGGGTGAATGTGCATGGTGTGTTGGGTACTGGGTCAAAAGCTTTAACCTGTTACGGAGCGGCGGCAGTGGTCGGAGGTTTGGAGCGTCTGGCGTGCCCAAAGTAAAATGCCAGAAATTAGGATATGCACATAATTAGTAGTATTGGATAGAAAACACATTTCTAAAACTGTTAAAATAATGTCTGTGAGTATAACAGAACTGATTTGTCATGCGAAAACCCGAGATTTTCTGAACAAAACGCGCCAACCAAACAGAGCTTTTAGGACATAAAGAACCAAAGGAACATTTATTGTGTTGCTGGGACCCTTCCGATTGCCATCAGAGGAAGATCTTCAAAGATAACTGATTTTATTATTGCTATTTTTGAGTTTTGTGACGCCACTTCTGGTTATGAAATTATGCTAATGCAGGACTTACGCGGGGCGCTGTCCTCAGACAATCAAATGTCATGCTTTCGCCGTGAAGCCTTTTTGAAATCTGACAACGCTGTGAGATTACCAAGATTCTAAGCTTTTGAAGAGTGTGCAACACTTGTATTTTCTTGAATGTTTTATATTACTACTTTGTAATTTGAATTTGGCGCTCTGCATTTTTCCGGATGTTGTCGCAGGTGGGGCGCTGTCGCCTCACTGCTCCCTATTAACATAGAAAAGGTTTGAAAGTGTCTGGGTCATCTGGGTTTTTAGAGCTTCGGAATTGCTCTCAGCATTAGAATAACAGCATTATAATAACATCATTACAATAATATCATTACAATATCATCATTATAATAACATCATTATAATAACATCATTACAATAACATCATTACAATAACATAATTATAATAAAATCTGTATAATAACATAATTACAATAACATCAGTACAATAACATCCTAACAATAGCAGCATTACGGTAACAGCATTACAATAACATCATTACAATAACAGCATTACAATATCATTACAATAACATCATTATAATAACATCATTACAATAACATCATTATAATAACATCATTACAATAACATCATTACAATAACAGCATTACAATATCATTACAATAACATCATTATAATAACATTATTACAATAACATCATTATAATAACATCAATATAATAACATCATTATAATAACATCATTACAAAAACATCATTACAATAACAGCATTACAATAACATCATTACAAAAACATCATTACAATAACATCATTACAATAACATCATTATAATAACATAATTAAAATAACATCATTACAATAACATCATTACAAAAACATCATTACAATAACATCATTACAATAACAGCATTACAGTAACAGCATTACAATAACTGTAGAAAAGGCCCATGGAGTTGGTGGAAGAATCCTTTAATTCATGGCCACTTGCTCAGCTGCGCCAGGGGCGCTTTAATTAGGTCAGGTGGAAATGTCAGACAGCTCCACTCATTAAAAAGAGGAAATCGCCATCGCCCGATCTCGCTGCTTTCTCTTCCATAACTCTATCTAATCCAGAAGTTCTGTGCGTCTATGAGTCCACGTAAATCCACCAAATCTGTTACCTTTCATCTGAACTATCTGTTGCGATCGGGAGAGCGGGCCATCAGTTATTGTTATAGTTATTATTGCGGAGCTCGGTTTGGAGCGCACTCTTCAAACCGATTGTATAAGTAAATGATCGATGTTCACAGCCCTACAGATCAGCACGGGCCAATTATGCCATTGAAATATGGTTAATACGTAATGAAATTGCATGTACATATGAAGACAATCTTGAAAGTGTGAAATCTGAAACATAATTGTTTGCTGAACTCATCAACTCTGATATCAAACTGATGGGGATTATAGATTGATTAACAGATCACTGATTGAACTATTTGTATTATTCTCCTCATGATTATGATAAATAGTTACAAGCTAACGGACTTAAGGATGATTCCTATTGACTTCTCATTTGAACTGAATTACCTAATTATGTTAACAATTAATGATTGTGATTATGAATTTGATTGGAAACATATTATTCTGTTTCCTTTGTTATGCAGCACAGACTACCCCGTAAATATACCACGTTATGGTTAAAGGAATTCTTGCCTCAGTCTCATCCATTCCTCTGTCACCTTCATTGTCAGTCATTCTACCTGTCCAGCTACCTACACAGATTCCAGTAATCGTTCAATAACATCATTACAATAACAGCATTACAATATCAGAGGGCACACTGTTGGTAGGTGCTGGGGGGGGTTCCTCAGGGAGTTGAGGCAGCAGGCATGGCACTGTCGTGTCACCCTAGTTGAGTAGGCACCAGGCTCACCCAGAGCCCCCTGTTGCTCACATGTATGTGTTTATTGAATTCCTGAGTTTTCCCCGCATTCCCAGCATAAGGCGCTCGTAGATTCAGGCGCAGCTGGGAATTTTATTAACTGTTCTTTTGCCCATAGTTTAGGGATCTCCATTGTTCCTGTGGATATGCCCTTCCCTGTGCACGTCCTAGATAGTCGACCATTAGGGTCAGGGCTAAATAGGCCATCGCTCCACTAGACATGGTTATGCAGGAGGGTCACAAGGAGAGAATCTGTCTCTTCCTTATTGATTCTCCTGCGTTTCCTGTGGTGCTGGGCCTACCCTGGTTGGCCTGTCATGACCCCACTATTTTGTGGCAACAGAGGGCTCTCAAGGGGTGGTCACGAAAGTGCTCAGGGAGGTGTGTAGGGGTTTCCATCGGTGTGACTACGGTGGAAAGTCCAGACCAGGTCTCCACCGTGCGCATCCCCTCAGAATATGCCGATTTGGCTCTCGCCTTCTGTAAGAAGAGGGCGACTAAATTACCACCCCATCGACGGGGGGATTGTGCGATAAATCTCCTGGTAGACGCAGCACTTCCCAGGAGTCACGTGTATCCTCTGTCCCAGGAGGAGACAGCGGCTATGGAAACATATGTCTCTGAATCCCTGGAGCAGGGATACATTAGGCCCTCCACTTCACCTGCCTTCTCAAGATTATTTTTTGTGAAGAAGAAGGATGGAGGTCTGCGCCTGTGTATTGACTATCGGGGTATCAATCAGATCACTGTGAGATACAGCTACCCGCTGCCTCTCATAGCCAGTGCGATCGAGTCAATGCACTGGGTGCGCTTTTTCACAAAATTGGATCTCAGGAGCGCTTACAACCTGGTGCGTATCCGGGAGGGGGACTAGTGGAAGACGGCATTTAGTACCACCTCAGGGCACTATGAATACCTCGTCATGCCGTACGGGTTGATGAATGCTCCATCAATCTTCCAGGCCTTTGTTGACAAGATTTTCCGGGACCTACACGGGCAGGGTGTAGTGGTGTATATCGATGACATTCGCTACACGCGCCGAGCATGTGTCCCTGGTGCGCAGAGTGCTTGGTCGACTGTTGGAGCATGACCTGTACGTCAAGGCTGAGAAATGTCTTTTCTTCCAACAGTCCGTCTCCTTCCTAGGGTACCGCATTTCCACGTCAGGGGTGGAGATGGACCGCATTTCAGCCGTGCGTAAATGGCCGACTCCCACCACGGTAAAGGAAGTGCAGCGGTTCCTAGGGTTTGCCAACTACTACCGGAGGTTTATCAGGGGCTTTGGTCAGGTAGCGGCTCCAATTACCTCACTGCTAAAGGGGGGGCCGGTGCGACTGCAGTGGTCGGCTGAGGCGGACAGGGCTTTTGGTCACCTGAAGGCTCTGTTTACCTCGGCTCCCGTGCTGGCTCATCCGGATCCCTCTTTGGCGTTCATAGTGAAGGTGGACAGATCCGAGGCTGGGGTAGGAGCCGTGCTCTCTCAGCGCTCGGGTACGCCACCGAAGCTCCGCCCCTGTGCCTTCTTTTTGAAGAAGCTCAGCCCGGCGGAGCAAAACTATGATGTGGGGGACCGGGAGCTGCTGGCTGTCGTCAAGGCTCTGAAGGCGTGGAGACAGTGGCTTGAGGGGGCGAAACACGTTAGGGTTTATGTTTCCTCCTGCTCTGTGTGCGCCCAGTGCAAGGCTCCAAGACACCGGCCCAGAGGGAAGTTACAGCCCCTACCCGTTCCACCACGGCCGTGGTCGCACCTGTCTGTGGACTTCCTGACTCATCTTCCTCCCTCACAGGGTAACACCACGATCCTGGTTGTTGTGGATCGGTTTTCTAAGTCCTGCCGTCTCCTCCCTTTGCCCGGCCTCCCTACGGCCCTACAGACTGCGGAGGGCCTGTTCACACACGTTTTCCGGCACTACGGGGTGCCTGAGGACATAGTCTCTCATCGGGGTCCCCAGTTCACGTCCAGAGTATGGAGAGCGTTTATGGAACGTCTGGGGGTCTCGGTCAGCCTCACCTCAGGTTTTCACCCCGAGAGTAATGGGCAGGTAGAGAGAGTAAACCAGGATGTGGGTAGGTTTCTGCGGTCATATTGCCAGGACCGGCCGGGGGAGTGGGCGACGTTCATCCAATGGGCAGAGATGGCCCAAAGCTCACTCCGCCACTCCTCCACTAACCTCTCTCCCTTCCAGTGCGTACTGGGGTATTAGCCGGTTCTGGCACCTTGGCATCAGAGCCAGATCGTGGCTCCTGCGGTGGACGAATGGTTTAAGCGCTCGGAGGAGACATGGGACGCTGCTCATGTGCACTTGCAACGGGCCGTGAGGCCTCAGAAGGCGAGTGCCGACTGACACTACAGTGAGGCCCCGGTGTTCACACCGGGGGACAGGGTCTGGCTCTTGACCAAAAACCTGCCCCTCCGCCTGCCCTGCCGGAAGCTGGGCCCGCGGTTTGTGGGACCATTCAAAGTTTTGTGCGTGATACTTTGTTTTTCATTTGTCTGATTTTATACAGCTGTTTTTTTCGGCCGTGTCTTTAGGGCACGTTGTATTTGATATCCTTTTTCCGTATTGGATTAAACACGTTGTTCACTCATCTCTGCTTTCCTGCGCCTGACTTTATACACCAGCTACACACACCGGCATTGACATCTGAAATATTTTGGAGCACCCTCTGGCATTGGCCGGGATGAGGAGCCACCTACCTCATCTACAGGCCTCTACAGTCCTCTTCAGAAATTATCTCGGAGCCTCAGGATGAGGAGCCATTCACCTCCTCAGCCACACAGGTGTCTTCACAAATGTTGTCTGAGGATGAGGATGAAAAACCATTTGCTTCCACTTCTCCCCAGCAGGATTCTCTCTCTCTCTCTCTCTCTGTGTGTGTGTGTGTGTGTGTGTGTGTGTGTGTGTGTGTGTGTGTGTGTGTGTGTGTGTGTGTGTGTGTGTGTGTGTGTGTGTGTGTGTGTGTGTGTGTGTGTGTGTGTGTGTGTGTGTGTGTGTACACGCACATGTGTTTATGTGTGCATCCCAGCATAACATAAACAAAATAAATAATTTCCCTTTTGCAAAGCTTTAAGTTTCCATATTGTAGGTAACAATGATGATTTAATTATTACAGGGTATGTATGTGGGATATTCCACCACTAGAAATGCTGTGAATAACATGTGCAAACTAATGCCCATGTGCTCTCCATTAGAAATGCCTGTAGCAGCATCCCCACCAAATCCTCCTGCTGAGGATGAACCGCTGTCTACAGACCCTGCTGACTGGCCTTCAGTTCTGACTGACAGAATTCGGACACAACCAGTTTGCAGAGGACCAAGTGAGGTAACACCTAACTTTGTTTTCCAAAGGAATGAGAGTGATGGAAGAAGTTGCCACCACCAGTATTTCAGGAAGACCTTGGTGAGCGGTGAAAAAATCCCTAGAAGTTGGTTGGTGAATTCTGAAAGAAACAACAGCCTCTTCTGCTTCTGCTGCAAACTCTTTTCTAAGAAGAAAATGTATTTAGCAAACTCGGGACTGACAGACTGGAAACATGCAAGTTCTTTGCTGACTTCACACGACAGCAGTCCAGAACACCAAAACTGCATGAAAACATGGAAAGAACGGGCAATGAGGATCATTCAAGGGGAAACAATTGATAAGCATGAGATGGCACTTATGGAGGCTGAGAGGATAAGATGGAGAGAGGTGTTGACACGTCTTACTGCTATTGTGCAGTCTCTGGCAATTAGAAATCTGGCACTAAGGGGACACACAGAAACACTGTACACTCCATCAAACTTTGACTTTTGTGACTTTGAAATGAACATTTCCTCATAGAGGTTGAACTGATGGCACAATTTGATCCGGACATGAAAGAGCACCTTAACCGTGTCCAAAAAGGGACCTCGAGTCACACCAACAGCTACCTTGGCCACCAAATACAGAATGAACTCATTGATTTGTTGAGCAGCAAGGTCATTTCAATAATGGTGATTGACATCAAGCTGGCAAAATTCTTCTCTATCATTCTAGATTGCACCTCAGATGTCAGCCACACTGAACAGTTGTCAGTTGTGATTAGAATTGTCACTGAAGGAGGAGCCCCACATAAAGGAACATTCCTGAAAATTAATCCAAGAGCTCTATTTGTACCATGTGGGGCTCACACATTGAACCTGGTTGTGGCTGATGCTGCTAAACGTTCTGTCGATGCCACAGGTTACTTTGGCATCTTACATAAACTGTACACCTTGTTCTTAGCCTCCACACAGCGATGGGCCATCCTGAAAAAACATGTGGACATCATTGAAGATGTGGACTGAGACAAGGTGTCACGCTGTTTCACCTGTCTTTGTGATTGTCTCCACCCACCTCCGGGTGTCTCCTGTTTTCCCCATTTAGTCCCCAGTGTATTTATCCCTGTGTTTCATGACTCTCTGTGCCAGTTCATCTTGTTTTGCCAAGTCAACCAGCGTTTCTCCTAGCTCATATTTTTCCCAGTCTCTGTTTTTTCCTAGCCCTCCTGGTTTTGACCCTTGCCTGCCCTGACGCCGAATTCGCTTGCCTGACCCCTCTGCCTGTTCTGACCTTGAGCCTGCCTATCCCCTGGTAATGTTAGGACTTGGACCTGGTTTATGAACTCTCGCCTGTCCCTGACATGCCTTTTGCCTACCCCTTTTGGTACAGTAAATATTGGAGCTCAACCATCTGCCTCCTGTGTCTACATTTGGGTCTCGCCTTGTGCCCTTATGCAAGGTGGGAGAGTAAAGTTAAGAGTGTCGAGCCACTGAGGTATCAGGTAGCAGCGGTGAGAGAGGCACTGATTGAGATGAGGGATAAAACCAAAGACCCTGTGATAAAGATTGAGGCCCAGTCCGTGTCATACCACACCACTGTACAGATGCTTAAGCAGTATGATCCCGCCTTAGTGGCCTTGCTGTCATCACTATTAACCATGCAATTGCTGGGCAGATTTCTTATGATGATGTAATTTCTTTTAAAATATATTTTTTAATCCAGGATGGCGTAGCAGTCAGATGTCTTTTGTCCTCGTCCTGTCGTGTCCAGTTTATATATCTTTTTATATATTTTTTCAAAAACTCAACTTCAAAAACTCTCCTGCAACCCGCCTCACCCAATGTGGTACGGATCTGTTTTTTTTTCAAGTATTATCCACCTCGAATCCGTAATTCCCTCACTAGCTAACTTTAGTATTTAGCTTACCATTGCTAGCGGACATCAGCTAACCTTTAGCTCGGAAAAGCTCTCGCCGTTCGTATAACGTGACTCAAACCAGAGCATACCGGACTTTATTTTAGCCTATGCCTATGCTAAGCCTATGCTAGCCTATGCTAAGCCCATCTTCCGGCTAGCGGAAGAATCCCATCAGCCACTCCTGGGCTACAACACCTATCCGGACCCGTTTTTACTGCCGGTGCGGAGCCCCACCGGGCCTTCACGACTGGACTTCCGACGTTATCTGCCCGAGGGGGTTGTTCAACCGGCCCTCCATCGCGATGTCACCTGAACGCCCATCAGCTAACTGCGGCCTGCTAACGTTTGCTGTCTAGAGCATATCGGCTGCTAGGTAAACAGGTCCATTGGTCAATTTCTTGGCCCACTATTACCTATTTTGCCAATTGGCCTGGTCCCCTTCACCACACAGAACCCCACTAACCCATCACGACTTGGTCTACTGACGGAAACGCACGAGGAGGCTATAAACAGACTTCTTCCGTCTTTGTTAGCCGGCCTGCTAGCCTTTTCTAGCTTGCTATCCCCGGCTAGCTGTCTGAATCGCCGTGTCCCCAACCAGCCTCACTATTAACTGGACCCGTATGATCACTCGGCTAAGCATGCCTCTCCTCAATGTCAATATGCCTTGTCCATTGCTGTTCTGGTTAGTGTTTATTGTCTTATTTCACTGTAGAGCCTCTAGCCCTGCTCAATATACCTTATCCAACCCTTCAGTTCCACCACCCACACATGCAATGACATCACCTGGTTTAAATGTTTCTAGAGACAATATTTCTTTCATCACCACTCAATGCCTAGGTTTACCTCCACTGTATTCACGTCCTACCATACCATTGTCTGTACATTATGCCTTTAATCTATTTTATCGCCTGTACCTTTATCCTACTTCTCCTCTGTTCCTCTGGTGATATAGAGGTTAATCCAGGCCCTGCAGTGCCTAGCTCCACTCCTATTCCCCAGGCGCTATCATTTGTTGACTTCTGCAACCGTAAAAGCCTTGGTTTCATGCATTTTAACATTAGAAGCCTCCTCCCTAAGTTTGTTTTATTCACTGCTTTTATACACTCTGCCGACCCGGATGTCCTAGCCGTGTTTGAATCCTGGCTTAGGAAGACCACCAAAAACGCTTTAATCTCCATACCTAACTACAACATTTTCAGACAAGATAGAACGGCCAAAGGGGGCGGTGTTGCAATCTACTTGTGTCTTACTATCCAGGTCTGTACCCAAACAATTTGAACTTTTACTTTTAAAAATCCACCTTTCTAGAAACAAGTCTCTCACTATTGCCGCTTGCTATCGACCACCCTCTGCCCCCAGCTGTCCTCTGGACACCATATGTGAACTGATTGCCCCCCATCTATCTTCAGAGTTCGTGCTGCTAGGTGACCTAAACTGGGACATGCTTAACACCCCGGCCATCCTACAATTTAAGCTTGATGCCCTAAACCTCACACAAATCATCATTGAACCTACTAGGTACAACCCCAAAGCCGTAAACACGGGTACCCTCATAGATGTCATCCTAACTAACTTGCCCTACAAATACACCCCTGCTGTTTTCAACCAATATCTCAGCGATCACTGCCTCATTGCCTGCATCTGTAATGGGTTTGCGGTCAAACGACCTCCCCTCATTACTGTCAAACGTTCCCTAAAACACTTCAACAAGCAGGCCTTTCTAATCGACCTGGCCCGTGTATCCTGGAAGGATATTGACCTCAGCCCGTCAGTAGAGGATGCCTGGTTATTCTTTAAAAGTGCCTTCCTCACCATCTTAAATAAGCATGCCCCATTCAAGAAATTTAGAACCAGGAACAGATATAGCCCTTGGTTCTCTCCAGACCTGACTGCCATTGACCAGCACAAAAACATCCTGTGGCGTTCTGCATTAGCATCGAACAGCCCTCGTGATATGCAACTTTTCAGGGAAGTCAGGAACCAATATACACTGGCAGTTAGGAAAGCCAAGGCTAGCTTTTTCAAGCAGAAATCCCCCTCTTCAAAGGGGGAGACACTCTTGACCCAAACTGCTACAGACGTATATCTATCCTACCCTACCTTTCTAAGGTCTTTGAAAGCCAAGTTAACAAACAGATAACAGACCATTTCGAATCCCACCATACCTTCTCCGCTATGCAATCTGGTTTCAGAGCTGGTCATGGGTGCACCTCAGCCACGCTCAAGGTCCAAACGACATCATAACCACCATCGATAAGAGACATTACTGTGCAGCCATATTCATTGATCTGGCCAAGGCTTTCAACTCTGTCAATCACCACATCCTTATCGGCAGACTCGACAGCCTTGGTTTCTCAAATGATTGCCTCGCATGGTTCACCAACTACTTCTCCGATAGAGTTTAGTGTGTCAAATCGGAGAGCTTGTTGTCCGGGCCTCTTGCAGTCTCTATGGGGGGGTGCCACAGCGTTCAATTCTTGGGCTGACTCTCTTCTATGTATACATCAATGATGTCGCTCTTGCTGCTGGTGAGTCTCTGATCCACCTCTACGCAGACAACACCATTCTGTATACTTCTGGCCCCTCTTTGGACACTGTGTTAACTACCCTCCAGACGAGCTTCAATGCCATACAACTCTCCTTCCGTGGCCTCCAACTGCACTTAAACGCAAGTAAAACTAAATGCATGCTCTTCAACCAATCGCTGCCCATCCAGCATCACTACTCTGGACGGTTCTGTCTTAGATTATGTGGACAACTACAAATATCTAGGTGTCTGGTTAGACTGTAAACTCTCCAGACTCACATCAAACATCTCCAATCCAAAATTAAACCTAGAATTGGCTTCCTATTTTGCAACAAAGCATCCTTCACTCATGCTGCCAAACATACCCTCGTAAAACTGACCATCCTACCGATCCTCGACTTCGTGATGTCATTTACAAAATAGCCTCCAATACTCTACTCAACAAATTGGATGCAGTCTATCACAGTGCCATCCGTTTTGTCACCAAAGCCCCATATACCACCCACCACTGCGACCTGTACGCTCTCGTTGGCTGGCCCTCGCTTTACACTCATCACCATACTCACTGGCTCCAGGTCATCTACAAGTCCCTGCTAGGTAAAGCCCTGCCTTATCTCAGCTCGCTGGTCACCATAGCAGCATCAACCCGTAGCACGCGCTCCAGCAGGTATATCTCACTGGTCACCCCCAAAGCCAATTCCTCCTTTGGCCGACTTTCCTTCCAGTTCTCTGCTGCCAATGACTGGAACGAACTACAAAAATCTCTGAAACTGGAGACACTTATCTCCCTCACTAACTTTAAGCACCAGCTGTCAGAGCAGTTCACAGACCTCTGCACCTTTATATAGCCCATCTGTTAATAGCCCAACCAACTACCTCATCCCCTACCGTATTTTATTTATTTATTTATTTATCTTGTTCCTTTGCACCCCAGTTTTTCTACATTGCACATTCATCTACTGCACATCTACCATTCCAGTGTTTAAATGCTATATTGTAATTACTTTGCCACCATGGCCTATTTATTATCTTACCTAATTTGCACTCTTTGTATATAGATTTGTTTTTTTCTACTGTATTATTGACTGTATGTTTGTTTTATTCCATGTGTAACTCATTGTTGTTGTATGTGTCGAACTGCTTTGCTTTATCTTGGCCAGGTCGCAGTTGTAAATGAGAACTTGTTCTCAACTTGCCTACCTGGTTAAATAAAGGTGAAATAAAATAAAAAAACTAAAATTGATGACTGCATCAAGGAAGGCTAGAAAGGTCAGGGTTTAGATGGAAGTTATGCAATTTAGTTTGTGTGTTTCTTGTTTGAAGTGCAATAGTGAAATAATCAGGTTCTCTTCATAAGTGTGTTATTCTATTTGTGTAATTGTGTGATATAGAATTTGTTCAATTTAGTTTTATTTGTGTTTTTGT
This sequence comes from Brachymystax lenok tsinlingensis, assembly GCA_030435695.1. Taxonomy (NCBI): domain Eukaryota; kingdom Metazoa; phylum Chordata; class Actinopteri; order Salmoniformes; family Salmonidae; genus Brachymystax; species Brachymystax lenok. The sequence goes on along the minus strand of CM059780.1, from coordinate 13,817,040 downwards.
TAGTAATAGGGTAATTCAATTATCTTTTTATTTGTATTTATATAATACAATTTGTTTCTTTTTGTCTTTGTTACTACTTTTTGATATTTGAGTCTTATTTTTGTATATATTTGTATATTTACATCGTTTTGAATGTTAGGATTATTTATTTGTAGGGGGGGTTTGCCCAAGGAGCCATACAAGCTAGAACCGCCACTGTTGCACCTGTTAGTGAGAGTCCTGTACCAATTTAAGTGATGCAGCATGTATAATTTTTTTTTTAAATCTTTATTTTAACAGGGAAAACAGACTGAGACCTGGATCTCTTTTACGGCTGTGCCCTGTGTAAACATGTTGACATGTACAGTTCTAAGCATACAGACAAGAACATTTCAAAACAAAGACACAGTTCAACAAAAACAATCACAGACAACATCATATTGATCCTCCATAACATTTTTGAAATGGGCAAGGGACACCAGAGTGTCTAACTTAAGTTGGATCTGCAGTTTGTTCCATAAATAAGGTGCAAAGGAACTGAAGGCAGTCCTTCCCAACTCTGTGGAGACCACAGGAGTCTCTAATGTAATCCACATCTGTGATCTGGTCATAAAATTAGTATATCTAGTTGAAATTAATGATGATATATATGGAGGTAGTTTTAAAAGAAGTGCTTTATAAATAAACAAAAGAGCATGTTGCTCTCGCCTCACGGATAGAGAGGCCCAACCCACATGTTGATATAGGATACAGTGATGAGTTTTGTAACTATCACCTGTGATAAACCTGACTGCACAATGGTAAATAGCATCCAGTGGTTTTAATGTGTTTGCCGATGCATGCATATAAATAATATCACCATAATCTAAAACGGACATAAAAGTAGCCTGCACAATTTGTTTTCTATTTACGGAGGACAGATAAGCCCTGTTTCTGTAAAGGAACCCTATCTTGAATTTGAGCTTTTTTCCCAATTCAGTAACATGTTTTTTAAAAGAGAGCCTATCATCTAACCACACCCTTAAATATTTATATGCAGAGACCTGTTTGATTTGCACTGTTGGAGCAATAGAGTACATCACTGTGTCATCTGCATATAAATGGAAATTACAATATCTGACATCATCACCAATGTTGTTTATATAAAGTGAGAACAATAGTGGGCCAATTTTTTAACCCTGAGGGACCCCTTTAAGTAACTGTAAGGGGTCAGACTTGACATGGTCTACAGTGTCAAAAGCTTTTGACAAATCCACAAACAACGCAGCACAATGCTTTCTATCATCTAAGGCATTTGCAATATCATTTACAACAAGCGTAGTGGCCGATGTGGTACTGTGTTTAGATCTAAAACCAGATTGATTGGTGCTAAGAATACTGTTAGCAGAAAGAAAAGATTGTAACTGTTTGTTAACTAAAGATTCTAAGATCTTTGCCAGACAAGGGAGCCTAGAGATGGGTCGATAGTTATCCAAATCACTACCGTCACCTCCCTTATGTAATGGCAGAACAAAAGCTGCTTTCCACACCTTAGGGATATTTCCTGTGCTTAATGTTAGATTAAACATGTGTGTCACTGAACCAGCAATGATCGGTGCAGCACACTTAAGTAAGTACGGGTCTAAATTGTCCGCGCCTAAAGATTTCTTAGTATCAATGGCACACAGGGCAGCTAAAACCTCTGCTTCAGTTATTTTCTGGAAACTAAAAACAGGGTTACCATTTTTCAGAGTAAAAGTTGAAAAGCAAGATGAAAAATCAACTAACTGGCCAGTACCACAATGGCCACTTTTCCTTTCAAATAAAAAACCAGCAGAGATGAAATGCTTATTAAAAGCATCACAAATATCATTTTTACCACTTAGAATACAGGAGTCTGAGATAATTTGCTTAGGAAGAGAAACAGCAGAATTTCCCTGTTTCAGTGAATTAACGGTTTTCCAGAATTTTGCAGGATCTCCTGCAGAATCTGTCATAGCATTAAGGATTTTGCCTTTTTGACAGCTGCAGTACATTTATTTCTCAATTGCCTAAAAAACTGCCAATCAGCCAATTTGCATGAGATATGTTGGCGGGTCTCGTTTCCATCCCCCCTAGCCTGCGGGGCAAAAGGGATTTGTAACAGGTAGTTTCCCAAAAAATGTAATGTATATTGGGAACAGATCAGAGTGGCAGCAAGTCTCAAACCTTTAATGGTTGAGTTTTTAGCCATGTCCTTTTGCCCTGTAGTCAATGCCAGTTTAGAAGCCTTTGTTAAGGCCTCTACAAGTGCAGGTGATATAAAACTCCACATATTCATTGGTATGCTGTAACATATAATTACATATTCACTGTTAGCAGTTGCTGTAGATTTAATACAATTTAACAATAAAGTGCTTGTTTTGCTGTATATTTTACTCCGGCATTCTGTAACTTATGGTGTATTGTGGGATTGGAAAAAAATAGCTGGCTCATCAACATATTTTGACTTGTGCCTTCTAAGTGGCTATATTTGTTGCACTGGTTAGTGAGAACGCTGTACCAATTTAATTGATATGTGGTAGTAGTGCCCTAACAATTTAATGCATATACTGTAGAGGACAGATCAGAGTGACAGTGTGTCTTAAACCTCTAATGCTTGAATATTAAGCCATGTCCTTTTGATCTGTTTGCCCTGTAGTCACAACCGCAAGCCTTTGTTAAGGCCTCTACAAGTGCAAGTGATATAAAACACCAAATATGCTTTAATATACAAATAACTAGCAGCCAACCTGCTTGCACTAATCCTATGTAATTACAATAAAATACCAACATGATTACAGTAGCATTTCTTTCCTCATAGTATTGTACTACATCATTGCTCTGCATCTTACAGTAACTTAGAGGAAGCTGGTGGCAAGCTGCTGTGAATATTACAGTAGCGTACTTTGCACTAGCCAGAGATGGGCGAAGATACATCCAGAAGGTATTGTTACAAATACAGGATCATTTTAAGACCAATATTAAATACAACAACATTCCCAGTAACGATTACAGAACATTTTCACTTGCTTTGATTGTGATACGTGTTTTTTTTATCAACCTTAGATGAATGCACTAACTGTATGTCATTCTGGACAAGAGCATCTGCTAAATGGCCAAAATTTAAAAAAAATTACATTTGCAAAGCACACTGCTGGGTATTGTAACTATTTACATTTTGATCAAATTTGGCCATGTTTTGGGGAAGAGGTAATTAGAATAATACCCAGCAGTGCTTTGCAAGTGTTCATTTTGACATTTACATTTTGGTTATTTAACAGACGCTCTTATCCAGAGCGATTTACAGTCCGTGAATTTAACTAAGGTAAATAATAATATATTACAGTCAGAGCAAGAAAAAGATTACGTTACCGTTACCGAGAATATTGGAGTTAATACAAAATAAAAGTATTCTATTACAATATAGGCTACATGAAATCTAGTTTGGTGTCACGTCCTGGCCTGGGATAGCCAGATGGCTAGATCATTTGTGTTTAGGTCAGGAGGGGTTTTTGTTTCTAGGTTCTATATTTGGTTTTGATGGTTCCAATTAGAGGCAGCTGATTGTCGTTACCTCTAATTGGGAACCGTGTGTGTGTGTGTGTGTGTGTGTGTGTGTGTGTGTGTGTGCGCGCAGATATAGCGATCGTTGTGTTTCCTTTATTGAATATTTGTACGTTCCACTTCTTGTTATTAAACATGTGGAATGGAAATCGTGCTGCATCTTGGTCCGCTCATTATAACGATCGCGACATTCGGGCCAGTGAAATACAAGTTACAAAATAGATATTGAAATATCAAATACATGTAACATAAATACTACCTGTTGTTGGCACTATCTAGCTGCACTGTAAAACTGCAACAGTTTACCAACCACTGTGCTTCCAGTAATGCACTGTAAATTCTAGAAATACAGCATGGTACTCACGTCATGTGTTCCAGAAATATGTTATAAATTTTTGTTACAGTAAAGGTCCTGCAAATCTACAGTAATTTACTGGCTTCTGTGCTGCCAGTAATTTACTGTAAATTTACAGTAACATACTGGCTACTGTGCAGCTGGAAACGTTTTCCAGTGTAGGCATCCACATCATTCATGTTCCCTGAGTGATAGTGAACCCATGCAAAGTCAGCATAGGTTACCAGTAACTCTGTATCATCCTGTCTATTCTTCAATGACCTCTCAGCCTTGTGGAGATACTCAAGAGCACTAACATTGTTTTCCTCCAGGTGGCTCAGAAAGGCTAGTAAGTTGAAATATGTGGCATGGTTCGGAGTGCAGACCTTCATGATGCGGTCCAGGAGTTTTTCAGGAAGGCTGTCCAGTTCCATAATGTTAGCCTTTTCTATTCCCCATGTAAAGTGACACTCAAGTGGTTTCAGCTTGACTTCCATATCTGCTTTGAAAAAAACAATTATTACCATCCAGCATTTGAACTGTTGTTGGCACTTCCTCCTCCCAAGGTGTCGGACCATAAAGCAGAGGGTCACATAATCCCATTTGATCCCAAGGTCGTCAGGTTAATCAACACCCTCTCCCCTGAGTCCTGACAGGAACATCTGCCTCCTCTCTAGCCTTTCACACACTTACACTAATGCCTAGCCCCCTCTACTGTCCAAGCATTAATATTGAACTAGCACTATCGAAGTTGCAGTGTGTTTATTACTGTTTTATGTCAAGTTGATCATACAAAAATAGGTATTATTAGCAATACTAAATTACAAAAACAGTATAGGCTAAATAAATCATGATTTTAAGGAGAAATATCACAGGTGATGCCAAAGTGTGCCTTCAGTTAATTGATGGAATACAGTAAAAATGTAACATATATATATATTTATATCGCGTCAAGAGATCCTGTTTGTTTTTCAGAGTAAAATTCTTAATCCAATACCTCATCTTGTTGAAGACAGTCAGTTGTTTTTTTATGTTGCCCAGAGTGAAGGAAAAGCAGCCAACAAGTGCTCAGCATATGTGGGAACTCCTCCAAGACTGTTGGAAAAGCATTCCAGGTGAAGCTGGTTGAGAGAATGCCAAGAGTGTGCAAAGCTGTCATCAAGGCACAGGATAGCTACTTTGAAGAATCTCAAATATAAAATATATTTTGATTTTGTTTAACACTTTTTTTTGGTTACTACATGATTCCATATGTGTTATTTCATAGTTTTGATGTCTTCACTATTATTTTACAATGTAGAAAATAGTTAAAATAAAGAAAGACCCTGGAATCAGTAGTTGTGTCCAAACTTTTGACTGGTACTGTATATATATTTTTGTGCTAAACAGGTGGGGCTCAAAACTGCCCCACTTGCCCTGAATGACGGGTTGCCACCGGTCCTGTGGTTTATTTATGATCCTGTTTTCTTTATAGGCCTATTGTCTGCACGCAGCCTATGGCCTTTTATGTCCAGCAATAATTGCCCCTTGGAGATTTAAATATTGTGAATTAAATTATTAAAGAGCAGCAGGAAAATAACAATAGCAAGGCTATATACAGGGGGTACCGGTACAGAGTCAATGTGCTGGGGCACAGGTTAGTCGAGGTAATTGAGGTACTATGTACATGTAGGTAGTGTTAAAGTGACTGTGCATAGATAATAAACAGAGTAGCAGCAGCGTAAAAGAGGGGGTGCGGGGGTGACCATGCAAATAGTCTGAGTAGCTTTTTCATTAGCTGCTCAGGAGTCTTATAGCTTGGGGGTAGAAGCTGTTAAGAAGTCTATTGGACCTAGACTTGGCGCTACGGTACCGCTTGCCATACGGTAGCAGAGAGAAGAGTCTATGACTGGGGTGGATGGAGTCTTTGACAATTTTTAGGGCCTTCCTCTGACACCGCCTGGTATAGAGGTCCTGGATGGCAGGAAGCTTGGCCCCAGTGATGTACTGGGATGTACGTGCTACCCTCTGTAGTGCCTTGCGGGCGGAGGCCAAGCAGTTGCCATAGCAGGCAGTGATGCAACCAGTCAGAATGCTCTCGTGGTGCAGCTGTATAACTTTTTGTGTATCTGAGGACCCATGCCAAATCTTTTCAGTCTCCTGAGGGGGAATAGGCTTTGTTGTGCCCTCTTCACAACTGTCTTGGTGTGTTTGGACCATGATAGTTTGTTGGTGATGTGGACACCAAGGAACTTGAAGCTCTCAACCTGCTCCACTACAGCCCCATCGATGAGAATGGAGGAGTGCTCGGTCCTCCTTTTCCTGTAATCACAATCATCTCCTTTGTCTTGATCATATTGAGGGAGAGGTTGTTTTCCTGGCACCACACGTCCAGGTCTCTGACCTCCTCCCTGTAGGCTGTCTCATCATTGTCTGTAATCAGGCCTAGCCCTGTTGTGTCATCGGCAAACTTAATGATGGTGTTGGAGTCGTGCCTGGCCATGCAGTCATGGGTGAACACGGAGTACAGGAGGGGACTGAGCATGCACCCCTGAGGGGCCTCCGTGTTGAAGATCAGTGTGGCAGATTGTTACCTACCCTTACCACCTGGGGGCGGGCCGTCAGGAAGTCCAGGATCCAGTTGCAGAGGGAGGTGTTTAGTCTCAGGGTCCTTAGCAAAGTGATGAGCTTTGTGGGCACTATGATGTTGAACGCTCAGCTCTAGTCAATGAATAGCATTCTCACGTAGGTGTTCCTTTTGTCCGGGTGGGAAAGGGCAGTGTGGAGTCCAATAGAGATTGCATCATCTGTGGATCTATTGGGGCGGAGTGGGTCTAGGGTTTCTGGGATAATGGTGTTGATGTGAACCATGACCAGCCTTTCAAAGCACTGCATGGCTACAGACGTGAGTGCTATGGGTCAGTAGTCATTTAGGCAGGTTACCTTAGTGTTCTTGGGCACAGGGACTATGGTTGTCTGCTTGAAACATGTTGGTGTTACAGACTCAGTCAGGGACAGGTATAAAATGTCAGTGAAGACACTTGCCAGTTGGTCAGCGCATGATCGGAGTAGACATCTTGGTAATCCGTCTGGCCCTGCGGCCTTGTGAATGTTGACCTGTTTAAAGGTCTTACTCACATCGGCTACGGAGAGCATGATCAGACAGTCGTCCGGAACAGCTGATGCTCTCATGCATGTTTCAGTGTTGCTTGCCTCGAAGCGAGCATAGAAGTAATTTAGCTTGTCTGGTAGGCTCGTGTCACTGGGCAGCTTGTGGCTGTGCTTCTCTTTGTAGTCTGTAATAGTTTACAAGCCCTGCCACATCTGACGATTGTCGGAGCCGGTGTGGTAGGATTCAATCTTAGTCCTGTTTTGATGCTTTGCCTGTTTGACGGTTTGTCAGAGGGCATAGCGCGATTTCTTATAAGCGTCCGGCTCACTCCCTCTCCTTCAAAGAGGCAGCTGTACCCTTTAGCTCAGTGCGGATGTTGCCTGTAATCCATGGCTTCTGGTTGGGGTGTGTACGTACGGTCACTGTGGGGACGACATCATCGATGCACTTATTGATGAAGCCAGTGACTGATGCGGTGTACTCCTCAATGCCATCGTAAGAATCCCGGAACATATTTCAGTCTGTGCTAGCAAAACAGTCCTGTAGCTTAGCATCTGCTTCATCTGACCACTTATTTATTGACTGAGTCACTCCTGCTTCCTGCTTTAATTTTTGCTTGTAAGCACGAATAAGGACAGAATTATGGTCAGATTTGCCAAATGGAGGGCGAGGGAGCGCTTTGTACGCATCTCTGTGTGTGGAGTTAAGGTGGTCTGAAGTTATTGTGTTATACCATGTCGATTAGAGAAATTACTAGTATAATAGAAATTACACACATTTCAGCAGGAAGCAGGAATGTCAAAGATGCTGTTTTGTCTATGAGATCCTGTCTCCTATGCTTCTTACCTCATCTTTACTGTGGAAGGCAGCGAGTAGGGTGTTGGCCAGGTACGCTGACAATTGATACACAGTCGAAACCTACCCACTCCTTGGCATAGAATCTAAAACTTCTAGTTTCCATTCTGCCAAAAACTTTACAACCAATTTTATAACGCGAGTACACAACAGTCCCCTCAACAACTGAATGGATTTGCAGAATATAAGATGATTCAATTTGACCACTTGGTGGCGTAGTGTACTAGATAAAGAAGAAAAGGAAAGGGATAAGATGAGGGAGGGAGCAGATGCTCTTTAAGCAAATGTCCAGCCAAAATAGAACAGAGAAAACAGTAGCATTCTACTATTCTATCGAATTACAATGTTATGCACAAGACATTATTTTATTATTCCTCATGGCTTTGAGAAATTCTCAAGAAAGTTGCATTGCTTCATATGCACAAAGTAGGGAAGTTCTTCAGCCAGTATATCTCCAAAACATTTGTCACACTTGTGACTGTCTACAAACAGTCGAATGCCCTCATTGCTTATTTACCAACTGTATAATCGAATAAAACACATTTCTGGTTATGAATGTATTTATTTAATGATTATTTTGAGATTTAGTCAATTTACTAGCTGGGTACCACCCAGTACTCTACCCTGCACCTTATTGACTGCTGCCCTACAGTATGTACATAGTCAATGAATACTGGTCACTTTAATAATGTTTACCAACTGTTTTACCCACTTCATGTGTATATCATGTATTCTATATAACTACTGCTGTACACACATCCTATATAACTACTGCTGTACACACCTTTTCTATTCATATACTGTCCATACACACCATTGTATACATATATATATATATATATATATATATATATATATATATATATATATATATTTATAAAAAATCTGTGTACGCAACCAATAACCTTTAATTTGATTTCCAATACAGACACTCAGAACAATCTTTCTCAGAATCAGATAAATGGGCTAAGTTAAATGGCCCCAGGATGTTCAGGAAGTCTTTATAAGGAACATCTGGGGGTGGATACTTGTCATACAGAACTCATAAAAGGGAGACAGCTTTGGCAGGAAGTTGTTTGAACAACGCTTTTCCAGCTCACGCACACACAAGCCTGGACACAATGCTTCTACAGAGCCTATGGGAACTCATATTGGGGTATCATGCGTGGCTCACATCGCCTTTCTTCCCTGTGCTTTTCTCACTCAGTGTCTACCTCGCATTCTGCTTGCCCTTCGTGGTGCTGGACCTCCTCTCCCCCAGGCTGGCCAGGATCAGGACCTTTAAGATCCAGCAGAAGAGCCACGTCTCCTGGACTATGATGTGGAGCTGCCTGGCTCACTCCCTCTACAACCATGTGGTGTTCCTCTTCCCTCTCACTGTGCTGCACTGGTACTGGAGACCAGCCAGCTTCATAGCCGAAGCCCCCGGGACGCTGCGTCTCATCTGGGACGTGGTCGCCTGCCTCCTGCTCTTCGACTTTCAGTCCTTCATCTGGCATATGCTGCACCACAAGGTGCCCTGGCTGTACCGGACATTCCACAAGGTGCACCACAAGCACACGACGACCTTCGCCCTGAGCACTGAGTACTCTGGGGCCTGGGAGACCCTGTCTCTGGGCTTCTTCGCGTCGGTTAACCCTCTGCTGCTGGGCTGCCACCCCCTGACAGAGATGCTCTTCTATGTTCTGAATATCTGGCTTTCTGTGGAGGACCACTGTGGCTATGACCTGCCCTGGTCCACACATAGACTGGTGCCCTTTGGGCTCTACGGTGGAGCTCCGCACCATGACATGCACCACCTAAAGTCAAAATCCAACTACGCTCCGTACTTCACACACTGGGACAGGCTTTTTGGGACCTTGCACAAGAGCTCTGACTGAATTTATGCACAGAAGAAGGTGCACATGGACATGTTGATTATATTTTATGGTAAAATATTGGGATACCGAGTGCAGGCACTTTGTGATGTATTGTATCATATGCTGATGTTATTTATCATAGTTAAGATAGAGCTGTTTTAATCAAAGTATTTATTTATCCAAATGTGTTATTTATTATAGCTGATTTTCTATGACTCTTGTATATGAAGGTTATCTCTAAAGATTCATGCTATGGACTCTACGATTTACAAACATATATTGTTGTGTGTGGATCAATTATAGGTCACATTTCAAAGCTGAAAACATTCACCAGTTCAGACCTTTGATGCCAGTTAACTGAACTATCGGAATGAATTTGAATGGGATTGAGTGACTGAAGACTATTCAAATGTTTGTGTTAACTTCTCAGTGTTACTAGGTGAGCATCACTGAACAAAGTGTTCAGCTGTTTTAAGCTGTATGCATTATTAAAAAGGGATGAACCCCTCATTCTTGTTACAAAACAAGAAGCAATAAAACTAATATCAGAAATATTCTCTGTGGCTCGCTTTCATTAATCTACATTATTCATAAGCCTATTAGTTTATGTCCTTGATTTATAGAGATGACAGTTTTCAGATTTCATTTAGAACAAAGCTGCGTGCAGAACAACCATGAAACAGTCTAACAGATGGTTTTATATGATACATACATATTTGTAAGTTCAATCACCATCCTCTTGCATTAAAATGCTGGAATGGCAGTTTTTTAATTGAAATGGCAGTTAAAACATTTCTTGACCAAAATGTTCTATATAGAACCCCCTTTTTTGTATCTACAGTGTCTTCAGAAAGAATTCACACCCCTTGACTTTTTCCACATTTTGTTGTGTTACAGCCTGAATTTAAAATGTATTAAGTTGAGTTCTTTTTGTCACAGGCCTACACACAGTACCCCATAATGTCAAAGTGGAATTATGTTTTTCAATTTTTTTTTACAAATTAATAAAAACATGAAAAGATGAAATGTCTTGAGTCATTAAGTATTCAAACACTTTGTAATGGCCCTGGCCCTTTTACATGATTTTTGAATGACTATCTCATCTCTGTACCCCACACATGCAATTTAATTATCTGTAAGGTCCCTCAGTCGAGAAGTGAATTTCAAGCACAGATTCAACCACAAAGACCAGGGAGGTTTTCCAATGCCTTGTAAAGAAGGGCAGCTATTGGTAGATGGGTCAAATTTTGAATATCCCTTTGAGCATGGTGAAGTTATTAATTACACTTTGGATGGTGTATCAATAAACCCAGTCACTGCAAAGATACAGGCTTCCTTCCTAACTCAATTGCCGGAGAGGAAGGAAACTGCTCTGGGATTTCACCATGTGGCCAATGGTGACTTTAAAACAGTTACAGAGTTTAATGGCTGTGATAGGAGAAAACTGAGGATGGATCCACAACATTATAGTTACTTCACAACACTAACCTAAAAGGACAGAATGAAAAGAATCAAGCCTGTACAGAATCAAAATATTCCAAAACAAAAAAATCTGGAAAAGCAATTCACTTTTTGTCCTGAATACAAAGTGTTATGTCTAGGATAAATCCAAAAAAACACATTACTGAGTATCATTCTCCATATTTTCAAGCATAGTGGTGGCTTCATCATGTTATGGGTATGTGTCACGGATCCCCCCACTAATGTTGCTCATTCCGTGCACCAGTTCCGGAGGTCTACATCACCGGCCTCCAGGCGACACTGAACTGTCTCATTACGCACACCTGGTTCCCATTTCTCCTGATTAGTAATTGTATATACACTGCTAAAAAAAAATAAAGGGAACACTTAAACAACACAATGTAACTCCAAGTCAATCCCACTTCTGTGAAATCAAACTGTCCACTTAGGAAGCAACACTGATTGACAATAAATTTCACATGCTGTTGTGCAAATGGAATCGACAACAGGTGGAAATTATAGGCAATTAGCAAGACACCCCCAATAAAGGAGTGGTTCTGGAGGTGGTGACCACAGACCACTTCTCAGTTCCTATGCTTCCTGGCTGATGTTTTGGTCACTTTTGAATGCTGGCGGTGCTTTCACTCTAGTGGTAGCATGAGACGGAGTCTACAACCCACACAAGTGGCTCAGGTAGTGCTGCTCATCCAGGATGGCACATCAATGCGAGCTGTGGCAAGAAGGTTTGCTGTGTCTGTCAGCGTAGTGTCCAGAGCATGGAGGCGCTACCAGGAGACAGGCCAGTACATCAGGAGACGTGGAGGAGGCCGTAGGAGGGCAACAACCCAGCAGCAGGACCACTACCTCCGCCTTTGTGCAAGGAGGAGCACTGCCAGAGCCCTGCAAGATGACCTCCAGCAGGCCACAAATGTGCATGTGTCTGCTCAAACGGTCAGAAACAGACTCCATGAGGGTGGTATGAGGGCCCAACGTCCACAGGTGGGGGTTGTGCTTACAGCCCAACACCGTGCAGGACGTTTGGCATTTGCCAGAGAACACCAAGATTGGCAAATTCGCCACTGGCGCCCTGTGCTCTTCACAGATGAAAGCAGGTTCACACTGAGCACGTGACAGACGTGACAGAGTCTGGAGACGCCGTGGAGAACGTTCTGCTGCCTGCAACATCCTCCAGCATGACCGGTTTGGCGGTGGGTCAGTCATGGTGTGGGGTGGCATTTCTTTGGGGGCCGCACAGCCCTCCATGTGCTCGCCAGAGGTAGCCTGACTGCCATTAGGTACCGAGATGAGATCCTCAGACCCCTTGTGAGACCATATGCTGGTGCGGTTGGCCCGGGTTCCTCCTAATGCAAGACAATGCTAGACCTCATGTGGCTGGAGTGTGTCAGCAGTTCCTGCAAGAGGAAGGCATTGATGCTAAGGACTGGCCCGCCCGTTCCCCAGACCTGAATCCAATTGAGCACATCTGGGACATCATGTCTCGCTCCATCCACCAACGCCACGTTGCACCACAGACTGTCCAGGAGTTGGCGGATGCTTTAGTCCAGGTCTGGGAGGAGATCCTCAGGAGACCATCCCCCACCTCATCAGGAGCATGCCCAGGCGTTGTAGGAGGTCATTCAGGCACGTGGAGGCCACACACACTACTGAGCCTCATTTTGACTTGTTTTAAGGACATTACATCAAAGTTGGATCAGCCTGTAGTGTGGTTTTCCACTTTAATTTTGAGTGTGACTCCAAATCCAGACCTCCATGGGTTGATAAATTTGATTTCCATTGATAATTTTTGTGTGATTTTGTTGTCAGCACATTCAACTATGTAAAGAAAAAAGTATTTAATAAGATTATTTCATTCATTCAGATCTATGATGTGTTATTTTAGTGTTCCCTTTATTTTTATGAGCAGTGTATGTGCCCTCTGTTCACAATTGTCTTGGTCAATCATTGTTCCCATGTCCGTTGGTCTTGTGAGTACCTGTGCTTTGTTGTTTCGGCTTTCGTGCTGCGTGTATTGTGCCCTTGTTATTACGGGTCTTGCCCCGTGTATTTTATAGAAGTTTAACCTCGCTCTTTTGTTTGGGTTATGTCCATGTGTTTTTGTATATGTGTTTGTTTTGTCCTTTTCATGGCATGTTGTGTTTTTGGGTGGAGTACCCCCTATTACGTATTCCTGTGCCTGTCTCCAATCATTTATACAACGTGACAGTATGCTTGTAAACGTTAAGGACTGGGAAGTTTTCAAGATAAAAAAATAAACAGAATGGAGCTAATACAGGAAATATCCTAAAGGAAAACCTGGTTCAGTCTGCTTTCCACCAGACATTTGGAGATTAATTCACCTTTCAGCAAGACAATAACCTACACACAAGGACACATCTACACTGGAGTTGCTTACCAAGAAGACAGTGAATGTTCCTAATGCTGTTATAGCATACATTTTTCTAAACTATTCCAATCTGTTAGTAGTTTGACTTATTGCACACGTTACTGAGATGGTTGTTGCAGCTTAGATGATTGAGGTAGAAGTCTCAATATTCAATCTTCCCTACCCCAGCAGTCATTCTGAAAGAAGTGATTAGAAATTCCACTTGTTGGATAGCCTAACTCTGGCTGGATTCTAATAGGAATTAAACATCACATTGCAAACAAGCATAATGAGACTTGTAAACCAGGAGTTTCCCAACACAACTATATTAGGATACAACTAGGCCCTGAAATAAAGGCATTATGACATATAGTTCTTAATTACATTTTAAATGGCATTAAGGCTGGTGGAACTGTTCATAGAGGGTTCTAGGAAGAACCTTTAGATAATAAAATGTTTTTTTGGCAGAACTCTACATAGAGAGTTCTAGGTAGAACCATATACAGGGGGTTCTTTGAAGAACCCCACACAGAGTGTTCTAGGTAGAACCTTCTGCAAAGGGTTTTACCTAGCACCTTTTTTTCTGGCAATCAAATTTAGATTCTACTAGTGGTCCATTAGGGCTTTTATAAGTCTGATGACTCATTAATCATGTTCTCCAAGTGGAAAGTTTATTCTTACCAATGTCTCCATAGTTTGGAAAGTCCCTCTCTCTGGGGACCCAAGCCATGTGCTAATCTGTCCATCATGATCAGGTGATATCATTGTGAGCAATAGAGGTTGATACACATTGCTACATCCAGAGGTTGTTTGTCGAATGTATACAGTAGCACGTACTCAGTTTAATTTCTTACTTTATATGGACAATAGTATACATGTTAATTAGGCCCTTTCCAATGTTACTGAAATCAGATGAAAGAGCCAAAAGCCCCTGTTGACACGGATGCAGACATTTCCTGACCTCTCCTCATGAGGGGAAATACAGAATGAAGTCCACTACTTACAAAGGAGCAGTAATCAACCATTTCACCCTCCGAATATCAAAATACATATGAAGTCGCCGATGCCTTGTCTAAAAACGTCTGAGATTAGCCTAGTGGTTAAGAGTGTTGGGTCAGTAACCAAAAGGTTGCTGGTTCAAATCCCTGAAACAACTAGATGAAAGAGCTGTTGATGATCCCTTGAGCAACACACTTAACCCTGATTGCTCTGGATAAGAATGTCTGCTAAATGACAATAATGTACTTTTACGAACAAGTATGATGGATCCGTCATGGTCCTCTGTCTCTTCCCAAACCAAATTTGAACCAAATTGCTATGTGTATATTACCCTGAGGATGATGGTGTTTAGACTCTGCTATGAGGGTGCATTCAGAAACAATCTTTTCATGGTGGTTCTTTCCATCAGGCTATTTGTGAATAGCTATTCCTGTGAGTCGTATCCTACAGTACTTTACCAACCGTGTTGCTCAATGTCACTTCCTGTTCTCATCAATGATCTTCTACTACATGCTACTACTGTACATCTCGCAGTTGAAACCTGATAGTGTACCTCTGGCCCCTCAGCTTTGAGGTGTTCTGGTGTTTATTTGACTCCTATTTTGATGGATGTTCCACCAACCATGTCAATGTTTAGCGCTTCACTTTAAGATGGTGCTGATATCTATCTATCTATCTATCTATCTATCTATCTATCTATCTATCTATCTAAAACAAAGTAAAAAAATATAAAAAGTAACACAATAATAAAGGCCCATTATCAGAAACCATCACTCCTGTGTTCCAATGGCACGTTGTGTGGCCTATTGAGGAGTGACGGACTCCATCCTAGCTGGAGGGGTGCTCTCATCTTATCTACGAACATAGACAGGGCTCTAACTCCTCTAGCTTCACAATGTTAGCCAGCCTGCCAGCTTAGTGGAGTCTGCCACTAGCACAGTCAGTGTAGTCAGCTCAGCTATCTGTATTGAGACTGTGTCTGTGCCTCGACCTAGGTTGGGCAAAACTAAACATGGCGGTGTTCGCCTTAGCAATCTCCCTAGAATAAAGACCTCCTCCATTGCTGCCATTATTGAAAGAGATTATGATACCTCACATCTCAAAATGGGTCTACTTAATGTTAGATCCCTCACTTCCAAGGCAGTTCTAGTCAATGAACTAATCACTGATCATAATCTTGATGTGATTGGCCTGACTGAAACATGGCTTAAGCCTGATGAATTTATTGTGTTAAATGAGGCCTCACCTCCTGGTTACACTAGTGACCATATCCCCAAGATCCCAAAGGCGGAGATGTTGCTAACATTTACGATAGCAAATTTCTATTTACAAAAACCAAAAAAACGACGTTTTTGTCTTTTGAGCTTCTAGTCATGAAATCTATGCAGCCTACTCAATCACTTTTTATAGCTACTGTTTACAGGCCTCCTGGGCCATATACAACGTTCCTCACTGAGTTCCCTGAATTCTTATTGGACCTTGTAGTCATGGCAGACAATATTCAAATTTTTGGTGACTTTAATATTCACATGGAAAAGTCCACAGACCCACTCCAAAAGGCTTTTGGAGCCATCATCGACTCTGTCGGTTTTGTCCAACCTACTCACTGCCACAGTCATACTCTGGACCTAGTTTTGTCCCGTGGAATAAATGTTGTGGATCTTAATGTTTTTCCTCATAATCCTGGACTATCGGACCACCATTTTATTACGTTTGAAATCGCAACAGATAATCTGCTCAGACCCCAACCAAGGATCATCAAAAGTCGTGCTATAAATTCTCAGACATCCCAAAAATTCCTAGATGCCCTTCCAGAATCCTTCCACCTACCCAAGGACGTCAGAGTACAAAAAATCAGTTAACCACCTAACTGAGGAACTCAATGTAACCTTGCGCAATACCATAGATGCAGTCGCACCCTAAAAACAAAAACATTTGCCATAAAAAACTAGCTCCCTGGTATACAGAAAATACCCGAGCTCTGAAGCAAGCTTCCAGAAAATTGGAACGTAAATGGCGCCACACCAAACTGGAAGTCTTCCGACTAGCTTGGAAAGACAGTACCGTGCAGTATCGAAGAGCCCTCACTGCTGCTCGATCATCCTATTTTTCCAAGTTAATTGAGGAAAATAAGAATAATCCAAATTTTATTTTTGACACTGTCGCAAAGCTAACTAAAAAGCAGCATTCCCCAAGAGAGGATGGCTTTCACTTTAGCAGTGATTCATTCATGAACTTCTTTGAGGAAAAGATCATGATCATTAGAAAGCAAACTACGGACTCCTCTTTAAATCTGCATATTCCTCCAAAGCTCAGTTGTCCTGAGTCCACACAACTTTGCCAGGACATAAAATCAAGAGAGACACTCAAGTTTTTTAGTACCATATCTCTTGACACATTGATGAAAATAATCATGGCCTCTAAACCTTCAAGCTGCATACTGGACCCTATTCCAACTAAACTACTGAAAGAGCTGCTTCCTGTGCTTGGCCCTCCTATGTTGAACATAATAAACAGCTCTCTATCCACCGGATGTGTACCAAACTGGCAGTAATAAAGCCTCTCTTAAAAAAGCCAAACCTTGACCCAGAAAATATAAAAAACTATCGGCCTATATCGAATCTTCCATTCCTCTCAAAATTTTAGAAAAAGCTGTTGCGCAGCAACTCAAAGTCAAAGTCACCATTATTAGTCAGTTGTACAACCAAATGCCTTCAACCGAAATGTGTCTTCCGCATTTAACCCAACCCCTCCGAATCAGAGAGGTGCGGGGGGCTGCCTTGCTTCAGTCTGGTTTTAGACCCCATCATAGCACTGAGACTGCACTTGTGAAGGTGGTAAATGACCTTTTAATGGCGTCAGACCGAGGCTCTGCAACTGTCCTCGTGCTCCTAGACTTTAGTGCTGCTTTTGATACCATCGATCACCACATTCTTTTGGAGAGATTGGAAACCCAAATTGGTCTACATGGACAAGTTCTGGTCTGGTTTAGATCTTATCTGTCGGAAAGATTTCAGTTTGTCTCTGTGGATGGTTTGTCCTCTGACAAATCAACTGTAAATTTCGGTGTTCCTCAAGGCTCTGTTTTGGGACCACTATTGTTTTCACTATATATTTTACCACTTGGTGATGTCATTCGGAAACATAATGTTAACTTTCACTGCTATGCGGATGACACACAGCTGTACATTTCAATGAAACATGGTGAAGCCCCAAAATTGCCCTCCCTGGAAGCCTGTGTTTCAGACATAAGGAAGTGGATGGCAGAAAATGTTCTACTTTTAAACTCTGACAAAACAGAGATGCTAGTTCTAGGTCCCAAGAAACAAAGAGATCTTCTGTTGAATCTGACAATTAATCTTGATGGTTGTACAGTCGTCTCAAATAAAACTGTGAAGGACCTCGGCGTTACTCTGGACCCTGATCTCTCTTTTGACGAACATATCAAGACTGTTTCAAGGACAGCTTTTTTCCATTTATGTAACATTGTAAAAATCTGAAACTTTCTGTCCAAAAATGATGCAGAAAAGTTAATCCATGCGTTTGTAACTTCTAGGTTAGACTGCTGCAATGCTTTACTTTCCGGCTACCCGGATAAAGCACTAAATAAACTTCAGTTAGTGCTAAACACGGCTGCTAGAATCTTGACTAGAACCCCAAAATTTGATTATATTACTTGAGTACTAGGCTCTCTACACTGGCTTCCTGTTAAGGCAAGGGCTGATTTCAAGGTTTTACTGCTAACCTACAAAGCATTACATGGGCTTGCTCCTACCTATCTTTCCGATTTGGTCCTGCCGTACATACCTACACGTACGCTACGGTCACAAGACGCAGGCCTCCTTACTGTCCCTAGAATTTCTAAGCAAACAGCTGGAGGCAGGGCTTTTTCTTATAGAGCTCCATATTTATGGAATAGTCTGCCTATGCATGTGAGTGACGCAGACTCGGTCTCAACCTTTAAGTCTTTATTGAAGACTCATCTCTTCAGTAGGTCCTATGACTGAGTGTAGTCTGGCCCAGGAGTGTGAAGGTGAACGGAAAGGCACTGGAGCAACGAACCACCCTTGCTGTCTTTGCCTGGCCGGTTCCCCTCCACTGGGATTCTCTGCCTCTAACCCTATTACAGGGGCTGAGTCACTGGCTTACTGGTGCCATGGCGGAGATCTTGTGGGCTATACTCGGCCTTGTCTCAGGATGGTAAGTTGGTGGTTGAAGATATCCCTCTAGTGGTGTGGGGGCTGTGCTTCGGCAGAGTGGGTGGGGTTATATCCTGCCTGTTTGGCCCTGTCCGGGGGTATCGTCGGACGGGGCCACAGTGTCTCCCGACCCCTCCTGTCTCAGCCCCCAGTATTTATGCTGCAGTAGTTTATGTGTCGGGGGGCTAGGGTCCGTCTGTTATTTCTTCTCTTATCTGGTGTCCTGTGTGAATTTAAGTATGCTCTCTCTAATTATCTCTATCTTTCTTTATTTTTTTTCTTCTTCTCTCTCTCTCTCGGAGGACCTGAGCATTAGGACCATTCCTCAAGGCCTACCTGGCCTGATGACTCCTTGATGTCCCGAGTCCACCTGGCCGTGCTGCTTCTCCAGTTTCAACTGTTCTGCCTGTTTTATGAACATTTTTAAATCTTGTCCATGTTCTGTTATAATCTGCACCCGGCACAGCCAGAAGAGGACTGGCCACCCCTCACAGCCTGGTTCCTCTCTAGGTTTCTTCCTAGGTTTTGGCCTTTCTAGGGAGTTTTTCCTAGCCACCGTGCTTTTACACCTGCATTGCTTTCTGTTTGGGGTTTTAGGCTGGGTTTCTGTACAGCACTCTGTGACATCAGCTGATGTAAGGGGGGCTTTATAAATAAATTTGATTTGATTTGATTTGTGTTAGCTAATCCAAGTGTATCATTTTAAAAGGCTAATTGATCATTAGAAAACCTTTTGCAATTATGTTAGCACAGCTGAAACTGTTATTGGCTATTCGATGCGAGAAATTGCCAAGAAACTGAAGATCTAGTGCACAACTGAGCAAGAGGACAATGTGAAAGCCAAAGTTTATTTCGGAATATTGTGAAAGCCTCAGTGCCGGATTTAGGTATAGGCGACATGGTCAGCTGCCCAGGGCGGCATCTTGCTGGGGGCAGCATGGCTGCCCGCACAATTTTGGGGGGGAATGGTGACATTTATGCAATCGGTTTTCTATCGCTCATTTGCATGCCACGTCAATGATATCATGTCACCGTGTGGGACTTTGGATCAATTAACCTTGTCTGAGTCGGCGCCCTGATTCTAGTTTGTGAGCTAGGCAGGCTACTGCCTGGGAAGGTATCCCACTCAGAAGTACGAGAAGGGGAGGGGGGCCGGGGTAGGTTGACCTCAGGTCTCCCCATTGGAAGCCCGAGTTAGGAGGAGCGGGGGAATCTATCAAATAGCGCACCTCTAAATTTGTACAGTATCACGATCTTCAGTACGGACAGACCAAGGCACAGCGAGGCATCCAGTATACATATTTATTTATGAAACGTAACTGGGCAAAAACAACAAAATGAACGACGATCATACCACTAACATAGACTGACAACACAACAAAGCTATGTCTAAACAATAACCCACAAACCCCAAGTGAAAACTACAAACATATACATGGTTCCCAATTAGAGACAACGACACTCAGCTGCCTCTAATTGGGAACCATTAACCCAACATAGAAATATATAACCTAGAACAGAAAACCCCTACACCTAAAACAAAACTAAACACTCCAGCCTGTCTTCTCAGGCCTGGACGTGACATACAGTACTAATGGAATTAGTGAAATCAGTCACAATACGAAATGCTACAAGATAAACCACAATTCATTAATAATTCCTTGAATATAAAGTTTCACAGACATATTGTTGCATTTTTTTCTGGTTTGTGCGAAATCGTATAGAATAATATAAACCAGTCTGCACATCATCAAGGTGAATTGGTTTAGTCTTGACTCTTACACAAATTTGTTTCTATTTGTCTTTGTTACTTCTTTTTGATGAGTCTTGTTTTTGTATATATTTTTAGATTTATATAGTTTGAAATGTTATGATTATTTATTTGTGTTGTTCCAAATGTCTGAATAAAGATTAGTTAGTGCAGAATGGAAAACCAAAAATCAAAAGATGTCTGAAGTTGACTGCTTTCCTGTTTTCAATTGTCTTACTCAGCCTCTTCCCATACACAAGTGGCCACTGGCCAATCCCAGACTCATTCTTCTCCTTTTACCATGAGACCGCAAACGTCAACACATGTTTGAATAAGGAATTCTAGATTTTCCCCTCATTTCCCCTCAGTTCTTAATACAAATAAACTGAATTGTGTCTCTTACAATGATATATTCAAGCAAACACTTAGATTGGACACAGATGGTGATATAGATGTTTGCCATTGTTTTGGTATTGTTTCATCTTAATTTTTTTTACTGATGCTTGTCTTCCAGACATCCATAGCTATGTAACATCTAGAATTTGCAGGAACATCGTGTCATGAGAAAAGCTCAGAAACTCATTAAATGGGAAAAGTTTATGTCAATAAACACTTTGCCAAAAGTAGCAGTCAAACAACTAACACAAACACACATCTTAGCAGACCATTTTTTGTTGGAGGAAAGTGTAGTTTATAATCTCCACTGTGGTGAAACGTAGCATCTTCCATCTACTGTCCCTGATCCTTCCAAACAGAAAGAGAAAATCTATTTCCTCTGATAGTGACGATAAAGATTTTTTTTTTAAATCATACAGTAGACTAATTGCACACACATGCACACATTTTCTTTGTTGGTGTTCTGTTTTGTAGGTTGCATTTCTAGTTTTCCACTAATCTCATAATGGAAATAATGTTATCTTGCAAGTCAGTGTGATGGTCCACAAACGTGACAAAGCAGAATACTGTAATTGTCATATAGTCATCAAGCTATCTCTGGGGGCTGATAAGTAAAACACTTGTCTTGTATGGTCAAGAGGTTATCATGGTACAGTAATACATTGACAAAAAGGAAATTGATGGCCATTTTGAATGATGAATGACATTTTGTGCCATGTTGCATAAGTAAAGCCAGGTGATTCGTCAAATCGTGGGTTGATTTTGACTTCCCTTTTTTGTAGCACGTTCTGAGAATATTCTAGAAAATGTATAATGCAAATCTTGCTTATTACAGTGATAGTATCAAATTCATACAAGACCACAATGTTCCTTTGCCCATTGACCCAAAACAAATAGTAAGTGCATCATTTCACTTCAAAGTTGTGTTGCAATCAAACTCTCTCTTTTTCTGTTGCCCTGAGGCCCTTCAAAAGGATAGCACTGATCATCGTGCCCAAACCCATTTCCCTGACGTCACCCCTTTGCAAAAACTAAATTTTACATGATGACCTTGCCATTGAGCAATCTTTATCGTTGACATACAAATCGTTAATGTATAAATGAAGGCTTCAAAACACACAGAGAACATAGAGGAAAGAGGAGAGTTATTTTACTAGGCAAGTCAGTTAAGAACAAATTCTTATTTTCAATGATGGCCTAGGAACAGTGGGTTAACTGTTCAGGGGCAGAACGACAGATTTGGACCTTGTCGGTTTGGGGAATTGAACTCTCAACCTTTCGGTAACGATCTAACCACAAGGCTAACCTGCCATCCCTTATATAAGCATGCAATTAAACAATGTGTGTCTACTGTAAGTATTGTGTTTCAACTAGTTTTACATACAGATGCAAATAGCTGTGGGTGAATGTGCATGATGTGTTGGGTCCTGGGTCAAAAGGTTTAACCTGTTAGGGAGTGGCGGCAGTGGTCTGAGGTTTGGAGAGTCTGGCGTACCCAAAGTAAAATGCCAGAAAGTAGGATATGCACATAATTAGTAGTATTGGATAGAAAAAACTCTGAAGTTTCTAAAACTGTTAAAATAATGTCTGTGAGTATAACAGAACTGATTTGTCATGTGAAAACCAGAGAAAAATCCATCTGGAAAATGTGATTCTGTGAAGTGACACTTTTCCCATTGACTTGGTATTGAAAGGAGTGGGATCCAGCTCCCAGATTGCAGTACCTATGGCTTCCACTAGATGTCAACAATCTTTAGACAAAGTTTAATGCGTTTATCTAGAAAAATCAAGGAGTAAGTTTTGGCAAGTGGACTAAGTCACTCATTTCTTTTACGCGCAGGCCCGAGAGCGCACGCCTCGGTTTTTCCTTTTCTATCGCCCAGGATATTATCCGTGTGAAATATTATCGTTTATATACATATTAGTGTACCTAAGGAGCGATTAGAAACGTTGTTTGAGTTGTTTTGACAAAGTTTTAGGTATGTTTTTAAGGCTTTGTATGTCTTGTATTTTGGACGAGTGGACGGTGAATTTTCTGAACAAAACGCGCCAACCAAATGGAGCTTTTAGGACATAAAAAGGGGGATTTTCGAACAAAAGGAACATTTATTGTGTTGCTGGGACCCTTCCGATTGCCATCAGAGGAAGATCTTCAAAGGTAAGTGATTTATTTTATCGCTATTTTTCAGTTTTGTGACACCACTTCTGGTTATGAAATTACGCTAATGCAGGAATTACGAGGGACACTGTCCTCAGACAATCAAATGTTATGCTTTCGCCATGAAGCCTTTTTGAAATCTGACAATGCTGTGAGATTACCAAGATTCTAATCTTTTGAAGAGTGTGCAACACTTGTGTTTTCATGAATGTTTTATATTACTACTTTTGTAATTTGAATTTGGCGCTATGAATTTTTCTGGATGTTGTCGCAGGTGGGGCGCTGTCGCACCACTGCTCCCTATTAACATAGAAAAGGTTTGAAAGGGTCTGGATCATCTGGGTTTTTAGAGCTTCGGAAATGCTCTCAGCAATACAATAACATCATTATAATAACATCATTACAACAACATCATTATAATAACATCATAATAATAACATCATTACCATAACATCATTACAAAAACATCATTATAATAATATCATTACAATAACATCATTACAATAACATCATTACAATATCATCATTACAATAACATCATTACAAAAACATCATTTTAATATCATTACAATAACATAATTATAATAACATCATTACAATAACATCATTACAATAACATAATTACAAAAACATCATTACAATAACAGCATTACAATAACATCATTACAATAACAGCATTACCGTAACAGCATTACAATAACATCATTACAATAACAGCATTACAATACAATACAACATACATTATTGTTGTGAAAGTAGAAGACAGATGGTATGAATGATAGTAAATGGTGTGATTAACAATTGACTACTGCTCTGATGCATTATACACTCTTAGAAAAAGAAAGGTGCTAAGTGGAACCATACCATTTGTCCTCACAAGGGAACCATTTTTGGTGCTGGAGGTTCTATCTAGAATCCACTATGTAGGGTTGTTCAAAGAACCCCCTGTATACAGTGAGGGAAAAAAGTATTTGATCCCCTGCTGATTTTGTACGTTTGCCCACTGACAAAGAAATTATCAGGATTTTGTCCCACTCCTCTTTGCAGATCTTCTCCAAGTCATTAAGGTTTTGAGGCTGACGTTTAGCAACTCGAACCTTCAGCTCCCTCCACAGATTTTCTATGGGATTAAGGTCTGGAGACTGGCTAGGCCACTCCAGGACCTTAATGTGCTTCTTCTTGAGCCACTCCTTTGTTGCCTTGGCTGTGTGTTTTGGGTCATTGTCATGCTGGAATACCCATCCACGACCCATTTTCAATGCCCTGGCTGAGGGAAGGAGGTTCTGACACAAGATTTGACGGTACATGGCCCCGTCCATCGTGCCTTTGATGCGATGAAGTTGTCCTGTCCCCTTAGCAGAAAAACACCCCCACAGGATAATGTTTCCACCTCCATGTTTGACGGTGGGGATGGTGTTCTTGGGGTCATAGGCAGCATTCATCCTCCTCAAAACACGGCGAGTTGAGTTGATGCCAAAGAGCTCCATTTTGGTCTCATCTGACCACAACACTTTCACCCAGTTGTCCTCTGAATCATTGAGATGTTCATTGGCAAACTTCAGACGGGCATGTATATGTGCTTTCTTGAGCAGGGGGACCTTGCGGTCGCTGCAGGATTTCAGGCCTTCACGGCGTAGTGTGTTACCAATTGTTTTCTTGGTGACTATGGTCCCAGCTGCCTTGAGATCATTGACAAGATCCTCCCATGTAGTTCTGGGCTGATTCCTCACCGTTCTCATGATCATTGCAACTCCACGAGGTGAGATCTTGCATGGAGCCCCAGGCCGAGGGAGAGTTCTTTTGAGGTTCTTCCATTTGCGAATAATCGCACCAACTGTTGTCACCTTCTCACCAAGCTGCTTGGCGATGGTCTTGTAGCCCATTCCAGCCTTGTGTAGGTCTACAATCTTGTCCCTGACATCCTTGGAGAGCTCTTTGGTCTCGGCCATGGTGGAGAGTTTGGAATCTGATTGATTGATTGCTTCTGTGGACAGGTGTCTTTTATACAGGTAACAAACTGAGATTAGGAGCACTCCCTTTAAGAGTGTGCTCCTAATCTCAGCTCGTTACCTGTGTAAAAGACACTTGGGTGCCAGAAATCTTTCTGATTGAGACGGGGTCAAATACTTAATTCCCTCATTAAAATGCAATTCCATTTATAAAATCTTTCACGTGTTTTTCTGGATTTCTTTTGTTGTTATTCTGTCTCTCACTGTTCAAATAAACCTACCATTAAAATTATAGACTGATCATTTCTTTGTCAGTGGGCAAACGTACAAAATCAGCAGGGGATCAAATACTTTTTTCCCTCACTGTATGGTTCTGCCTAGAACCCTCTATTAGGGGTTCTACCAAGAACCATTGTATCATCTAAAAGGTTCTTCCTAGAACCATCTATGTAGGGTTCTACCGAGAACCCTATTATCTTAGGAAGGTTCTTACTAGAACCCTCTATGAACAGTTCAATCAGTCTAATTAGCCTTTAAAATTAAATTATTTATGACAATACAGTACATATATCACAAGGCCTTTCTTTGAGGGCCTAGTTATCCCCTAACACAGTGGTGTTAGGAATCTCCTGGTCACATTATACTGATTTGCAACGTGATAAGTATTTCCTACTGGAATCCAGTTAAGATACCCAACAAGTTAGGATACCCAACAAGTCAACCTGTTACTCACCCACAAACTTGCATTCAGCATGACTGTCAGGATATGAAAGATTGAGACTTCCTCAATCATCTAATCTGGAACAACCATCTCAGTAACGGGTGCAACAAATCCAATTACTAACAGATTGGATTCATTTAGAAAACTGTGTTATTTATCTTTGTGTAGCATAAAATGTATCAACTAATCAATGTACATGCAAAAACACAGATATTACAGTAAAACAAACAATTCTAAAATTCTCCCTGCAATAGAGAATGCTGGTAAATATTATATATGGTTCACCTCACAAGTCACCTCACAAGCTTCATTGAATAGTACCCACAAAACACCAGTCTCAACGTCAACAGTGCAGAGGCGACTCCGGGATGCTGGCCTTCTAGTTCCTCTGTCCAGTGTCTGTGTTCTTTTGCCCATCTTAATATTTTATTTTTATAGGCCGGTCTGAGTTATGTATTTTTATTTGCAACTCTGCCTAGAAGGCCAGCATCCCGGAGTTGCCTCTTCACTGTTGACGTTGAGACTGGTGTTTTGCGGGTACTATTTAATGAAGCTGCCAGTTGAGGACTTGTGAGGTGTCTGTTTCTCAAACTAGACACTTTCATGTACTTGTCCTATTGCTCAGTTGTGCACCAGGGCCTCCCACTCCTCTTTCTATTCTGGTTAGAGCCAGTTTGCGCTGTTCTGTGAAGGGAGTAGTACACAGAGTTGTACGAGATCTTCAGTTTCTTGGCAATTTCTCACATGGAATGGCCTTCATTTCTCAGAACAAGAATAGACTGACCATTTTGAGCCTGTAATCGAACCCACAAATGCTGATGCTCCAGATACTCAACTAGTCTAAAGAAGGCCAGTTTTATTGCTTCTTTAATCAGGATAAGAGTTTTCAGTTGTGCTAACATAATTGCAAAAGGATAAACTTGGATTAGCTAACACAACGTGCCATTGGAACACAGGAGTAATATTTGCTGATAATGGGCCTCTGTACACTTATGTATATATTACATTAAATATCAGCCGTTTCCAGCTACAACAGTCATTTACAACATTAACAATGTCTACACTGTATTACTGATCAATGTAATGTTCTTTTAATGGACAAAAAATGTGCTTTCTTTTCAAGAACATTTCTAAGTGACCCCAAACTTTTGAACGGTAGTTTATATCTCTCCTCTTGTGCTGTAGATCATCATCTTTGTAACATGATCAATGGAAAGGGGCTCATTAAGGGCAGTGTGTGGACAGATAGTGGGACTGTGTGCTCAAATAAACCCACAGATCCAGTCAGCACTGCTACAGATGGTAGCAGAATAGGGATTTGACAATGCAACTAAGCTCGGAAAGTACCTCCTAGGATTTTACGGGAATGGGAGGGTCTCAGTTTGTAACCTGACTCCAAAGGACCGCTCAGGACAAGTCTGAACTCTCCTTATCTTACATTAGAAAGGAATAGTCAACACTTGACTCACTTCCACGCTACTTTGTGCTGTCATGTGTGTGAACATTAACTATGGTTTTGATATGATATGTTTCTGTGGAACATGTTTGTATTTGTATTATAATGTGATTCATAAGTTAGATCGTAGGTTAGATTGAAGGAATTTTAAGTGCAGATGAAGATGGACTTTAACCCCCAACTAACCCCTTTGTTAGTTATACAACATGCAGTTTACAGAAAGTACTCTATTGGCATTCCTCATAGTGCAAACAAAATGCTGTAACTACTGTAATTTTGTTAACAGATGTTTCTCAAATATAGGGTTTGATAGGACGTCTATTAGTCATCATGGTCTATAAGATACACAGAAAATTCTCGTGTTATTAGAATTCTTTTTACACAAACTGTTAAATCAACACTAAAAGTGTTGAGTCTGTGGACCCATATAGACACTAGAACAGTGTTAAATTAATTGTAGCGTTACCAAGCATGACTGTATTTGTTAGTGACAGAGACATGGATGTTGCATTTGTCAATTTGGTATAAAGGGTCAGGAGACAGGCGCAGGAATGAGTAATATGTGTTTTTATTTATGCCCATATTACGGCGTGCCGAGTATAGGCACAGGGACGAAAATGAAACCAACACGTAACAAAAACACAGGGTTGAAACCCAAAACAAAAGAGAAATGAGTACCTGGAATAAATACAGACACGCACAATGATTAAATACACAGTACGAGGCCCGGAATCATCTGCGCAATCCACAATGGCACGAAAGCCAAAACACACAGCACAGGTACTCACATGCACCAACAGACATAGAACAACAATCGACAGCCCAATGGAGAACCAAAGGGCACATATATACAAACACTAATCATTGGCAATTGGGGCCAGGTGTGCGCAATGACAGTTCTGGAGGGATCCGTGACAGCATTCATCCATTTTCAGTCCTAAAGTGCCTTCGAAGATTTTCAGACCCCCCCTTTTTGCTCATTTTGTTACGTTAAAGCCTTATTCTAAAATGTATTACATAGAGTTTTTCCTCATCTAACTACACACAATACCCCATAATGACAAAGCAAAACAGGTTTTTAGAAATGTTTGCTAATATATATATATATATATATATATATTGAATATTACACGTACATAAGTATTCAGACCCTTTACTCAGTACATTGTTGAAGCACCTTTGGCAGCGATTACAGCATCGAGTCTTCTTCTACAAGCTTGGCAAACCTCTATTTGGGGAGTTTCTCCCATTCTTCTTTGCAGATCCTCTCAAGCTCTGTCAGGTTGGATGGGGAGCGTTGCTGCACAGCTATTTTCAGGTCTCTCCAGAGATGTTCAATCGGGTTCAATGTCTGGGCTCTGGCTGGGCCACTCAAAGACATTCAGAGACTTGTCTCGAAGCTACTCCTGTGTTGTCTTAGCTTTGTGCTTAGGGTCATTGTCCTGTTGGAAGGAGAACCTTCGCCCCAGTCTGAGGTCCTGAGTGCTCTAGAGCAGGTTTTCATCAAAGATCTCTCTGTTCTTTGATCTGTTCATCTTTCCCTCGATCCTGACTAGTCTCCGGATCAATGCCACTGAAAAACAACCCCACCACCATGCTTCACCGTAGAGATGGTGCCAGGTTTACTACAGACGTGACGCTTTGCATTCAAGCCAAAGAGTTCAACCTTGGTTTCATCAGACCAGAGAATTTTGTTTCTCATGGTCTGAGAGTCCTTTAGGTGCCTTTTGGCAAACTCCAAGCAGGCTGTCATGTGCCTTTTACTGAGGAGTGGATTACGTCTGGCCACCCTACCACAAAGGCCTGATTGGTGGACTGCTGCAGAGATGGTTGTCCTTCTGGAATTCTCCCATCTCCACCGAGACACTCTGGAGCTCTGTCAGAGTGACCATTGGGTTCTTGGTCACCTCACTGACCAAGGCCCTTGTAATTGATCAGTCAATTATAATACATTTGTTAGGCCCTAATCTATGAATGTCACATGACTGGGAATACAGATATGCATCTGTTAGTCACAGATACCTTAAAAAAAAATGGGCCTCACGATCTAATCACAGCATTTTTGTGCATTCAAATTGCCATCGATAAAATAAATTGTGTTCATTGTCCATAGCTCATACCATAACACCTCAGCCACCATGGGGCACTCTGTTCACGACGTTGACATCAGCAAACCGCTCGCCCACACGACACCATACACAGGGTTTGCGGTTGTGAAGCCACATTTTCTAAAATGACGTTGTAGGCGGCTTATGGTAGAGAAATGAACATTCAATTCTCTGGCAACAACTCTGCTGGACATTCCTGCAGTCAGAATGCCAATTGCACACTCCCTCAAAAGTTGAGAAATCTGTTTCATTGTGTTGTGTGACAAAACTGCACATTTTAGAGTGGCCTTTTATTTCCCCCCAGCACAAGGTGCACCTGTATAATGAGCTTCTTGATATGCCACACCTGTCAGGTGGATGGGTCATCGTGGCAAAGGATAAATGCTCACTAACAGGGATGTAAACAAATTTGTGCACATTTGAGAGAAATAAGCTTTTTGTGCATATGGAACATTTCTGGGATATTTTATATTTCAGCTCATGAAACATGGGACAAACACATTACATGTTGTGTTTTATATTTTTGTTCAGTGTATTTTAATGATAACATATTTGTTTAGGATCTCACTTGGTGAAGTCTGTAGGACCAAAAATGTATGAATACAACAACCATGTCTCTGTCACTAATAAATACAGTGATTTGTGGTAACGCTACAATTTACTCAAAAGGTACTCTGGGAAATGTTTGAGTAAGGATTTACACTAAGCAGTGTAATTTAACACTGTTCTGGTGTCTATATGGGTCCAATGACTCTACACTTCCAGAGTTGATTTAACACTCAGTTTTAATTTGGAGAATGGTGACTAATAGATGTCCTAACAAGCCCTACTTTTGAGAAACATCTGTTAACAAAACTACAGTAATTACAGCATTTTGTATGCACTATGAGGAATGCCAATAGAGTACTTTCTGTAAACTGCATGTTGTATAACTAACAAGGGGTTAGTTGGTGTGAGGGCTCTGAATGCAAGTCAATTGCAGGAACCGATATACAGAAAACGTATTTAATAATTGAATACGAAAATCACTACCAACGTAGTCACACACCTGCTCAACTACACGGAGCCACAATACATGAAACAATCACGGATAAAAATGAGGGGGGAACCGAGGAATTAAATAACAAATACAATTTGGGTAATGTGAACCAGGTGTGATAATGAGACAAGACAAACAGAAAATTAGAAATGGATCGGTGGTGGCTAGAACTCCGGTGACGTCGACCGCCGGTAGCCGCTCGACCCAGGAGAGGGACCGACTTCCGCGGAAGTCGTGACAGTTGGGGGCTATAGTCCATCCCCATCTTCACTTAACATTTTATTGATCTAACCTACGATCTAATTTATGAATCACATTATAATACAAATACAAGCATGTTCCACAGAAACTCGTCATATAAACGGCATAGTTCATGTTCACACACACGACAGCCCACTGGAGAATTTGCTGTGCAGCTATTCTCTCTAAATACCAAGGCAGTCGACCACTGAACATCAGGAATGGGAGTTAGAAATGGAAGGAGTTTCCTTTTCTGTTGGACCTCTGTCACTATGCCTTACAGGATGTGAGGTAGTACATTCAGGGAGACCGCCATATGCCGGATTCAAAACAACTGGGAACTCGGAACTCGTAAATCTCTGACTTCCAACTTCAGTGCTTTCAAGACAACTTGGCACTGGAAAAAAAACTAGCTCTGAATGGGAAAAATTCCAAGTCGAAATTCCAAGTCGGAACCTCGGGCATATTTCTAGAGCTCTGACTTACCGACCTGAAAATCACTGATATGATTTGACCTCATTTTTTCTGAGTTGCCAGTTGTGTTGAAAGCACCATAATGAACGGAAAGTTCATTTCGTCACACATTGGAATGTGAGTAGAACGCAACCAAGTAGAATGGACATAGAAAGCGATTAACAGCACCACCTGCCGGTTGCATAGGCACCATGCATAGCGCTCAGCTCTCAGTAATTCTACCAGACAAGTTGAGTGATCAGAGGGTCACACCTCTGTGGTAATAGTGGTAAAGTCTCTATCAGTCAGTAGATTAGACCTCCAGCAGCTCTCACCACATTGTTTGTTCCTGGAAAAACATCAATGTACAACTCACCCCTCCTTGTCCTCTTCCTCCCGTTGATAGCATGATGCAATACAGTGAATCCTTGATGTTAGGAATATTTAAGTGGGGGTAAACATGGTTTTTAGAAGTATGTTGATGTATGCATTATTATCACTCTGATCGACAACAGTGAGGAAACTAGTTTACTTGATTGATGCTTTAACACTCGGTATCCATATCTATGAAGAACATACGAATAACATTTATAACATCATTTAAAATGCATTATAACACTGACTATAATAACTCATAAACAGTTATACAATTCTGTATTATGTTTTAGAGATAATTAACTATAATGAATTATAAGACTATAGACCATAATGTATTATAGCAATACTGGTTTTAAAACACAGAAAACTACAGGTGTGAATGGCTAGGTAGCTAGCTAGTGACAAGAATTCCTAACAGAGTTAGAACTGAGCTACCTGGCAGCAGTAGAATGCTACAACATGAGGATGGGGTCACTTAGACATTTCCTTGTTTTTTAAAGAGAAAGCAATTTTTTGGTCCATTAAAATAACATAAAATTGATCAGAAATACAGTGTAGACATTGAACTTTCTTCTGAAACTCATCAGTATATTCTTGTTCTGAGAAATGAAGGCTATTCCATGCGAGAAATTGCCAAGAAACTGAAGATCTTGTACAGCACTGTGTACTACTCCCTTCACAGAACAGCACAAACTGTCTCTAACCAGAATAGAAAGAGGAGTGGGAGGCCCAGGTGCTCAACTGAGCAAGAGGACAAGTACATTAGGGTGTCTAGTTTGAGACACAGATGCCTCACAAGTCCTCAACAGGCAGCTTCGGTAAAAAGTACCTGCAAAACACTATTCTCAGCGTCAACAGTGAAGAGGTGACTCCGGGAAATCAGCCATTTCCAGCTACAATAGTAATTTACAACATTAACAATGTTCACAGTGTATTTCTGATAAATGTTATGTTATTTGAATGGACAAAAAGTTTGCTATTCTTTCAAGGACATTTCTAAGTGACCCCAAACATTTGAACTGTAGTCTATGTACTTCATAGAACACTCTATTTAAGCAGTTGGGTTAAATCTGATATTTTAACATCTCAATATATTAAATCCTACCCAAATGCTGTTTTGCTGAGAAACGACAAGGTTATTATTATGCCACTAGGGGGAGAGAGAGGAAAAGGCACATAGAGTACAGAGAGTTCCAGAAAGTTCCAGAGAGTTCCAGAGAGTTCCAGTGCTCTCAGACCACAGACAGAGAGGACAGTGGGCCAGAGGTCAGAGGTCAGGTGAGGCTGAATACAACAGTAAAAGAGGAGGAAACCAACAGAGACAAGACAGATAACGGCAGATAATATCAATAGGCTTACCCTACAGATAATGGCATATAATATCCATCCATAGCTTTACCCTACAGACAACACCATATAATATCCATAGGTTTACCTTACAGACAACACCAGACAATATCCATAGCTTTACCCTACAGATAACAGCAGATAATATCCATAGCTTTACCCTTCAGACAACACAATATAATATCCATAAGTTTACCCTACAGATAACGCCATATAATATCCATAGGTTTACCCTACAGATAACACCATATAATATCCATAGGTTTACCCTACAAACAACACCAGATAATATCCATAGGTTTACCCTACAGACAACACCAGATAATATCCATAGGTTTACACTACAGACAACACCAGATAATATCCAAAAGTTTACCCTACAGATAACACCATATAATATCCATAGGTTTACCCTACAGATAACGCCATATAATATCCATAGGTTTACTCTACAGATAACACCATATAATATCCATAGGTTTACCCTACAAACAACACCAGATAATATCCATAGGTTTACCCTACAGATAACACCATATAATATCCATAGGTTTACCCTACAAACAACACCAGATAATATCCATAAGTTTACCCTACAGACAACACCAGATAATATCCATAGGTTTACACTACAGACAACACCATATAATATCCATAGGTTTACCCTACAGATAACGCCATATAATATCCATAGGTTTACCCTACAGATAACGCCATATAATATCCATAGGTTTACCCTACAGATAACACCATATAATATCCATAGGTTTACCCTACAAACAACACCAGATAATATCCATAAGTTTACCCTACAGATAACACCATATAATATCCATAGGTTTACCCTACAGATAACACCAGATAATATCCATAGGTTTACCCTACAGACAACACCAGATAATATCCATAGGTTTACCCTACAGACAACACCAGATAATATCCATAGGTTTACCCTACAGACAACACCACTTTGATTTGATTTGATTTTAGATAATATTCATGGGTTTTCTGGCTTCCTTTTCTCATTTTCTTCACCTCATCACCTCCGATTTGATTGGATTTGATTGATGAAAGCAATATGGTTTAGACTTTCAAGTCCTTTGACCAATCAGTGGCCATGAAGCAAACGGAACAAGGAACTGAAGTTGATGAGTACTGAGGTACTGCATCTATACACGAGTTAGCTAACACGATTTGTCCCATACATATTGACACTAGGAATTTTAGAATACAGTAGCCTACTAGAACGTAGTATACAATAGCCTCTCTCTCTCTCTCTGTCACACACACACACACGCAAACACACACGCAAAACAGGAAGAAAATGGCCTCTGCCTCAGGACTTGCTTGCGAGGAGTCGCCGTAAGACATTCCAGAGCTGGTTGTGAGCAGATGCCTGTTGATGCTAAGCGTCCAATGAGACGGCAGCATGGAACATCTTTTAAGAGCACAGCTGCTTTGCCATTTTGGGTCAAAGCACATGCCAATAGAGCAGGGCCCTTCTGCACGCACTGCCCTGTTGATGTCTGCTGTTATGGACTGATGTCAGATGGGGTTTAATGTGGAGAGGAGTATTATCAGTGTTGATAGTTGGAACCATAGCAACAGTAGCTGTGTTGAGGGAGATGTAATGGACTAGAACACGTGTCCAGCTCATTCCACGGAGGGCCGAGTGCCTGCGGGTTTTCGCTCCTCCCTTGTCCTTGATTGATTAATTAAGGTCAGTAATTAGTAAAGAACTCCCCACACCTGGTTGTCTAGGTGTTAATTGCTGCAGTCTCAATTCAATGAACGAGGCATAGGTGTAAGATAGTGAGAGAGAGATGACTGTAAAGGTGACTGTAAAGTCATGTGGCACAAGGGTATAGTGACTACTCACATCTTCCTGTTAGAACCTCTCAAATAGATAATAACGTGTTGTCTGTACTTGGTATAGTTACGTAATGCTGTATACTGTACCCATGGTCTTCTGAAAGGTCTTTCAAAACAAGGCTTATTAAAAAATAATAAAAGTCCCTGCAAGAGCGGACAGGAAGTATATAGTGCAGCTAAACATGGAATTAAGTGAGCGCACACTGACTGACGGGGTTCAAAGGTTATCTTTAGTTGGAACACGCAAGGATGTCTTTTCACCTGCGGTATTACGTAGACGCAGACACACACACAAGCGCACACACGCGATAGATTGAGGGTATAATGTTTTTCTTTTACCAGACCACACCTTCAGTGGGTTGATTTCTTCCCTTACATGCCTTGCGGGGAGCGTGGTCTGCCAAGTCTCTCCTTATTTACTGAACAGCTCCTTTTTTGGTGCTGTACGCTGTTACTGTAGCCGAGCGGGAGGCAGACCAGTAGCTTTCCTTCAATGTGTAAAGCTGACCTCCAATTTGAGTGATTTCACTCTGAAAGACAATGGTAAACACTTGTCTTGTTAGTGTTGCAAATATCATGTATCTTTACTGGGGCTCCCTGTGCTTTGATAGACAAGTGTCTGACTAGCTAGACAATATGAGTAGAACTGTGTACTGTTGAATCATTCAGGCTTTGTTTGACAATTAATGAAAAGTGTGATACCATGTTACATTTGGCCATCCAGCTGTACGGCATCTTGTTACTAATTTCAAGTATTAGGAGTGTGAACAAAATTAAGAGCACCATCAGTCTAGAATGGAGTCTAGAATGGAGTCTAGACAACAACAAGGCACATTTATTTTTGATAGCAGATCTTACATTCCAAGCATTGTTTCCATGAAACATTTTAGGTCCTGTACTACTGGACATGACGAATCCTTTAATACAACAGGACTGAGAATCCCCTCGGACCCACAAAGTAAGAAGCAAAGTCAGTAAACTGTAATCGTCATGACAGCAGAACATGATCACGATAGAAGAGTGTTATATCAAGATTTATGCCAGAGAAAGACAAATTCTGTGAGAGAAAAAACGGAACATCTCAATTTGCTGTAACTTGAAAGCTGTTGATTATTGGCAATTCCTGACAATTTTTAACTGTTTCAGAGCTACACCATTTGCATGACAATTCATATTCATTGGCAATAGCCTGCTACAACTACAGTGTATTCAGATAGTTCAATCACAAACCCAACAGTCCACCAGTCATGCTGATAATATTACTTCCTTATTCTCTCTCTCTATCTTGCCCCGCCCACCACCACCCCCCCTTTCCTCCCCCCCTTCTCTCCTCCACCCCCCTCATCTCCCTCTCTCCCCTACTCTCTTCATCCTGATACGGCTTTGTGCTGGCCATTGTCAGTGCGTTGTCGTAGCGTAGCATACCTCATCAGACAGAGAGAGAGTGCAGGGAGTCTGGGACATGAGGCAACCCCCTTCCAATCCGTCTGATGTTTACAGTATGTAGATGATGACTAGCTGCACCTTGTATAGTTCAATAATAACTCCACCTAGTTTAAACTTAAAGGGCCACTTTAGCTTTTAACTGTAGAATGAAACATTTCTGTTTTCACGTATGTAGGCTGGACAGTGGTTTGGTGCTGGAGACAATGAACATGTCAAAAAGTGGTGAAGTGCTCCTTTCATATAAACGTCGCTGGAAGACGCTGACCCCCTGACTGTTAGAGGAGGGTGATGTGGGCTTTGCCATACTAAGGGCCAGCGACTTAACAGGCCATTCACTGTGGGTCTCAGTGCTGTGACAATGTGCAGTTGGTGACAGGTTCTTTTGCCACCTTTCTTTAGTTCTGTAAAGCCTCAACTTCACTGCTCCTTGCTGTGGTCTCCAGGCCCGTCCACTGAGCAGCCGCTCACAAGTGGTAACATTTTCGTTCCGTAGTGGGTTGTCACAGACTGTTACAAGTTGGGTTGCAAGGTAATTTCAGGGACACACTTAGAAAAATTGTGTAGAATGACAATCTTTCATTTTGTAAGGTTAGGATATTCCATAGGTAGAGAATTCAACTGACCTCTTCCTCAACACCAACTGACAAGTAATAATATACCCTCACACTGTTTGAATATTTCAACATCTAACTGATGCCAATTCAAGCAGAACCTAGATGCTGTATTTGTGTGTAGTTGTGTATTTGTCATTCTTGCTACACGGGAATGCCACTGTCTGTGTGTGTGAGGGCTTGCTACACGGGAATGCCACTGTCTGTGTGTGTGAGGGCTTGCAACACGGGAATTCCACTGTCTGTGTGTGTGAGGGCTTGCTACACAGGAATGCCCCTGTCTGTGTGTGTGAGGGCTTGCTACACGGGAATGCCACTGTCTGTGTGTGTGAGGGCTTGCAACACGGGAATTCCACTGTCTGTGTGTGTGAGGGCTTGCTACACAGGAATGCCCCTGTCTGTGTGTGTGAGGGCTTGCTACACGGGAATGCCACTGTCTGTGTGTGTGAGGGCTTGCTACACGGGAATGCCACTGTCTGTGTGTGTGAGGGCTTGCTACACGGGAATGCCATTGTCTGTGTGTGTGAGGGCTTGCTACACGAGAATGCCACTGTCTTTGTGTTTGAGGGCTTGCTACACGGGAATGCCACTGTCTGTGTGTGTGAGGGCTTGCTACACGGGAATGCCACTGTCTGTGTGTGTGAGGGCTTGCTACACGAGAATGCCACTGTCTGTGTGTGTGAGGGCTTGCTACACGGGAATGCCACTGTCTGTGTATGTGAGGGCTTGCTACACGGGAATGCCACTGCCTGTGTGTGAGGGCTTGCTACACGGGAATGCCACTGCCTGTGTGTGAGGGCTTGCTACACGGGAAAGCCACTGTCATTGTGTGTGAGGGCTTGCTACACGGGAATGCCACTGCCTGTGTGTGAGGGCTTGCTACACGGGAAAGCCACTGTCTGTGTGTGTGAGGGCTTGCTTGTCATAGGGGGCAGTCCTGCAAGCTCTGTGCTGTGTGTTTATGTTCCAGCATGGTGAGATCTCTTGCCTTTCACAGAAAAAAAGTCCCCTGGAATGCCCTGAATGATGTGACTGGGGCCCTCCGCAGAAGCAATTGGATTGGACTGTTTTTCCCCGGCCATCCCTATAAGGCTCTAGCTGAGTAAGGCAGACAGGGAGAGTGCGGCCCCGGCTCCATGTTTGGGATGTGGGAGGGGTAGTGCAGGATGGGGGCTGGGAGCTACATAAAGTCTCCCCAGGCCAGTGAGGGGGCACACCATCCCTGAGCGGCAAACCCCGGCCAAGCACTGTCAGGGTAAGTGGACCACCACCTCACCTCTCCTGTCCTCCTCTCTCTTTCCTGATCCTCCTCTCATCCCCTTGTTGTCCTCTCTCCTGCCTACTCCTCTCCTACACACTTAGAAAAAAGGTTCCAAAACGGTTCTCTGGCTGTCCCCATAGGAGAACCCTTTTTGGTTCCAGATATAATTATTTTGGGATCTATGTATAACCCTCTGTGTAAAGGGTTCTACATGGAATTCAAAAGGGTTCTACCTTGAGCCAAAGGGGTTATATCTGGAACCAGGGTTCTTCAAAGGGCTATCCTCTTCTCCGCTCTGTTCTCCTCTCCTCTGCTCTCCTTTTCTCTCCACTTCTCTCATCCGCTCACCTCTGCTCTCTTCTACTCCTGTCTGACCGACTGCCTCAGGTCAACATCTGCTAAATTGTCAGCTGCTAATCTACTAGTCTGAGTCAACCGCAGGGGTCAGCACCTTACAGCACAGACTGCTTCTCAATTTAAACCAGGCTCATTAGGCTTGATGAGCTTTGGCTGATCTCACAGGCACATGTTAATGAAAGACAGGTGTTTAGACATCTCACAGCTAAGTCACAGTGGTCTGTTGTGGGTATTAAGTGTCACAATAGACGAGACCCTAGGCCTTGTGGTGTTGTGGTTTATTAAGAACTTGTGGTTAAAGAAGTTAGTGTTGCTGCTGTAACTTGCTTGAAACAGTGCGGTAGAATGTCACAGTAGTAAATGCTAGAACTGTCTTGTTGATATCTGGTATATGCTATTACCTATTATGCATCGTGTTTTCAGCTGGTTGATTATGATATTAGACATCTGGTGCCATCAGTCCCATAATGCAATAGAAAAATTATCTCAAATTCTTGTAAGGTCTCTTGGGGAAAGTCAGGTTGATAGGTTGTAAAGTCTCTTGGGGAAAGTCAGGTTGATAGGTTGTAAAGTCTCTTGGGGAAAGTCAGGTTGATAGGGTGTAAAGTCTCTTGGGGAAAGTCAGGTTGATAGGTTGTAAAGTCTCTTGGGGAAAGTCAGGTTGATAGGTTGTAAAGTCTCTTGGGGAAAGTCAGGTTGATAGGGTGTAAAGTCTCTTGGGGAAAGTCAGGTTGATAGGGTGTAAAGTCTCTTGGGGAAAGTCAGGTTGATAGGTTGTAAAGTCTCTTGGGGAAAGTCAGGTTGATAGGTTGTAAAGTCTCTTGGGGAAAGTCAGGTTGATAGGTTGTAAAGTCTCTTTGGGGAAAGTTGGTTGATAGGTTGTAAGGTCTTTTGGGAACTCAGTCAATTTGGAAAGTTTGGATGTTTTTGAAAACATTGTACGCAGTTTTGAAATTAGTAAAAGTGTTGAAATGTGCAAAGGGGATAATGGCTGGCTGTATACAGGGGCCTCTGTTATGCTATTGGAGAGTTCAGCACTGGTCAACTTTCAGCACTGAACTTCATCATAGCTGCTCATGGTACCCTCTGCTGGAAAGCTTAGGAAATCCATTATTCTAAAGGTTTATGACTAAATATGGTTCTGCTGGAATCTACTGCCCTCTCTCTCCCTCTCTCTCTCTCTCTCTCTCTCTCTCTCTCTCTCTCTCTCTCTCTCTCTCTCTCTCTCTCTCTCTCTCTCTCGCCCTCCCTCCCTCCCTCCCTCCCTCCCATCCCCGTCTTTATTCAATCCTTTTTTGTAAACGATTGTAGATAGGCAGGGCCAGAGAGAGAGAGAGTGAGGTTAGCACAGTCCAGTCCAAAGACAGACATGACTCCGCATCATTTCCTAATTAGGAAGTTTTCCCAGGGTGCTGCATCCATTCATTAGAGACTGGAGTTAAACCCTAACCCTAACTAAAGAGTGTTGTAGGATAACTCCTATGGGGAGTTTTGGTCTTAAGAATATATGCTTTGCTATTAATGTTAAATGTTTACAGTATTATAACATTATATAACAATGCTTCATAGGCTTTTGGTAGACTGTATTTATATTATACTCTAAGCACAGCTCAACTTTCCAAATGGACTTTTTCACTTTCAATAGGAATAGCCTCATCCTTTCTTCACACTTTGGTACTCCAGTGGATTTGCCTGAGCCGTGTATTCCTGAATGAATTAACGTAAATAATTGACACACCAGATTAACATTTTTATGGTTTACGGTTTTTATGAATTCACCTCAGAACAGTGTGGTCACAGTCTACTTTAGAGGGTTAGACCTACTCTCTCTCTCTCTCTCTCTCTCTCTCTCTCTCTCTCTCTCTCTCTCTCACACACACACACACACACAAATCTATCACTCTGATGTTAACACACTCTTCTCTCTGTTGCCCCTGCAGTGATTGTCTCCAGTCGGAGTAAGGAACGTAAAGCAAAGAATTGACAATGTGTGACGATGAAGAGAGCACCGCCCTTGTGTGTGACAATGGGTCCGGTCTGTGCAAGGCAGGCTTCGCCGGGGACGACGCCCCTAGAGCAGTATTCCCCTCCATCGTGGGCCGTCCCAGACATCAGGTGAGCCGCTAAGACAGGCTGGATGTAACCGACTTATGATTGGGTGATGAGAACGCATCCACTTTTTTGTCCGTAGTCTTTCATGGTCCTTGGTATATTCTTAATTTAAAGCATAATTTTGTGATTTTCTTTACCCATTATGGTTTAAGGCCTATTTGTTGAATTTCAGTGCTAGCAATGGCATCCACTTTACAGTGTGGTGAGTGTGCTTCTGAGCAGCCGGTTTCTCTCCCCAGGGTGTGATGGTGGGCATGGGACAGAAAGACAGTTATGTGGGCGACGAGGCGCAGAGCAAAAGAGGTATTCTGACCCTGAAGTACCCCATCGAACACGGCATCATCACAAACTGGGATGATATGGAAAAAGTAAGCCTACCACATCCTACCACACCCCACCTCACCCTACCCTACCACACCTTACCACACCACACCCTACCCTACCAGACCCCACCCACCCTACCCGACCCTACCCTACCCTACCACCCTACCACACCCTACCACACCCTACCACATCAGACCCAACCCCACCCTACCCTACCTCACCTCACCCTACCCTACCACACCCTACCACACCCTACTACACCAGACCCTACCCTACCCCACCCTACCCTACCCTAACACACCTAACCCTTTCCTACCACACCCTACCCTACCACACCTAACCCTACCCTACCACACCCTACCCTGCCCTACCCAGCCCCACCCTACCACAATACCCTACCCCACCCTACACCCTACCCTACCACACCCTATCACACCCTACCCTACTCCACTCTACCCAACCCTACCACACTCTACCACATCCTACCCTACCACACCCTACCACACCTTAGACAACAATGACACAGACTCAGGATTCAGACTATTTTAAAACAATATAATTGGAAAACAGTGACACACTCTAACATGGAATTTGATGTACTTTGTGAAAAGTAGCCTCTCAGCCAACACAACTCCCCAGGTGGAACCTTTGGATTTATCCAGAGGCATTTAGATCCAGGATCTATTCTCAGAACTGTCACATGATAACAGAACGTGGAGTTAGTTAAAGAGACCCCAGACATGGGAGATGTAATGCTAATTATTAGCGATGATTGGCAGATCTGGCATCACTCCTTCTACAACGAGCTCCGCGTAGCTCCTGAGGAACACCCCACCCTGCTGACAGAGGCCCCCCTCAATCCCAAAGCCAACAGGGAGAAGATGACCCAGGTAATTTTTGTATTTTTTATTGAACCTTTATTTAACTAGGCAAGTCAGTTAAGAACAAATTCTTATTTACAATGACTGCTTACTAAAAGGCAAAAAGCTTAAATAAAGTAAATAAATAACAAAACACACATCATGACAAGACAGACAACAGTACATAAAGAGAGACCTAAGACAACCACATAGCATGGCAGCAACACATGACAGCACAGAATGGTAGCAACACAACATGACAACAACATGGCAGCAACGCAACATTGTAGCAGCACAAAACATGGTACAAACATTATTGGGCACAGACAACAGCACAAAGGGCAAGAAGGTACAGTGAGGGAAAAAAGTATTTGATCCCCTGCTGATTTTGTACGTTTGCCCACTGACAAAGAAATGATTACTCTATAATTTTAATGGTAGGTTTATTTGAACAGTGAGAGACAGAATAACAACAGAAAAATCCAGAAAAACGCATGTGAAAAATGTTATAAATTGATTTGCATTTCAATGAGGGAAATAAGTATTTGACCCCTCTGCAAAACATGACTTAGTACTTGGTGGCAAAACCCTTGTTGGCAATCAGAGGTCAGACGTTTCTTGTAGTTGGCCACCAGGTTTGCACACATCTCAAGAGGGATTTTGTCCCACTCCTCTTTGCAGATCTTCTCCAAGTCATTAAGGTTTCGAGGCTGACGTTTGGCAACTCGAACCTTCAGCTCCCTCCACAGATTTTCTATGGGATTAAGGTCTGGAGACTGCCTAGGCCACT
The DNA here is from genome assembly GCA_030435695.1 of Brachymystax lenok tsinlingensis. Lineage (NCBI taxonomy): Eukaryota > Metazoa > Chordata > Actinopteri > Salmoniformes > Salmonidae > Brachymystax > Brachymystax lenok. Next base: position 13,774,688 of record CM059780.1, on the reverse strand, counting down.
CCAGGACCTTAATGTGCTTCTTCTTGAGCCACTCCTTTGTTGCCTTGGCCGTGTGTTTTGGGTCATTGTCATGCTGGAATACCCATCCACGACCCATTTTCAATGCCCTGGCTGAGGGAAGGAAATTCTCACCCAAGATTTGACGGTACATGGCCCCGTCCATCGTCCCTTTGATGCGGTGAAGTTGTCCTGTCCCCTTAGCAGAAAAACACCCTCAAAGCATAATGTTTCCACCTCCATGTTTGACGGTGGGGATGGTGTTCTTGGGGTCATAGGCAGCATTCCTCCTCCTCCAAACACGGCGAGTTGAATTGATGCCAAAGAGCTCCATTTTGGTCTCATCTGACGACAACACTTTCACCCAGTTGTCCTCTGAATCATTGAGATGTTCATTGGCAAACTTCAGACGGGCATGTATATGTGCTTTCTTGAGCAGGGACTACCCGTGTAGTTCTGGGCTGATTTCTCACCGTTCTCATGATCATTGCAACTCCACGAAGTGAGATCTTGCATGGAGCCCCAGGCTGAGGGAGATTGACAGTTCTTTTGTGTTTCTTCCATTTGCGAATAATCGCACCAACTGTTGTCACCTTCTCACCAAGCTGCTTGGCGATGGTCTTGTAGCCCATTCCAGCCTTGTGTAGGTCTACAATCTTGTCCCTGACATCCTTGGAGAGCTCTTTGGTCTTGGCCATGGTGGAGAGTTTGGAATCTGATTGATTGATTGCTTCTGTGGACAGGTGTCTTTTATACAGGTAACAAGCTGAGATAGTAACTCCCTTTAAGAGTGTGCTCCTAATCTCAGCTCGTTACCTGCATAAAAGACACCTGGGAGCCAGAAATCTTTCTGATTGAGAGGGGGTCAAATACTTATTTTCCTCATTAAAATGCAAATCATTTAATAACATTATTCACATGCATTTTTCTTGATTTTTTCACTCACTGTTCAAATAAACCTACCATTAAAATTATAGACTGATCATTTATTTGTCAGTGGGCAAATGTACAAAATCAGCAGGGGATCAAATACAACAATACATCACGCAAAGCAGCCATAGCTGTCATTAAGAGTGTCCATGATTGAGTCTTTGAATGAAGAGATTGAGATAAAACTGTCCAGTTTGAGTGTTTATTGCAGCTCGTTCCAATCGCTAGCTGCAGCGAACTGAAAAGAGGAGCGACCCAGGGATGTGTGTGCTTTGGGGACCTTTAACAGAACGTGACTGGCAGAACGGTGTTGTATTTGGAGGATGAGGGCTCCAGTATATATCTCAGATATGGGGGAGAGAGGCCTAAGAGGTTTTTAAAAATAAGCATCAACCAGTGGGTCTTGCGACGGGTATACAGAGATGACCAGTTTACAGAGGAGTATAGAGTGCAGTGATGTGTCCTATAAGGAGCATTGGTGGCAAATCTGATGGCCGAATGGTAAAGAACATCTAGCCGCTCGAGAGCACCCTCACCAGCCGATCTATAAATGATCTCCGTAATCTAGCATGGGTAGAATGGTCATCTGAATCAGGGTTAGTTGGCAGCTGGGGTGAAAGAGGAGCGATTACCATAGAGGAAACCAAGCCTATATTTAACTTTAGCTTGCAGCTTTGAAATGTGCTGAGAGTACTTGTATGAAGTGACTACCTCAAGCTCTAAACCCTCAGAGGTAGTAATCACACCTGTGGGGAGAAGGATATTCTTCTTACCAAACCACATGATCTTTGTTTTGGAGGTGTTCAGAACAAGGTTTTGGGTAGAGAAAGCTTGTTGGGCACTAAGAAAGCTTTGTTGTAGAGCATTTAACATAAAATCCAGAGAGGGGCCAGCTGACTGTATCATCTGCATATAAATGGATGAGAGAGCTTCCTACTGCCTGAGCTACGGGGCCTAGGATCGAGCCTTGGGGTACTCCCTTGGTGACAGGCAGTGGCTGAGACAGCAGATTTTCTGACATTATACACTGCACTCTTTGAGAGAGGTAGTTAGCAAACCAGGCCAAAGACCCCTCAGGGACACCAATACTCCTTAGCCGGCCCACAAGAATGGAATGGTCTACCGTATCAAAAGCTTTGGCCAAGTCAATAAAAATAGCAGCACAACATTGCTTAGAATCAAGGGCAATGGTGACATCATTGAGGACCCATATCCTGAGCGGAAACCAGATTGCATACCAGAGAGAATACTAATAGACATCAAGAACTATTCTACTATAGACATCAAGGAAGTGATGACTACATACACTGAAGCTAGGACTTGTTCCAATCTTCAACCCAGCCTTTCAAGACTGTGTAATACACTTGATAGAAATTTGTTACATGATGCTGAGTGTATAACTGGTGCAATTAGAATGATATGCTCACTGTCAAAGTGTTAGTGTGGAAAATAACACTGTAAACTTAACATATGCTCCTGCTCTAGATTATGTTTGAGACCTTCAACGTTCCGGCCATGTACGTAGCTATCCAGGCTGTGCTGTCACTTTATGCCTCTGGCCGCACAACAGGTCAGTATAGGACACCAGTCAAAACCAGCCTCATTTTATACTTACCATTCAGAGCCCAAACCTTGCATACTCCCAAAACTGTCCTCCCAAAACTTTGTCCACCCAAACCTGTCTCCTCCTAAACCTGTGTTCTCCTAAACCTCCACAGGTATTGTCCTTGACTCTGGTGATGGTGTCACCCACAATGTCCCCATATATGAGGGTTATGCCCTGCCTCACGCCATCATGCGTCTGGACCTGGCTGGCCGTGATCTCACTGACTACCTCATGAAGATCCTGACCGAGCGGGGCTACTCATTTGTCACCACTGGTCAGTAGAAACTCCGGGACACTATAAACTCTGATGACACTATTCCCTCATACCGTTCAGTGCATGACTTTTAAGCAGAGGCCTATGCAGACACAGAAGTGTTGTTCTGCCAAACTACAAATCAATCTAAGTTCTTGTTCTGACCTCTCCCTCATTCTCCTCTCTATAGCTGAGAGAGAAATTGTTCGTGACATCAAAGAGAAGTTGTGCTATGTCGCCCTGGATTTTGAGAATGAGATGGCCACCGCTGCCACCTCCTCCTCACTGGAGAAGAGCTATGAGCTGCCCGACGGTCAGGTCATCACCATCGGCAATGAGAGATTCCGCTGCCCGGAAACCCTCTTCCAGCCCTCCTTCATCGGTAATCCCTCGCTCCTTTACCTCTTTCCACTCTCTCCATTTGCCTTTCTCTCAACAGTTTGAAACAAATATCTATTCTCCCCACTGTCTCTTGTGACTCAATGTGATTTCCTCTGATTTCTCCCCAGGTATGGAGTCTGCCGGTATACATGAAACCACTTACAACAGCATCATGAAGTGTGACATTGACATTCGTAAGGACCTGTACGCCAACAACGTCCTGTCAGGAGGTACCACCATGTACCCTGGCATCGCAGACAGAATGCAGAAGGAGATCACAGCCCTGGCCCCCAGTACCATGAAGATCAAGGTGTGTTGATGCTACTAACATAGAGTTAACTTGCACGTCACTGTGAGATGCTACTAACATAGTTAACTTGCATGCCATAGTGAGATGCTACTAACATAGAGTTAATGTGCATGCCATAGTGAGATGCATGCCATAGTGAGATGCACTAACATAGAGTTAACTTGCACGTCATAGTGAGATGCTACTAACATAGAGTTAACTTGCACGTCACTATGAGATGCTACTAACATAGTTAACTTGCATGCCATAGTGAGATGCTACTAACATAGAGTTAACGTGCATGCCATAGTGAGATGCTACTAACATAGAGTTAACGTGCATGCCATAGTGAGATGCTACTAACATAGAGTTAACTTGCATGCCATAGTGAGATGCTATACAGTGATTTGAATTTGTTCAATATAGTAGTCCTGCTAACTGTAATGGTATATTTTTTCCATTCACAGCCAGGAATGATATTGGCCCATTTCAACGTGACACAATTATCCTTTCCAGTTTTGACCTGGTTTCTATGAATAGAAATCAATGTCTTGATAAGTGTTTCAAGATTTCATGCAAGTTGTTGAGGCCCAATCTGAAGCTGAATGTCACTGACATTGTCTCACACAGCTTTGGTGTACTGTATCTACTTACTACACGTATGAGATTTCCTCATTCAGTGTATTAAATGATATCTTCTGTTACCAGATTATAGCCCCACCTGAGAGGAAGTACTCGGTCTGGATCGGCGGCTCCATCCTGGCCTCCCTCTCCACCTTCCAGCAGATGTGGATAAGCAAGCAGGAGTACGACGAGGCCGGCCCTTCCATTGTGCATCGCAAGTGCTTCTAAACAAGGCCCAGAACCACCCACCCCAGCCCACTCCGTCCCTCCTGCCCCAAACTCTGCTCTCATTATATTGCCTGTAAACTGTGAATGTGTACCCCATTTAACCTTGTGTGTTTCTGTCTTTGCACTGCCCACCCCTGCGTGAATGTTATGTTATTGGTTGGTCATGTACCTTTGAAAGAATAAAGCTTGAACGTGCAGCTGGTGTAAAACTTTGGGGACATTCCTAGGGCAATGTATGTATGTATGTAGATTCCAGCGGTGGCTATAGAAGCAAAGGAGAAGAAGCTGAATCTGTTCCACAGAGCTCGCATTCTCTCTCTTGTGTTCACTTTGTTCAGTACATCATCCCTGGATGTGGCCAAGTCTCTTGCATGGCTCAGATCACTGCTGAAAGCTTTTACCATCTGACTGTTTGTAAAGATCCATGTGAACATGAATGAACACCCAAGGAAGGAATAAAGCTCTCATACAAGGAACTCTGTCTGGCTCATACATTTATATTATAAGTGTTTAGAATATAATTACTATGACTACTGTCGCATCTAGCCACATTTTCAGCAGGTTAGCGTTTAATGTCATGAATCTTGTTCTGGAGGCAGCTCTTCAGAGTGGTCACTAGCTGGCACAGCCAGTCATAAAATCTGATTTTAAACCTAACGCCTAACCTTAAATGAAGACCAAAAAGCCCATTTTTATTTTCATTTTTTTTTTAATCTAGCCAATTTTGACATCGCAGCTAGCTTATCTAAGGGGAAAATCACAGTTCTGCCTCCAGGACAAGACTCATAACAGTAAACGTCAACCTGCGTACCAATATGAGCCTTCCACAAGCAACAAGACCTTCTGGGGACAAGACCAGAAGAGCCAAATTAATAGTTGTCTCTGATGGGTATTTATGGTGGCTAGTGTTCAGTGGTGATCATGCGATGTCATTGTCAACATATGAATTGGCTTTCAAAGCATAGATATTATAAACTGGGTAGTTCGAGCCCTGAATGCTGATTGACTGACAGCTGTAGTATATCAGACTGTATACCATGGCTATGACATAATTTAGTTTTACTGCTATAATTACATTGGTAACCTGTTTATAATAGCAATAAGGCTCCTCTGGGTTTGAGATATATGGCCAATATACCACGGCTAAGGGCTGTGTCCAAGCACTCCGTGTTGCGTCGTGCATAATAACAGCCCTTAGCAGTGGTATATTGGCCATTAACCACACCTCCTCGGGCATATTGCTTAAGTAAACATCAACCTGCACATTTTACGTCATTCTTTTCTGATAAAAGATTCCCACATTCTGGGAAAATTAACTACCAAAAAATGACTTCTCTTATCATAATCATGGTATACAAATGTATTGGTTCATCCTTTATCAAATCAAATCAAATTTTATTTGTCACATACACATGGTAGGCAGATGTTAATGCGAGTGTAGCGAAATGCTTGTGCTTCTAGTTCCGACCATGCAGTAGTACCTAACAAGTAATCTAACAAATTCACAACAACTACCTTATACACACAAGAGTAAAGGAATGAATACGAGTATGTACATATAAATATATGACCGGCATAGGCAAGATGCAGTAGATGGTATGGAGTACAGTATATACACATATATATATATATATATGAGATGAGTAATGTAGGATATGTAAACATTATCTAAATGGCATTGTTTAAAGTGGCTAGTGATACATTATTTCATCCAATTATAATTATTAAAGTGACTAGAGATTTGGGTCGATGGCCGAACGGCATAGGCAAGATTCAGTAGATGGTTTAGAGTACAGTGTATACATTTTATATGAGTATGTCGGATACGTAAACATTATATACAAAATTGTTTAAAGTGGCTAGTGATACATTGTTACATCCAATTCCTATGTTTAAAGTGGCTAGAGATTTAAGTCAGTATGTTGGCAGCAGCCACTCAATGTTAGTGATGGCTGTTTAACAGTCTGATGGCCTTGAGGTAGAAGCTGTTTTCAGTCTCTCGGTCCCAGCTTTGATGCACCTGTACTGACCTCGCCTTCTGGATGATAGCGGGGTGAACAGGCAGTGGCTCGGGTGGTTGTTGTCCTTGATGATCTTTTTGGCCTTCCTGTGACATCGGGTGGTGTAGGTGTCCTGAAGGGCAGGTAGTTTACCCCCGGTGATGCGTTGTGCAGTCCTCACTACCCTCTGGAGAGCCTTATGGTTGTGGGCGGAGCAGTTGCCGTACCAGGCGGTGATACAGCCCGACAGGATGCTCTCGATTGTGCATCTGTAGAAGTTTGTGAGTGATTTTGGTGACAAGCCCAATTTCTTCAGCCTCCTGAGGTTGAAGAGGCGCTGTTGCGCCTTCTTCACCACGCTGTCTGTGTGTGTGGACCAATTCAGTTTGTGCGTGATGTGTACGCTGAGGAACTTAAAACTTTCCACCTTCTCCACTACTGTCCCCTCGATGTGGATAGGGGGGTGCTCCCTCTCCTGAAGTCCACGATCATCTCCTTTGTTTTGTTGACATTGAGTGAGAGGTTATTTTCCTGACACCACACTCCGAGGGCCCTCACCTCCTCCCTGTAGGCCGTCTCGTCGTTGTTGGTAATCAAGCCTACCACTGTAGTGTCGTCAACAAACTTGATGATTGAGTTGGAGGCGTGCTTGGCCACGCAGTCATGGGTAAACAGGGAGTACAGGAGAGGGCTGAGAACACACCCTTGTGGGGCCCCAGTGTTGAGGATCAGCGGGGGGGAGATGTTGTTTCCTACCCTCACCACCTGGGGCCGGCCCGTCAGGAAGTCCAGGACCCAGTTGCACAGGGCTGGGTCGAGACCTAGGGTCTCGAGCTTAATGACGAGCTTGGAGGGAACTATGGTGTTAAATGCTGAGCTGTAGTCGATGAACAGCATTCTTACATAAGTATTCCTCTTGTCCAGATGGGTTAGGGCAGTATGCAGTGTGATTGCGATTAAGGCTGCCTGTGGACCTATTGGGACGGTAATTTGGAGTGGGTCCAGGGTGTCTGGCAGGATGGAGGTGATATGATCCTTGACTAATCTCTCAAAGCACTTCATGATGACGGAAGTGAGTGCTACGGGGCGATAGTCATTTAGCTCAGTTACCTTAGCTTTCTTGGGAACAGGAACAATGGTGGCCCTCTTGAAGCATGTGGGAACAGCAGACTGGGATAGGGACTGATTGAATATGTCCGTAAACACACCAGCCAGCTGGTCTGCGCATGCTCTGAGGACACGGCCAGAGATGCCATCTGGGCCGGCAGCCTTGCGAGGGTTAACACATTTAAATGTTTTTCTCACATTGGCTGCGGTGAAGGAGAGCCCGCAGGTTTTGGTAGCAGGCCGTGTCGGTGGCACTGTATTGTCCTCAAAGCGAGCAAAGAAGTTGTTTAGTTTGTCTGGGAGCAGGGCGTCATGGTCCGCAACAGGGCTGGTTTTCTTTTTGTAGTCCGTGATTGACTGTAGACCCTGCCACATTCCTCTTGTGTCTGAGCCGCTGAATTGTGACTCTACTTTGTCTCTATATTGACGCTTAGTTTGTTTGATTGCCTTGCGGAGGGAATAGCTACACTGTTTGTATTCAGTCATGTTTCCGGTAGCCTTACCCTGGTTAAAAGCAGTGGTTCGCGCTTTCAGTTTTGCGCGAATGCTGCCATCAATCCACGGTTTCTGGTTGGGGAAGGTTTTAATATTTGCTATGGGTACAACATCACCAATGCATTTGCTAATAAACTCGCTCACCGAATCAGCATATACATCAATGTTGTTGTCAGATGCTATCCGGAACATATCCCAGTCCACGTGCTCGAAGCAATCTTGCAGCATGGAATCGGATTGGTCAGACCAGCGTTGAACAGACCTGAGAACGGGCGTTTCCTGTTTTAGTTTCTGTTTGTAGGCTGGGAGCAACAAAATGGAGTCATGGTCAGACTTGCCGAAAGGAGGGCGGAGAATGGCCTTGTATGCATCACGGAGGTTGGAATAACAATGATCCAGGATTTTACCAGCCCGGGTGGCACATTCGATATGCTGGTAAAATTTCGGGAGCCTTGTTTTCAAATTAGCCTTATTAAAATCCCCAGCCACAATAAATGCAGCCTCAGGATATGTGGTTTCCAATTTACCTAGAGTGAAATGAATTTCACTATAATAATAGAGAATAATAGAGAATTCTCTTGGTAGATAATGCATTTGATTGTAAGGAATTCTATGTCAGGTGAACAAAAGGACTTGAGTTCCTGTATGTTGTTATGATCACACCACATCTCGTTAATCATAAGACACTCACCCCCACCCTTCTTCTTACCAGATAGATGTTTATTTCTGTCGGCGCGATGCGTGGAGAAACCATGTGGCTGTACCGACTCAGATAACGTGTCCTGAGTGAGCCATGTTTCCGTGAAGCAAAGAACGTTGCAGTCTCGGATGTCTCTCTGAAAGGCAACCCTCGATCTGATTTAGTCTACTTTGTTGTCCAGAGACTGTACATTGGCGATTAAAATACTCGGGAGAGGTGCACGATGCGCCGTCGACGTAGCTTGACCAAAAGACCGGCGCGCTTTCCCTCTTCTCCGGCGCCACCGTTGTTTTGAGTCGCCGGGTGCTATCCAGTCTATTGTCCTGGTTGGGGTAACAAACAGAGAATCCGCTTCGGGAAAGTCGTATTCCTGGTCGTAATGTTGGTAAGTTGACGTTGCTCTTATATCCAATAGTTCCTCCCGGTTGTATGTAATAAATCATAATATTTCCCGGGGTAACAATGTAAGAAGTAATCCTGAGAACGTGAAGCGAGGCTGCCATCTCTGTCGGCGCCGGAAGTATGGAGACTGGCTTGTGTAATCTCTAACAACGTAATTACATGGACATCCCACTGGGCACACACTGGATGAATCAAGGTTGTTTCCACGTCATTTCAATTAAATTAAATTGAACCAACGTGGAATAGACATTGAATTGACGTCTGTGCCCAGCGGAATACTTCTTGGATTTTAGAGGAACTGGATCTCTGGCCCTGTCTTGATAACCCGTTTTCATTCATTCTTTTCCATTGATGACATGGTTCTGTTCATTTGGGGAGGGGAAAGCAGAACATCTACATTTGGAAAGACAAGCCGCACAGTTAAACAACAACTCGGACAAGAAGATAAAGCAGTGTGTTTTATTACCAAAATGACAGTGTAAAATTGTGGTAGAGCCACTGCATTGACTGGTTGTCTTTCCCATTTCTAAACACAAAGCCACTACAACAGACCATGTTCCTACAGCGCCACTGGGACAGCTAATCACACTGTAGCAACAGTCCAACAACACACTGTACTACTGATATAAGGTCAAATGAAAGACAAAGCCATTATCAGGACTGCTGTGAGGGCGTGTGACACGTTTTTTCCCCCACGCCCACTTCTGCCAAAGGTGAAAGAAGGAGAGCTCAATTTTCTACAGGGAGGGGTGCTTAAAGGCTAGCCTGGTCCCAGGTATGTTTGTGGTGTTTCGTTAACTTCAAGCCAAACAATGATGAGCACAAACAGGTCTGGAAGCAGGCTACTTAAATGCTTCATGGGCGTGGAAAGTGAGCCGATACCTGAGCTCTGTGTAGTCAAGGCCCTTGAATGGCAAAAAGCTACTGTTCCTTAAGGCGCCTAAGGTGTCTTTGCTTACAATTTTCTGAGCACTTTGGTTTGTTTCTCCCCACACAAGACATGCCACCTCGACAGGCTACTTTTAAGAAGATTTAAGTTATGGTTCTCTTTTCTGTTTTTTGGTCAACACTTAACACACTTAAATAACGCAAAAATGTCAAGACTAACATCCAACTGGCCAAGTCATTAATTATAACTAAGACAAAAAGACAACTTCCTAAACCACAGAGCCACCACAATTAAATCCAGTCCATTTTATATTTAAATCAATTTGTTTTTATTTGTTCGTCAAATCTCTGCATATGTAATTAAATGTGCAAATGCTGTATAATTGTGTCTTACAAGTCTTTTCCGTAGTACCCTGTTCCAGGAAAGTTAATGGTAAGGATTCCTTCATGGGAGACTATCATTCACATAACACATAAGTGCACACACTTTAGCCAGTTCTCAAACCGAAACACCTCAGGCCATTTACAGCAGGCCTGCATGCTAAAGTAGTTCTCTCTGGAAAATTACACAGCAAATCTGACAAGCAGAACTGGCTCAAAAAACTCCACTCTGCCAAACTGACATGTTAAGCTATCAAAAAAACATACTTTAGGATAAAGGGATGATAAAAACGACACCATTAGAACAATTCATCACCATGTGTTGCAAAGCAGTTTCAATTGACAGTACGTAATTTTTTTAAATAAATACAAAAGCCTTCATTGTAAACAAAGATATAAATAGGAGATCCAGTTTGTGATGGTGAGGAGGGGTGGGGAGGGGTGGGGGGTCTTCCCTTCCCTCTCTGTCATCTGAGGTCCAGCACGGTTGTTTTCAAGTCCTTTATAACAACATGCCTACAGATCTGAAAACAGAAAAGCCTCGTTTAACTTTTCAGGTCAACTCACTGTGGAGAAGCACAACTAAAAATAGAAGGAAATGTGAACACATACAAGCTCTATTCGTGACAGTGCTGAGCGCTGGGAGGATGTCTCTGTGTATGACTTACGCTGAAGAGCGGCGGGTCCTTGGAGTGTGGGTGAAAGCCCTTCAGTCTGCAGCCGGCTACCTCCCCCATGCCCGAGCTGGTGAGTCTGAACACCCCCGTACTGCAAAACACAAATGTTTCACAGGCCTCATCTATACAACGCTCTCATGGCCAAAGAAAGTCTGTCTAGTAAAAGTAGATAGTCTTCCAGCTAAGCTCCCGTAAAACCAACATAGGTTAGTCATCTTTTTAAAATTTTATTTCACCTTTATTTAACCAGGTAAGCTAGTTGAGAACTGGTTCTCATTTACAACTGCGACCTGGCCAAGATAAAGCAAAGCAGTGCGACAAACAACAACACAGAGTTACACATGGAATAAACAAGCGTACAGTCAATAACACAATAGAAAAAAATAAAGTCTATATACAGTGTGTGCAAAAGGCGTGAGGAGGTAGGCAATAAATAGGCCATAGTAGCGAAGTAATTACAATTTAGTAGATTAACACTGGAGTGATAAAAGAGCAGATGATGATGTGCAAGTAGAGATACTGGTGTGCAAAAGAGCATCAAGTAAATAAAAACAGTATGGGGATGAGGTAGGTAGATTGGGTGGGTTATTTACAGATGGACTATGTATAGCTGCAGCGATCGATTAGATGCTCAGATAGCTGATGTTTAAAGTTAGTGAAGGAAATATGAGTCTCCAGCTTCAGCGATTTTTGCAATTCGTTCCAGTCACTGGCAGCAGAGAACTGGAAGGAAAGGCGGCCAAAGGAGGTGTTGGCTTTGGGGATGACCAGTGAGATATACCTGCTTGAGCGCGTGCTGCAGGTGGGTGTTGTTATCGTGACCAGTGAGCTGAGATAAGGCGGAGCTTTACCCAGCATAGACTTCAAATCAAATCAAATTTTATTTGTCACATACACATGGTTAGCAGATGTTAATGCGAGTGTAGCGAAATGCTTGTGCTTCTAGTTCCGACCATGCAGTAGTATCTAACAAGTAATCTAACAATTTCACAACAACTACCTTATACACACACAAGAGTAAAGGAATGAATACGAGTATGTACATATAAATATATGGATGAGCGATGGCTGACCGGCATAGGCAAGATGCAGTAGATGGTATGGAGTACAGTATATATATGAGATGAGTAATGTAGGATATGTAAACATTATATAAATGGCATTGTTTAAAGTGGCTAGTGATACATTATGTCATCCAATTATAATTATTAAAGTGGCTAGAGATTTGGGTCGATGGCCGAACGGCATAGGAAAGATTAAGTAGATGGTTTAGAGTACAATGTATACATTTGATATGAGTATGTCGGATACGTAAACATTATATACAAAATTGCTTAAAGTGGCTAGTGATACATTGTTACATCCAATTCCTATGTTTAAAGTGGCTAGAGATTTAAGTCAGTATGTTTGCAGCAGCCACTCAATGTTAGTGATGGCTGTTTAATAGATGACCTGGAGCCAGTGGGTTTGGCGACGAATATGTATTGAGGGCCAGCCGACTAGAGCATACAGGTCGCAGTGGTGGGTGGTATAGGGGGCTTTGGTAACAAAACGGATGGCACTGTGATAGACTGCATCCAGTTTGCTGAGTAGAGTATTGGAAGCTGTTTTGTAGATGATATCGCCTAAGTCGAGGATCGGTAGGATAGTCAGTTTTACTAGGGCAAGTTTGGTGGCGTGAGTGAAGGAGGCTTTGTTGCGAAATAGAAAGCCGATTCTAGATTTGATTTTGGATTGGAGATGTTTAATGTGAGTCTGGAAGGAGAGTTTAAAGTCTAGCCAGACACCTAGGTATTTGTAGTTGTCCACATATTCTAGGTCAGAGCCATCCAGGGTAGTGATGCTAGTCGGGCTGGGTGGGTGCAGGCAGCGAACGGTTGAAAAGCATGCATTTGGTTTTACTAGTGTTTAAGAGCAGTTGGAGGCCACGGAAGGAGTGTTGTATGGCATTGAAGCTCGTTTGGAGGTTAGTTAACAGAGTGTCCAAAGAAGGGCCAGAAGTATACAGAATGGTGTCGTCTGCATAGAGGTGGATCGGGGAATCACCTGAGAACTGAGTTTATGCCCGAGGCTCGTTCAGTGGGTTGGAACATTTAGAGAACCAGATAAAGATGTGAAGTATAGAACTGACATGACTCATTATTCCACGTCACAGAGAATCATCATGTCGGTTCTACATCACTCCCTGGAACATTGCTCCTTACTGAACCCTGGAACATTGCTCCTTACTGAATAAACTATTTGATGCCGTCCACATTGCATGTCTTAGTGGATTGGTTTTATTTAGCGTTAGCATCAGCAGGCCTACTCATTCTAGTGGACAGAGACTCACTCGTTGTGTTTGGGCGAGCAGACGATGGCAATGGCTTCAGGCAGCATGAGCTGGTAGGAGCCGTGGGTATGCAGGTCTACACTGGACAGGAATGCCGTCTGGGTGGGGTGGGTCTAAGGGCAGAGGAGAAGAGAGCCACCCGGCAGAAGAGATAATGGAACTGCGTCTAAAAGGTCATTTTCTGATCGGTGAATTACATTTGATATTTACAGAATAGGTTTATTCCCCAAAATCGGTAGAACTACAGATGTAGGATCTTAATTTTATCACTCTTTTGTTACTACACAGCAGGAAATTTGTAGTTTATTAGATTTTTTAAAAGGCTTCTAAAGTTTGTAATTTACACGTGATTTGCCATAACAAAAAATGCAAAATGCAAATGTTACCATTAATTATAATCCACATAATTATTCACATTTACGGTTGCTGCAGGATAATTTTCCTGCTGTAGCAAACTGGCTCAAATTAAAATCCTACATCTGTACATTTCACTGTGTCCCTCCCCTGTACAACTCCCATGTTAGGGGATGTAAATCATAAATCCAAGGTTTACATTGAAGGGGTACAGAATCTACAGTGCATTCTCTAAAGGTGACTGGCAGGGCTATGAATAACTGTGACATCTGAACCAGAGGGCCAGGTTTCTATGGTGATATTATGCAAATAAAATCTCAGCCTCTGCTAATCTCTCCCCAGCATAGCCAGAAGAGGACTGGCCACCCCTCAGAGCCTGGTTCCTCTCTAGGTTTCTTCCTAGGTTCCTGCCTTTCTAAGGAGTTTTTCCTAGCCAACATGCCTCTACATCTGCATTGCTTTCTCTCTGGGGTTTTAGGCTGGGTTTCTGTATAGGCACTTTACGTCAACTGCTGTTGTAAAAAGAGCTCTATAAATATATTTGATTGATTGAATAGTTGCTTTCAGGCTGAATGAACAGCGTATTTGCCTTTATTTGTGTGTATGTATGAGGGGGTGATGTACACTCACATGGATCCAGCCCAGAGTCAGCAGACTGTGGTGGTCCTGGAAACTGAAGAGCTCCTCTACGTTCTCCATATCACAGTAGTCTGGGCCAGCTGACTGCTTGGGAACCACCACATGGGTCAGCAGAAACTCATTTTGAGTCTGGAAGAGACAAAAGGTAACACTTCCCATGAATACCCTCATACGGCATTAGAAGTGCATTTATAACAGCTTATGAGCTAATTCATTACAAATGCACAACAGCTGCTAATAACTGTTTATAAGTCTGGTGGCACTGAAGTACTGTTATTGCTATTTTGCAGGATTTGGCACACCCACCTACACACAGCAATCTGGAGCAGGCACTTGCATCATAAAATGAGAGCGAATAATGTAGGAAGTACAAGCGACTTCAAATACTATCCTTGAACTTTGAACACCTTACATTGGCAACCTCCCTCCTCCTCGTTCACAGAACTATTGCTTGCAGATGGCATGATTTCAAACGGTGACTCCTGTTGTACGCTTGGACACAGTAAACAGTAAGCTGGGATGTTTGACTTTCCCAATAAACTGGCAGTTTGTCTACAAATAAAAATGGATAAATGTTTGCGTACAGTATATTTGATGTAAGAGCATGTCTTACCAGTTTTCCACAGAGGACCCCACATGTCTCTATGCCCCTGGCTGTGTTGCTGTCGGCTAGCAGCAAGAACTTGTAGGTCAGGTCTCTCGGAATGACGACCCGCCTCAGGCCCTCAACCAGTTGAGCTGTACAGACGCGCGGACACGCGGACACACACACACACACACACACACACACACACACACACACACACACACACACACACACACACACACACACACACACACACACACACACACACACACACACACACACACACACACACACACACACACACACACACACACACACACACACAATGTTGAACTACAATAACAGGACGTCCAACCGTGTGACTCATGCAGCACTTTGTAACACATATACAGACTACAAATACATCAACAGTTATTATACTAGCCAGCTAAAATATACACAGTAACTATTACTGTAACTCATTATTGACTTCCCCATATTACCTAACTAATGGATTGTTTGAGTAGCAATCATTCAATCTAAAATATATAGCCTAGATGTTCAATCGGAATGGAAGCAGGACACTCACTATGTACGCCAGCCAGTGTAGCTGCTGGCTTGCTGCTGGGGAGAGGAGGTTGATTGCGGTTTGGGTCGAGATGAACATGGTTCTTGGAGGAGTGGGACAGGCAGGACCCGTCCGTTTGTTCAGGCACTTTAGCGACCGCCTCGTCTCTGCGATTGGCCAGCTCCTGCCTGCGCAGTTGGTCCTCGAAGTAGCGGAACTGCTCCGCCTCCATCTGCATCCTGCGCAGCTGAGCCACCCGCAGTCTCTCCTGCTCTACCAGAGAGCAGGAGAGCTGCTGGCCACAGCCATCCACCACCACAGCCTGGCTCTGCACACACACACACACAGATCTGTAACATTTCAATGTTCGTACCATTTGTTGATATACGTGATCTTACTCCGAAACACTTATCATCACTGCAACTATAAACTTGCTGCATTGAAGTATTCCATTTGTCAAAAAGTGATCCAAATACCACACTGTATCCAACTAATATGAACAGGTGTTGCACACTAGCACAAACAGGGTATCCAGCCAGCCTCCAAAATAATCTGTCTGAATGTAATGAAAGGTTTGGGTGCTAAACCTTACCTGACTCATAACATATGCTGCGTGTTCCTTGTTGAACTTCTCATGGAGGAGCTTCCTCAATTGATCTTTGCGCGGAAATGCGACGTCTTGCAATTTCTGAGAATAACATCCAAGAGATAAACGGGACAAGGACATCTGTGTGAGTGCAGGCAGGGAAACACTTTCTTCCATTAGCAGTGGGTATTTGCAGATTTAACGGTCAGTCCACTACTTTGAGAAGAGCAAAACGACAAGCCATTAACCTACCATTTCAAAGCTCTTAATAGATTATAGTGCCACTTCTATTGTTAGTCACCAGAAGGTCATCTACAGCCTGTTATAGACTGGTGCTGTCCCTGAGCTGACCTTGCTTCGCTTACCATAAACATACCTCACTTAAATCAAAGCAGACCCACCAAGTAGCTTATCACTCAGGCAGACAGGGCCCTCATACCACCCTGCCACCTCTCCATCCCATCTGTCTCTCCACCCCTCCCTCCAACCCTCCCTCCCTCCCTCATCCCTCCAGCTAGGTTAATGAGCTCTCTGTAGGTCTGAGCACCACGGGGGTCCCCCAACACAGCAGGTCAAGGGTTTAGCACCACGGGGGTCCCCCAACACAGCAGGCCAAGGGTTTAGCACCACGGGGGTCCCCCAACACAGCAGGCCAAGGGTTTAGCACCACGGGGGTCCCCCAACACAGCAGGCCAAGGGTTTAGCACCACAGGGGTACCCCAACACAGCAGGCCAAGGGTTTAGCACCACAGGGGTACCCCAACACAGCAGGTCAAGGGTTTACCTTCATTATCACCTGCTTCTCTGGCACACTGCACTCCCGGTAGTCTCGATGGCTGGGGAGTTTCTCTACAAACAGACTGACACAACAGAGAGATGGTTAGACAGATTATAGTTTATGAAGACTTATTTTTACTGCTACTACTACTGATGCTACTACTATTATTAATAATCCTGTAGCCTAGTCACTTTACAGGGGCCTATTAGGTACATATCGACCTCAATTACCTCGTACCCCCACACATTGATATGGTACTGCTACAGTCTGTATATAGCTTAATTCTTGTGTATTTTATTCCTCGTGTTACCATTATTATTGCATCATTGGGAAAGGGCTCGTAAGTAAGCATTTCACTGTAAAGTCTACACCGGTTGTATTCAGCACATGTGATTAATACATTTTTATTTGTATTATTCATCAATCAAGTACTTGACCTGCCATTAGTACATCACAGGCCTTAGTCTAGTCTGCAACAATTGTCAATTCAACATCTATTCCACGTTGGTTCAATGTCATTTAATTGAAATGACGTGAAAACAACGTTGATTCAACCAGTGTGTGCCCAGTGGGTTCTCTCTCTCCTCACGTGATGAACTTGTTGTAGAGGACGTAGGCGTTCTCCAGGCTGCCCTCCTCCAGGTACACGGCGGCCATGCGCTCCATCTCCAAGCCGGAGCGGAAGTAGCGGCGTGGCGTGATCTCCTCGTTGATCTCCACGCTACAGCCCATCTTGCTGAGGGCCAGCACGCGCTCCGCCGCCGTCAAGCTCACGTCGGTGTGGTCCGGCTCGGCCGCCAGCTTCTTCTGTTGGGGGTCAAAGGTCACCAGGGTCAGAGTTCAAAGTGTCACAGAGGTCAACTTAGCAGTCAATGTAACCACAAGCGTCGGAGTATAGAAGAACATAATAGATGTCCTAGTGGTAGTTTAGCATTTTCCCTTCCAATGGATAAGGTTAGGATTTGACTAAGCATGGACAGGACAGCCCTGTCAGCACTAGCACACCTCTTTCTATACCTCAGGGCCCAAAACAACACATTTATCACTAACATTGCATCAGAATCAGTGTCTACATGGGCAGAAAAAGGCTAACAGCCTGACACAGCAACACTATCACCCCTAGCAGCAGTACTACTGTAGCATCAACTGAAATACCAACGGCTAGGATCAGCATGAGCCGTCTCCCTCAGCAGCCTCCCAGCCCTCCCCAGGCGGTCACGTGACCAGACAACATCAGCACTGTCATCCCTCACTAGGTCAGGGAGCCAAAGCAGGCGGGGGATGGAGCATTCGTAGGTAGAACGGACGGCGCTATGCTAGTACACACTAGCTTGAGCAGCCCTGCTCTGCACCCCACTAATGAAAACAGCACAGTACACACGGGACACTGCTGCCTCAGAGTTCTTTGAGGTGACTATTGACGTAGGGTTCTTATCAAGACTCCACTGGACTCTGTAGGGGGTAGTGACGAAGACTGCCGGGGAAATGAATGTATTCTCGATGAAGGATCAGATTAGGACATCCCTTCGGCAGTGACAGTTGAAGCAGGCAGGAGCTTTATCTCTTTGGAGGGCTCGATGATAGCATCTCCTTTGTATCTATTCATGAGCAGAGGAAGTGTAAAGAGGCGAACATCCGCTCCATCCATTTCTCCCACCCCAGGATGGAGGGATGGCCCTGAATGGAGAGATGAGTCTGACAGAGCAGCTGAATACTAATGGGATTGAGTCAGGGGAAACCGTTGGCGTGGATCCCCAGCCCACTAACCCATTCCCACTCCCCACACTCTACAGCAGAAATCAGTGCAGCCCACCCACACCCCCCTTTTCTACACAGAGGACGCCCATTCACTCCAGCTTTCCACCCACCTTCCTATACTCACCTGGATTCCTACATTTCCTAAAGACAAGTGAACTCAAGCCCATCAACCTTACTCACCTCACCTCACCTCCCACCTATCCCACTCCACCACTCCCCCCGTCACCTCCCACCTATCCCACTCCACCACTCCCCCCGTCACCTCCCACCTATCCCACTCCACACACATCCCATCTCTCCCCACTTCACCTCTAACCCCTTAAGGCGTGTGCACACTAGGTTCGGTTTGCTCCTAGCAGAAGTTGGCTAGGTGAAGTGAACGTATGTGCCTCGAATACTCCCTTAAAAGGCCGTCGCTTGAAAAATTTGAAAAGCGCGGCAATAGTTCTGTTTGTCCCTCTTTAGACGCCGTAGCCAGTTAACACTTCCTCAAAAATGAACTCAAGAAATCCTTAATTAATTGACGTTCGTTCCGAAGAGGTTTTATTATTTCATGCATTATTTCACAATGGAAAAAATGTGCATGAAAGCGAGTCGTCTCTCATTGAATGACAACAAACACTTATTTGATGAATCCCTACAGTTGACCAATCACCACACTTCTGATTGCCTCAACAACAACAGAATTGTGAGCGTGAACAGCTGAAAAAAACTCTTGCAGAAGACCAAAGGGAACAAAAACATCACAAAATGTCATCATAATATATGCACAAACTGTTTAGGATGGGAAGCGAACAGACGCCTTTACCCCCGACTAACAAGACTCACCAGTGTGCTGAAGCTGAAGCCTTGCTCCATGGTGTCTTTAGACTGCAGGATCACAGGCTCCAATCTTCCCAATGTGTCCACCTGTCATCTCCTAAGATGAAAGCCCACTGGAGACGAGAGGAGAGAAATCTTAGCTTGGCTAATGGCCATGACTCTGTTGTATAATGATGGCCATTGGGTCGATAAGGTTCCCTCTCACTGAGAGATCGAGACATTAAATGTTGTCCACAGAGACCGCTTACCCTCGGTAGTTGTCATATAAATTGATCAAGCTCTTGACTTAGCACTTGACTTGCATTACAGTATGTAGTATTTTCAGCCAACAAAGATTTCTGTTGTTTCATAGCACGAGTCTCCAAAAACAGCCGCTCAATCAAATTCTTACAGGTTCATCAAAATAGCGTAACATGCTTTAATGGCCTCCAAGAAAAGGGAGCATACTGTTGCTATGACAGCTTGTAACCAAGGAGCAAAATAGGGTGATTCATGGACATATTCTGCTGAGATGAAATCCTTTATTTATCGCTAAGCTTGGTCAATGAGCAGATTTGAACAGTGCCTTTAATCCTCCAGGGTCCCTCTACTCTTCAATCCCAAAACTACCATTTGATGCAGCAAACGAATTGAAAGCAAGATGTTGCAATACATTCAAACCCTTTCAATTTGTCAGTGATATTCTGGTTGATGCTGCCATGGAAACCCATCATGTACAGTACACAATAGGAACATGGTGTGAAATCTAGGTGTAATTAACACTGCCCAAGGCTGACTGCAATGTGAAAATAAGACTTCCAAGTCAGTTCCTGTAAAATGTGTATATTTCTGCAGTTAATACGTGTATTTAATACAAAAATTCGATTAGAATTCTGAAATATTTCTCTAATTCATTTTCCCTCCAACAAAGAAATGTGAAAAGAAATGGCAAACAAGTCCTTTATAATCCAAAGTGTGCACCAAATAGGAACACTGACCTCTGTACTGAAAATAAAGAGTTTAGTTGAGGTCCAGACTCCAGAGAGATCTGGCTAGTCTGATCAAAATCTCTCTTGTATCCTTTTGTCTATCCTGTCATAAGCACTTGAGCACTCATCATTCACATGTGGAGTGTTCGCCAAGCTTTGGATTCCTACTTTCTCTGCAAGAAGCAGTCAGTAACGAATACTCAAGCAGATGGTAACAACATTCACTGATCCAAATAGAATTACAGGAGACTTGACAGGCTTCAGTCACTAGCAGATAGGGTTGAATATTTTCCCAGTATTTACAAATGTTCCATCCCTAGAATAAGTCACTTTTCTCCCAGGTAATCCGGTAAAACTGGAAGTGTCATTCAAAAGCATATACTGTAAATAGGCCTTTGTCTGGATTTGATTAGAGCTTTGGTCGAAAATTCAAGCCTGATGCTACCTGAGCCTAATGAGCCATACATTACATACCTTTTATGAGCCCTACATTAAAGACACGTAATGAGCCCAAAAAAGGCCAAATGATTGTGCCGTTATCCAATAGACATACAGTACCAGTCAACATTTTGGACACACCTACTCATTCAAGGGTTTCTCTTTATTTTTCCTATTTTCTACATTGTACAATAACAGTGAAGACATCAAAACTATGAAATTACACATATAGAATCATGTAGTAACCAAAAAGTGTTAAACAAATCAAAATATATTTGAGATTCTTCAAAGTAGCCACCCTTTGCCTTGGATGACAGTTCTATATATTTTTGCGACAACTCTCTGTGGTTCTAAATCAATAGTTGTTTAGTGGTCCAAAAATGTTGGAAACATGAACTTGCTTGACCATGCTGTAGGTTATGTAACTGTCTGTTACTGTACATGCAATATGCGTTGTGGACTCCACTGGACAGAGGTTGCTATCCGGTTTTGGGATGAAACCAAAAAGGTGTGGTTTAATTTATTCTGCCACTGTGTCTTATTGTCTCCGCCTTAAGACCTATAAATCATGGTCGCACAGCATATAATTCAACAGGTTATAGAGCAAACAACTGAACTATCACAATTGTTGTAATATGGCTTTTTTTTTGCTTCCCCAGTGATTTTACCCACACACCACTACTGCATTCCCATCATTAATTAGCTAAATATAAGGCTAATACTGCATTATCTGAAAAAAGGTAAGCTAAGACATATATATATATATATATATATATATATATATATATATATATATATATATATATATATATATATATATATATATATATATATAGGCTATATATCAATCTAGAACAGGATTATCTATTTTGGATGCAATTTCAATGGAATTGATGAAGAGAGAGAAAGATTGCGAGAGATTTAAAGCAACGATATTCGAGAAATTAGCCGTTTTAAAACTCTGCAGCTGCAATTAAAAAAAAAATCAACGTGCATTCGGTCTTTACATTATAGACTATGCTGCAGCAAATGTAGGCCTACCTGTCACAAGAAAAAAAAAGTTACCATGATGAGATAGATCTACACACATTGTGAACTACGCTCCAATCTGATACGGTCTGTCCCCACCCTGAGCGATGATGATTCATCATGCAGAGGACGTAGAGAAGCCGGTTTTAGACATTGCATATAATTTAACAGTTCCATTTCACTCCATGCTGTTCATATAAATAATTTACTGGTTTCTAATAGTTATTTATCCAGGGAAAAGGGAGCGGTTTTAGGTGGTAAATCCCGGTAACTGTGTTCCCGCCATTCAACCCTACTAGCAGATTATAAATACAGCATGATATTGATTAGGCTTTCTAACTAAAAGCCCAATCACAAAACTAAGGTGTACTACTATTAGCACTATTTTTGACAGTACTTTCAGTACTGTTTTCTGTGATACGGTACAGTAAGGACAACTAACCAACATAATGAAGTGTTGCTTGAGAATGGAAAGGCACAGAAAGCTAAAAGTTATTTTACAACATAACTAAAATGACAAGTCGGTATTCCAGGGAACTACTGAACACATTTGATTGAATTCCCTATTAACATTCCCCTACTAAGGGACATCCAATCATGAGTATTTCCTTCAATTGAATTTGCACACTAAATGCACCATTCTAAAATGGTAGGCTATTTTGAGATATGACTTGCAAACAGTGCAGATTCAGGACCCCCCAAAACAAAAAATATGTGGTTGCATTGTAGGCAGTCTACTGTATTTGAGTCACAGTACTATCATTTGGATACATGGTCCATTATACCAGTATCTAATATCCATTATACCAGTATCTATTATCCATTATAGCAGTATCTAATATCCATTATAACAGTATCTTAAATTACTTTAACAAACAAAAGTCAGTGAATTTACAGACATAGAACGTATGTAAGTATCCTCTGAAACCAAATAAAACAGTTGAATGAACAGTGTAACTTCCCCTCTCAGACAGGCTTGACTGTGTTTCCTGTTTTCTTTGGTAAGCTGATGCACCTGTCACTAGCTATTACAGTAGTACATCGTCCTCTTTTGATAAGCCATGTGTATCAACATGAAGATAAAAATCACACCCTACATGTCAACGATAGGAACGTGTCTCATCAACAACATTGTATCTGTACAATGACGTCGATCATCCCTTGGGCTACAGTGAACTTGTAATGTAGCAATAGGACCTTTTATTGAACCTCATGTTTGTGATTTAAAATAAATTCCTGGACATTTCACAGCGTTGCAACATCAGGAGATTTAATAGGGGGTTATGAATGAGACTAACTTAATCAGACTACTGCGTGTAAATTCAGGAAAATAATAGAAGCTATTTGATTTAACAGCTTAATGTGCAGTACACTGATCAACCATGTAAATAGGTGAAAACGCTTACCAGTTTACTTAGCCGCGTCTAATGCCCATACTCGTGCGTTCCTGTCGTCACGTGGCACATGCTAGAAATGAGTGTGAAAACAGGCGTCAATAAATCACTGTTCTCTTATCCAAACCTCGCCGATTTAGCTTTTGTACAGTAACCTACATGAAGTCATTGTTCAAAATGAAAAAGGATAGAAACAGCGACAGTTTACCAGCGATAAAATGGCTGAAATCTGTCTTTCAAATCCAATGTCCAATAAACCGAGAGAGATTGTTATCCAGTCCACCTATTATAGCATCCGCGATGTGGTGGCAGCAGCAGCGGCGGTCTCTATGAAGTGATGTGTGGAGAGGAGAATCCAGTCCACCACTCTGGTGGACAAAAGAGAAAATGCCCTACAGTTGCGACACAGGCGGCATCATTTGCATCCTGTAATTTGAAAGAAGAATATTCATGCATCCTGTAATTTATAAGAAGATTGTTCATGGTGCACACCACAGAAGCGTTTGGCTTGACACATTGCATGTTAACGTGGGGAAAATTAGAAATAAAAAAATCTAAAGGCTGCCCAACAAGAAGATATTTCTATGGAAGCCCATTCACCTATTTCTTTGAATGTGGACGCTATTTAAAAATGTTCGAGATGCACTCTTAACATTTCGTGATACTAAGTCAAAATGTTGAGAGAGGGGAGGTTCATGTATTTTATCTATTTCAGAACGAGCACACCTGATTCAACTTGTCAACTAATAATCAGCCCAGTGGCGATTTTAGCATGTACATCTTGGTGTGGCAAACAAACAAATAAATGTGGGATGCATGCCAGCAAAACCACAACACAACACTAAACAATATATTAATTGCACAATAACGGTGACAAACTGTGCCCACAAACCGTTAGAGCCTACATAAAGCTGTCCAAACAGCAGTCCCAACACCTTACCATCAGCAGAGCCTTGTCTGGCAGCGAAACAGTTAATTCAGCCTCATTTACTGCCTTTGAAAAAACATAGCTGTTATGGCTGACTTGCTTAAACAAATGTGGTTTCTAGTGACAATTTAGATGTACAAACTATGGCATAAGGGGACGACATGCGGATAAGAGGCAATCCGTAATTTCGATTAAGACATTAATGAGTGAGCTAGGACGGACGTAGTCAATATAACTATTTGTTCAGTACTTTGAAATGCACAGCGACAGAATTCAGAACATGGGCTGTTCTTCGTGTTCTCCCTGTACACCAAGTCAGAACCGTAGGATAAATAAAGGGGGCATGTAAGCAGACAATGAAAGCTCTTACAATATTTGATCATTACATTTTTCAAAAACAGGTTATAGGCTACATGTGCACCACCAAGTCAAAACAGTAGGCGAAATTAAGAGGTGAAAATATACCAAATTATTAGGGTGTTTCACATGGGCTACTAACAGCTTACTACACAACGTACACTTAGTATTACTTTCTTATCTACAGTAGACACATCTCCCTGGCATATTACATCATTTATGCAGAAGCATACAAGACATTTTTGGACTCACCTTGTTGTGCTGTGCTCACATGAACAGGAAGGTGGCGCGGCAGTCCTTTGAGGGCAAAGTTTGTCATCAAACTGTCATCAAAGTCTGCCATTTTCCGGATTTATGGTGCTTTCAAGACAACTGGTAACTTGGGGGGAAAAGGGTTGAATCATGATGATGACAGTGATATTCAGGGCGTAGCTCTAGAAAGAGGCCCGAGTTGGATGAAAGTTCAAAATGTATTTTCCCAGTCGTAGCTTGTTTTTCCAGAGGTCCCAGTTGTCTTGAACTCACTAAAGTCCGATTTTGCAGTTCCGAGTTAACAGTTGTTTTGAACTTCATTGACAGCATGGCCAATGTTGAATGTTTATAATTTTCAACTAGGAAAAGAGACCCTTAATCTTAGACTTGGAACCACACAGCCACTCCACTGAATAGCAGGCTGATTGCTTTGCAATGCTTGCAGTTAGCCACTGATTCTTTCCAAACCACTCATTGTTGAATTTGCGATGTCCAAGTTGTTGTGTAATGTTTATGTCCAATAGCCGATGAGCACCGATATGTTTTATCTATACTTTCTATTCATTATTTCCCTTCATATGACAAGGATTAAAAATGATTTGCCAGTAGATTGTCGACTCGATTCATGATGATGACTGCTAGCTAAGATTTTGAAAGTATGATGTTGACATGATCAGTCCAAACAAAGCTACTGTAGATATAACATGATTTGACATTGTTTTATCTGTGGCCAATGACCTTGAGCCTTCTTGGATGGGCACTTCTAATGTAACTCTATGGCAGTACCCAATGGGCTTGAATTTTCAAGCTCTACCCTTAGACTTGGTGGTGGCATAGTGTCCCTGTGAGTGACAGAACACTGAGCCAATCACGGCGCAATGCTCCGTATTTTCTGCTGGCTTGCCCAACCACCACAGAAAGCACTGAGCTAGGCTGAAACACCTGCATTTTGGAGCTGTCTTACTCAAGAAAACAAAAAAGATACCATGTTTGTATGCAGCTTTAGTAACTAACATTGTTTGCAAACTGATATATGACACATATTAATGCAAAAATGTATTTTGGAAAGAAAATTGGTCGCCACTGATCAAGCCTTGATAAGGTGAATCAGGTGAACTAGTTCAGGGCTAAAACTAAATTGTAAAACATCTAGGGGTCCCGATGAGAGGTTTGACACTTAGAAAAACTAGCTAGATATATATTATGTATATAGATGTATGTATATCATCCGTGTAGGCCTTTGCATCTGTAATTAAAAAGTTACTCATACAGTATGTCATCACTATTGTGTTGATTTATAAATTCCAGTCAATAATTTTGGATTGATAAGGTCTAGGCAGGTCTAGGCAGCCTAGCCACCCAAAGTTTTAACACAAATAAATAGGCCTATTTTAGGCTATACATGCAGTACATAGCTTAGGTTACCTGCAGGCTTGCCAGAGGGGGTCAAAGCGCATAGGGTTTCTCTAGGCTACCTGCAGCTGTGGTTGTTATCGGTAGGCTATAGCTTTTCAGATAAATTGTGCATGAGTTAACAAAGCATGAGGCAAAGCAGTCTAAACAACAGTACTTTGCCCCTACTTTTCAACACTTTTGTGTCAATATTTTTTCTTAAACTGAACCAAAAGTGCTGGGGCAAATTCCAGCTTGCCACAGGTTTTCCTGCGGCCCTGCTGTGCTGATCTCTGCAATATGGATAGATGGAAATCACCACATAATGCTACCAATAAAAATCCTAAATGCCAAAATAATGGAACCAGTTGAGTAAATAAGGGATACAGTATATTGAAAACAGGTGCTTCCACACGGGAGTGGTTCCTGAGTTAATTAAGCAATTAACATCCAAACATGCTTAGGATCATGTGTAAAGATGCTCGGCAGATTTATCAGATAGCTCTATACTAGTGAACATGTTGCACAATGATAAACCCCTCCCCTTGCACACCCGTGTTGTTGCGCCATCCCTTACGAAAAAAGAGTGCAGTATAACTACAGTATGCTGCAAATACCGCTTCCAAAATAAGTTGTTTTTACTGCAGTAATTTTGCAGTGTAATTGGAGTTACAGTGCAGTATAACTAAAATTCAACAGCAGTAGTAGGCCTACACAAGTTATTCTACAAGTACTGGGTCCGAAACACCACAGTAGACTGCAGTTAGGCAAAGCACAAAGTGCTTAGCCACAGTTGTTGCCTGTTCTTGTTATTAACATCGCAATAGCTTTCAACTGAAGGCTAATACGGTTTGCGCAGGCAAACGTATGTTCGTGAAAAGGTCCTTAGACACACCTAAAAAAAAGTTACGTTCTATGGTAATGATTCAAACAAGCCACACCTCACAGTAAATGTGTTACTAGCATGGGAACCAGCTGTTGAGTCTGATAGGTGCGTAACTGAATACATCGGCTGTGGAAATATTAGCCTGCCTATTTTACTTCTGGCTTCTAAAAATAAAAGGCAGGTGTTTTATTTTAGCGGGGAAAGTCTTTTGTCACTTGACAACGTCACTGAAGAAGAGGCGACATGGGGATAGTGTATTCAGAGGTGAGCTGTCATTTAAAGGCGTTTAATGGGCACGTTTTTTTAGTTTGTGTGAAGTTGTTTAGTCTCTGACAAAGTTTTAGTAGGATGCCCCTCAATGTAATCCCGCATGTGGATTGCTAGGTGTAGCCAGGTAGGCGCAATTTCCCGCAGCTTAATAGCACTACCTGTAGCCCAGGGTTCTCCAACCCTGTTCCTGGAGGTCTACCCTCCTATAGGTTTTCACTCCAACCCCAGTTGTCACTAACCTGACTCATTTTATAAACCAGCTAATTATTTGAATCGGGTGCGCTAGATTCGTGTTTGAATGAACCTACATGATGGTAGCTCTAAGAACAGGGTTGGAGAGCCATGATCCTAGGCTTTACGATATTTAAAGGACTATTCGGGCAACTTTATCGGTGTCTCGAGTAAAAGGGTGAAAGTAAACAATCACTAAAACAGTTAATTTCGGGCAAACCACATTCCAGTGAAAGGCAGACGTCGGGAATCGCAGATGGGTGCAGTCGTTGCGTCATATAGCCGACTAACCTGGTTTACTTAATCAATTCACTGCTAAATTAAAATTAATAAACGTAACACATCATGTACTTACATAATGAATTGTATGTAGAACATAATAAATAGCAGCCTACACTTACAAAACTATTGGAGAGGAAGAGAAAAGAAATAAGGCAAACACTTTTCATAATACCAGAAAGACTTGAATCAAACGTTTTATATTGTTCTATTCATTATAATCTAATAGCCTACTGGGAGTAAGGGTCGGTAGTTGTTTTCTGGGACCAGCTGGGTGGGCTTCTAAACCTAATTTCCTGCATCCCGCTTTTATTGTAAATAAGAATATCATATATGTCTAAACAGTTCTACATGAATGTGGATGCTACCATGATTATGGATAATCCTGAATGAATTGTGAGAAAATGATAGACACACAAATATCATACCCCTTGAAAACTGCTAAGCTATTTTATTAGTGTAGTGGTGCGATGTTAGCATGTCTTGGGGTTGTGATGTTTGTGCGTCTAACTTTCTCACTCATCATTTTTCACAGACCATTTAGGATTAGCTGTAATCATGTTAGCATCCACATTTAATGTAGAAGTATTTAGAAACATATTATAATCTTATTTACAATAAAAGTTACTCCAAAATGACACAATACATTATTTAGCATTAATTTCAATTGGGCACAAAATAATCTGAAACACACCCAAAACAAACAGCAAATGCTTCCAACAAATTTGTAGAGTCACAACCTTGATGTAGTCATTGCATGCTATGAATGTGAGACCAAATACTTAACTTATTACTACTTTAATACACATACAAGTGAATTCGTCCCAACACCTTTGTGCCTCTAAAATGGGGGACTATGTACAAAAAGTGCAGTAATTTCTAAAAGGTTCACCCGATTTAGATGAAGTTACACTCAACTGGAAGCTGACAGTCTGCACTGTAACTTCATAGTCATTGTTTGATTTAAAATCCAAACTTTTGGAGTATAGAGCCATAACAAGACATTTTATTTAACTGTCTCAATAATTACGGAGGGCACTGTAATTCATATCATAGGCCTAATGGTACTGTAGAGCTCTGTCCTGCCTCTAGGGGTCCACCGCCCTGCAGCGCCCCCAAACCCAACACACCCCACTCAGCTTCAGGATCTTAGTGAAACATTCATTATTGGTTTCAGGTGTGTTAGGCCAAGGCCAGAGTGACCACCATTTCCGGGACTGAGCAGCCCAGCAGGGATTGCCTAAATCGGTTTTCTCTCCTGATGTGGGCATGTTTTCAATACAGACTCCTTTTGTCGTACAGTATTCCATACAAGGCATCCAAACCGTATGAAAGATGCACAGTATACCCTTAATATGAAAATAAATCAAATCTATTGATACATAACTTGGCATTACTGTCATCCATGTCTGATATGAACATGACTGGGCATTCAAACATATCTGTATCCATTCATCATCATCAGTAGTGTCTCCCAGGTCTTCCTCGTATTTTTGTTTTACATATTTAGTGTCATCGGGGAAAGCCTCTATCAACCCTTGATACAGTTTGTAAATCAACTTGAGGTTTGTCAGACTGCCTTAAAATAATTTCACTCTTTGAAGCTTCTCGGTTGTCCAGAGTTTGCTGCACCAAGAGAATAAAGTGTTGCATCTGGAAAATTCACCTGAGCTCCGTAGACTGGTCTTCCCTGGCTGTCTGACCCTGCTAAGACATGCTGAGCATAGTGTTGTCTACTGAGTGTCCACCATGACACTGAAGCCTGCAGAGTTGTTTATACCGTGTCAGTGTGAAAAGTAGGGAATTATGTAGGAAAACTGACAGACCAATAACGTCACATTGCTATATTGACTGTGATTGAGAATAAAAATAATATCTAACGTTAGCCATCTTTTGGCTAGATCTGGCGAAAACGAGCCGATTTAATTTGCTTCTGTTGAAACGGGACAAAAAAAAAGCTACAAAACATTTCCATACACACAACAACTGTTAGATACTGATACCTGACAGATAGCTAGAGGCTAGAGCTGAACTGGCTGTGGTAGCTAATTACTAGCTAGCTGGCTAGTTCATTCACAAAAATGCAATTTCACTATTTGGGAGGGTCATGTGAAAGTTGCACCCCTGTGACTTGGGGTCTCCCACAGATGTATTGTCTTGTTAAAGGGCAGTGTTGGCCATACCCATATAGGCCATGAGATTTCACTAGCCATCTGACAGAAACCGGAGGTGACCTGTATTTGACCGCTCTCAGGTGTCATCTGTGTTTTTTAAGGGTGTGACCTATGGCGGGGCTGGCCGGTTGTCTCACGGTTATAACTGAACTGAGACTGGAATGACCTGTTTTGCTGCTCATCTTATCTATCACTGGCTACAGAAGGGCTCCTTCTCAGTACAGCAGTAGGCTCACTTACCGTATTTGATGTTGGCATTGTTCTTTGTTGGTCTGTTTATCCTTCAATAAACCCTTGACCCAGGAGTGAAATCAAGACGAATCAACATGCACTGATTTACCATACATAGCCTACAAATGCATGAACTTGGTTATAAAGTTACTTTATATGCTACCAATATGCTTATTTCCGCAGCCCATTTGCCAAGCTGCCTACGATAACGACCTTCAAAAGGTGTACCACGTTCTAAAAGAGGATGCCAAGACTTTAAATGTTCAAGATGAGGAATCTGGCGATACACCAATCATAGCTGCCTGCAGACGTGGAAACATCAGAATGGTCAAGTACCTTTTGGACCTGAAGGCAGATGTAGCTCTAAGGAACAAGGTAGTGGAAATGCAGCTCTGAGACATTTGGACAGTAGTTGTGTAACTTTTATTTATGCTTGTTTCTATGACTACCAAATACACAAACAGTAGTTTATACTATTTACTATGTCACTGTAATTTATATGTAAATCCTAGGTAAAAAGGATACAGACCAAGGGTGACCTTTACTTCACAGTAGTTGTAGGAATCTACAATGGAAATGACAATGTTCCTCACCTAGGTGATGCAATTGAATAAACAATACAGAAGTATGTTAATGTTATCAGTGAGGAGCCTGACAAAACTGTGCATCTTGTGAAACGTGTCCCCCTGTCTGCCTGTAGAAACAGAGGACATGTTTGCACTATGCTGCAAAGAGGACCTTCTCCTTCTTGGACTACCTGATGATCACTATCCTCATGCCAATTCTGTTGATTGGATACCTCATTCTGGTAGGATATACTTTGAAACGCTGACCTTAGAATACAGTGGGGCAAAGTCTTACGTCTCTCATCAGTCAAGGCTCCCAGACCAGCCACACCAACTACACTGTAAGAGCAATAGGAAAGTGTTGTTGGTCACTGTGGTATAAACCTTCCTTCTTTCAACAGGAAGACAAGCTAAGGAAGAATGTGAAACTAATGAATCTGGTTTTGAGCACTAAAGTGGAGGTTGACGCTGTGGACTATGTGAGTACTGAGATGAAGTATATAGTTGTAATATTAGAATGATGAGCTACTGATCATTCTGTGTGACTTATTTGACCTTTGTGTTCACTGTGCATTTCAGCAGGGAAACACTGGTCTTCACTACATCTGTCAGAGGAAGAGTCACAGACTCGTTCCACTGTTACTGGAGAAAAAGGCAGATGTTTCTATTAAAAACAAAGTAGGTATGAGGTCACTTTTTCAAAGTGCATTATGGTTAGCTTATTAATCTCTTCTCTAACCTGCTCGATGCCTCTGATAAAGCATAAAAGGACATTTTATGCTACTATTTCACTAAGCTTTGGTGGTAATATAATGTATTATCCTGACCTTTAGGATGGTGAGACCCCACTGGATATAGCAAGAAGACTGCAGTTCAAGAAGATTGTTACAATGCTGAAAAAGCCTGACTGAAGGGTTGCAGACGATGGGGAATTTTTCACCATGGCAACATCGCTTCTCGTCAGGTGTCTTTTGTCTGACGGAGGAAAGATCTCTGTTCATATGTATACGATCTATGGTTCGTACTGGACACTTTGGCCTCAGCTGTCTAGCAACCATTAGTTAAAGTTCATACCAATATAAATGGCCAAGAAATTGTTTTTAGATAAATTAGTCTCATGGTTGAACCTCTGAAATATGACATTAATTTATACTATGCGTCTCAATATGTAAATTAGAAACGGATGAGTTCCTGGTTTTGATATTGTACATCGGAGTAAGTGAATTTAAACATTGTTACAGATTACAGCATTCTGAGTAGATACTCATTTTCTTAAGCACTTTTCAATACATTTTGTTAATAAATTTAATCGTATAACAGATTTAAATGAATTTTTATTGAGTAGTTGGATCCATTAATTAAAAAGCAGCATACATAAGTGTTCTAACACAACGGAAGTAGAAAATGAACGAACAAACACGCAAGTCATTCTTTGGTCGGCACCCTTCCTTACCTAAGATCCAATAAAAATCTATATAACAAAATGACAAGTATCAGTAGGGACAGGTAAACCCAAATTGAATGTGTTTGATTAAAAAAGGCACAGCAACATTAACCAACAACACCGCAATAAAGTCCTGGTGATGACAGTTTGAAAAGTGCAAGTTCTGTAGAGAGAGGTACTGTATATTGAACTGGACCCTGGACCTTTATCATGATAATGTACCAATGACTTAAGCTACATTCATAACCTGCATCTCATGTAGGATTATATCCTGTAATGTTTGTTACTATTTTCATAGACCTGGGACATTCTTAAATATGGCAGGTAGCCTAGTGATTAGAGCGTTGGGCCAGTCACCGAAAGGTTGCTGGATCGAATCCCCGAGCTGACAAGGTAAAAATCTGTCGTTCTGCCCCTGAACAAGGCAGTAAACCCACTGTTCCCCGGTAGGCCGTCATTGTAAAAATAATTAGTTCTTAACTGACTTGCCTGGTTAAATATATTTTTTAAAGACATCTAAAATCCATTCAAGTGTTCTGAAAGAGAGGACAGTGGTAGTAAAAACACAAATTAGAGGATTCCTCACAACACTGAATCCTAAACTCACAGCTCGTTTTCCTCACCATCCCAATTCAGAGGTAAATGATTATTGCTCCTTGAGTGCATAGCTTACTCAAACACACGCGAATACTCGCTTTTACACATGCTTATAGTCACAAACACACAAAGTGCACAAACGTGTGTGCACACTCGCACCAAGGAACTGCGATATGTCTCCCAATATGTTTCAGAGACAGTATTAAATCTCTTCAGCTAGTGTGCTGAGAGCTGAGGCTAAAACTGGCCATATTTCTCCCTGTCAATCCACTGTTCACACCAAGTCCTGCTGGCTCATCAGTTTGATTATCTCACTGTACATCTCCTGGGGGGCGTCCAGACCCCAGATGAAGTCCAGGTGTTCCCAGTGCTCAATGTGGCGGTGGTACACCAGGTTGGGGACCTGGTTGAGCAGCATGGCAACGTCCTTAGGGTCAGCCAGAGTGTCGTGACCTCCGGACCACAGGGCCGTAGGCACCTTCATGTCCTGGATGTTGTACAGCGGGGGTCGACTGGAGGGGACCAGAATGGACTAGATGTCAGCTAAAGGCATTGACTGACCATAACGGCACAGTGGATACGGAGCAGTAAAGAGAAGGTACTTTCAGAAAGAGGTGGGAGCTTCGGAGAGATTTGGAAAACAACTTCAGTGTGAAGTGGTGTGTGTGTATTTTGGCAGACTAATGAGCTCTTAGCTGGCCTTACCTGGTTATAGTGAGCCATGTTCCCTGCTCTCCCGTAGTCATAAGCCATCAGCTTTCCACCATGCACTGCCTGTAAAAAGAATACACATCAAAAATACTTGGACTCTAGGTAGCTGAACACGTGGTGGCCCTGTATGTAGAATCTCTGAACCCAAAATCTCACGGAATTTGGTCAGCTGCGTGATCAACTTCTGTGTTCATACATGTTAGAAATTGACAAAATCTCCACCCTCGCAAAAGACACATGCGCAAAGCAGTTAAAGCCCCACCTTCACCCAATCCTGATACGTCCAAATAACCAGTGACAAAAAAAAAACTAAAACGTAACTAATGCTGCTCCTCATCTCACGGATCCTATTCAGTCCCGGCAGATCCTTCGGTCTACAAGCAGAATCTGCCAATGGGCGATTACTATGTGCACCATGTCCAACAATAGGTAACTTTCAGTAAGGTTAAAGTTGTCTTTGGTAAATCTGGGATTGACCTTTACTCAAGGTTCATTCATTTCTACAACACTGAATCGTTGAGGGGGGCAGCAGGAATGTCTGTGCGCAGCAGGAATGTCATTCACACAGCGGAATGTTGATGATAGTTGACTTGGGTGTGAAACTGTGTCATAAAGGGTGAAGTAATAATTTATGACACAGAAACATTGAGGAATAATTTATCAACGTCTTTGAGATCATCTATTTATGTCCTGAGTGTCTGTTTTTGCTCAGTTGCTTGTGAAATCAGTGTCGGTTTGACATAAATAATAAACTCCCCTGCATCAAAAAGTATCTGGGACATTACATTTGCAGCCATGAAAATAAAAGCGAAAATCTCCTCTGACATATCGCCCTTCATAATGTAACGGTTTCCATGAAAGCCTTTGTTGCATGCAATGAACAGACGAGCCATGAATCCTGAATGGGTGAGGACTAGGGTTGTGAAGGGAAGGTACAGTGCCTTCGGAAAGTATTCGGACCCCTTCCCCTTTTCCACATTTTGTTATGTTACAGCCTTTTTCTAAAATGTATTAAAAAAAAAAATTATCCTCATCAATGTACACACAATACCCCATAATATTGTGTGTACATTGATGATAGCCTAGTTAAATAAAGGCTAAATAAAATACATAAAAAGTCTATATAAAGGTCCCACAGTTGACAGTGCATGTCAGAGCAAAAACCAAGCCATGAGGTCGAAGGAATTGTCCATAGAGCTCCGAGACAGGATTGTGTCGAGGCACAGATCTTGGGAAGGGTACCAAAACATTTCTGCAGCATTGAAGGTCCCCAAGAACACAGTAACCTGCATCATTCTTAAACGGAAGAAGTTTGGAACCACCAAGACTCTTCCTAGAGCTGGACGCCTGGCCAAACTGAGCAATCGGGGGGAGAAGGGCCTTGGACAGGTAGGGAACCAAGCACCTGGTGGTCACTCTGACAGATCTCCAAAGTTCCTCTTTGGAGATGGAAGAACCTTCCAGAAGGACAACCATCTCTGCAGCACTCCACCAATCAGGCCTTTATGATAGAGTGGCCAGACGGAAGCCACTCCTCTGTAAAAGGCACATGACAGCCTGCTTGCAGTTTGCCAAAAGGCACCTAAAGACTCTCAGACCATGAGAAACAAGAGACTGGTCTGATGAAACCAAGATTGAACTCTTTGGCCTGAATGCCACGTCTGGAGGAAACATGGCACTATCCCTACGGTGAAGCATGGTGGTGGCAGCATCATGCTCTGGGTATGTTTTTCAGCAGCAGGGACTGGGAGACTAGTCAGGATTGAGGGAAAGATGAACAGAGCAAAGTACAGAGAGATCCTTGATGAAAACCTGCTCCAGAGCACTCAGGAACTCAGACTGGGGTGAAGGTTCACCTTCCAACAGGACAACAACGCTAAGCACACAGCCAAGACAAGGTAAGAGTGGCTTAGGGATAAGTCTCTGAATGTCCTTGAGTAGCCTAGCCAGAGCCCGGACTTGAACACGATCGAACATCTCTGGAGAGACCTGCAGCGACGCTCCCCATCCAACCTGGCAAAGCTTGAGAGAATCTGCAGTGACGAATGAGAAAAACTCCCCAAATACAGGTCTGCCAAGCTTGTAGCGTCATACCCAAGAAGACTCGAGGGTGTAATTGCTGCCAAAGGTGCTTCAACAAAGTACTGAGTAAAGGGTCTGAATACTTATGTAAATGTGATCTGTTTTAAAAATAATCCTGTTCTTGCTTTGTCATTATGGGGTATTGTGTGTCGTTTGATGATGGAAAAAAAACAATTGAATCAATTTTAGAATAAGTTTAACAAAATGGGGAAAAAGTCAAGGGGTCTGAAAACTTTCCAGAATGCACTGTATATAACTGGAAACCAGTAAACAACCAGAATTTTGGTAACTTTCAAGGTATTTTTGGGTACTTTTATCACATATGTCTGTAATTATCTCAGGCGCTCTGTTTGGCCTTATCACATGTACAATATATAAAATAATGATTTTAAAATGAAAAAGAATGACAAACAACATTTTTACATAATTATATTTATTTTACTATATCAATGTCTCTGCTGTAAATGTTTTGGAGTCAAACTCTATAGTTTGAATATTTGCAGAGTTTATAAAAAAATAATTATATTGTTGATTAGATGCAATTTTCTCTGGAACCATAGTCTATCCACTAGAAACTTATGGACACACATATAATGAAAACGAGTATATACGAAAATTAATACTATATATAAAATTTAAACAAATAAGTTATTACCAATTACCAAAGATACCATAGATTCAAGTAACTTTGGTAAATTACCTGTAGCCAAGCAACCCTAGTGAGGACGGAGCGGAGGCTTGGGGGGGGGTGGAGGGAGGAGGATAGAGGGATTGGTAAGGGAGGATATGAGATGTGTAAAAGGGAAAGGAACATCAAAGGCACCCAGACAGGGGGATCAGAGCAGGGTGTTGTGGGTAAAGTCTGCCCGGGAGACTCAGTCAGTCGGGGAGTACATCTGACTGCAGCTGTGAACTTAATCCAAAGCGGTGTCTGCTCTGATCCCTCTGGTCTCTGACTGGACGTCTTCCTACCACGGCTAGGCCTCAGGAAATGGAGGCTTGCACAGTAGAGGAGCTATTAGAAATGCGTGATTTGAGAAGAGCAAACTCATTCTCGATTCAGACTGTGCTGCCTGCACCCCAGCCTTCCTGGATATATAGGTTGCCATCTAGTGTAGGCCTACATGATAGTTTTAACAAACAGGGGTTGGGGTGGGATGTATAGGATTGAAGAAGTGAGGTGAATCATATTGGATAGGGTGTTTTGATAGGCTCCCATCAGGTATGTTCTTACCTGAGACCAGTGAATCATGTTCTGCACTGAGGTCCCTGCAGGGCAGTGGGAGGTGTACACAGGTGTGCGAGTCTGGACAAAAACAAATAATATAGGAATCAACATCTTCCCCATCTACAACAGTAATACTGTACAATAATAAAAAAAAGCGATAAACAAAATGTGCGAGCAGTGGAGACTCACCATGTTGAGGTTCAGCTCATCAAAGCCACAGAGGATGAAGAAGAGGTTTCCACACAGCTCACTAAGAGGTTTCTTACTGCAGACGTTGGTGGCGAACCACTTGATGAGAGCACTCTGAGGCATGAAGTCCTTCTTCCCAAACACATCCTAGCATTCAGAAACCAAACAATGGATTAGCATTAGTCAGTATTGACATAAATCAAAGAGTCTGACCGATTGTTCAAATAGAAAAAACTTCCGGCAAAGTTAGGTAAGCCACAGGTTAGACGTATTGTATGAATGAATTGTGACATAATACAGTGTAAGAAAAAGTTATTTTCTACTCACCCAAATGAGGAAATCGGGGAAGATGGAGAGCTTGCTCATGGGGCTGGCAGTGAAAGCCACAGTGGCCACTGGAGCCAGGCCGAAGAACATCTTGATTTTGCTTGCCAGCTCAGGCATGGAAGAGAATGCAACAAAAGCTACGGGGACAGAGACATGCAGTCAGAAAAACATTTCATGGTTTAAAACGGTAAACCATAGTGTAGA
The DNA here is from genome assembly GCA_030435695.1 of Brachymystax lenok tsinlingensis. Taxonomy (NCBI): domain Eukaryota; kingdom Metazoa; phylum Chordata; class Actinopteri; order Salmoniformes; family Salmonidae; genus Brachymystax; species Brachymystax lenok. The sequence continues at coordinate 13,737,151 of CM059780.1, read as the reverse complement.
AGAGATAGCAGTGCCAAACTACAGGTGAAAAATATTCTGCTTCATGTAATATGACACATAACCAAAATCAAGCCATCTCACCAATAGTGGTTCCCTGAGAGTGGCCGATATAGTAGATCTGCTCCTGGCCTGTGGTCTTCAGAATGTGGTTGACCACTGCTGGCAGGTCCTTCTTTGCCATCTCATCATAACTGACGAATAAGAACAGAAGAAACTCAGTAAATGCCATAATAATACTACTTAAATAGACATTTCATACAAACAAAAAGTTTCTACTAGAACCTCGTGATTATGTTGGTGAGCACAATGGATAAACACTCATATGGCCAGTGTTTTAGGTCTAGTACCGGGTGAGACCCAACTTTGCCTCCAGAACAGCCTGAATGCTTTGGGGCGTGGAAACGTTGCTCAATTGGTTTCGAGGGACAAAACGTGTGACAGGAAAACATTCCCCACACCATTACACCACCGCCACAAGCCTGTACTGTTAAACCAGGCAGGATGGGGCCATGAACTCGTGCTGCTTACACCAAATTCTGAATCTGCCATCAGCATGACGCAACAAGAAACGGGATTTGTAGGATCAGGCAATGTTTTTCCACTCCTCAATTGTCCAGTGTTGGTGATCGCGTGCCCACTGGAGCCACTTCTTCTTGTTTTTAGCTGATAGGAGTGGAAATCTGCTGCAATAGCCCATCTGTGACAAGGACAAACGAGTTGTGCCGTTCTGCGCACCGCTGTTGTACTGCGCCACAGCCTCGTGACTCTCTGTAGGAGCTAACCATTTTCGTGTACCTAATTAACGGGCCACTGAGTGTATATCCAGGCCTAGGTGCATAGCCATAACGTGAAGCGCAATCAAGGATCAGTATAAGCGGAATGAATCTTTGAAGCAACCTGAACTGCCAGAACTCATTGTGGTCAGGGCTGAGTGTGAGGTGTCTCCTGGACCAGGTGTTTCCCCTGCTGTTGCCGATCCAGACGTCGTAGCCAGCATCGGCTAGCAGGTAAGCCAGGCTGGTGTTGGGCAGGTTGGTCACCCAGTTACTCCCCGCAGCCAGGAGACCATGCTGGAGGAACACTGCAGGCTTGGGATCTAGGAGGATGAGAAATTGACTTAATTGAGCATAATGCTTTAATGTGAATACTGTAACAAAGTAAAGCAAGGATCATAGACATAACATAGTGGTTATGTAATATTTATCCATTCTTCTCAAACATGGCTGAAAAATCCATTCACATTCCAACATGACCAAAAATGCATCAACTGAAAGTGGATATAACCTGCCCAGGGACTGCGGTTGAAAATTAGCCGGCTGGCTAAAACCGGCACTTTTACTGAAACGTTGATTAATGTGCACTGTCCCTGTAAAAATAAAAATAAACTCAAACTCAATATAACTAACTGGTCAATTCATAGTTAAAGTGTTGTGTTGACTGTCACCACCAGAGGGCGTGTCTGTCCAAGCTACGGTACATCCCAGCTGCAGGGCAGCCTTTCTCCTTGTGGCTCTGCACTCTCTCAGTTAATTTTTGGGAGCTTTAAAAAGCACAGAAATCTGTCTTAAACAGGATCTGTAGCATAAACAGACGTTTAGATGATAGGATTGGGTACTTTCCCTCTACTGCACTGTTGGAGATAAACATAAGCATTTCACTGCACCTGCTAGAACACCTGCAAATCTGTGTACGTGATCAATGAACTTTGATATAGGGAATGGACCCCTAGTCTATCCTGTTGCCTAGACTGCCTTTACTTGAATTGCCGGCATGCTGCTTGAGACATTTTTAGATTTGATCTCAAGAGACACACATAATGCTTTGTAGTGGGTGCTGATGGGATGTCCTGACTGTTGACACACAGTGAAATGGGTATGTGGGTTTATTAAGTATCTATGTTTTATTTGAGTATTAAACACTGTCATTCACTGTTACAATAGCTAAGGGGTTAAAAGGGACAAAGAGGGCTTTTGTTTTAACAATAGTCTAATGTATAGTCAACGACAAACACAGTGTTATCTGTTCAAATGTTATACATTATGAATGATATGTCTCAACCACTTCGCCACTATGCAGCTGTGTGCAAGAAGACCAAATCTACAGTATCTCTCCTAGATTGAACATCAAAGATTTCCAACATTAGCTCTTCTAACTAGCACGATTTTGAGAACAAAACCCCATCTGGGGGCTGAAATAATTCCAGTTCTGCTGTCTTCCTTTGGAGTGATCCAGACGCTCTCCCGTGTGAGCAGGGGAAGTGGGACAACAGGAAATGAGATGCATCTCCAGCCTATCACAGAGCCCTGATTGGATGTGCTGCTGCTGCCACATACTACCGAGCAGGGAGCGAGAGGCATCAAGAGATACAAACAACATGATGGCTCCTTACTTATTTAGAGGATATCAGAATATATTATTGAGATTTTTAACTCCCCAGACTAGCTCAACCCTGGCATAATCACATCGTATTGGGGGGTATCTTTCAAGTGGAACCCCTGGCTAGTTTATGAAGCATTTCTAATGACAAACCAATGTCAATATTAACACTAAACTGAATTTGCATTTTAAATAATTGGAGAGGGTCAACTGAAGTAGTTCATTTACTAATTCATGTTTTGGAAAGTAATCCAATGGATTAAAAACAAGACCGGAGCCAAGGCCAGTGTTTAATACTCAAGGCACTTAAATTCACCTACAGAGAGATCTGTGTCGAGAACATGAGTTCTTGTTCAGAATGATGAGACACTGTGTTCAGGAAAAAGCATAGTTTATAGCATCTGAATTTGTTTTGCACTCAAATGGTTTCCCCCAATGAGATTAGTGTGAGGTTTAGCAATCACTTTCCTTATAAATGAAATATAGCGGCAACAAAGGCAAGAGAAACTGAATACTGATTTGTAGGAACCGGAGAGCGAGTGTGGCTCTGTCTGACAGAAGCTGTGGATCACAGTATTTTCACCTAAACCTGTAAGACAACAACTGCTCTTTAGAAGAAATCTAAAACTTTTAATACCATTATGCATTCCTAACACACTAAATCAAATAATTTCTTCCTTATTACTGTAACTATTACTTTTCCCATCACATAGTGAAAATACACTGTAATTACATTTGAACAACAGCCTAATAAATGAGATGGTTGAAAATGATCCAAGCCACATTTGAAACAGCTCAAGCTAGGGATGGATTATGAGGAATACCAAACAAATAAAAACGCCACAGAAATTCAATTCAATCATAGTTTGGGCTCAAAATGATTGAAGCATAGAGGTAAACGATTTTGCAGCTAGACAGCTTCACTGGATGCATGTGATATTATAGCTCGTGATGACAGGACAATCCACCTTCTGACAACAAATGGTCAGGCGTAGGCTGGGCGGTGCAATCGCAAAATATAGAAATGGAGTCCTCCTCCTCTGCTCTTGTCAGAGTGACTAATGCTGAAGGCCACTTCAATTTTGGATCTTGACTCAGTACTAATGTTTGACAATGTGGGAAATATCAGCACTTCAGATGTTAGTCACTGTGTTTGTGTGTGTGTGTGTGTGTGTGTGTGTGTGTATTGGTCTTTGATATGTGGATCTGATTACAGGGCTTGAGGCCCTGGCTTTCCAAAGTGCACGTCACTGCGGACCTCGACTCCGTGTTTAAAACAATTAAGGCCACTGACCATATGAATTAACCCCATGCTATGGCCATGAACCCTTTTATACACACCGTCACCTTTCTTCAGACCGTGTGGGATCCGGTTGACACTCAGGATGTAGCCGTCCTCTGTGACGACGTCGTGCTCCTCTGTCGGGTAGCCCCAATGTCTGATGATCTCACTCTGTGTGGGAGAGAGAGAAGACAAAAACAAACAAACAGTCAAATATTTTTTTATTCTGACAGAATGGGTTTCTATGGTAACACTTTATTTTACAGCCCTATTACCATACTTTACTCACTGTGAAATTACAGTAAAATTCAAGCAGACAACATTATATCCGCTGCCTCTACTAGTCAGCATGTCACTAAAAAAGTCCATTCTTCCCCTGTTGCATTCCCTCCCACACGCCCATTCCCAAATATTATATACGCTAATCTGGACCTTCAAAAGAAAGCGTGTGAGCCTGTTGGTTCCGGCCAGGCCTGCCATGCAATCTATCCATGCATAATTAATACCCACCACCATTTCCTGCCTCCCTCTATGCTGCAAGTCTACACATTCTACTGACTGTGGGACTGTGATAAACCTTCTGCTGGCTCAACCCACACTGAGGAGGTATCAGAGGCCCAGGGGTGGAGGGGAGAATCGGTGTTCTGCTCTGTCTCATTTGGGTCTGGTTTTACACAGGGAAATGGGAGTATTGAAAATAATGTCATGTCACGTGACCTGAGTGTGGGGAGGAGAGCTATTGAGAGGGTATGTGCTTGCAGGCTTACAATGGGAGAAAGAAACATTAGCATGTGTGAGAACCATTACTACTGGGAATTGTATTAGGCTTATATCACTGAGACTGTGTAGTTTCCAATGACAAATACTGTATACTAACTAGACACTAGATTCAGGATCATGATATTGTGTTACTGTGCTTATCAAAGATGTAAGGTTAACCACTGACATGCACTAGGCCCAAATCCACACATTTTGTTTTACCATTGGCATACCTCAGATATGAATAAACATACATTATATATTTTCTGACAAATTGTGCTGAACACATTTGATTGATTGCAATGTCAAATATTTCCACTACTGTATGCCTGTATGGGCTCCTGGAGCACAAATGATACTGATATCACTAAGCACACAGAATAACCATTTGTCCCTTAAAATCCATTCTTGAAAAGTGAATGAATGCCTATCAAAACTCTTTTAGCTTACAACAAACAACCCAAGATCAAGTCAAGGGTTATTACACCTTAATAATGATTATATAGAGACACTGGAGCAAGAGGATACAGACAATATTTTACTGCAATTTACACATTTTAATATAGCTTTTTCTTTTATATTAGGACAGATCTCAGACTGAAGGTTTTAGGTATATCATATGGCTGTGATATTGTCCTATCTAGTGATACATCTATGCTGAAGTTCAACAGATGACAGAGGGACTTCCCATGACATTTTGTCAGCCGGTAACTTCCATGCAAATAACTGCCGGTCTCACAGTAATTGGCCGTTAATTAACGTAAACACGTTCGGCATCTCCGGGCTTTTATGCAACTTTAGTTGTGATACAAACCTTAGGCTAAATGTTTTGATTTCTAAGACATTCCAAGGCTGCACGATGCCACATCATTGCTGCGATTCTAATGATGATTTGCGCTCTGCTCAGTTTTTTTGCGCAGGCTGCATTCACACATTCTCTAATTCACAATTTGTCAAGCACATTATAATATTCTCACCCATCAGACTATTCTCAATTTAATATAGTCTTAAATAGAGCCTACTAATATATGTGTGGAATTATATTTGGTTCAGAACGCCCCCACACAATAAAACATGTAATCCGTAGTTTGCACTCAAAGAAGCGAATGGAGGAAGTGTTTCCAGCGGTTACGTATTAAATATGCCACACTCCAAAACATTATTGGCTAAAAACAACCACATTTGGGTTATTTGGTAACCTAGCCAGTTAAATAGCGGACAGAACAGATGTTGGGTTATTTTGACCCAGCCAGTTGGATTGCGTGAATAACCCAACATGTTGGGTGGTTGTGATTACCCAAACATGGGTTAATTTAACCATCAATTGCACATTTTTTAATCTCATGCTTGGTCTTTTTTAATGAAATCCTTACGTTGTTTTCAGGAGGCGTGGCTTTAAGGCAGATCTTATTGGCCACCCGTGAGCATAAATGTCATTCCTGTTCATCATGTTAAGTTAACATACTGCAAATTTTGATTTACTGCATTTTACACATTCTTCTATAACATGAAGATTATTTCTTATAATAAGCTATAACACCTTATTGTATCCAAACAATAGTCTTTTAGGGAACTTACACACTGCTGTAAGCCTCATTGAAGCTACAAAAACTTAAATGTTCAACCTCAACATGTGATAACTATAGATGGGTTAGCTGACAATGTCATGAAAACGATGTGCGCGCTTCCATGGGGCATGTTGTTGTGATTCTGGATGGCCAGATTGCTAGCAAGAATGACAAGAAACTGCCATTTGGGGAATCGTAAGTGGCTCATTTCAGCTCGATTCATCTTGTTATTGATACCATGTCTTGCTTTGAGGTGTTTTGACTAATTTCATGTCAATGCTAATATAGCTAAAATTCACTAGCTAGCTAACCAACAACTGTAACAATGTATTTGAGAGACAAGTACTCATTGTGCGAATGTATTTATGTTTTCAATAAACACTGGAGACTAAATGTAGCTTACATGTTGTCAACAATCTAAGCCAACCCTGTCTGTTTTGCCCCATAGTTGCGCACGCGTTGGTTTCGTAGCTAAACAACCAACCCCTCTACAAAACAGATGAACAGGAATGGCATTTACTCTCATGGGTGGTTAAATCTATCTGAACTATCTGAAAGCCACGCCCCTACTAAGCTATGCCTCTGTCTACTGATCCGCTGGGTCATAGCTCAATAACACAGCATCAATAACCCAGCAGTTTTTAAAGAAAACAGCCGAACTAAGTGACCAAAGGCCTGTAACCCAGCAGTATTTTAGTGCAGGTAGGCTACACTGGTTGTAAAGCGAATTCATGTGCTTAATTTTAAGAATTGAAATAGGCTACTGCAGCATGAGAAAGCTGGGATCCTCTATTAAATATCGGCCAGTCAAAATTCTGTTTTCACATGCAATTGTGCAATGACTGGACTTACAAGAACACGTTTCACTAGGCTCTGTAGGCTTTTGGCTCTCCAACCCTGTTCCAGGGGTCCTAGGCCTATGGGCATCACTTTAGTTGTGATACAAACCTTATCAAAACATATAGGCCAATAGGCTGGGCTATATGATGCATGCCACTATGATTTCAAAAAGTCGGGAGTAGCTTCTTGCCTTAGACTGCACACACTAGGCATCATTCACGTGATAATATTCTCACCCCTCAGACTATTCTCAATTTAATCTTGTCTTTACATATCCTAATATATTTCTGAAATTAGTTTTGAATTAGAATGGGCCATTATCATGCATCTGTCGGAACAGAAACAATATAAATAATAATTAACAAGTCATCCATAGGTACTTGAATAGCGAAAGGAGGACGCTTTTTCCGCGGTTCACTTAAATGCCAGCCAGGTAGGCTACTCCGGTTGCAAAGCGAAGCAATGTGCTTAATATTAAGCACTTGGAATGAAATATTAAGCACTTCCTTGAAATGACTCATGGGTACAAAGGGCAGAATGTGGGCTAAAGCAGTACTCACGTGAGGTAACCACCATGACTATTTGTTTGTGTGGCCCAGAAGATTGCCTAGTGCCATGAATTGTTAATGAGCTCTAAGAACCATGAAGTCCAGTAGTGTATTTGAAGCCTGTCTGGAAAAAACTGTTTGGATAAATAAAACTTGTCAGTATTTGGCCACTTTGTTGACGAGAACACAGCTTCTGTTATTGATTTGATCTAACTCACAATGTTCATGTTGACCTCTGGGTCCAGTCTTTTACTGTCTTTCAGCGAGGATCTCTGACACTGGACCGCTCCAGTGTTCAGGAAAGCCACTAAAAGTAGAACCCACACCATCCTCACTCTGAAAAACATAATACATGTGTTATAAACCTCTAAAAAAATGAAAAAGGCATTTTCTGACCACATTAGGTCAAGACCTATGCAGCAGCACACACCTGGAAATATAAATATGAGCATCAACCAGAGGTCAAAGGGCACTTAATACATTTAACGTATCATTGTAACCCTAATCTCCCGTCGAACATAATAATAACGCAAGATTTTAGTTTAAGCGAGATTATTGCAATCCAAATGTTGCTGTCTCTACTTGCTACTCTTCTGGTTTCTCAGATGCTAAAGCTGCCTTTTCTTCTCTCACCATGAGATATGGTGTTTTCCATTTGATACACGTTCAAAGTTAGCCATATGTTTGTGTAATATCAAAAGATTTTGGGATTGTGGCAAGAATTATCACTAAATAGATCAATGCTATAAATACTGCTAATGAGTGGGTCCAGATTTTGACATTGAGCTATTGATTGAGTCTCATAGTCGATTAGTTAGAGAACAACAAACTTGATTATAAGGTTGCCTGTTCAGTCAATAGATCAAAAAATGCATTTTAATGAGTTGTTGTGAAGTACTTAAAATACATTTGGGAATAGAGTAGATATAACACCAGGATTTTCATGAGTAAGTAAAAGTTTAAATCTTTAGCCTTTACAAAGGAAAAGGTTAATTAGACCTAACATACAGCATGCGTTGAATAGGAGTAGGCAAGGCTTCCGTAGCCCGGATCGCTCCTGCCAAACTAGCGTTTCTTCTCCATGATGAATGTATGGAGCGATCATAGAGCAGCGGAATTAAATTCAGGATGAGCAGTCAGACAAAGGCTTCATTCAGTAGGCTAATGATGACATTCATTCCACACAGTGATCTGCACTCGGTCACTGACAACTTCTAAACTATTGCCACACAGGCCTATATACGTTGGTAATATATGGAAAACGCATTTTTTTTTATCAGCTATCAAATAGCCTATATCCCCAAAAATCGAATTTACGACAGCTACAATGTGTCCATGTCCAAACACTTACCCGGACAACTTCTGTGTAGAATTAGAATACTGTATTATTCTTGGTTGGCCGACGAAAGACGAATAAGTCACAAGAGCAGCAGCGTGATAAAACGTCAGAGGCACCCGTGGGATGTAACCATTACTCAAGTTACAAAACGTTCTGTTTCGCAACGAAAACCAGCGTTTCTATTGGACAGATTCAGTTAGGTCCCGCCCTATTTTCTGAACCTGTCCAATATAAACGTTAGTTTTCGTTGCGTTTTGCATGTGTCGGAGTGACGATTACACATCCTGCTGGGTTTATTGCCGATTGGTTGAACGGCTTGTATCAACCACAATGGGTGATTAGTAGCCTAATTAGTCAGGCATATAGATGTACCAATAACGTTATCAGTGTGATTTTGTAATGGAAACTAAGTGGTTTGTTTGTTTTTTGTTTCAATAAAGTGCTGCTCCATGCATACAACCAAGGGAACATTTTGGTCGGCCAACAGCTATTCATGTTTACAATTATAGAATAGAGGTGAAATCTGCAGCATTACCAAACACGCCCAAAAAAGCAGTCAAACATTGTCAAGAAAAATAGTTTATATTTCAGGTGATAATGTCTCGAGTTCTTATAGTTGGTGCAGGTTTGACAGGCAGTTTATGCGCTTGTCTTCTGCGAAGAGAAATGCCAAACAAATGTATTGTTGTCTGGGATAAATCGCGAGGAGCAGGTAAGTTTGTGTCAGTTGCCGACAAAAGTTCTTACATTTTGACTTTAGATACAATGTATACGAAGCAGAAGCGTAGCATACTGCTACACGAGGCAATAATGAGTGTCACATAATGTTGCAATGCACAGAAAGTACAGTGCGTTGGCCAGATGCAAGTTGCCATACAAAATTATATCATTACAATGTCGGCTGCGCGCTTATTCTATAGAGAACAGTAAGAATGAGAGGGTCAAATGCAGTGGTGTAGCGCAAAAAGTATTTTATTTAGGAATGTAGTGAAGTAAAAGATAAAAATAGTAATGTACAGATACCAAAAAAAACGACTTAAGTAGTACCTAAAAGTTTTTGTACTTAAGTACTTTACACCACAGATTTTTCCTTACACCCAACAGTACTCATTGCATTACATAGTAAATGCTTAGCAGAACAGGAAAATGGTCCAATTCACGCACTTATGAGAATATCCCATGATCATCCCTACTGCCTCTGATCTGGCAGACTCAGTAAACACATGCTTCGTTTGTAAATTATGTTGGTGTGCCCCTGGCTTTCTGTAAATGAACAAAAACCAGAAAATTGTGCCTTTTGGTTTGTTTAAATATATGCAATTTAAAATGATTTATACTTTTACTTTTGATACTTAAGTATATTTTAGCAATTACATTTACTTTTGAAGTATATTTAAAACCAAAGACTTTTAGACTTTTACTCAAGTAATATTATACTGGGTGACTTTCATTTGAGTCACTTTCTATTAAGGTATTTTTACTTTTACTCAAATATGACAATTGTGTATTTTTTCCACCACAGATCTGTTGCAGAACAGTGATTTTAAAATATTTCTTCCGAATATTGACAAAAATACTATCTTAAGGGTTAGCCATCAATGACGGAGTTGACAAGCCACTGATGAAGTTTAAAACATATTTTTGTCTCTAAAAATGTCAATACCAACAATGTGCAGAGGTACAAGGTATTTAGCTTAGATATGTACATGAACGCAGGGTTTAGTGACTAGGCATCAGGATGGATAATAATAAGAGTAAAATAAAGAACAGAGTAGCAGCAGAAAATTGTGTGCGCGCGCATATGTAGTGAATGTGTGTGGGTTTTGTGTGGGATTGTCAATGTAGTGTTTTGCGTAAGTGTGTGTGTATATGGTCTGTCTGACTGAGGCTTTGTGTTAAAAGCAGAAGTAAAATTTCAGTTGGACCTTGTGTACAATTGACCTATAAAGTGATATATCTATATGTTTGCTGCTGTTGACCTCCCTGTGACCGTCATAGGCCCACATGCAGATGTTTTGTTTGAGTTGATTTGAATGTTGTCAGCAACACTCATGAAATCTCATCAGTAAACTATTATAATTTGTAAATTATTTGAGTCTGTTATGTAATTTGAGTGAATATCATTTCAATGTTTATACATAATGTTTGTTTTCTTCATGCCTTTTCTCATCTCTGTGTTGCAGGAGGAAGGATGTCCACCAGCAGAAGTCCGTCTGATGCCTCCTGTATAGTTGATCTTGGTGCACAGTACATTACTGCCACGCCCTACTATGCCAAAATGCATCAAAAGTACAGTATTCCATAATCAATGCATATCATGTCGCAAACTTCTCAAATATGTTGTTCTAGGGTCTACCTATTACCCACAGCAACATAACGATTATGGCAGTATGTTACTAGCATAATCACATATTTTTGTGATACTTGTTAGGAGAAGCAACAAATGTGTCCATCCATTGGTGTCTGTTTGTTTTGTTAACTTTGAGCAAGTTATTCTTTGTGTTCCAAGATAGTTCTCATTTTCATCCCATTGTGTTTCAGCTTCTATGAAGAGCTGCTGGCCCATGGTGTTCTGAAGCCCCTGGTTTCCTCTGTGGAAGGGGAGGTGATGAAAGACGGAGGCCATAAAAACTATGTCAGTCCAACAGGAGTGTCCGCCATCGTCAAACATTTCCTTAAGCAGTCAGGTAGCCCTGTCTCCTACCCTTTTACCTTGTACCGGAAGAGCACGCGTTATCAGTCTCAAATAACTTAAACAAGGACCTTGTTGGAGAATCGAATTGCTTGCGTCATTTTCAGTTGAGTATTTCGCAGTTTTCCTTTTGTTCTTAACTTTTTAGGGAGCGGCAGCAGAGGTGACGGTTTTGGAGAGTCTGGCGTGCCAAAAAGTAAAATGCCTGCCACTCAGGCCCAGAAAATAGGATATGCACATAATTAGTACTATTGGATAGGAAACACTCTGAAGTTTCTAAAAGTGATAAAATGATGTCTGTGAGTATAACAGACCTGATATAGCAGGTAAAAACCCGAGAAATATCTGTCCGGATATTTTTTTTTGTGTGACCTTTGCTCTGTTTGATACTCTCCCTATTGATTTTAATGGTATCCAGCTCCGAGATTGCAGTGACTATGGCTTCCACTAGATGTCAACAGTCTTTATACAGAGTTTGGAAGCTCTAGCACTGAGCAGAACAGATAGGAAGAGGAAATTGTTGAGGTAGCTCAGAAGTCAACATTTCACGGGCGCGCCCCACTTTATTTTCCTTTTATAATGTTTAGGTTACCATCCGAGTGAAATATTATCACTAATATTCATAAAAGGATGGCTAAGGATGCATTATCAATGATCTTTGATTTGTTTAGGAAAAGTTGATAGGTATAATTGAACGCGTTCTCTTCACTGTTCAATGGGCGATTCGACGTTGGATTTTCTGAACATAACGCACCAACCAAACAGAGATTTATGGATATAATAAATGACTTTTTCTAACAAAAGAACCATTGGATGTCTTCGTTGGACACTTGGGAAGCCCTCAGCAGAAGTTCTTCGAAAGGTAAGGGATTTATTTTAGCTCTATGGGTTTTGTGTGAAACGCGCTGGATATGAATTTATGCTAATGTGGAAAATATGTGGGGTGCTATCCTCAAACAATCAAATGTTGTGCTTTCGCTGTAAAGCCTTTTCGAAATCTGACCGCTGTGATATTGCCAAGAATCAGAGCTTTTGATGACTATGCAACACTTGTATATTGATGAATGTTTAATAATTCAACTTTTGGATTTTGAATTTGGCGCCTTACATTTCACCGGGTAGTGTCGAGAGCGCGCCGCTACTCCCTAAGTAGTTAATTAAACAAATATTTCTTCAAGAAGCTCGTGTCCTGAGGTTCATGTCCTGAGGTTCATGTCCTCCCACTCATCCAGCTTTCATTTGTTTATCCAAGTTCCTAGAGGGCGAGGAGGGAATAAGGCCAGATTTCATAGGGCGATTTATATTGTGTCTAAACCTTACTGAGTCCAGATAATGAAGGCGTAGCCCAACTAGATATCAAGCAGGGACATTGCAGGATGTTGCTTTGACTTCAAAACTAGGGCTGTAAAGATGAATCCATTAACCAAACTGATTGATCAACTAATGCTTTAGTTGACAACAAGTTATGAAAAAGATGTATCAGTTAATCCAAATATTGCCTTTAACTTGGTCAGTAATGGTTAGGTCATTAACCTGGTTTCACCCCTACAGAAGTGTCTTTCAGTAAATCAAGGTGAATGTCATACAAGATCAAAAAAGCGATAACAAATAATGTCATTGAAATTCAAAGACAGCAGAGTGTCATGCTAGGTCAAAGCCATGGAATGTTATACGAGGTCGTTAGCCCTACTTTGTTTGGCCTGCTATCTACAGTATTACCAGCTCCAGGCCTTTTAGAATGAGTTATGAGTGATGGAATGGAGGCCTGATATACTACCTCTCCACATCTGATTAATCAGTAGAGTAATCAACTAATAGGAAAAAGTCTACAAAACCTGAAGGTACGCTATTAGCAGATCAAACAACAACCCTTAGGCAACAACTGTTATTTTATCTCTAGTCTCCACAAAAAAAAAAAAGGTTGAGGGTTCTATCTATTTTTTCTGGACTTCTGACGCTCCTAACCTTGTTCTTGATCTTTAAAAAGACAAATTGTTTCTTTATACTGTAGTCTAATTCTGGAATGTACAACTCGGCGTGTCCTTAGGGAGAGGAGTTGTGCATCTTTGCTCTAATTCACTATCTCTTCCTGCATTTTTCTCCTCATTATCCGTAATTTGGGAACGGAATGAAGTGAGGTAGCATGCCTTTCTAGAACTCTCTTGGCACCACCATGTGCGCCAGAGTGTATGTAACCATATCCAAGATGTATGTATTATTAACCACAAAGTTTTAATCATTTCCCCAGTGGTGCACAATCAAACAGTCTTCTCTATTTGACATCCTCTCTGGATTTCTTCCTCACCGACTCTTTCTTTCCTTTTCTTCCTCCATCTGTCCCTGTCTTTCACTGCAACATTGCCAACTCTGTGTCTCCGCACTCAAGCAGGGGCAGAGGTGTTCTTTGACCACCACGTTACCCACATCTACCAGAAGGGCGCCATCTGGGAGGTGTGTCGGAAGGGCGGGGCCCCGGAGCAGTTTGATGCCGTGGTCCTCACTATGCCAGTACCGCAAATCCTACAGCTGCAAGGAGACGTGGGCTCCTGTGAGTACTGATCTACCTACAGTAAGGGAAAAAATATTTGATCCCCAGCTGATTTTGTATGTTTGCCCACTGACAAAGAGCTGATCAGTCTATAATTTTAATGGTAGGTTTATTTGAACAGTGAGAGACCAAATAACAACCAAAAAATACAGAAAAACGCATGTGAAAATGTTATAAATTGATTTGCATTTTAATGAGGGAAATAAGTATTTGACCCCCTCTCAATCAGAAAGATTTCTGGCTCCCAGGTGCCTTTTATACAGGTAACGAGCTGAGATAAGGAGCACACTCTTAAAGGGAGTGCTCCTAATCTCAGCTTGTTACCTTTCTAAAAGACACCTGTCCACAGAAGAAATCAATCAATCAGATTCCAAACTCTCCACCATGGCCAAGACCAAAGAGCTCTCCAAGGATGTCAAGGACAAGATTGTAGACCTACACAAGGCTGGAATGGGCTACAAGACCATCACCAAGCAGCTTGGTGAGAAGGTGACAACAGTTGGTGCGATTATTCGCAAAGAACTGTCAATCTCCCTCGGCCTGGATCTTACCTCGTGGAGTTGCAATGATCATGAGAACGGTGAGGAATCAGCCCAGAACTACACGGGAGGACCTTGTCAATGATCTCAAGGCAGCTGGGACCATAGTCACCAAGAAAACAATTGGTAACACACTACGCCGTGAAGGACTGAAATCCTGCAGCGCCCGCAAGGTCCCCCTGCTCAAGAAAGCACATATACATGCCCGTCTGAAGTTTGCCAATGAACATCTGAATGATTCAGAGGACAACTGGGTGAAAGTGTTGTGGTCAGATGAGACCAAAATGGAGCTCTTTGGCATCAACTCAACTCGCCGTGTTTGGAGGAGGAGGAATGCTGCCTATGAAAGAACACCATCCCCACCGTCAAACATGGAGGTGGAAACATTATGCTTTGGGGGTGTTTTTCCTGCTAAGGGGACAGGACAACTTCACCGCATCAAAGGGACGATGGACGGGGCCATGTACCGTCAAATCTTGGGTGAGAACCTCCTTCCCTCAGCCAGGGCATTGAAAATGGGTCGTGGATGGGTATTCCAGCATGACAATGACCCAAAACACACGGCCAAGGCAACAAAGGAGTGGCTCAAGAAGAAGCACATGAAGGTCCTGGAGTGGCCTAGCCAGTCTCCAGACCTTAATCCCATAGAAAATCTGTGGAGGGAGCTGAAGGTTCGAGTTGCCAAACGTCAGCCTCGAAACTTTAATGACTTGGAGAAGATCTGCAAAGAGGAGTGGGACAAAATCCCTCAGATGTGTGCAAACCTGGTGGCCAACTACAAGAAACGTCTGACCTCTGATTTCCAACAAGGGTTTTGCCACCAAGTACTAAGTCATGTTTTGCAGAGGGGTCAAATACTTATTTCCCTCAATAAAATGCAAATCAATTTATAACATTTTTCACATGCGTTTTTCTGGATTATTTTGTTCTGTCTCTCACTGTTCAAATAAGCCTACCATTTAAAAATATAGACTGATCATCTCTTTGTCAGTGGGCAAACGTACAAAATCAGCAGGGGATCAAATACTTTTTTCCCTCACTGTACCATCACCGAAACACATACTGTATGCATGGTTTGTAATGATACTTCTACCCGAGCTACACAGCTTCAGATTTGAGGGTCAATGTATGCTGGTCCTATTTCATCCTAGATTTTCATCAATTAGGAGCCATGCGGGGAAAAAAACATCTGAGGTCTGGCCTGTATACAGCCTATGTTTCAGATTTTAATCAGTGAAATATTTGCATTGAACAATATGTGAGATGCTCTTCTGGTATTGTCTAGTTCACCTCTGCCTCCACTTACATGTGCGTTTTGGCATAGCTGGGAGTCAGCCAGGTCTTATAATATACTTGCAGAACAAGTTCTATTTTGGTGGCCTCTGGTACATTCTCATGCCTTGATTCCATTCAGAATTCACAGCTAAATTATTGAAGACTTTAACGATTTAACCTCCCAGATTGGTAAGAATTAGGTGTGGTATTGAGTAGAAGACATGACTTTGCAATAAAAATTACTGAAAATGTATGAATTCAGTGTATTGTTAGGATATTTGTGAGTCCCAGAGCTGGTAGGGTTTCAGACCTGTCAATCAATCACTGTGGGTGGGACTTTGGGGGGAAGGCGGTAGATTAGTAATCTAGTCAGAAATACTAGATAGTCTACTCTTCCAATTTTTGTTTATTGTGGCAAAAACCTAAGAAGAAAAAGTTGTGTTCTGTCAAGTAAACATGGATTACCTGTTGAGAAACAAAATAGAATTGCAGAATAAAAAATTAAAAAAAGGCTAAACTCCAGATCCCCGTCAGATTGTATAAAAGTTTGGGAGCACAAAGTCGCGTAACCACGGATAGACCTACAGGTATGATTGAAGAATGAAGCAGGTGTTCAACATGGGCTTTGCTACACAGAAAGCAGCAGTTGACTACTCCATTGTTGACACTTTAATCAAGTCAGTAGGCCTATATAAATATCTGAAATACTATCATTAGCTTTTATAACCTTCAAAATGTTTCTTTTATCATATTTTGGACCTGATTGAGTCTCTCTCCAATTCCTATTGTTGCTGGAGTGAGGATTCAACATCTTTATCAAATGTTTTCATAATTTATCTGCAGATAACTGCCAAAAAGCAGTAGTAGCCTACCAGTATGCAAATTAGGGAGCCAAGTGAACCCATCACTAGGCTACACTGACAATTCACTTTAGCGGTCACTGGCAAGTCTCGACATGGGCTTCGAATCCTTGGAAAATACACACTTACCCCACCAGACATGCCACCAGAGGTCTTTTCATAGTCCCCAAATCCAGAACAAATTCAAGAAAGCGTACAATATTATATAGAGCCATTATTGATGTAACTTGTTAAATCCACTTCAATCAGTGTACATTTAATAGGAGTAAACAAGTTAAAGAAAGCTTTTTAAACCCTTGAGACGTGGATTGTGTATGTGTGCCATTCAGATGGTGAATGGGGACGACAAAGGATTTAAGTGCCTTTGAACGTGGTATGGTAGTGTAGGTGACACAAACCGGTGGCGCCTGACAAGAACTGCACCGCTGCTGGGTTTTTCACGCTCAACAGTTTCCTGTGTGTTTCAAGAATGGTCCACCACCCAAAGGACATCCAGCCAACTTGACACAACTGTGGGAAGCATTGTAGTCACCATGGGCCAGCATCCCTGCGGAACGCTTTCGACACCTTGTAGAGTCCATGCCCGATGAATTGAGGCTGTTCTGAGGGCAAAAGGGATGCAACTCAATATTGGGAAGGTGTTTCGTACACTCAGTGTAACTACATTGTCTGATTTATGAATAGCAAAGGGATATAGGAGATCTACTTTATTCAGTCAGTTCGACACCTTTTATGAACTAGTCAACACTTGCTGTTCTGTCATGAATAAATAGCCTGTGCGCCCGACTCCGTGTCTGGCTAGATGCATATTGTTAATATGAAACACGCAGAAGAAAATAAACGAATGTGCCACAAAACAATAATTAAGTGGATTTCAACTTCTGATTATATTCACTCACAGGAGATGATGAAGAAGCATCATGTTTTCCCTCCTCCGTGAAAAGAAATTCAACTGCAGCCAACCACATCGGCCAAAAATAACACCGGTACCGAGAGGCTGGATAGACAGCAGACTGACAAACCAGCAGTGTTTCCCTATCATCGCTTGCTTTGTGACTGACAGGCACCTTTCCTATCAATTGTTCGCTAGAAGATGCATGTTGTTCATTCGAGCACAAGAAGGCTATACAAACATTTCTGACTAGCTAATTGAAAATTTTCAATGCAAATAATCCTAGTTATGAAGTGGAAAAAGTAGCCGGCTGACAATGTCTGTTATCGGTTGTTTAGTCGACGGCCGTTGTTTAGGGAATGCATAGCACATTGAATCTGTTCTGGCGGCTCATGGTGGCCCAACGCCCTATTAAGACACTTTATTTAGGTGTTTCCTTTATTTGGGCAGGTACCTGTATGTAACAAGCTGCTTCTACTTAATTTGTTTTCATGAATAAGTGCCCCATCGTTCCTCTGACTTGGAAAAATTGGGTGCTCCTCACTCCAATGAATATATGTATGAAGGTATCACTCTGGCCTCTCCTTATAGACAGACAGCTGACTGGCTGGTCGGTGGGTGACTATTATCATAATAATAATAATAATAATAATAATTTGGTGGGTAATCATATTTGTCCTATTTCACACATGTAAAAGTGTGTATTATACGCATGTGTGAATTGGAAATGTGTTTTTTGCATTTCCCACCTCCCCCTGAGACACCCTCGGAGAGTGGGGTCACGGCCACACCAGTAGACAGACAGACACAGAGCCTGTCCTTAGCTGCCAACCGCTGACCGGGTCCCTCCAGTTGCATGTTAAATTGGTCTCCAGGTGTCTCTCTGGCTACGAAGGGCTCGCATTCATCGACAAATTGGTATTCTCCGAGTAAGATTTCTAAACCCTAACGTGGCGGAGGGTAGAGTCCTACAGGACAAATATGGAAATGAGAGAGGAAGGCATAGTCCTCCAGGGTACCTAGAGTTTCATGAAAATGCTGAATAATGCAGAGCGCGAGCAGAAGTCGCTACTTTAAAAAAAAATGGTTGCATTCCAAATTAGCCGCTGGACGGAACGAGGGAACGAGACGAGTGAAAAGGGTGGAGGAATCGGTGCCTACTGCTATTAGGGTGAAGAGATGGTCTGAGATTCTGAATTACTTGTGTGGCATCACACACAGAAGGTTGAGGATGGTCGGAAGTATGGCGTTAGAGCAGGAGTTGGTGAAGCATTGTTATCTTCTGGAAGTGTGCTGCACTGTGAGTGACAGCTGAGAGGTACACGTGAAAGGAACCATAGTCTGACTGAAGTAGTGGTGTCCCCTAAGTTACAATACACTGTACGACTGGGACCGGTGCATACAGGAAATGTCAGTCCATGTCAAGATTCACTGAAATGTCAGGAGCAGTGGGGAATAGTTTTCTTTCAATTAAGACAGCACCTCTGAAAGTATTGCACACTGAATTACCTGTCCCTAAAATATTAAGAGTTGTCTGGAGAAAATGTTTGAATCTTTCTCTCAGTTGGGGATGGGCATGATGAGCTGCTAGAGTTCACTTAATAGAAGTATGTAAGTCAGCCCAGTTTGACTGCTTTCATTCAAAGCCATAGAAAATGACTTCAAAGCCCCCTTGACTTAGAAATGGATTTGTGGATTCGTTTGAGAAATGTGCTCTGTGCCTTTTGGAGAAACTCTATCCATACAAATGGCCCTGCTTTACAGAAACAGACTGGAGTCATTTGGGAGCATTCTTCAGAGGCCCGTCTCCTTTGTTGTTTAATTTATACACACAACTTCTGACACTTGGATATTTTTGTTCTCGTTATAGTATTTCGGTCAAATTAAATGTGGCCCAACCGAACCATCCGTCTTCATATAGAGTGTGTTGAACTCATCATGGATTGATTGTATGTATTCACGGGGTGTGTTTTTAAGTAACAGCAAATGTTCGAGAATGTGTAGATCATTCTAGATCCAACACTCAACCTCTTGGAAAGGAAAACTTTGTTTGGTACTGTACTAATATACTCAGGCCTTGCAATAGACAGCGTCCTGTCCAGAGGGTGTACTTTTACGTCCTTCAGGCTCATACAAGCCAAAGCTGAATATACAGTATATTGATATAACATTTCTGCAAGACCACCACACATTGGTTTGTCTTTATATATTAGATACAGATGATATAATATACAGTAGATACACTTCCTAAATGTGGGTGGTAGGACTGGCTTTGTCAGATTCATTCATTATGAGGCATATTGTGTAAAAAGATGTAATTGATAGTGATGCAGTGTGAGGAACTGGACAGAGGGGGGCAGTAACAGGTGAGAGCTGGGGCTAGTCCCTGCCCCATGAGGATGCAATCTGGAAGTAATTTTAAACTGAATCAAGCTCCAAAATAACCCTTGCTTCACACTTCCTCCTCGGTCCTGGTTGCTCAAAATTCTGAAAATATGAGACGCAGAGAAATGTGTTGTCGTTATGTTGAAAAGAGAAATGGAGAATAGAAAAGGCCCACAGATAATTAGCAGGAATCAACTCTGACTTTTATACCAAGCCTATAGTAGATCATGCTCAAGCCACACTTGTTAGGGACAGATCGAAATTGACCGTGGGGGATGGGCTGGTCCAACTCAAGGTGTCATAAAAAAACAATGCACCCTCTTCCCCAACGTTAAAAATATTTTACTGTAATATAAACTGTAGAATTAACTCATAATGTTTACGACTACAAATAACAACTGTAGTGACCCTGTGTTTATAAACGGTTCGCCGACAACCACGAACGAGCTCACTCTCCCTGCATGTTTCATTACACTACAATCAGAGCCAGCTGCAGACAATCATCAACTAGAGGGCAATCTGAGTTTCAACATTTTGATGCCATATTTAGAATTATATAAAATATATGCAACACATTTTCCACCAAAGGTTTCTGTGCCAATTCACCACACAACCAATAAATAAAGCCTACCTACTTCGGGCACTTAAATATCAGAGTTTGCGACAAACAGAAAATACATTCCTCCCTACCTTGTATGCCTACCCAGTATCGAAGGCTTGGCTTTGACAGTCTCTGAATGTCATTAAACTTTTTGGTGTTTTGTAACAGAAGTCTCTTTCCATTCATTAATTGGCTGCTACACAGTTTGGATTTATTTATTTGATTAGTTAGTTAAAAAAAGACACATACACAAAGATTTTTTTAGTGACCGGTATTGCACAATCTTTTTATTTGTTTTTATTAAAAAATTTTTTACAATTACATAGATGAAAAAATGCTCAACCAGATGAGTATGAGAGGGGAGTTTAAGTACAAGTCTTACAAGCTTGTTTTGTTAGTAGCTTATTCTTTAGATGTTTCAAATCAAATTGTATTTGGCACATGCGCTGACTAGAATGAGTGTAGACCTTACTGTGAAATGCTTACTTACAAGCCCTTAACCAACAATACAGTTCTAGAAATAGAAAATAAAATATTTACAAAATAAACTAAAGTAAAAAAAGAAGTAACACAATAAAATAACAATAACGAGGCTATATACATGGGGTACCGAGTCAATGTGTTGGTGTACAGGTTAGTCAATTTGTACATGTGATATGCAGGCATAATCAAACAAAATGCCATATGAGTTTCCTTTAGGAATATTTGGCGCCGGACAACATGACAGGGAATACTTTAATTTACTAGATGTTGGTCAAATGAGCCACATTTACGTGTCCTTCAACAGCCTATAACAAATTACAAAAACACTATTCCTTGTGTTTTGATGTGTAGCATATGCAAAACATTATAGCCAATGTATTTTTATTTAATTTAATTTTTTTGCTAGTTTCCCTAAAACAATAATTGTCCATCTCACGGTTCAGCTGACAGAGATTTGAACACTAAATGTATCAGGGCATTACATGCAAAGGCCTATAGGCTTGGGTGTCCACTGTATGATATTCATATTTTAATAAATATATAAAATGTTATTTGTCATATATAGTGTAATGCCTATATTCATGAAGAGATTAATAAATATATAAAATGTTATTTGTCATATGTAGTATAATGCCTATATACATGAAGAGAAGCTTAGGCCAAACCCCAGAGAGATGGAGATATGCTGGTGGCATGCTACAACACCGACATTGGCTACTGCTTCTGATATACAAATATAGGCTAATTTTAATTTTCAATCCGATTTTTTTCTGTATAAAGATAAGCATTATATTGTTAGATTATAGGAGTAACTCTGGTGGGCCTGAAACAGTTTTCCTCACCTCTGGTTCAACTGGGGTGCACTGCCTTCATATCATAGGCCTGCAGTAGCTAAAGCTTAATAATGGCCACACCATACCAAACTTTTCTAATATTTTATTAGGGTAATATCAAAAGTAAGTCTAGCCATTGCTTATAAAGTTTTATATACATACACACACACACACACACACACTTAGGTTGGAGTCATCATAAAACTTGTTTTTCAACCACTCCACAAATTTCTTGATAACAAACTATAGTTTTGGCAAGTCTGTTTGGACATCTACTTTGTGCATGACACAAGTCATTTGTCCTACAATTTTTCAGACAGATTATTTCACTTATTCACTGTATCACAATTCCAGTGGGTCAGACGTTTACATACACTAAGTTGACTGTGCCTTTAAACAGCTTGGAAAATTCCAGAAAATGTCATGGCTTTAGAAGCTTCTGATAGGCTAATTGACATCATTTGAGTCAATTGGAGGTGCACCTGTGGATGTATTTCAATGCCTACCTTCAAAGTCAGTGCCTCTTTGCTTGACATCATGGGAAAATCAAAAGAAATCAGCCAAGACCTCAGAAAAAAATGTGTAGACCTCCACAAGTCTGGTTCATCCTTGGGAGCAATTTCCAAATGCCTGAAGGTACCACATTCATCTGTACAAACAATAGTACGCAAGTATAAACACCATGGGACCACTCAGCCATCATGAACCTACTTTGGTGCGAAAAGTGCAAATCAATCCCAGAACAACAGCAAAGGACCTTGTGAAGATGCTGGAGGAAACGGCTACAGAAGTATCTATATCCACAGTAAAACAAGGCCTATATCGACATAACCTGAAAGGCCGTTCAGCAAGGAAGAAGCCACTGCTCCAAAACCGCCATAAAAAATAGACTACGGTTTGCAACTGCACATGGGGACAAAGATTGTAATTTTTGGAGAAGTGTCCTCTGGTCCGATGAAATAAAAATAGAACTGTTTGGCCATAATGACTTGTTATGTTTGGAGGAAAAAGGTGGAGGCTTGCAAGCCGAAGAACACCATCCCAACCGTGAAGCACAGGGGTGGCAGCATCATGTTGTGGGGGTGCTTTTCTGCAGGAGGGACTGGTGCACTTCACAAAATAATGACATGAGGAGGGAAAATTTGGAAATATTGAAGCAACATTTCAAGACATCAGTCAGGAAGTTAAAGCTTGGTTGCAAATGCGTCTTCCAAATGGACAATGACCCCCAAGCATACTTCCAAAGTTGTGGCAAAATGGCTTAAGGACAACAAAGTCAAGGTATTGGAGAGGCCATGACCTCAATCCTATAGAAAATGTGTGGGCAGAACTGAAAAAGCGCTTGCGAGCAAGGAGGCCTACAAACTTGACTCCGTTACACCAGCTCTGTCAGGAGGAATGGGCCAAAGTTCACCCAACTAATTGTGGAAGGCTACCCAAAACGTTTGACCCAAGTTAAATAAATAATTTAAAGGCAATTCTACCAAATACTAATTGAGTGTATGTAAACTTCTGACCCACTGGGAATGTGATGAAAGAAATAAAAGCTGAAATAAATCATTCTCTCTACTATTATTCTGACATTTCACATTCTTAAAATAAAGTGGTGATCCTAACTGACCTAAGACGGGGAATTTGTACTAGGATTAAATGTCAGGAATTGTGAAAAACTGAGTTTAAATGTATTTGGCTAAGGTGTATGTAAACTTCTGACTTCAAGTGTGTGTGTGTGTGTGTGTGTGTGTGTGTATACTGCTCAGAAAAATAAAGGGAACACTTAAACAACACAATGTAACTCCAAGTCAATCACACTTCTGTGAAATCAAACTGTCTACTTAGGAAGCAACACTGATTGACAATAAATTTCACATGCTGTTGTGCAAATGGAATAGACAACAGGTGGAAATTATAGGCAATTAGCAAGACACCCCCAATAAAGGAGTGGTTCTGAAGGTGGTGACCACAGACCACTTCTCAGTTCCTATGCTTCCTGGCTGATGTTTTGGTCACTTTTGAATGCTGGCGGTGCTTTCACTCTAGTGGTAGCATGAGACGGAGTCTACAACCCACACAAGTGGCTCAGGTAGTGCAGCTCATCCAGGATGGCACATCAATGCGAGCTGTGGGAAGAAGGTTTGCTGTGTCTGTCAGCGTAGTGTCCAGAGCATGGAGGCGCTACCAGGAGACAGGCCAGTACATCAGGAGACGTGGAGGAGGCCGTAGGAGGGCAACAACCCAGCGGCAGGACCACTACCTCCGCCTTTGTGCAAGGAGGAGCACTGCCAGAGCCCTGCAAAATGACCTCCAGCAGGCCACAAATGTGCATGTCTGCTCAAACGGTCAGAAACAGACTCCATGAGGGTGGTATGAGGGCCCAACTTCCACAGGTGGGGGTTGTGCTTACAGCCCAACACCGTGCAGGACGTTTGGCATTTGCCAGAGAACACCAAGATTGGCAAATTCGCC
This sequence comes from Brachymystax lenok tsinlingensis, assembly GCA_030435695.1. Taxonomy (NCBI): domain Eukaryota; kingdom Metazoa; phylum Chordata; class Actinopteri; order Salmoniformes; family Salmonidae; genus Brachymystax; species Brachymystax lenok. The sequence continues at coordinate 13,712,865 of CM059780.1, read as the reverse complement.
ACTGGCGCCCTGTGCTCTTCACAGATGAAAGCAGGTTCACACTGAGCACGTGACAGACGTGACAGAGTCTGGAGACGCCGTGGAGAACGTTCTGCTGCCTGCAACATCCTCCAGCATGACCGGTTTGGCGGTGGGTCAGTCATGGTGTGGGGTGGCATTTCTTTGGGGGGGCCGCACAGCCCTCCATGTGCTCGCCAGAGGTAGCCTGACTGCCATTAGGTACCGAGATGAGATCCTCAGACCCCTTGTGAGACCATATGCTGGTGCGGTTGGCCCTGGGTTCCTCCTAATGCAAGACAATGCTAGACCTCATGTGGCTGGAGTGTGTCAGCAGTTCCTGCAAGAGGAAGGCATTGATGCTAAGGACTGGCCCGCCCGTTCCCCAGACCTGAATCCAATTGAGCACATCTGGGACATCATGTCTCGCTCCATCCACCAACGCCACGTTGCACCACAGACTGTCCAGGAGTTGGCGGATGCTTTAGTCCAGGTCTGGGAGGAGATCCCTCAGGAGACCATCCGCCACCTCATCAGGATCATGCCCAGGCGTTGTAGGGAGGTCATTCAGGCACGTGGAGGCCACACACACTACTGAGCCTCATTTTGACTTGTTTTAAGGACATTACATCAAAGTTGGATCAGCCTGTAGTGTGGTTTTCCACTTTAATTTTGAGTGTGACTCCAAATCCAGACCTCCATGGGTTGATAAATTTGATTTCCATTGATAATTTTTGTGTGATTTTGTTGTCAGCACATTCAACTATGTAAAGAAAAAAGTATTTAATAAGATTATTTCATTCATTCAGATCTATGATGTGTTATTTTAGTGTTCCCTTTATTTTTTTGAGCAGTGTATATAACACAGTCTAACCGTACACCGAATAGTGGGTTATTTCATCTTTGTCTCTTTTGATCTCACCAAACTGAGCCAATGTGGATTTATCTGTTATCTGCAGACCCTTTTTGAAATTAACGTTCTTGTTAAAACCCTCCAGAACCACCTTGACTGAGCCTCCGCAGTGATCAAATGTTTTTTTTAAGCATCTGAAAGTTCTAGCTCTTTGTAATGCAGTTAGTCTTGAGTCTTTTTTTTTGTGAAGTTTGGTTAACATACAAATGATAGTCGAGATATAGGCCTATTCTTAAGGTTTCAATATGGCATGGCTCGTTTTGCAAAAAGTGGTACTGTATCCCTCATAGTATTACTTGCTTTGAACAAACTGAAGTTAGGAGTATTGTGAAGACTTGTCTGCACCTGTTCCTCGAACTGTTTACTGACCGGCTATATAGATTTAGTGTGCAGGCAAGAGTACATATGCATAGTTGTTTTATTAGATTGGACTGTGCATGTAATTCCGATTCTCTCTGTCTTATTGCCTTAGTTACTTTAGAGCTACAATTTAGAACTGCAACCAAAATAAATCAAAGCCCTTGGTTTCAAACAACCACATATCCATGCTGTCAAATGTACAGTGGGCAAGTACTCAACATATAGTTCATGTTGTCTTGTTCGAAATGTTTGTATTTTATGGTTGGTATCCAGCAGAATACTCGGGCACAGCTTCTGCGGCGTTGCGTGGCTTGTCTTGGCTCTCACAGTGCAGGGAAATAGGACCATGTAACGTTTGCAAAAGATGAATGAACTCCGGGAGCACTGGCGGGCCATGGCACGCCTGATATAAATCTCTGCGGTCTCCTGGCTTATTTGTTTCCCATAATATATCGCAGAGGATTTTGGGTCAGCAGTTTGACAGGGTTCCTGGAGCACTAGTTTTAGGGGCAGAGGTGTCCTTTCATCCAGGGTGGATTGCCAACCTCTGTGCCAGAGCCCTAATGCATTCTACCCCAGCCAATTGCTTTACGGACAATTATAAAAAACAATTGTTCAGGGAAGTGAATTCCCTGTCTTAATGTTGGGAGCTTTTACAGAATGTCTCCTCTTTTCCCCTTTTACTCTGGCGATATATCTGATTTCATTGACAACCTGAGCCAACTGCCAGAAATTAACAACAGAGGCAGGAATGTTTGGTTTTGCAAGAGCTGGCAGAGTTCTCTGAATGACATACGATTTTTGAATGGTTTCTGAGGGCCAGTGTGTCTGCTGCAGTATTCACAGGGACACCTGTTGGTGCGGTGTGTTCCCTACAGCCAGCCACAGCCCACACACACATTGGAAACCGTCCATGAAACATTATACAACCCTTCTCTTGCCCACACTTTCCTCGACTTCATCTGAATCTAGGCCAGAAGTGGAGCACTATTGGTTTATTTTACATCAGAGGTTGTAATTGCTAACAGGTGGTTAACCCAGTCCTGAAACAATGCAGAAGGGCTGAGTAAGGCCATTTTTTTAAATTGAAATGTCATATAAACTCACTTCCACTTTGGCACATACTGTTATAGCATCAGGGGAACCGTTTCAGTTCTTGTGGGTAAAGGAAGAATGGGACGAAAGCGGAAGTTTGTTCACTTTCTGCTTATAAAAACTTTAGACTTACCCATTGAAAAGAGTAGTGTTTTTATGGAAATAATGATTTTGTATAGTAAGTACAGTGTAATGGTTTTCCCTGTCCTCTAAATAGGTTGAGGCAAGGGCGCAACTTTCACTGGGGAAGGGTGGAGACACTTCTAAAACCAAAGTTGCACCCCTGGGTTGAGGTTTATTGATTTACAATGATCGCTTTCGTAGTCAAAGCTTAGGTGTTACACTTTTTTTATAGAGGTGAAAGTCAAATCTAATTTTATTGGTCGCGTACAAATTTTTTGCGAAATGCTTATGTTTCTAGCTCCAACAATTCAGAAAATACCTAACTATACAAAACAATACACACTAATCCCCAAAATTGAAAGAAATTAAGAAATGTCATAACGAGCAATGTCAGAATATATTTATATATGATGTATTTATATATGTTGATGTGTATTGCGGACAGTATATTAATATTAAAGGTGTGTACAGCAGATTTATAGGATGAGCCTTGACTAGAATACAGTATAAACAAATGAAGTACGTAAACCATATGTAAATATTAGTGACCAGTGTTACTTTTTTTATTTAAGCTTTTATTTATGCAGGTTAGTCAAAATAAATCATTAAAAAAAAAAATCCAGGTTAGTCTCATTGAGATGATCTCTTTTTCAAGAGAGACCTGGTCCAACCTAGACAGCAGCTGGGGGGGAACAATGTTTGAAACAATTATCAGACGTTCTGTAACAACTGACTGACATCGACACACCAGAACAATTTGGGGACATAGACAAATACAGTGCATTCGGAAAGTATTCACACTGCTTGACTTTTTCCATATTTTGTTACGCTACAGCCTTATTCTAAAATGGATTACATGTCCCCCCATCCATCTACATGTAATGACACATTTATTTAAAATAAAAAACGGAAGGATGACACTTACATAAGTATTAAGACCCTTTACTCAGTACTTTGTTGAAGCACATTTGGCAGCTATTACAGCCTCACGTTTTCTTAGGTCTGACGCTACAAGCTTGGCACACCTGTATTTGGGGAGTTCCTCCCATTCTCCTGTGCAGATCCTCTCAACCTCTGTCAGGTTGGATGGGGAGTGTCGCTGCACATCTATTTCCAGGTCTCTACGGAGATGTTAAATCGAGTTCAAGTCCGGGCTCTGGCTGGGCCAGAATTTGTACTATATCCTATATCTCGTCTATCATTTGTATGTTAACCAAAGGACATTCAGAGACTTGTCCCAAAGCCACTCCTGTGTTGCCTTGGCTGTGTGCTTAGAGTTGTTGTCCTGATGGAAGGTGAACCTTCGCCCCAGTCTGATGTCCTGAGCGCTCTGGAGCAGGTTATCATCAAGGATCTCTCTGTACTTTGCTCCGTTCATCTTTCACTTGATCCTGACTAGTCTCCCAGTCCCTGCCGCTGAAAAATATCCACACAGCATGATGCTGCCTCCACCATGCTTCACCGTAGGGATGGTGCCAGGTTTCCTCCAGACATGAAGCTTGGCATTCAGCCTTTGTTTCATCTGACCAGAGATTCTTGTTTCTCATGTTCAGTCCTTTAGGTGCCTTTTGGCAAACTCCAAGTGGGCTGTCGTGCCTTTTACTGAAGAGTGGCTTCCGTCTGGCCACTACCATAAAGGCCTTATTGGTGGAGTGCTGCAGAGATGGTTGTCCTTCTGGAACGTTCTTCCATCTCCACAGAGGAACTCTGAAGCTCGAGTTCTTGGTCACCTCCCTGGCCAAGGCCCTTCTCTGATTGCTCAATTTGGCCAGGCACCCAGCTCTAGGATGAGTCTTGGGGGTTCCAAACTTCTTCCATTTAAGAATGATGGACTTTGATGGACCTTGAATGCTGCAGAAATTTTTTGGTACCTTTCCCCGGATCTGTGCCTCGAGACAATCCTGTCTCTGAGCTCTACGGACAATTCCTTCGACCTCATGGCTTGGTTTTTGCTCTGACATGCACTGTCAACTTTGGGACCTTGTATAGACAGGTGTGTGCCTTTCCAAATCATGTCCAGTCAATTGAATTTACCACAGGTAGACTCAATTCAAATTTTATTAGTCACATGCGCCGAATACAACCGATGTAGACCTTACAGTGAAATGCTTACTTACGAGCCCCTAACCGACAGTGCAGTTTCAAAGAATAAGGATAAGAATGAGAGAAAAGTAACAAGTAATTAAAGAGCAGCAGTAAAAAATAACATATACAGTGAGGGAAAAAAGTATTTGATCCCCTGCTGATTTTGTACGTTTGCCCACTGACAAAGAAATGATCAGTCTATAATTTTAATGGTAGGTTTATTTGAACAGTGAGAGACAGAATAACAACAACATAATCCAGAAAAACACATGTGAAAAATGTTATAAATTGATTTGCATTTTAATGAGGGAAATAAGTATTTGACCCCCTCTCAATCAGAAAGATTTCTGGCTCCCAGGTGTCTTTTATACAGGTAACGAGCTGAGATTAGGAGCACACTCTTAAAGGGAGTACTCCTAATCTCAGCTTGTTACCTTTCTAAAAGACACCTGTCCACAGAAGCAATCAATCAATCAGATTCCAAACTCTCCACCATGGCCAAGACCAAAGAGCTCTCAGAGGATGTCAGGGACAAGATTGTAGACCTACACAAGGCTGGAATGGGCTACAAGACCATCGCCAAGCAGCTTGGTGAGAAGGTGACAACAGTGCGATTATTCGCAAATGGAAGAAACACAAAAGAACTGTCAATCTCCCTCGCCCTGGGGCTCCATGCAAGATCTCACCTCGTGGAGTTGCAATGATCATGAGAACGGTGAGGAATCAGCCCAGAACTACACGGGAGGATCTTGTCAATGATCTCAAGGCAACTTCACCGCATCAAAGGGATGATGGACTGGGCCATATACCGTCAAATCTTGGGTGAGAACCTCCTTCCCTCAGCCAGGGCATCGAAAATGGGTCGTGGATGGGTATTCCAGCATGACAATGACCCAAAACACATGGCCAAGGCAACAAAGGAGTGGCTCAAGAAGAAGCACATTAAGGTCCTGGAGTGGCCTAGCCAGTCTCCAGACCTTAATCCCATAGAAAATCTGTGGAGGGAGCTGAAGGTTCGAGTTGCCAAACGTCAGCCTCGAAACCTTAATGACTTGGAGAAGATCTGCAAAGAGGAATGGGACAAAATCCCACCTGAGATATGTGCAAACCTGGTGGACAACTACAAGAAACATCTGACCTCTGTGATTGCCAACAAGGGTTTTGCCACCAAGTACTAAGTAATGTTTTGCAGAGGGGTCAAATACTTATTTCCCTCATTAAAATGCAAATCAATTTATAACATTTTTCACATGTGTTTTTTTCTGGATTTTGTTGTTATTCTGTTTCTCTCTGTTCAAATAAACCTACCGTTAAAATTATAGACTGATCATTTCTTTGTCAGTGGGCAAACATACAAAATCAGCAGGGGATCAAATACTTTTTTCCCTCACTGTATATACAGGGAGGTGCCGGTTAGTTGAGGTAGAATGTACATGTAGGTAGATTTAATTAAAGTGATGATAAGTATGCATAGATGACAAATCAAGTTGTAGAAACATCTTAAGGCTGATCAATGGAAACCGGATGAATCTGAGCTTAATTTCGAGTCTTATAGCATAGGGTCTGAATACTTATATAAATAAGGCATTTCTGTTTTTTAATTTTTTGTAAATTTGCAAAAATTCCTTAAACTGTTTTCGCTTTGTCATTATGGGGTATTGTGTGTAGATTTAGGATTTTTTTTAAATCCATTTTTGAATAAGGCTGTAACGTCACAAAATGTGGAAAAAGTCAAATGGTCGGAATACTTTCCGAATGCAGAAACATAGAAGCTTCATATATATTGAAAATGAATCATATGTACCACTGCATCAAGTCCTAATGTCGATCACATTCCTCAGTAACGTGAGTCAACCAAACTTTTAAACTCCTCCAAGGAACAAGATCCTGGTGTTTCAAGCTGGTCTGGAGGGAATTCCAAGACCGTGGAACTAAATCTCTATTTGCCATGATCCGTTCTGATTTTAGGAAGTGTTAAAAGTACACTATGTGGCCAAAAGTATATGGACAACATCTCATCGAACACCTCATTCCTAAATCATGGGCATTAATATTAAGTTGGTCCCCCCTTTGCTGCGGGGACTTGCTTCCATTCAGCCACAAGAGCGTTAGTGAGGTCTGCCACTGATGTTGGGCGATTAGGCCTGGCTCGCTGTCAACATTCCAATTCATCCCAAAGGTGTGTGATGGGGTTGAGGTCAGGGCTCTGTGCAGGCCAGTCTGTATGGACCTCGCTTTGTGCACGGGGGCAATGTCATGCAGGAAAGGACCTCACCCAAACTGTTGCCACAAAGTTGGAAGCACAGAATCGTCTAGAATGTCATTGTATGCTGTAGCGTTAAGATTTCCCTTCACTGGAACTAGGCCAAACCATGAAAACCAGCCCCAGACCATTATTTTTCCTCCACCAAACTTTACAGTTGGCACAATGCATTGTGGCAGGTAGCGTTTTCCTGGCATCCGCCAAACCCAAATTCGTCCGTCGGACTGCCAGATAGTGAAGTGTGATTCATCACTCCAGAGAACGTTTCCACTAATCCAGAGTCCAATGGTGGTGAGCTTTACACCACTCCAGCCGATGCTTGGCATTGCGCATTATGATGATCTTAGGCTTGTGTGCAGCTACTTTGCTAAGTAAACCCATTTCATGAAGCTCCCAACGAACAGTTCTTGTGCTGATGTTGCTTCAAGAGGAAGTTTGGAACTTGCTAGTGAGTGTTGCAACCGAGGACAGACACTTTTTTATGTGCTTCACCACTCGGCGGTCCCGTTCTGTGAGCTGGTGTGGCCTACCACTTCACGGCTGATCCGTTATTGCTCCTATACATTTCCACTTCACAATAACAGCACGTACATTTGACCGGGGGCAGTTCTAGCAGGGCAGAAACTTGACAAACTGACTTGTTGGAAAGGTGGCATCCTATAACGGGCCCTTATACTGCCAATGTTTGTCTATGGAGATTGCCAATGTTTGCCTATGGATTGCTCAATTTTATAGACCTGTCAGCAAAGGGTGTGCGTCAAATAGCTGAGTCCACTAATTTGAAGGGGTGTCAACATACTTTTGCCAATTAGTGAGTAGGCGTGAGACTAACTGGTAGTTTATTTTCTGACCTTATCAAAGAACCGAGATAAAGCTGCAGTTTTGGGGGTCTAAAGTCCTTGATGATCTTGTTGGCCTTCCTGTGACACTGTGTGCTGTAGATGTCCTGGAGGGCAGCCAGTGTGCCCCAGTGATATGTTGGGTTGACCGCACCACCCTTTGGAGAGCCCTGCTGTAGCGGATGGTTCAATTGCCGTACCAGGCGGTGATGCAGCCCGAAAGGATGCTCTCAATGGTGCATCTGTAGAACCGCTCATTGCTTCTACAGAACTTCTGTCAAAGTTTGTGTGTAGCCACTCCCTTTGCACTGGTGATATCGTCTGTCAAACCAATTAGCCACAGATCCACGAGATCAAAGTGCACTTGGTCCTCCCCAGCTCCCTCTAAGCCAAGGCCCAACTATTTTTGCTGAGAAATTATAGCATGCCTCCACCAAGCTGTGAATCATAAGCCACTCGACTGTACTTTAAGAAATCCTTGCAGGTTCACAGCATTTTCACCTCCGCTCTCTCTAAACTACCGCGTCAGATTTTCTCAACAGACGGGTGCCTATTACCCATAGGCTGTGTCATTGGGGGGGGCTTGAACTGATCTCCCTCCCTCTGTTCATCCCTCCATCATCTGTCCCTCTGGCTGGACCACTCTTCCTATGGATCCCAGCAGAGTCTCCTTTCTCCGATGACATCTGTCCTGTCCTGACACACCTGTTGCACAGCACCGTGCTGTTGAGGCTTTAGGCCACTGCTTTGATTTCACTGAGCTGCAGATAGCCACAGATAATTACAGCAGGATAGAACTAGGACTGCAGCATAGAGCAGAGGGAGCATTATGGAGAAACCACAGAAGTCAGGCAGGCAGTCACTCACTTCCCATTATTTTACCCCTCACGTCCAATTCTCTTATTTGGCTCCCACACCAGTCTGATATTGACAAACATCATTCTTGTTAAGATCTTATGAAATTACAAACTCTTCTTGGCAGGCTCGCCTCGCTTGTGTGGCAATTTGTATTTTTGGCAGCCGGGTTTGATTTGTGGCTTTGATAGTTTGAGAGAAATAATATTCGCGCTGATGATCCCCCTACATTTCTCAAATTCATTAGTGAACAGCCATATTGCACATTTTAGGTTTATTCAAAGTTGAAACAATCATACCCTTAGTTATTTATGCAGTTGAACAGGTACATCTTTATAGTTTGACTGTACTGTTGTGTAGACCTAAAGCCGAGGCTGCAGTCCAAACACGTTATTATTACCCCCTCAGCCATTGCGCTAGCATCCGGAGTCGCCTCTTCTCTGTTGAAGTTGAGACTGGTGTTTTGTGGGTACTATTTAATGAAGCTGCCAGTTGAGGACTTGTGAGGCATCTGTTTCTCAAACTAGACACTAATGTACTTGTCCTCTTGCTCAGTTGAGCATCGGGGCCTCCCACTCCTCTTTCTATTCTGGTTAGAGCCAGTTTGCGCTGTTCTGTGAAGGGAGTAGTACACAGCGTTGTACACGATCTTTAGTTTCTTGGCAATTTCTCGCATGGAATAGCCTTCATTTCTCAGAACAATAATAGACTGACGAGTTTCAGAAGAAAGTTCTTTGTTTATAGCCATTTTGAGCCTGTAATCAAACCCACAAATGCGGATGCTCCAGATACTCAACTAGTCTAAAGAAGGCTGTTTTATTTCTTTTTTAATCCGACAACAGTTTTCAGCTGTGCTAACATAATTGCAAAAAGGTTTTCTAATGATCAATTAGCCATATAAAATGATAAACTTGGATTAGCTAACACAACGTGCCATTGGAACCCAGGAGGGATGGTTGCTGATAATGGGCCTATGTACGACTATGTAGATATTCCATTAAATCAGCCATTTCCAGCTACAATAGTCATTTACAACATTAACAATGTCTACACTGTATTCTGATCAATTTGATGTTATTTTAATGGACAAAAAAAATTGCTTTTCTTTCTAAAACAAGGACATTTCTAAGTGACCCCAAACTTCTGAACGGTAGTGTATGTATTCACATCATTTTACATCACACCCACAGATTGTTTCCTGTTTCCAGTAGCAACCCTATTTTCACAGCTTTGTCTTGCTGCTTTGCATTGCAAGTGCATGTGAGAATATAGAATGGACTTGCTGTTGCTTATTAAAGGTAATGAAATGAGTAGAATCTAATGGTTTAGTGGTTTTTCACTGATGAAGACGTTTTACAGGTGTAGAGGAGGTGGAAACCTGTGGTGACGCACGTCTCTTTATCACTTGGGTTGAAACATTTCACACCCACTCAACGTGTCAACCCAACTTGCATACTGTAGCTCACACGTAAGTCCCACAAAATATGGCCACAGCCTTCTACCACAGGAGGTTGGTGGCACCTTAATTGGGGAGAACGGGCTTGTGGTAATGACGAGTGGAATTAGTGGAGTGCTATCAAACGCATGGTTTTCAGGCTTTTGATGCCATTCCATTTTCTCTGTTCTGGACATTATTATGAGCCGTTCTCCCCTCAGCAGCCTCCACTGACTTCTACCTACCAGCGCTTTTATTCAAAATAGAAGCTATGGCCACAGATATCTCACAGGACTCTGCTGTGCAGAGCATGGTGACTGGGTTATATGGCAGTTAGTGGTTTCACAAGCCTGCCAGTGTGCACAGATGATGTCATCGATAGAAAGGCACAGAACGCATCCATTTTAGGGGTTGTATAGATGTCAGCCAAAGCTCTGTACTAAATGGGTGGTATGCAATTCTCCAATTCCCCACTCACTGGCTGGATTTGAGTAAGTAGATTTATTTTTTACTCCCCCAGTTGTGCCAACGGCTTTCATTCGTAGAGGGAACTGTTGTGTAGTTTGAAATAGGGCGTATTGATTTCCTGTTCTGTTTTTATTCTGTTCTGCAGCACTCTGACTCTGCAGCAGTGGCTTCTACAGAGAGGAGGGGGAGTTCCATAGATAGCCTATTAAATATTAGTCATCTAAAGGAACTACTGCAACCGTTATGAATGTATTTGGTAGCTATCCATCAGTCCAGTTCAAAGTCAGAAATAAAGCTACCTTTCTGTTTCAGTTTGGATGATGCCATAATCAAATGAGTAGCTTGGGCAGTATGTATAGGTTTGGCTGGTCAGGACTAGTGAAGCTCCCCCTATAAAAAGACTGGAACTGGCACATTTTTACTCCCTCCCTGCTTAAAATAACCACTCTGGCTTGACGTCAGTCCTGGAGCCTGCAGGTTGTCACTCTAAATGTCTGTTTGGGACAGAATTAAACACACGCAATCTCTGAAATAAACCCAGCCGCTTTTGCCCTGCGCTGCTCTGTTTATCCCATAAAATACATCTGACATCAGAGCAAGCTATCTTCATTTGCCTGGCTACACAAAGAGGGTTGCTTGTTTGCAGCAAGAGACAAAATCCCCTCCAGCAAATACATTAATAAACATCCCTGAAAACGTGTGCTTTAAAAGTAGACTGCAGCTGTGGAGGAATCAGTAAAAATCTGATCTGCTTTTCCTCACCGTCCTCCATGCATCACCCCAGAGGTAAAGAGGCCTGAAGTTTTCATTTACAGATTTGCTGAAGCAAGATGCAGACTACAGAGGGAGAGGGGATGTATAAATGTCCAGACCGGTCGATATGTTGGCCGCTCAGGTCTCGAGTCTGACTCTGTGGCTCGGGAAAGGAAGGTGGTCGCTGGAGGTGGATCTTTGTTGTAGTGAGTAGCAGCAGTCAATTACTGGCTTCGCTCTGAGACCTTTGTCTGAGAATTGTCTTTTTAATAATGAAAAAGACATAAACAGAAGCAAGCCAAACAGTCAGAGAAAATAATGATTGAATGAGAGATTCTGAAATATTCTAATGGGCTACTTCATCCAGCACAGACATGTCTCCTCTGTCTGGCCAACACACTACCTCATTCTCTCTGTAGAACTTCTCTAATCTGACCTGTGTCTAGATGCGTGCTGCAGTTGGAAACGTAATTTGGCCCCCTTCCTAAAATATATCCTCAATGCCTAATGGCTAATGACAGAGCCTGGTTGCTCCTGTGTGGGGGCTTCTGACCACTGACAGACACTCAGTGCTGAGCCGCTGACCACCCGTCTCCTCCCCCCTCCGTACGCACGCCAATGACTCACCCTACCAATAAATATTGTACTTATTGTCGGACACAGTTCACGTACAAGTGCAGTAAAGGTTAGCAAAACAACCTCCCTTTTCTTTCCTTCTAACTAACGGGACACCGTCCAAAACCTCTCAGGCAAATATTAAATCAACCTTTAAAGGGCTGAGAGATCATAACTTGGGAACGGTGCAGCTAGAGCTGAATAACTTTTCAATGCGTTTCCATGGTACCGGACCCGAGCCCCCGTAGGGAAATGGCTAAAGACCAGGTCCTGGCTGGGAACAATGGAGAATGGATGTTGCGACCCATTCAAACTTTTGTGTTCGCTCGCAACAATGTCAATTTTTAAAACAATAGTAACGTGAAAATAAAACTCCTACCACCCCTGTTTTTCAAATAAGCAGACTCTGATGTTTTGCTGAATAAACACTCTTGCAGGTGAGAGAGTACCAGTACTTACTGTAGCTCTTTTCATTGAGTACTTGGTTTTTGTGGCTCAGTTCATTCTTTGCGTATCACATTCTGCTTTTTAAATTAAGCATGGCACAGTGTGTGCACACCACAGAGATAATGCACTTTGTTTTACATCCTATCAAACCTTTTATTACTGAACTATTGTCACACTTTATCATACACTGTGAAGGAAAGAGTCTGCATGGTTTGACATTAGGTATGTGTTAACAGGCCTGTGGATGTGGTCAGTGTATTTGTAGTGTTGTCATCTCGCTATGCTGTTCTACAGATGTCGGATCTTAATTTGATCACCCTGTTGCGAACTTTCCTGCAATGCAGGACATTTAAACTTGTAGTGTATTTGAGGTTTAAAAAGGCTTCTGAAGTTTGTAATTTCTACTTTGAAATTTCAGACTTGATTTTCCCATACAAAAAATGGATTTGTTTCCAATAATTATAATCCACGTAATAATTTACATTTCCTGTTCCTGCAGGATTATTTTCCTGCTGTAGCAAACTGGCTCAAATTAAGATCCTACATCTGTATGGGTTAGCCTTCCTTTTGGTCTTGCCAGCCCTTATTATAGAGTTGGTGTTGGTGGACAGAACATCCTTGTTATAGTGAGAGGGACTTACAAGGATCTTCACAGATTATCCTCTATATGTTCCTCATAGATGGACACTTTGTTTCCCTGTCCCCTCTTGTCTCTCTTTCCCTGTGTAGTGACACATCTCAGCAGCAGGTGTCTAACCTGGTAAAATATGATGTTCATGGCGACTGTCACCACCTACAATGTATGTCATGTTCTCCTCCTTAGTAATGGACATAGCTTGGATCCTCAGAGAGCACCGTGAAGGTAGCTCAGTCTGCAGCACCATATTGAGAGGGAGGAGATCCCCCAAAATCACTAGTCAAGCCAGGTCTGTGTTGTTTCATTCCCTTAATTGGTAAAGCTAGGACAATTTAGGAGGGTCATCTGATCCTAAACCTGTGGTTTTAAGGGGGAAACATCCACCTTGAGTGTGGCAGTAGTACGTTTAGGGAACTAGACTCCTGACTCCTCGCTAGACCTGTAGTGATTTAACAGTGCCTACCTGAAAACACTCACCCTGCTCACACTCCACATTCATTTGGAGTCCAGCAACAGCACTGCAGGTCTGCGGTTCTCTCTGGTTCCTTGGCCCAGGCTGCAGGGCAATAAATCTGGCCCAGAGCAGGCTTTATGTAGCATGGCTGGCTAGCACCCTGACGCAGTAAGTAAAAATGCTGTATACACTCCCCTCTGAATTTATTTGGACAGTGAAGGTAAATATTTTAATTTGGCTCTATACTCCAGAATTTTGGATATGTGATGTTTCGTATGAATCGAAAAGTACAGAATGTCACCCTTTTTTTATTTTGAGTTTTTTTTCATACATACCCGTTTTACCGTTTAGAGATAAAAGCATGTTATGTATCTAGTCCCCGCATTTGAAGGTGTCAAGTATTTGGACAAATTCACTTGTGTATTAAAGTAGTCAACAGTTTAGTATTTGGTCCCATATTCCTAGTGCGCAATGACTACATCAAGCTTGTGACTCTACAGACATGATGGATGCATTTGCTGTTTGTTTTGGTTGTTTCAGATCATGCTGCACCCAATATAAATTCATGGTAAATAATGTATTGTCATTTTGGAGTCACTTTAATCGTAAATAAGAATAGAATATGATTTTAAACACAATGTGGATGCTACCATAATTACGGATAATCATGAATGAATCGTGAATAATAATGAGTGAGAAATTTACAGAGGCATAAAGAGCATACCACCATTACCAATAACAGGAGAGGTTAGCATTTTTGTGGAGGTATGATATTTATGCCTCTAACTTTTGAACTTTGGGATTTTATATGATAACGCATGGCCTGCACATTTCTCTTCCTCCACTCTCTTTCTCTCCCTTTTACTCCCCATTGATTGGATGTGAGCTGTCGAGCGTGTTTCACAATACCATTCTCTTTTACAGCCTTGCCCCTGCCAGATGGGGAAGAGGCATTGCCGTTTATGATGTGTAACCGGGCCTTGCAAGTGACACGTGACTCCGCATGGCTGCCGCTCCGCCGCCCGCACAGAGCCTTTACAAGGTTTGACAAAAATGCAATTAGCTGAAAAGAGATTGCGGCGTGGAGGGACGAAGCGGTTTCCTCCGGGGACGGCGACGTGAGGGGAGCATGTCTCCTATCTGACTAGAGGACAGGTGGACGAAGGAGAGGGGAGCAGGGGAGAATCTGAATTGCATTTCCCTGATTACTCACGTCCTCTCTTCTCGCCTACAAAACCCATTGGATGAGAAGGTTAGAGATCCCTCCCCTCTGACCTTCTCATCCAATGGGTTTGGAGGACGAGGCGAGAGGACGTGAGGAATCAAGGAAATGCAATTTGACATTTTCCCAAGGATGCATTGTATCCTTCATAGGATGTCCTTCACGAGGGAAATCTTGTGATGTGCATTCACTGCATGTCCCAGTTGACCATACATCATTCACTGCATGTCCCAGGTGACCATACATCATTCACTGCATGTCCCAGGTGACCATACATCATTCACTGCATGTCCCAGGTGACCATACATCATTCACTGCATGTCCCAGGTGACCATACATCATTCACTGCATGTCCCAGGTGACCATACATCATTCACTGCATGTCCCAGGTGACCATACATCATTCACTGCATGCCCCAGGTGACCATACATCAATGTACATAAGTGCAATGTATTTCTTCCTAATTGCAACCGCTGCGTGTCTTCTGAGCACCTCATCGTGAATGTTGAAATTAGGTTCGATTTATTTCAAATGTATTTGAATGGGGTTGAAGGCTTTCTGTGGTCAACCATGGATGACGTTGGTAGTTTTCATAACACACAGACCCAGATAAGGAAGCTCTGTGTGCTATTTGTTTGCCATGGACCATGACCTTTACATTGAGCACGTGTTAGTAGAAGCTTTATTTCGTTCACACTATCCATTATGCCTCCCCTCCCTCCCTCACTGTGGTGATGACAATAGATACTGTAACTTCCATATCCACCTTTCACTTCACTATACAAAGCTCCTCCCTTTTCCTCTTTTATAAAGAAATGCATTGTAATTAAGGCACTGATAGCCAGTTAAATTCTAGCACATCAGACAATAATCCTGAGGGTCCATTGTAATTAAGGCACTGATAGCCAGTTAAATTCTAGCACATCAGACAATAACCCTGAGGGTCCATTGTAATTGACTGGTGGCATGAATCCTTCTTAAAGTAGGGGGGTATAGACCATAAACAGTCCCAATTGTGATGTAAAGACCTCCGTAAGGCATACCTGAGGGGCATTTTTAAAAGAAATTGTTTGTTTGACCTTTTGCTACTGTACTATATGTGGTGTGCATTCAGCCAATGAGTATCCACTATCTTTACATTTAGGAAAATAGAACAGAAAGCAGCGTTATAGTAAATGCATCTCTACAGCTTTGGGCCTGTTGCCCCAGAGACACTGGTTGGATGAGACCCTGCTCCTGCTGAGAGCTCTGCCCACCTGTTGCTGGCACCAGGACCTCTGTTAGGAGTGAAGGGGCTGTAGCTCTGCCAGGTGTCCATGTCATATCTGTATCTCAGAGGGCTACGTATGAGCCTCCAGAGTTCTCCTGTCAACATGTGTCTCAGTTGTGTGTGTGCAAGCCCACTCCTACATCAAAGACCAGGGTGGCCACTGGCGCACACACACACACGCAGCAGCAAGGCATCCACACTGACTGCACCACAACCACGCTGGAAAATGTGAACCTTCTCATCTGCACCCACACACACACACACGTCTGCGGGCGCATGCACATATACACATCCTTGTTCGTTCTTTTTTTTTTCATCACACATACACACATCCACACACACGGAAGACCTTCATAGAGATCTCTGGCTGCTACACATCCAGGTGATCATATAGAAAAGCCGCCTGCTCATCTGGATTCTTTTGGTGATGAACCGTATGCTCTGAATGTGTTTTATAGGAGCTGTAAAGCATTTGTTGAAAGCTGCCAGGGTTGGAGGGAGCCACTCTCTCAGGCCTGCCACGGCAGCTGGCCAGGTCTCTGCAGAGAGGGCGCTGAGGGAATGTATAATGTATGAACAAACAGAGAGCAGGCACCCCCACCCCAGAGGCCTCCGTGGTGACGTGTGTGTGCAAGCGTGTGTGTTGTAGTGCTGTCTTGTGGTGAATGAAGGGGGTTGGAGAGTCCCTCCCTTCTGCTTGGAGGACCAAAGAGGCCCCAGCCTTTTGCAGATTTATCTGTCTTCTTGTTGTGCAGAATGAATATTGAGTGTCCTAGTAAGTAAAGCAATAGACATCGAAACGAATGGTTCCTAGTGTTTTGATTACTTTAACTAATAGATCTTTACAGAATGTAATGCACTGTATATTTACAGGCCTGAACACACGGTATTTGACGCATACCTGTTCCATATTTGTTCATACCAAAATGTGTTCCTACCACCACCTGTTGGACATCTGTGATAGAATTGGTGCGCTGGACCCCCAGATGATCGTCACATTGGACGGCATCTCTCACATCCACCCAACAAAACACTGGAGTCCACACCACTGAAGAAAACAGGATGAGTGAGCCTTCATCAGGACAGACTTAGTAGAAAAACGTAAAGGAGATGTTATGGAGCAGCCTGCACGTGGCTGGAGGACTGTCTGAGGATTCCATGAACAACCCATTGGAACAAGCAGCGTTGTTCAGGATCATTTTGAGCCTAAATTCTTTTCCCCCTCCTATCTACTAGGGCTGTATCTTAAACAGCTCCATGAGTGAGGTTTAGGTGGACCCTAATGCTGACCGCTCAGTAGAACAAGCCTTTCAAAAGGTTTGTCTCTATTCAGATCATTCAAGTATTTTCCATTACCGAATGTTACCTCAGGGTCTGACTGTAGTTAAGTAATGCGTTTGTGAATGGAGTACTAAATCCACAGTTGGTGTGGGACTTTACTCTGTTTCAAATTGTATATTTTGACTAGATTGGTTCCCACCCTGCCCGTGTCTGAAATGTTTAAACAGCATCTAACAATGGGCTTGCTCAATTTCCATGAGAAACAGAAAGCCTGTGTGTGTATGTGTGTGTGTGTGTGTGTATATATATATATATATATATATATATATATATATATATATATATATATATATATATATATATATATATATATATATGCATCAGATAGTGGTTTTGCATTATCCCTTTTATATATGTGTGTGCGGCTGGCCGGCCGGGTGTTTGTGCGATGCTGCATCAGATTGCCCGGCTGTACCAAGAGCCACATTTACATGGGTCTAATCTGGGCCAGATGTTCCTGGATGACACAGATAATGATAAAAGGCTCCATATCCTGGGAAAGTCATGTGACCTTGTGACTGGCACTGTCATATTCCCACATCGTCAGCCCGGTGTGGCGCTAATTAGATGAACATTTGCAAGTGTTCCGTGCGTTAGTGAAACTACAGCACTGGGACTACAGGGTGGATCATTTGTCATTCTGTTGATTTAATAGCTTTTGTCACTGGGATGTTAAGCGTACAGATGTGGTGCTTGTTATTTGTACTATGAATTATGTTAACATGACTTGTGCTCATGGACCTTTTGGGGTTTCGTAAGCCTCACTTGTTTAAAAAAAATATCTTTGGCCCTTCGGCCCGGTTTTTACTTGTTTGCACTTATAAAAATATATTTTCTACTGACCTGTTGTAAGTTGTCCGGATTCAGAAACGGTTGTCGCACAACCGGTCATACATAAACTTTAGTGAGACATCTTTCTACCCTCTTCTCCTGGAATCGCCTCAGTCATGTATTTTTTTTTTAGGACTGTCCAGAGACGACCATTGGGTTAGCTTACTTGCTGCTTTTTCTTAGGACCCACTGTTGGTCTCAATGAAAAGAAGATTTTCTTTCCAACGTGTCTAGTAGAAATATATGTATTAGAATCCACAGCATTGACCTTTGACCTGTATATGCTCTTTACTCTGGGGCCCTAAATAACTAAAGCACAGCCAAGCTAACGCTTCAGAGGCCAATAAACAACAGATGTTCCAGACAAAACAGCATTTAAAAAAATTATTATCCAAACCCTTCTAAATAAACTAAGGAGAGAACCTCTTTCTCCCTCCACTCAGTCTGCAATAATGGATGTTCGTTTAGTTGCAGTGGTCTGATAGGCGTGGTCTGATAGGCGGTAGCTATCTTGCCTCAGTAGACTGAATGCTTGCTCAATGATCATACTCTGAGCACGTCATATGACATGCTTTTATATGGGTCGTTACAATATAATTCATATCATAACTGGAGCCTAACATGCAGAGTTTTTTTTTCTTCTTTCAAGATTGCATTAATGTCGCTGCTGTAAACCTGCTTGGATCAAATCCTTTAAGAAAATGTAATCTATGTCATCTGAAGGGCTCTCCACTCCAGTGATTTCACAGTCTACACAATCGGACTACGTCTACGCAATCGGACTACGTAGAACTATGTGGAGAGCCATACAAACGAACCTCTGTCGGATCCGTTGCGTGGACTACTGTGTTGAGTCATTAATGTCCCATAGTTGAGGGCTCAGTGGGGATGAATGAGTGAAGCCTGATACTGGTAAATGTTAGTTTGACTGGTACCTAGACTTTGGTACACAGTTCCATCACCTCAGTGGTATCCATTGTAAGTGTAGGTTGTGGGTGTCCAGGTTAGGCTACCTGATGTTGGCATGTTAACAGACGTATAGACGCTGACATCGTCCCTCTGTTTCCCTATGCTGCAGTGCTAGAGAAGAGTCAGCGGCAGCAGCTTGAGGCGGTGAGCTATTCGTCGCGCTATGCGCTGGGCCTCTTCTACAAAGCCCAGGCTCACATCGACGTCCCCTGGGCCGCCAAGTACATCTCCAATAATCCCTGCATTCGCTTCATCGCCATTGATGATAAAAAGCGCAATTTAGGTCAGTGCTACCATTTTATTTATCTCGGTCTGCCTGTCTCTCTGTCTCTCTGTCTCTGTCTCTCTGTGTGTGTCTCTGATTCCCTTTCTTTTTATTTACGCTCTCTTTTTCTGTCTGCCTCTTAATCTCTCTCTCCTCCTCTGCCACCTCCTCTCCCCCTTCCCCGCTATGCATTAATCTTCATTTTCATTTATATAAAAAAAAAAAAAAATCTTCATCGCCATTGGCGATAAAAAGCCAATTTAGGTCAGTGCTACCACTCTCTTTCTCTCTGTCTGTCTGACTGTGTCTCTGTCTCTCTGTGTCTGTCTGTCTGACTCCCACTCTCTTTCTCACCTGTCTGTCTGACTCACTCACTCACTTTTTCTCTCTGTCGGTCGGTCTGACTCGCCCTCTCTTTTTCTGTTTGCTTTTCTGCTTCTCTCTCGCTCTCTCTCCCTCTCTGGAAGGCATGCGTCAGAATTGCTCTCTAATTGAGTACCACTGTTCAGCAGGCATGTAACTTTCCATGCCAGCTTATGCCTCCAGTCCACCGGATTCTTCCTTGACTTTATGAAGCTGCGTTTTGTGTGCATTCAAAATCCCAATATACAAGTTGACGTTTTCATTCAAACTCAACCTTTTTTGATGGTGCTGGGGAGACGCTCCATAGTCCTAAGTATTTGATTGGCTCCCTGAGTGCTGGGCTTGCCCAGTCAGTCCATTGGTAGTTAGGCTTCATTACTGATTGAACACAGGAGGGAGAAGCATTAGACACTGAGCTGGGGAGCACAGCACAGCAACCTGAGGTCAGGCTTCTGCGCACATGCACCAGCCTTCATTAACAGCTCTGATCTCTGCTACAAAACCACTGCCTCTCGGCTGCTATAAGAAGGAACAACATCCTCTTATATCAGACCTAGAGGGGTTGTGTGTGTGTGTGTGTGTGTGTGTGTGTGTGTGTGTGTGTGTGTGTGTTTCAGAGAGAGAAATATATGTATGTGTGTGTGGACATGGACTTGAAGTCCTCACAAGAATAGTAGACGACGCTAGCATCCCACCGATCCCTAACAAGATAAGGTCCCACAGTTGACAATCCATGTCAGAGCAAACACCAAGCCATGAGGTCGAAGGATTTGTCCTTAGAGCTCCAAGAGAGGATTGTGTCGAGGCACAGATCTGTGGAAGGGTACCAAAACATTTCTGCAGCATTGAAGGTCCCCAAGGCCTCCATCATTCTTAAATGGAAGTTTGGAACCACCAAGACTCTTCCTAGAGCTTGCTGCCCGGCTAAACTGAGCAATCGGGGAAGAAGGGCCTTGGTCAGGGGGGTGACCAAGAACCCGATTGTTGCTCTGGCAGAGCTCCAGAGTTCCTCTGTGGAAATGGGAGAACCTTCCACAAGGACAACCGTCTCTGCAGCCCTCCACCAATCAGGCTTTTATGGTACTGTAGCATGGCCAGACGGAAGCCACTCCTCAGTAAAAGGCACATGACAGCCCACTTGGAGTTTGCCAAAAGTCACCTAAAGGACTGACCATGAGAAACAAGATTCTCTGGTCTGATGAAACCAAGATTGAATGCTAAGTGTCACGTTTGGAGGAAACCTGGCACCATCCCTACCATGAAGCATGGTGGTGGTGGAGGCAGCATCATGCTGTGGGGATGTCTTTCAGCAGCAAGGACTGGGAGACTAGTCAGGATCAAGGAAAAGATGAACGGAGCAAAGAACAGAAAGATCCTTGATGATAACCTGCTCCAGAGCGCTCAGGACATCAGACTGGGGCGAAGGTTCACCTTCCATCAGGACAACAACTCTAAGCACACAGCCAAGACAACACAGGAGTGGCTTCGGGACAATAATCTGAATGTCCTTGAGTGGCCCAGCCAGAGCACAGACTTGAACCCAATGGAACATCTCTGGAGAGACCAGAAAATAGCTGTGCAGCGACATTCCCCAACCAACCTGACAGAGCTTGAGAGGATCTGCAGAGAAGAATGGGACAAACTCCCCAAATACAGGTGTGCCAAGCTTGTAGCATCATACCCAAGAAGACTCGAGGCTGTAATCACTGCCAAAGGTGCTTCAACAAAGTACTGAGTAAAGGGTCTGAAGACTTATGTAAATGTGATTTTTCTGTATTTATTTTTTATAAATTAGCAAAGATTTCATAAATACTATTTTTGCTTTGTTATTATGGGGTATTGTGTGTAGATTGATCAGGGGAAAAAACAGTTGAATCAATTTTAGAATAAGGCTGTAACGTAACAAAATTTGGAAAAAGTCATGGTCTGAATACTTTCCGAACTCACTGTATCCAGGTTATTGGAGAGTTTTGGGGGGCTGCCACACTGGGTGCCTGGGGAGCTTGCTCAAGGTCACAACTGCAGGCAATGGATTTGTTACCATCAATCCGCCAGTTCTCAGCTCACTTCCCGCCTGATTTAGTAGTGTGCAAGCAAACTTCTCACCGATTATTTCTGAATGGCCCTTTGAAAGCTTGTGAATGCAGAGAGCAGGAGAGGCGCTGTAAGAATAGCTGTGGAGCGTCTCTCCAACTCTCTGCAGTGGTCTAAAACGGGGCGCTTGCTGTGACCAGGGGAACAGGTGTCAGGTCACAGGACAGGACAATGGGCCCTCTGTGTCATATAAAAGTAAGTTAACAACCAATGCAAATTGCACACTGCATAACTTGGTTGCCAACTTGCTCTGAGTGGAGCCTGTCTTGTTTTTCTACCTGGTGAACGCTGTAGTTTCTTGCTTCTCCCTCGGAAGCAGAGTTGGTAACAGCCTCTACCTACTTAAGTATAAAACAACCAATAACTGATTCTGTGAGCTCTAAATACCAGCTACTCAAACACTTTTTAGTGGTGCCATATACCATAAAATCGAATATATTTTATAACATGGCCTTGCACAGTCAGAGCTGTGAATTTCAAAAGAGCGCTCTGTCCATCTCCTCTGTCATATCCTACATATCATAACAGGGCTCACCTAACACGGTTCCTACAGAGATGCCGTCCTGTAGGTTCCTACAGAGATGCCGTCCTGTAGGACGGAGCTGATCGTGGACTTGAGGAGACCGTAAGAGGGAGCACGCCCCCATCCACATCGACGTGGCCACAGTGGAGAAGGTAAAAGCTTCAAGTTCCTCTGCATACACATCACTGACAATCTGAAACGGTCCACCCACACAGACAGTGTGGTGAAGAAGGCGCAACAGCCTCCAACCTCAGGAGGCTGAAGAAATTCGGCTTGGCCCCTAAGACCCTCACAAACGTCTACAGATGCACCATTGAGAGCATCTTGTCGGGCTGTACTAACGCCTGGTACGGAAACTGCAACGTCCACAACTGTAGGGCTCTCTAGAGGGTGGTGCAGTCTGCCAAACGCATCACCGGGGGCACACTGCCTGCCGGTGTCACAGGAAGGCCAAGAAGATCAAGGATCTTAGCCACCCAAGTCACAGCCTGTTAACCCCTCTACCATCTAGAAGCCAAGGTCAGTACAGGTGCATAAAAGCTGGGACCTAGAGACTGAAAAACAGCTTCTATCTCCAGGAGATCCGACTGTTAAATAGTCACCACTAGCTGTCCTTCGCCCAGTAAATACCCTGCCCTGAACTCAGTCACTGTTACTAGCCGGCTACCACCCGGTTATTCAACCCTGCACCTTAGAGACTGCTGCCCTATGTACATAGTCATGGAACACTGGTCACTTTAATTATGTTTACCAGCAGTACTGTTTCACCCACATCATACTTCTATACTGTATTCTAGTCGAGGCCTATCCTATTTAACAATCGCTGTACATATACTATTCGTCAGATATACTACATATTTTCCTTTTATATACTGTCCATATTGTCTCTACATCCCATCGATTACATTCCGAACTCCGACATTGCTCGTCCTAATATTTCGATATTTCTTCATTTCACTTTTTAGATGTGTATTGTTAGATATTACTGTACTGTTGGAGCTAAGAACACAAGAATTTCGCTACACCCGCAATAACATCTGCTAAATATGTTTGTGACCATAAAAATGTATTTGATAGTTACAACTGGGGTTGGATTGAAAATCTGCAGAAGGGTAGCTTTCCAGGAACAGGGTTGGAGAGCCCTGTCATATTAACATGGTATCCGTCTCCATTTCTGCCCTCTCCATCTGAACTGAATTTTTTGTTGGAGGAGAACAGTAGATGCAAAAGCTCACTTCCAGGAATGACACATCTCAAGTGATCAGGGTGAAACAGTCATCTGTGGGTTCAGTCACCATGACAACAAATATCCTCCACACAGGATACGCTGTTTGGGTTTCGCACCTCTTTCTGTCTTTCTCTTTGTTTGTCTTTCTCATTTTCTCTCTCTAGCTGGCCCTTTGCCTAGGCACAGTGATGTCAAACACTGGTTAGTGTCGCTCTTACCCATGAGCCAACCCAGAATGGCCCACTGGACAAAAGTTAGATCCCTGTAGAGTCTCTGTGACCCCACTGTGGGCCCACAGTGAGCATCCCCAGCTCCCTAGTTTCCCACAAGGGAGTTTTAGCATCTCCAGTTTGGCTCCAAACAAAACAGCTGGCTGTGTTTGATGTGTGTGCGCTCAGTCACGCGACATGGTCTCGTCTGCCGCTTATAAAAAACGAACCGAGCAGGAGGAAATTATTGACCTTCTAGTAACTCTGTGTCCTGCTCCGGCAGGTCAATCGCGGGACGTGTATATTTGCTGTGGTAAACTATTATTCCCCGCAATCAGTTTAAATATGGTTTTAAGACAATTTCATCAGAGAGATGATGTCACGACGTACAGCTGCGATAAATCAACCCAAAGCATCCTTTATGGGTCAGAGCCCTGTCTGTGCCTGTTGTCTGTCAGTCATTAGAAACAGGACCTTACTGTGTCCATTCCCTGCATGATGTCACCACCACACAGCCGGATCCACAGCAGACAACAAGCCTTTCTGTTGTGTGTGTGTACAGTTTCCAAAAACACAACATGCAGGTAACTGCCAAAATAAAGGAAACACTTGAGGGAATGAGGGTTACAAAGTCTATTGAACCAGGTGCTTCCACAAAGGTGTGGTTCCTGAGTTAATTAAGAAATTAACATCCCATGATTCTTAGGGTCACTGAACGGTTGATGAGCATGAAACGATGTAAACCATATGCCATGGCCGTCTGTCACCAGATCTCAACTCAATTGAACACTTATGGGAGATTCTGGAGCGGTTTTCCACCACCATCAACCAAACACCAAATTATGGCGTTGCATCCCTCCAATTGAGTTCGACACTTGTAGAATATATGCAAAGACGCATTGAAGCTATTCTGGCTCATGGTGGCCAGAACCGCTTCAAGACACTTTACATTGGCGTTACCTTTTTCGCAGTACCTGTACATACAACAACCTCTGACTGAATGAGACATTTGCATTCCAAATCAAGCTGGTCATGTTACATTTATGCAGAAACGGGCTTCTGGCTACAGGAGTCTGTTTCATTAAAAAGCCATGACTTATGTTGTCGGCGGCGTGCACAGTTTTGACCCCCGTTTGGTATTGGCATACAACTCTTAATTAAACATCAGGACAGAGATAAGGAATTGCTTTTTTTCTTCCTGGAGTCAGAATCCTGTCAAAGAATTCAGCTGTCAGATTAGGGGAACGATCTTTGATGCCAAGGATGATTTTCGGTTTTATTCAACATCTTAGCTATTTCCATCTCAGCTGTTTAAATCTGAGGTCTTTTTATCTTAGTTCTTTCTGAAAATGAATCTTCTCAATACGTTCTGATGACCCGCTATCGAGCACATGCTCAGTAGGGGTTTGGGATTTATATTTAATATTTTTTTTTACTGTGAGATTTAAGAGTTCACTGCCTTAGAAGTCATTTCTGATGATCAGTATGGCCAAAACATAAATGTCTTTAAAAAAATATTTATTTGTGTGTTTTTTTTGTATTGATACTTCTACTGTCCTGCATTGTAAACTTAACTGCACTGTGTTCTTAACTATGCCGTATCCCTGTGTGGTTCTGTTCAAAGTCAGCAGTGTTAGTCCATCCATGGTGGTATGGTTTTGAACTAAGCTGTGTTTGTTTTCTGTACAGAATCCCCTGAGTGCGGTACCTCCATGGTGGTTCACACCAGTGTTCCCTTTGGTATTAAACACCTGGAGGAGGCAAAGGAGCAGGTGGAGCCTCTCATCCTGGAGGAGTTGAACAAGCTGCTGCCCGGCCTGCCACTGCCCGACAGCATCAAATGCCAGAAGTGGAGATACTCACAGGTGAGCGGGGTTACTCGGTCAGGAGTTTTACGGCATTCCTTCTTTGAGAGAAGAGAAAGTAGACTGTCAAGAGGTTTGTCTTCATTACTCCTTTGAAAGAAAATTACTTTCTACTTCACAGTCCTGTCAAGATGCATGGAAAGAAGGTCAACGTAGAGGATTGACATGCTGTATCTTTCATGATCAAACTTCAGTGTATTACATTTCTCTGCTTGTGTATAAACTACATGAGTATAGTTTATGGAGACTGGTTGGACATGGTGTTCCTTTTACAAGTAGCTCCAATGTCCTGTTTACTTACTGTGATGTTTCCCTACATTTCTGAGCTTCTTGGACCAGACACTATAGCTTTAATCACTGAAGTCGAACAAGAACATGTCTCTCGCTCTCGCTCTCTTTTTTTTAACCTTTATTTAACTAGGCAAGTCAGTTAAGAACAAATTCTTATGACGGCCTAGGAACAGTGGGTTAACTGCCTTGTTCAGGGGCAGAAGGACAGATTTTTCAGCTCAGGGATTCGATCTCGCAACCTTCCGGTTACAAGTCCAACGCTCTAACCATTAGGCTACCTGCCGTCCCACAATTCTCTCTCTCGGTTTCATTCTCTCTCTGTTTCTCTCTCTCTCTCTATTTCTCTCTGGCTCGCTTTCTCTCGAGAGATTTGTACTGTAATATACACACACTCATACCTTTTCAGCTCCCTGTACGATAGACCAGCAGACATTCTAGCAAAGACCATTGTGACAGTGAGGAACATGTGTGGCTCAGTTGGTAGAGCATGGCACTTGCAACACCAGGGTTGTCGATTCCCACAGGGGACCAGTACGAAAATGGATAAGAGTGACTGCTAAATGACAAGTGTAAAATAAAACAAAAAATAAACTTGAGGAAATTATTTATCCTAACAGTTATAGTAGTCTTAGGGAGAAACGGCGCGCTAGCGGGCCGCTCCCGACACTACCCGGTGAAATGTAAGGCGCCAAATTCAAAATCCAAAAGTTGAATTATTAAACATTCATCAATATACAAGTGTTGCATAGTCATCAAAAGCTCTGATTCTTGGCAATATCACAGCGTTGTCATAATTCATAAAAGCTTTACGGCGAAAGCACAACATTTGATTGTTTGAGGATCGCACCTCCAATATTTATGCATTATAATAAATTCATATCCAGCGCAGGTCACACAAAACTCATATAAGAGCTAAAAAATATCACTTACCTTTCGAAGAACTTCTGCTGAGGGCTTCCCAAATGTCCAACGAAGACATCCAATGGTTCTTTTGTTAGAAAAAGTCCATAAATCCATAAATCTCTGTTTGGTTGGCGCGTTATGTTCATAAAATCCACCATTGAGTCACCCGTTGTACAGTGAAGAGAATGCGTTCAAATATACCTATCAACTTTTCCTAAACAAATCAAAGATCATTTATAATGCATCCTTAGCCATCCTTTTATGAATATTAGTGATAATATTTCACTCGGATGATACCATAAACGATATAAAAGGAAAATAAAGTGGGGGCGCGCTCACGGTCTCGCGCCCGGGAAACGTTGTTGACATCTGAGGTCCTTTGACTATTTCCTCTTCCTATCTGTTCTGCTTAGTGCTAAAGCCTCCAAAAACTGTCCAGAAACTGTTGACATCTAGTGGAAGCCATAGGTACTGCAATCTAGGAGCTGGATCCCATGTAATTCAATAGGAAGACTATCAAACAGAGGAAAAGTCACACAAAAAAAAATCTCTGGACAGAAATTCCTCGAGTTTTCGCCTGTTATATCAGTTCTGTTATACTCAGACATTGTTTTAACACTTTTAGAATCTTCAGAGTGTTTCCTATCCAATAGTACTAATTATGTGCATATCCTATTTTCTGGGCCTGAGTGGCAGGCATTTTACTTTGAGCACGCCAGACTCTCCAAAACGTCACCTCTGCTGCCGCACCCTAAGAAGTTAACTGTTGCTTAGATGTAGGTTATAGGTTGCTTTCTCTTTTAGAAACTTCTGTTATGAAACAGCCATATTCTCGGCTGCTAGAATCTGATGCTTTCCTTGCTATAAAACGTGTTTATATTGGGGCATTTTATCTTAATGTCCAAAACCTCCACTCTCCGTGCTCTTTGCCCTGGAAAATCAGCCTCACTCTGTATATGGAGACAGCAGGGCTCAGGCCCACTGTATCACCTTACCACTAGAGTAAACCAAACAATTTGTCCATGGGTAGATTTCAACAAGAATGCTTATCAATTGATTTACATGGTGATTACCATTCAGAAAATGCATGGGCAAACACATTATTTAGTTTTTGGGTAGGAGTGGGGATGGATGGAGGGAGGTGGAGAGTGGGTGTTGATATCAGCACACAGTAGTAGGCTATTAAAAGCCCCAGCAGGAAATGGATACTATTTCCTTACCCTTAGTGGTGAGGGGCAGTGTACCTCCGTGCAGGCCAGCAGAAGCCTCTAAAAATGGCCCTTGCTATGACACATACACAGACTTGTGTGTTTACACTCCCAAATCATTAACACACTGAACTCTCGGCGTTCAGAGTTGAAACATGAGGAAGACAGTTGGCTGCGAGGCTGATTTTGATATCTGCCCGTCTAGCCAAAGACGGTGCGTTTTTCTGGCTTGATCTGTACTATCCTACCAAAGGTGGTTGGTGGTACCTTAATTGGGGAGGACGGGCTCGTGGTAATGGCTGGAGCGGAATTAGTGGAATGGTATTAAACATATGGTTTCCATGTATTTGGTGCCATTCCATTTGCTCTGTTTCAGACATTATTATGAATTGTCCTCCCCTCCAGCAGCCTCCATTGTATCCCACCATGTATAGACCTACCCTGAGCACAGACTGTTAGAAAATACTTTGGGGATTTCAGGATAATGGTAGTACAAACAAATAAATAATTCTCTCAATTCTCATTCTACTATATCTGTGTGAATAGATATGTGGCAATGACAAGCATTGTACTTTAGTAGAGTAGTGTAGAGACTCATATTTTCCTGAAAATTTCAATGTCTGTAATAATTCAAATTTATCCCAAGAGTCTTGTGAAATACCCCAAAAATCTGAAGGCCCCCTCTCACTCTCTACCCCCTCTTTCTCTACTAATTAGGTGAGGAGCTCGGTGGCCGACTGCCCGGGGCAGATGACGCTGCTGTCCCAGCCTCTGTTGGTGTGTGGGGGCGACGGCTTCACGCATTCCAATTTCGACGGCTGTATCGAGTCTGCCCTGAAGGTGTTTGACGTTCTGAAGCACTCTCTCTGATGCAGCCTTCTGGGGTTGGGAGTATAGTGTGGGGGGGGGTTCTATGTGTACAGCATGTTAGCCTAGAGAGGGGGGCACCACCACTGATCCATTACCCCCTCCCATCTCTGTGAATGGATGGAATTTCATCCACTGAGGTACTTGATATGTTGTGTGATACTACAGTCAACACCATATGTATTTGGACAGTGAAGCTACGATTTAAAATGTCTCTTTACTCCAGCATTTTTGGATTTGACCGACAGGACAAAATGTCACCTTTTTTGGGGGGGAAATGTTCATATATATCTGTTTTTACAGTTTAGAAATGAAAGCACTTTATGTATCTAGTACCCCTATTTGAAGAAGTCATAAGTATTTGGACAAATTCACTAACAGTGTATTAAAGTAGTCAAAAGTTTAGTATTTGGTCCCATATTCCTAGCACACAGTGACTACATCAAGCTTGTGACTACAAACTTGTTGGATGCATTTGCAGTTTGTTTTGGTTGTTTCAGAAATGTTTTTCCCAATAGGAACTGAATGGTGAATAATGTATTGTCACTTTTATTATAAATGTGGATGAATGCCACCATGATTATGGATAATCGTGAATGAATTGTGAATAATGATGAGAGAAAGTTAGAGGCACAAAGGTCCCCCAAAAAAAAGAACATCCTGTTATTGGTAATGGTGAGATGTTAGCATGTTTTGTTTGTCTTTGTAACTTTCTCACTTATCATTAATAAAAATCCTGAATTAATTATGAATAATCATGGCATTATCAGGATTAATTTAGAAGTGTTCAGAAACATCTTATCTACTCACACAATTACTCCAGTCATCATTCACCATTCAGTTACTATTGGGTAAAACATAAACCAAAACAAACTGCAAATGCATCCAAGGAGTTTGTAGTCACAAGCTTGAGGGGTGCAAGGAATATGGGACCAAATACTAAACTTGTGACTACTTTAATACACTAAGTGAATTAAAGGGGCGGCAGGTATCTTAGTGGTTAGAGCGTTGGGCCAGTAACCGAAAGGTTGCTGGATCGAATCCCCGAGATGACAAGGTAAAAATCTGTAATTCTGCCCCTGAGCAAGGCAGTTAACCCACTGTTCCCCCAGTGCGAAGACGTGGATGTCGATTATGGCAGCCCCCTGCACCTCTCTGATTCAGAGGGGTTGGGTTAAATGCGGAAGACACATTTCAGTTGAATGCATTAAGTTGAACAACTGACTAGGTACCCACCCCCTTTCACTTATGCCTTCTTCATATGGGGGGACTTGATACATAAAGTGCTTTCATTTCTAAATGGTTAAACGGATATGTATGAAAATACCTTTTGTACTGTCACCTCATATGAAACATTCAATCTCAAATACAAAATGAGTATAGAGACAAATGTAAAAAAAAAAAAAACACTGTCCAAATACATTTGGTGTTTTATATGCTGGAGGAGGAACAGGAGGCTATGCTGTGTTCATGTGTAGTTAGATGCAAAACAGGTGTGTTTAACACACCCCTTGACCTGCTAATTTAAAAAGGTGTACAGTGATTCTGTTCTATTGCCTTGTTCAGGCAAAATTAAAAACTGTACTTGTAAGTATTTGTGTTGTTACTCAGGATTTCTCTCTAAACACCTTAGTTTGAAAACATTTTTATTCAAGCTGAACCAAAATATCTCCCACTTTGTGTCTTTAACTCCACGTGCGTTTCGCACTGATAAACAGGAAGATGGCAGGTGGTATGGAAACCAATCTGCACAGAGAAAAGTCGTACAAAATGGATGTGGTAGTCAAAAAGCAATTAGAAAGCAATCAAGATCCCTTAATGACTTCTAAATGCATTAGGGAAAGTAGGCACACTATGTAGTGTTTGACTAATACCATATCTCACCCACCATTTGTGTGACCCCTGGCATTAGCACAGCCGGAGGACTCTGGGTATGACTTACCCCAGATCTGCCCTGTGCCCATGGAGGCTAAGGGCCCTGTGACCCTGCCACCCCCCGTCCGTGGCAGTGTAATTCCACCCGGGGCAGCCGCCCGCCACTGGCCGAGTTCAGCTGCTTAGTGGCATGGCAGTAATCTGGGACAAAATGTTTGGCAGCCAGTCTGGAGAGGGAGAGCCTCCCTACACTAATCCAACATAATTACAGCGTTTTGGGCCGGGGCCCCGGGCTGCTGCAGCTGGGGTAGTAGTAGGCCCTCGCCACTTTCCTCTCCACTCTACTTAGTCTGCAGCACCCAGATCAGGGTTAACACACACACATACATATATACACACACACGTGCCTACACATGCACATACGTGTATATGTTTTTAGTGTGTGTACACACCCAGCGCATGGCCGCAGGAAGATAGTTGGGGTAGGGTGCTGATCATTATGTTTCTCCCCTCGTACAGGAGTAATAAAGGCCTAGTTCACTGATTTTGTGGTATTCTTTTTTTATTATTATAATATACTTCCCACGACTATGGGCAAGCGTGTAGCGGCGGGGCCCTCATCGCTCTCCGGCCCCATGCTGTAACACCTGCTATGGCACCAGGGTCTACCTCCACACTGTTCTGTGTGTGATTAGGCTATGCCATCTCGCATGCTACCACTATCAACACAGTGTGCCACAGAAACCCCAGAATGACGAATTATGAACAGCCCACTGAACAGATTTCACACACTGGCTTGAAGAGGGCAAAACCACTCACTGGCTTGAAGAGGGCAAAACCACTCACTGGCTTGAAGAGGGCAAAACCATCCAAAGAAAGGGGGTTGAGAGAGAGAGAGTTCGGATATTTACTTGTTAGAGCCCTGAGTGCTGATTGGCAGACAGACGTATACTACGGGTATGACACATGTATTTTTACTGCTCTAATTACATTGGTAACCAGTTTATAATAGCAGTAAGGCTCCTCGGGGCTAAGGGCTGTATCCAGGCGCTGCGTTGCATCGTGCATAAGAACAGCCCTTTACCGTGGTATATTGGCCATATAATAGCATTGTTGAATACTCGGTTCTGATTGGCTGGAAGGGCGTTCTAGAATGGACATTAAAACCAGATAACGGAATTCAGGGTCAGATACAAGCACATTTATCTCAGGGTTAACTGATATGTGACTATATAAAAACAGAGTGGTAGTATAAAAGTGAAGCGTTTCCTTTCCAGTAACTGCAGTTTTACTGCTGTGTGGACGGTCTGCTTTCTAATGGGAGTGTGATATGAAGCCAACCTACCACAACTGGCACCAGTGTGTAATTGTAAGGCCCTGAGGGGTGTGTGCATGCATGCTTGTGTGCAATGTGCATACAATACTATTTATGTGTGTGATCTCCTGTAACATATTCACTCAGCAGGTCGCACAACGCAAGACATTGACTAAGCACACAGAGTACATCAGTCACTGTACCCCTCGTGCCACACCAAGCTTCACGTGAGGGGCAGGAGGAGAGAGATGGAGGCTGCTCAGATGACATGTTAATGCTCATCCAGAGACTGGGTGGAACAGAGCAGAACTGCAGCAGGCGAGGGGGAAGCTTTTGCTCCAAGGGGATGCATAATTCATCAGAGTCATCCTGCAAGAAAAATAAGTCAGCTGCCTGGATTGCACTAGCCTTGCCACAACGTTGCATCAGCTGCCTGCCTCTCTGCCTGCCTCTGTTCTGCCTGCCTGCCTCTCTTCCTGCTTGCCTGTCTGACTCTCATTAACACACCCATCGCGAGCTGGGGGTATTTGATCTTTTTTTAGCATCCGATAAGAAACAATTGGTTATGGATGAAGAGTTAGGCGGCGGAGGGGAGAAGAATGATGGGGATTTGGGTTGTGGTGGATGCTGCCGTTAGAGTTAACCTGGGTCTGCCGGTGGGCTTGTGTGTGGCTGGTTGGATGGTTACTGCTGTGTGATTGTTCGGCGGGACGAGAGACAGAACAGAGCAGCATTGCGTTTGTAGCAGCAAGAAGAACTGCACGCACTGTGCCACTCTCACTGGCTGGCTGGCAGAGCGCTTGGTAAATGACAAAGTCAAGCGAATCCTTTGTTTCACTTCCAGCACTCATTTAAAATGTTCCCCCGACTCCTTTTCACTTTTATCCACCCCTTCTCTCTTTCTCTCTCTGTCTGTCTCTGTCTCTCTCTGTGAAGAGTTCCCCCACCCCGTTACAAAAAGCAGTAAAGCATGCTGCCCGAGACACTAGGCTCATGGTGCGTCTGACCTATTTTTGTAGGCTATTCCGATGGAGCGCGCTGCACGTCTGCTGTGCACTGTGAGTAGCCGATTTGCATTTTTGCAAAGTCACTGGCAGATGGCACCAGAGGTTGAGGAGGTAGTAGCTACCCCCCACCTAGACCCACCTCTACCTCTACCTCCACCCCCACCCCCCTCTACTTTCACTCCCGTGGAGGCTGCTGAGGGGAGGACGGCTCGTATAACGGCTGGAAAGGAGAGAATGGAATGGCATCAAACGCATGGAAACCATGTTTGATTTATTTGATACCATTCCGCTCCAGCCGTTACCACAAGCCCGTCCTCCCCAATTAAGGTGCCACCAACCTCCTGAGCTCCACCACCCTCTACCTCCACCCCCCCCCAGCCCTACCTCTGGGGCAACAAGGGCACGATTCAGGTCATGGCTTGTCTTGTGACTCCCCCGGATTGGGATGAAAAGTCTCAGAGCGATCACTCTACTCTGCTCCCACTGGGGATGGGGGCGGGGGGCGGGATATTTGTGTTCGGATTCAAGAGCATTTCTTAATAAGATTGCTCTCCTGGTGGAAGGCTATCTGCCCAGGGGGGAAATATGTCTTCAGGGAGGACATGAGGGGAAATGGGTTTGGGTTTTTAGGAAAAGTGAGTCCACTCTGTGGCCTCTTGTGTGAGTGCACATTCATACAAGTTTGTGTGTGCATACGTGCATGTGCACAGGCATACAACAATGTATGTGTGTGCATGCATGGAAATGTGTGCATGTGCACGCGTATACAATCCTATGTGTGTGTGTGTGTGCCAGACAGTAGATTAGGATGTTAAGACTCCTCCTCAACACCCCAGAGCGCCCAGGCTTGGATAAGGAGAGAGGCGGTGCGGTTCCCCGTGGGAGGTGACGTCACCATAGCAGCAGTCTCTCACACTCTCTCTCGCTCTCTCACTCTCTCACAGCCCTCTGAGCACAGTCAGTGGATCGCCTAAGAGCTCACTATTGATCCGGGAGGGACAGTCAGTCAGAAACATACAGACAGACTTGTTCTACTAAAGAGCTCCAACTCATTACCTCAGCACCCCCACTATACAGCCACATCAGTAGCATCACCTCTATTTGCTGCTGTTTCATGAGCACAAGGATTTTACGAATGGGGTTACTATCCCCATGCCCAACTATTCACCATTACTGCTTTCGGGGGGGTGCCGTTCAGGAATCAAACCCTGTGTCGCAAGAGTGAGCAGTGACTTACATCACTGCTATAATATAATGCGTCATGTCACTGCACATTGACAACACACAGAGGTATTGACGCTAATGCCCAGAGGTATTGACGCTAAAGCCCAGAGGTATTGACGCTAATGCCCAGAGGTATTGACGCTAATGCCCAGAGGTATTGACGCTAATGCCCAGAGGTATTGACGCTAAAGCCCAGAGGTATTGACGCTAAAGCCCAGAGGTATTGACGCTAAAGCCCAGAGGTATTGACGCTAAAGCCCAGAGGTATTGACGCTAAAGCCCAGGAGGTGGTGTACTGTCTACAGCAGCAAGAAAATGACATGCGCCTAATGGTGTGTCGATTCCTCAGCCAGTTCCAGTGATTGTAGAGCTACTGCTGGCTGTCATTACTGTGCTGCGCCCCAGCCAGCCGAGCAAGCTACTCAATACCTGGAATCTGCAGGGCTGCCAAGGTGAGTGAAGCCCAACTCGTCTGACCAGTGTGGGCCTCCTGCTTTGCAGGAATTGTTTTTTGAGAGTAGACAGAGAGTGAATGACAGCCCTGTCTGTCTCCTGCCGTGTGTGATGTTAGTAGGCTCTGGGCCATGCCATCCGCAGCGGGAATGGTGAACTGACGCCACGCCACAAAGTACACACTGCTTCCTGTCAGGCCCGACACCGGGTCACACAACACTTCCTGTCTTCTTACTGCTCTCTCTCTCCCCCAATTGGCCGAAAGACAACAATCCTCCTAAAACGTGTCGTGCTGCACATGAATAATACTGAAGAATGTGTTATTTTTGCATAACATGCAGCTTTTGATTGCAACATCGTAGATCAGTTCTCATCACTCAGATGAATTGGTTACGTGTGTGTGTGTAGACACCCACACAACTCCGCTGCAATGTGAGGGGGGTTGTCATTGAGCTGTGTGCAAGTGGTCAGTGATGTGAGGATTGTGATTAGAGGCCCCGGGGCCCTCAGGAACTGATAAGAGAGTTCCTGCTTCAGACAGGAGGAGAGGAGAGGAGGGGCCTCCTACAATCATTGCTGTTAAATCTGGGGCCAGGACAAGGGGAGAGAGGGAGTGGCAGACTGATTGGTTTAGGAGAGATGCCAAAGACATGACGGTTAAAGAAATCCAACCAGAAAGAATGGGATTTTATGAGGAGGATATTTAATACTCCCTAACTGACCATAGGTTATTACGGCAGCATCACAGCCACTCTGAGGGAAGTGTGCACAGTCAAGCTCTCAGGAGAAAGAGAAAGAGCAGCATATACAGTAAACATACACACACGTACACACACACACACTGACTGCTTTAAAAAAATGTTGTTTGTTCATTCATATAATGTCCTCTATTGCCTGTACTTCTTTATGAAGTTCCCTGACTGGAACAAATACTATAGTTATTTGAATTTGAAATTCCATCTTTCCCTGGCCACGTAACCACTAATTATGCCATCACCTGCATGTATCTAGTTCATCACAAGGAAATTAACTTGATTTGCCATGGCAACCATCAATAGGATTCTACGTCCCAACATTCCAGAGACTGATTCAATATCTCCTAAAAAATAACCACACCTGATACGACACATTGTTTTGAGACACCTTGAACAAATTTGGATCGTCACTATAACTTTGGCTACGTGTCCGACTCCGACTCTGTCTGATAAGGTTGAGTCTGACTATAACTGACTGATTTGGGCGACTATGGCTACGTCAGAAGACCAGCCAAAAGAGTCCCGAGAGGTGGGCTACTATCACTTTGAAAATTTGTCTGATTACGAGTCTGACTACAAATGTGGCCATGTGTCTGACGAGAGGGTCTGACTGCGTCCTTGTTGTCTCTATGGTGGTGCCAATGAACGGGGAGTCAGCCACAGCAGAAACCCGACCAGGCAGTCCCCAGCCAGAGAACATCTCTATTGTTCCAATGTTCTCTCAGCAGAGAGCCACAGAATCAGCCACTAGTATCCCAGGAGACTTTCAGCCAGAGGGCCAGTTTTCTCGTCCCTGTGGTGCCACCAGGGATCCCCTGGAAGAGAACGAGGCAGTGCACACCCTGGAAGAAACTCTAAAGATATTCTATGTTTTGCTCTATTTTTTTATCTTGTAATTTTCTTGCTTTTGTATACTCTCTCCTATGTACAAGTGTACTTGGGTGATTTGAATAAAGTGCTTGAAATTTAAGTGCATTATTTATATTTTTAAATGAAGGTTAAATAAAATAAAACATTTGGTCAGATAAGGACAGTGACTGTGTGCTTGCCTCAAGTGTGACCAGGGTCACCCGGAAGACGACACGGGAATCAGCCCTTTGCCCACGAAGTTCAGAGCCTGAGGGAACCTATCAGAAGAGACAGAGGGCCTGATTAGCATCAACTCAACTGCAAAACTACCAATTTCAGCTACCTTCCATTGCATGCTGTTGCGTTTGTTTCTTTGCGTGTGCTTATCATTGAAAATAAAAATGCATTATATCTATCGCATTGTCCTTGTGTTCCCTATAAGCTATTTAGTCATTAATGAATTATCATTTTAGAAGTTAATTAGAGGCAGGGTCAATCATGGTTAACCATTAGAGGGGGTGAAACCTACTTGATCCTAGGTCAGTGGTTAGGCACCACCTCTTCCTACTCCCATTTATAGCCATATTGTACTTACAGACCTCCATTAACACAACACACACACAAACCGATAGTCCTTAATTATTACAAAGTTATACTTTGCATCCTCCCGGATACCTTAGACCCACTCTAATTCGCATACCGCCCCAACAGATCCACAGATGACGCAATCTCAATCGCACTCCACACTGCCCTTTCCCACCTGGACAAAAGGAACACCTATGTGAGAATGCTGTTCATTGACTACAGCTCAGCGTTCAACACCATAGTGCCCACGAAGCTCATCACTAAGCTAAGGTCCCTGGGACGAAACACCTCCCTCTTCCCGACGGGCCGCCCCCAGGTGGTAAGGGTAGGCAACAACACATCTGCCATGCTGATCCTCAACACTGTGGCCCCTCAGGGGGTGTGCACTTAGTCCCCTCCTGTACTCCCTGTTCACCCACGACTGCGTGGCCAAACACGACTTCAACACCATCATTATGTTTGCTGACGACACAACAACGATGAGACCGCCTATAGGGAGGAGGTCAGAGAACTGGCAGTGTGGTGCCAGGACAACAATGTGAGCAAGATAAAGGAAAAGGTGGGCCGAACAGGCCCCCATTAACATCGACGAGGCTGTAGTGGAGCGGGTCGAGAGTTTCAAGTTCCTTGGTGTCCACATGACCAACAAACTATCATGGTCCAAACACACCAAGACAGTCGTGAAGAGGGCACAACAACACCTTTTCCCCCTCAGGAGACTGAAAAGATTTGGCATGGGTCCCCAGATCCTCAAAAAGTTCTACAGCTGCACCTTCGAGAGCATCCTGACAGGTTGCATCACCACCTGGAATGGCAACTGCTCGGCATCTGACCGTAAGGCGCTACAGAGGGTAGTGCATACGGCCCAGTACATCACTGGGGCCAAGCTTCCTGCCGTCTAGGCGGTGTCAGAGGAAAGCCCCAAAAATTGTCAGAGACTCCAGTCAGTTAAGTCATAGACTGTTTTCTCTGCTACCGCACGGCAAGCGGTACCGGAGCTCCAAGTCCAGGACCAAAAGGCTCCTTAACAGCTTCTACCTCCAAGCCATTAGACTACTGGACAATTAATCAAATGGCCACCAGACTATTTACATTGACATCCCTCCATTTGTTTTGTATACTGCTGCTACTCTCTGTTTGTTATCTATGCATAGTCACTTCACCCCTACCTACGTGTACAAATTACCTCAACTAACCTGTACCCCCGCACACTTACTCGGTACCCCCTGTATATAGCCTCTTTATTGTTATTTTATTGTATTATTGTTTACTTTAATTTATTTTCTTTACTCTTCTTGAACTGCACTGTTGGTTAAGGGCTTGTATTTAAGCATTTCATGGTAAGGTCTACACTTGTTGTATTCAGAGCATGTGACAAATAAAGTTTGATTTGATTTGATGTTACAAATTTATACTACATTAGTTATATAGTCTAGGCTGATGTATTTCACTATTTTATACAATTTTGTCATTCAAGTCTTTTTGTGGCATATCTTTGTGACTGACGATTTTCTTTTTGCCCAGTCTCAGATACACATAGTATACTTTAGTATTATAGTGTACTGTAGTATTATAGTGTACTGTAGTATTATAGTGTACTGTAATATTAGTGTACTGTAGTATATTCCTTAGTGTACTGTAGTATTCAAGTATACTGTAGTAGTATAGTGTACTGTAGTATAGTATAGTGTACTATAGTATTATAGTGTACTCTAGTATTACAGTGTACTGTAGTATTATAGTGTACTGTAATATTAGTGTACTGTAGTATAGTATTATAGTGTACTGTAGTAGTAGTAGTGTACTCTAGTATTATAGTGTACTCTAGTATTACAGTGTACTGTAGTATTATAGTGGACTGTAGTATTATAGTATACTGTATTATTATAGTGGACTGTGCTATTATAGTGTACTGTAGTATTATAGTATAATGTAGTAAACTGTACTATTATAGTGAACTGTAGTATTATAGGGTACTGTAATATTGTAGTACACTGTAGTAGTATAATGTACTGTAGTTAGATAGTATGCTGTGGTATTATAGTGTAATGTAGTATTATAGTATACTCTAGTAATTAAAGTGTACTGTAGTAGTATCGAATACTCAGGTATTATAGTGGACTGTAGTATTATAATGGGCTGTAGTTTTAAAGTGTACTATAGTATTATAGTATACTGTGCTATTATAGTGTAGTGTACTGTAATATTGTATTATAGTGTACTGTGGTTTTATAGTGCACTGTAGTATAGTAGTACAGTGTACTGTAGTATAGTAGTACAGTGTACTGTAGTATTATAGTGTACTGTAGTATAGTGTACTATAGTGTACTGTACTGTAGTTGTATAGTGTCCTCTAGTAGTACAGTGTACTCTAGTACTATAGTGTACTGTAGTGTAGTATTATAGTGTACTGTAATATTAGTGTACTGTAGTATATTCTTTAGTGTACTGTAGTATTCAAGTGTACTGTAGTGGTATAGTGTACTGTAGTATAGTAGTATAGTGTACTATAGTATTATAGTGTACTGTAGTATAGTATTATAGTGTACTGTAGTATTACAGTGTATTGTAGTATTACAGTGTACTGTGGTATAGTATTACTAGTGTACTGAAGTATTAAAGTGCACTGTAGTATTATAGTATACTGTGGTATAGTATTATAGTGCACTTTGGTAGTATAGTGTACTCTAGTATTATAGTGTACCATAGTATACTAGTATAGTGTACTGTAGTATTGTAGTGTGCTGTAGAATAGTATTATAGTGTACTCGTAGTATAGTGCATTCTAGTATTGTAGTGTACAGTAGTATAATAGTATAGTGTACTCTAGTATTATAGTGTACTGTAGTATTATTATGTACTGTGGTATTATAGTGTACTGTAGTATTATAGTGTACTGTAGTATTATAGTGAACTGTAGAATAGTATTACAGTGTACTGTAAAATAGTATTTTAGTGTACTCTAGTATTATAGTGTACTGTAGTATTATTGTGCACTGTAGTATTAAAGTGCACTGTAGCAGTATTCCCTCTCAGTTTAGCTGCTTGTGGATGAAATGCTCTTAGCCCTACATTGTTATTGGATCTCCCTCAGCTGTGCCAATAGAGTGGGTCAGATAATTAATCAGGGGGCTTGATAAAAGCGTCCTCTGACCTGACAGCTCCCTATACACACACACACAGACACACACACACACACACACACACTGGTCTGGCCCAGCCGCTGACAGGGCTCGCAGGCCAGGGTAGTCTGTTGTGATGCTAAGCCTTTCAGCACAGATTAAACTTGCACGGCGTATACTACACCCACAACAGCCTTCCCTGGTTATACATCTGTAACAGCTTTGGACTTTAGACTTTGGGAGAGAGAAAGAGGACAGAATCTGTGAAAACTGCCCTGCATTGATGTTTGATTAGAGAGGGAGTGGGGGAGGGGAGAGTGTATAGAGCTGCTAGCTACTCAGTCCAGTCTAGTCACTCATTACTTCTGACTGGGACACTTTTTGGAATTATTGTGACTTTTTTCATTGCAGCATTAATATTCCTACTTCATTAATAATATATTTAATACCTTAATAATTTATGTCTGTTTCATCTAATCTCAACTCATTAAGACTCCATATGTTGGTTGTACTAGTAAGATCATATTTTTTATATATATTTAGCAGACATTTTAATCTAAAGTGATTTACAGTCACACGTGCATACATTTTACATATGGCTGGCCCCAGCGGGATTTGAACACACAACCCTTGGCTTTGCAAGCACTAAACTACCAACTGAACCACACAAGACAGTTAAAGTCAGATGTTTACATACACCTTAGCCAAATACATTTAAACTCAGTTTTTTCGCAATTCCTGATTTAATCCTAGTAAAAATGTCCTGGTTTAGATCAGTTAGGATCACCACTTTATTTTAAGAATGTGAAATGTCAGAATAATAGTAGAGAGAATTATTTATTTAAGCTTTTATTTCTTTCATCACATTCCCAATGGGTCAGAAGTTTACATACACTCAATTAGTATTGGGTAGCATTGCCTTTAAATTGTTTAACTTGGGTCAAACGTTTCGGGTAGCCTTCCACAAGCTTCCAACAATAAGTTGGGTGAATTTTGGCCCATTCCTCCTGACAGAGCTGGTGTAACTGAGTCAGGTTTGTAGGCCTCCTTGCTCGCACACGCTTTTTCAGTTCTGCCCACACATTTTCTATAGGATTGAGGTCTGGGCTTTGTTATGGCCACTCCAATACCTTGACTTTGTTGTCCTTAAGCCATTTTGCCACAACTTTGGAAGTATGCTTGGGGTCATTGTCCATTTGGAAGAACCATTTGCAACCAAGCTTTAACTTCCTGACTGATGTCTTGAGATGTTGCTTCAATATATCCACATAATTTTCCCTCCTCATGATGCCATCTATTTTGTGAATGACGGCTGCATGGTCCCATGGTGTTTATACTTGTGTACTATTGTTTGTACAGATGAACGTGGTACCTTCAAGCATTTGGAAATTGCTCCCAAGGATGAACCAGACTTGTGGAGGTCTACACATTGTTTTCTGAGGTCTTGGCTGATTTCTGTTGATTTTCCCATGATGTCAAGCAACGAGGCGCTGTTTGAAGGTAGACCTTGAAATACATCCACAGGTACACCTCCATTTGACTCAAATGATGTCAATTAGCCTATCAGAAGCTTCTAAAGCCATGACATCATTTTCTGGAATTTTCCAAGCTGTTTAAAGGCACAGTCAACTTAGTGTATGTAAACTTCTGACCCACTGGAATTGTGAGTAGGTGAATTATAAGTGAAATAAACTGTCTGTAAACAATTGTTGGAAAAATTACTTGTGTCATGCACAAAGTAGATGTCCTAACCCACCTGCCAAAACTATAGTTTATTAACAAGAAATTTGTGGAGTGGTTGAAAAACGAGTTTTAATGACTCCAACCGAAGTGTATGTAAACTTCCAACTTCAACTGTAGATACTTTGCTACTATTCAATTGAGAACACCATCAGTGGAAGTTTACAGTCTCGTAAATTCAGCTTGTTCTCTTGAGTTTGTTATTATGCACTTTTGGCAGCTCTGGTTGTTCGAGTTGGCATCAGCACATCCATTTACAATCTGGCCTTTGTGGTGGAAAAGTGACAAAGATGGGTCAAGGACTCTGAATCTAATCTTTGCAAATAATCAGAGTTGTTGATACGCAAACTGTGTACGGGAACATTTTGTTCACTGGTTCATCTCAACACAGACAATGCAAGCTATACTTCCTATAAAGCTGACAGGAAATTCTCAAC
Source organism: Brachymystax lenok tsinlingensis (assembly GCA_030435695.1). Classification (NCBI taxonomy): domain Eukaryota; kingdom Metazoa; phylum Chordata; class Actinopteri; order Salmoniformes; family Salmonidae; genus Brachymystax; species Brachymystax lenok. The sequence continues at coordinate 13,670,714 of CM059780.1, read as the reverse complement.
CTTCCATTTTATCACATGGTTTGCGACGCCAATGAAAAATTGGGATATGTGACCGTTCAAATGTGGTTTGAGTGCCAGACTGTTTCAAACTGGTTTTACAGCAACTCTATCAAGCATGTTTGTGAGTCCATTGAGAATAAGCATGTTTCACAGCTATGGAGAATGATTTAGTCCACTGACTTCACAGTTTTCCCCTCTCCTTCTCTCTTGCACACACCCACATTAAGACGTGCATACACACATACACACACTCACTTGTCATCTTCCCACAAAGACAGGAAACTCTTTCTGTGTCATCTGGCATGTGTTCTTGTTCGGCCACAATCTCTGTTCTGAGGTGAGAAGGTGAAAGGTCGAACCTGTGACGAGGTTAACCCCTAAAGGAAGCATGTGAAACAGCTTGGGATATAGTAAAGATCACTGAAGAATTCTCATCTATAAATAATATATATATATATATACATTTCATGACCTTGCAAAAGCCTTCTTAATTGCTATATTTTTGGTCCATATCTGGGACATAAAGTATACATGCACTTAGGGTATAAAACTACTTTAAAGGTAGAATGTTCGCATAGACAAGCTAGCGAGTCACAAACAGAAAATAATGTTTCAAGAGCTTTGCTAATGCAACCAGTTTGATACAGTGCTGTTGATACAATAAACTCTCTCTCTCTTATTCTCTCCCTTAGTTTCTGCCTCGTCTTTTTCTTTCCATTTCTCTTCTCTACAAACGTCAGAACAAGAGCTTCTCTTTTTGCGCTCTGTAGTAGGCCTATCCCTTGCTGATCACGAGTGTTTTGTGGTAAACTGCAGTACAGCGTGGGCTGGTCTAGCTCAATATGATGTCTGAAACAGTCTGAAACCATTTGAAACGCTCAGTCTAGCATGCAAACTATATGAATTACCCACCCTGGTGCTCCCAGCACCTGGTGAGAGACACATCTCATCTCGCCACTCACCCACCCGCACCCTCAAGTCAAGCGATAGCCTGCTCCTCTACGTACCCAGGACTAAGCTAAGTTCCTTGGGGGATCAGGCTTTCAGCTCGACCGCCAACAGCCTCTAGAGTACCGTACCATCTGAAGGCACCACAGACTCTGGGCTATTTTAAAATAGGCTTAAAGACCTTTCTCTTTAAGAAGACTTTCTGTTGATAGCTGGGATTCTTGGTGTCCTTGTCCCTTGTTCTTTGTGTCAGTTTCTTTTCTACTTGGTTTCCTTTTTTATTTTATGCACTTTGAGATTATTCTGTATAATGAAAAACGCTTTACAAATGTAATACATTATTATTATTATTAATTATTACTCGCTATACTAATCAGGCACTTTGGTACATTACCATTGAAGCCTAAATGAGATTGATTGGTCACCATGCGTAAGGCATCGGTTATGCTTTAGGGTTTGTTGGGTCATATTCCTTGCCGTGAAGTGTCGGTTTTGCAGTTGTGGAACTAGCTAAAGGAAGATTGAGTGATAGAAGGAGATAGAGAGAACATAACAGAACGATCAATTGATGGAGAGAGAGCAAGAGATACAGAGTGAAAGAGATTGAGGAAGTGACACAGTGATAGAGAGAGAGGGAGTGAGAGAGGCAAAGATATAGACAGAGACAGAGAGTGAAAGTAAAGCTAGTGATGGAGAGAGAACGAGAGCATTCTGTCTGCCCACCACAGTGGCCTTCTCCGGCCTTTAGACTCTGGAGGTTTTACGGCTGTGGGAAAGGCACAGAGGTCACCGGATTTCGTCAGACCGACCAGTTTTTCTCTAACAGATTTCAGAATATTATTTTTTCAGCCTCGCCTTGTTTACTGTTATCGTCCTCCCACTGTGTGGCTCCTCGGCGGTCCGGGGAGAATTTGCAATCTCCATTCTTATCTCCCAAACATCTCTGTCAGAACTGGAGGAGAGCTGGCTGTGTGTAGACTTATATGAAGAGACAGAACTATTGCTATATCACTGCCTTCACATAGGATTATAGACACGTGTGTGGCTGTAACAAGACGAGATCATATACACTACCGGTCAAAAGTTGTAGAACACCTACTCAAGGGTTTTTCTTTATGTTTACTATTTTCTACATTGTAGAATAACAGTGAAGACATCTAAACTATGAAATAACACATGTGGAATCATGTAGTAACCAAAAAGGTGTTAAACAAATCAAAATATATCTTATATTTGAGATTCTTCAAATAGTCACCCTTTCTTTGCCTTGATGACAGCTTTGCACACTCTTGGCATTCTCTCAACCAGCTTCACCTGGAATGCTTTTTCACAGTCTTGATGGAGTTCCCACATAAGCTGAGCACTTGGCTGCTTTTCCTTCACTCTGTGGTCCGACTCATTCCAAACCATCTCAATTTGGTTGAGGTCGGGGGATTGTGGACGCCAGGTCATCTGATGCAGCACTCCATCAAATCACATCAAACTTTACCTGCCACATGAGCCGAATACAACAAGTGCAGACTTTACTGTGAAATGCTTACTTACAAGCCTTTAACCAACAGTGCCGTTCAAGAAGAAGAAAATATTTACCAAGTAGGCTAAAATAAAACGTAATAATAAAAAGTAACACAATAAGAATAACAAAAACAATAACAAGGCTATATACAGGGGGCACCGGTACCGAGTCAAGTGTGCAGGGGTAATGGCTTGTTGAAGGTGGGAGCGAAGTGACTATGCATAGATAACAAACAAACAGCGAGTGGCATCAGCATACAAGAGGGGGGGGTCAATGTAAATTGTCCGTTGGCGATTTGTTTATAAATTGTTCAGCAGTCTAATGGCTTGGGGGTAGAAGCTGTTGAGGAGCCTTTTGGTCCTAGACTTGGCGCTCCGGTAACGCTTGCCGTACGGGAAGCAGAGAAAACAGTCTAAAACTTGGGTGACTGGAGTCTCTGACAATTTTATGGTCTTTCCTCTGACACCGCCTATTATATAGGTTCTGAATGGCATGATGTACTGGGCCGTTCGTGATGTACTGGGCCGTTCGCACTACTCTCTGTAGCGCCTTACCGTCAGATGCCGAACAGTTTCCATACCAGACGGTGATGCAACCGGTCAGGATGCTCTCGATGGTGCAGCTGTAGACTCTCTTGAGGGTCTGGGGACCCATGCCAAATCTTTTCAGTCTCCTGAGGGGGAAAAGGTTTTGTCGCGCCCTCTTCACGACTGTCTTGGTATGTTTGGACCATGATAGTTCGTTGGTGATGTGGACACCAAGGAACTTGAAACTCTCGACCCAATCCACTACAGCCCCATGGATGTTAATGGGGACCTTTTCCTGTAGTCCACGATAAGCTCCTTTGTCTTGCTCACATTGAGGGAGAGGTTGTTGTCCTGGCACCGCACTGCCAGTTCTCTGACCTCCTCCCTACAGGCCGTCTCATCATTGTCGGTGATCAGGCCTACCACTGTTGTGTCGTCAGCAAACTTAATGATGGTGTTGGAGTCGTGTTTGGCCACGCAGTTGTGGGTGAACAGGGAATACAGGAGGGGACTAAGTACACACCCCTGTGGGGCATCCACACAGGATCAGCGTGGCAGACGTGTTGTTGCCTACTCTTACCACCTGGGGGCGGCCCTTCACAAAGTCCAGGATCCAGTTGCAGAGGGAGGTGTTTAGTCCCAGAGTCCTTAGCTTAGTGATGAGCTTTGTGGGCACGATGGTGTTGAATGCTGAGCTGTAGTCAATGAACAGCATTCTCACATAGGTGTTCCTTTTGTCCAGGTGAGAAAGGGCAGTGTGGGGTGTGATTGTCATCTGTGGATCTGTTGGGGTGGTATGTGAATTAGAGTGGGTCTAGGGTGTCCGGGAGGATGCTGTTGATGTGAGCCATGACCAGCCTTTCAAAGCACTTCATGGATACCTACATGAGTGCCATGGGGCGGTAATCATTTAGGCAGGTTACCTTCGCTTCCTTGGGCACAGGGACCAAAAACCTCAAATTTGGACTCCAGACCAAAGGACAAATTTCCACCAGTCTAATGTCCATTGCTCGTGTTCCTTGGCCAAAGAAAATCTCTTCTTGTTATTGGTGTCCTTTAGTAGTGTTTTCTTTGCAGCAATTCGACCATGAAGGCCTGATTCACACCGCCTCTGAACAGTCGATGTTGAGATTTGTCTGTTACTTGAACTCTGTGAAGCATTTATTTGGGCTGCAATTTCTGAGGCTGGTAACTCTAATGAACGTATCCTCTGCAGTAGAGGTAACTCTGGGTCTTACATTCCTGTGGCGGTCCTCATGAGAGCCAGTTTCATCATAGCACTTGATGGTTTTTGCGACTGCACTTGAAGAAACTTTCAAAGTTCTTGAAATATTCTTTATTGGCTGACATACATGTCTTCAAGTAATGATGGACTGTCATTTCTCTTTGCTTATTTGAGCTGTTCTTGTCATGATATGGACTTGGTCTTTTACCAAATAGGGCTATCTTCTGTATACCCCCATACCTTGTCACAACACAACTGATTGGATCAAACACATTGAGAAGGAAAGAAATTCCACAAATTAACTTTTAACAAGACACACCTGTTAATTGAAATGCATTCCAGGTGACTACCTCATGAAGCTGGTTGAGAGAATGCCAAGATTTTGCAAAGCTGTCATCAAGGCAAAGGGTGGCTATTTGAAGAATCTCAAATTGTAATGATACTCCGTAATGCCTGTAAGGCAGAGTCAGGCACAGGACAACAAAAATGAGTGTTCATAAAATTTTACTCAAAATATCACATATGCGTGGTGAAAACAAACACTCGAACCACGGAATCAAAAATACAACAAACAATCACGCACAAAAACATGGGGGAAACAGAGGGTTAAATAAGGAACATGTAATCATGGGAATGTAAACCAGGTGTGTGAAAAAAGAAGACAAAACCAACAGAAAAAATATAATGGATCGGTGGCGGTTAGAAGACTGGTGACGTCGACTGCCGAACGCCGCCCGAAAACAAGGAGAGGGACCAACTTCGGCTGAAGTCGTGACACAAATATAAAATATATTTTGATTTGGTTAACATTTTTTTGGTTACTACAGGATTACAAATGTGCTATTTCATAGTTTTGATGTCTTCACTACTTTTCTACAATGTAGAAAATAGTAAAAATAAGGAAAAACCCTTGAATGAGTAGGTGTTCTAAAACTTTTGACCGGTAGTGTATATACTGAACAAAAATATCAATGCAACATGCAACAATTGCAATGATTTTACTGAGTTACAGCTCATAGAAGGAAATCATTCAATTGAAATAAAGTCATTAGGCCCTAATCTATGGATTTCACATGACTGGGCAGGGGTGCAGCCATGGGTGGGCCTGGGAATAGGCCCACCCACTTGGGAGCCAAGCCCACCCACTTGGGAGCCAAGCCCACCCACTGGGGAGCCAGGCCCAGCCAATCAGAATGAGTCTGCCCCCACAAAAGGGCTTTATTACAGACAGAAATACTCCTCAGTTTCATCAGCATTCCGGGTGGCTGGTCTCAGACAATCCTGCAGGTGAAGTAGTCGGATGTGGAAGTCCTGGACTGGCGTGGTTACACGTGGTCTGCGGTTGTGAAGCCAGTTGGATTTGCTGCTAAATTCTCTAAAACGACTTTGGAGGCGGCTTATGGTAGACAAATAAACATACATTTATCTGGTAACAGCTCTGGTGGACATTCCTGCAGTCAGCATGCCAATTGCACGCTCCCTCAACTTGAGACATCTGTGACATTGTGTTGTGTGACAAAACTGCACATTTTAGAGTGGCCTTTTACTGTCCCCAGTACAAGGCACCTATGTAAGGGTCATGCTGTTTAATCAGCTTCTTGATATGCCACATCTGTCAGGTGGATGGATTGTCTTAGCAAAGGAGAAATGCTCACTAACAGGGATGTAAACAAATTTATGCACAACATTTGACAGAAATAAGCTTTTTGTGCGTATGGAACATTTCTGGGATCTTTTATTTCAGCTCATGAAACATGGGATCAACACTTTACATTTTGCGCTTACATTTTTGTTCAGTATATTTTATATGAGAAAAGCCTGTACAGTTTCCCTCTCATAGTGTGGGCATGTCGTAATAATGGGATGTTTTTATTTAACTTCTTTGGGAGCAGCGCACGAGGTGACGATTTTGGAGAGCCTGGCGTGCCCAAAGTAAAATGCCTGCGATTCAGGCCCAGAAAATAGGATATGCACATATTTAGTACCATTGGATAGGAAACACTCTGAAGTTTCTAAAAGTGTTAACATTTGTCTGTGAGTAAAACAGAACGGATATGGCAGGCAAAAATCAGAGGAATTTCTGTCATGAAAAAAGTGATTTTGACACATTGCCTCATTTGGAACCCCTCCCTTATGAAAATGCCCATATAAGGGCATATGAATGCAGTACCTATTGCTTCCTCTGGATGTCAACAGTCTCGAGAAAGTGTTTTGATTCTTTTTAGCTGCTTTTAGATTGTAGAAGAAGACGAATAAGGAAGTGGCCATACAGATGTCAATAGAAGAAAATGCGCGTTCCCGGCTGGCACGCTCTGTGGTTTTTTCCTTTCTTATCGCCCAGTTTATATTCCGGTTGAAATATTATACTATATATACATAAAAGTGTTCCTAAGGATACATTTACAATTATGTTTGATTGTTCTTGGATAAGTTTATAGGTATAAGTTGAACGAGTTCTCTTCACGTTTCAATGGACGTGTGGAGGCTGTATTTTCTCATTATAACGCGCCAACCAAACTGAGATTTATGGATATAATACATTACTTTTTCTAACAAAAGAACCATGGATTATCTTCGTTGGACACTTGGGAAGCCCTCAGCAGAAGTTCTTCAAAAGGTAAGTGATTTGTTTTCGTTCTGAAATGTGTTATGTGTGAACCGTGATGTCTTATGAATTTATGGTAATGGAAAAAATATGTGGGGTGCTATCCTCAAACAATCAAATGTGGTGCTTTCGCCGTAAAGCCTTTTTGAAATCTGACAACGCTGTGATATTGCCAAGAAGCAGAGCTTTTGATGACTATGCAACACTTGTATATTGATGCATGTTTAATAATTCAACTTTTGGATTTTGAATTTGGCGCCTTGCATTTCACCAGGTAGTGTCGGGAGTCTGGTAGCGCCCCACCGCTAGCGCCCCAAGTTAAGAGGTATTTTGTGTAGATTGATGAGAGGAGGAAAAAAGATTTAATCAATTTCAGAGTAAGGCTGTAACGTAACAAAATGTGGGAAAAGTCAAGGGGTTTGAAAACTTTCAAAATGCACTGTATGTATTTTCACTTGGTGCAAACGTGTCCATTTTCTCACTTCCCTGTCTTCTTATGTTTAGAGGAACTGACCTGGGACCATTTCTTGTTTCCGTTGAGCATGGGCATGGCACCCCACCACTCCCTAAGAAGTTAACCTGTATTTAACTAGGCAAGTCAGTTAAGAACAAATTTGTATTTACAAATGACCAATTGTGCAACGCCCTATGGGACTCCCAATCACGGCCGGATGTGATACATCCGGACCAGGGACTGTAGTTATGCCTCTTGCACTGAGATGCAGTGCCTTAGACCACTGCGCCACTCGGGATAAAGAGAGACTCTTGTCCACGATCTCACAGCCTTCTTATGGAAAAGGGAAAAGGTGTTGGGTTTCATAAGACATGACAAGAAGAACATGGCTTTTAGCAGACTGTAAATCTCATTTACAATGAGACAAGTCCAGAATAACAATGTTGTTACTGGACTGTAACATGGAAAGACGGAGAATCAAAGAGTGAAGCTCCCTCACTCCCTCCATGTGGCTGACTTTCTTGTCATCGTGAATGAAGTATTTGAGGTTTTGATGTAAGGTCCCCTGAGCGCATTAATATTATAATTCACACTCCTTTGAAATCAGCATTAATACCCAGCAAATTAATTATCCTGTGGAGAAATCTAGATTCTCAACTTTCCCTTTCCCTCTATCCATGTAATAGGGGAAAGTGTGAGGGGGGGTGGAGGGGTTGGAAGTACCGGCGGAACGCTAAGACATTATTTACCTAGCTGGAATGAAAGCCATTTGAAAATAGCTGGGGTTTGGTACAAATATGAGGCATATAAGGGCTAACTTTGATCACACATGAAACCTCCGGGCTGACTTCCTGCTCTTGTCCTGTGTGTCAGGGCTGATGGGGGCTGGTCCGAAGACCCTAAAGGATTTAGACAAACACCAGCCATTGAGGAGAGAGAGCTGAGATGGGGAGATGAACTGTGCTTGGCCTTGTTCTGCCCAGGGCTCATGAGAAAACGAGCAAAGCATCTCCTTTAGCTGTCCACAGATGTTCCACAGATCTTCATCCTCACTGCAACCGAATGCTATCCCTCCCCTCCACCCCCAGCAGTTTGTCCAAGTTTCCTCTCCGATATGAACAACGCCTGATGGAGAAGTGAGAGTTACCTGAAGGCGAGAGTTGGTTTTGGGGGATGGGTGGAGGAGGGGGGGTCGGCGGCTGCAGTGGGAGTGATGCAGACATGGATTAGGGATGCTAAACTGCCAGAGCGGGGGGTGGAGTGTGATGGGGGAAGGGGAGGGGGTGTAGAGAGAGAGGAGGTAGCCATGGGGTGCCTGGAAAAGTGGGTTAACCCCCAGCTGCAGCCAGCCAGGCAGCAGAGACGCCATCCCCCTACGCATAAGTACACACACACACATGGGCGCGCAAACACACAGATACACACACACATACACACATGTGCATGCCACGCAGGGACACACACACACCAACATTTCTTTGCTTACTCTGAAACCCTTATACAGTGATTTTTCTGTTGTCATTCAGACAATTACAATGATAAAAAAAATTATAATAATCAGCTCCACTTACTTGGCGTTTGTACGAGATGACAGTGGAAAGAGGCGATTGTGACTCTTTTTTTAAGACTCTCTCTGTCCCTGAACAGTAGAGAGGAGTCCTTCCCTCAGGACTCCTGGATTGGGAGCACAGGTCACATGACTCCACGCACCCCAGCCCCCATGCTCCCTCCTTCCCTTACCCATTCTCCTGTAGAGGGAGGGTTAGTGTCTGTGTTGTCCCCACAACGTCACTGGTACTACTAGCAGTGTGTAGCCTCCTCTATCCACTCAACAGCAGAGAGGAGAGAGAGGACACATGAGGGGGCAGAGGGCTAAATGCATACATTGTTCCCCTCTCGTCCCCGGCCTGAGAGAGCTGTCTGTTCTCAGACCTGTAGTAATGGACTAGTGACTGGGACTCCTCTTTGTGACCATATAAAGACTTCCTTTTCCCCCAGTGACTCCATTATCAGTGGTATACTTTAACATATCCTCTGAACACATGCCCAGAGCACTGTGTGTCGTTGTTTTACGTAACAGCTGACCAGTGTGGAACTGGAACACATAGGAAACACAGGCCAGTCTGAAACGACATGGTCCCTTCAGCCAGGGCAGGCGACCGTGGTCAACTCACGCCAGAAGACCAGATGGCATTTAATAATAGGCTGGTTGTAAAGATACTTATTACTCTGTTGTTGGACTAAAAAGCTCTATCTCCGCCGCTGTTAATGTGGGTTATCTGATGTCAATCCGGTTTATTGTACTAAAGGCAGTTAAGCCGGGTTTGGCTTGTCTGATGAAAGCCTTTTAACTCTTTTTGTTCTCACTGAGGCCCGACCAGCTCTCTCATTTACCATCCAGACTTTCTAATGTGATTTAAAGGAATAATCCACCCCAAAACTATTTTATGGTATATTTTTTTATGATGATGTGGCAAGTGACACTTTGCTTCTTGGAAGTCCAATATCTTGAAAACTTGACTACTGACACGCAAGACATTTTGGGACTGTATCAACAGTGGAATAATGAAAAATATACCAGATAAGATAGGTTGAGTGGATTTTTCCTTTAAGGGCTGGAATTCCAGCATCCATGTGATTTTTATTTTATTTTATTAGTGTGTGTGTGTGTGTGTGTGTGTGTGTCACGATCCTCTGAACGGACAGACCAAGACGCAGCGATGCTTCCAGTATACATTTTATTAACGACTAACGTAACTGGGAAAAATAACAAAATATAAACGAAGATCGTGAAGCTGAACACAACTAAACATAAAACAAGCTATGCTCAAACAATAACCCACAAAACCTAATAGAAAACCCCAAACATATATATGGTTCCAAATTAGAGACAACGACACACAGCTGCCTCTAATTGGGAACCATTACCCCAACATAGAAATATATCACCTAGAACATAAAAAACCCTACACCAAAACCAAAACTAAACACACCAGCCTGTCTTCTCAGGCCTGGACGTGACAGTACCCACCCCAAAGGCGCGGACTCCGACCGTGCCACAAGTCCATGGGGGGGGTCTTCTGGTGGGTCTTTTAGTCCCAGGTGGCGGCTCCGGTGCTGGCCTTGCTGACTCGAGGTCACGCACCGGAGGCCCTGGGCAATTAGCCGTACTGGGGACCCTCTCTGGCGGTCCCGGGCTGGGGACCCTCTCTGGCGGTCCCGGACTGGGGACGCGCACTGGCCCTCTGGTGCGGGGAGCAGGAACGGGCCGTGATGGGCTCTCTAATCACACTGGCACTCTGGTGCGGGGAGCAGGACCCGGCCGTACTGGGCTCATTACGCGCACTGGCACTCTGGTGTGGGGAGCAGGGACAGGACGTGCTGAGTCCACGACGGGCACAGGAATCCTGGAGCGTGGAACAGGGACAGGACGTGCTGAGTCCACGACGGGCACAGGGATCCTGGAGCGTGGAGCAGGGACAGGACGTGCTGGGTCCACGACGGGCACAGGGATCCTGGAGCAGGGACAGGACGTGCTGGGTCCACGACGGGCACAGGGATCCTGGAGCGTGGAGCAGGGACTGGACGTGCTGGGTCCACGACGGGCACAGGGATCCTGGAGCAGGGACAGGACGTGCTGGGTCCACGACGGGCACAGGGATCCTGGAGCGTGGAGCAGGGACTGGACGTGCTGGGTCCACGACGGGCACAGGGATCCTGGAGCATGGAGCAGGGACAGGACGTGCTGGACTCTAAGCGCACAGGGGGCCTGGTGCGCGGAGCCGGAACAGGACGTGCTGGACTCTCTAAGCGCACAGGGGGCCTGGTGCGGAGCCGGAACAGGACGTGCTGGACTCTCTAAGCGCACAGGGGGCCTGGTGCGCGGAGCCGGAACAGGACGTGCTGGACTCTCTAAGCGCACAGGGGGCCTGGTGCGTGGAGCCGGTACTTCTCTCCCTGGCTGTTCACTCACCCTTGCCTCACGGATGATGGGAGCTGGAATGTCACGCAGTGGGCTGTGGATGCGAACCGGAGCCCCCACACGCAGAACCGGTGCAGGATATCTCGGTCCCAGAAGGTGTACTGGGGACCTCGCTCGCAAAGCCGGCACCACTCTTCCAGGCTGCACACTCACCCTAGCCCGACAGATGAGTGGCGCTGGAATTTCGCGCACCGGCCTATGCTTGCGCACTGGAGACACCGTGCGCAAAACTGCATAGCACGGTGTCTGCTCAGTGCGACGCTCCTTCCAACGCTCCCTCCAGAGAGCACGAGGAGTTGGCTCAGGAGTCCATCCTGAACCGGCCAAACTCCCCGTGTGCTCCCCCCCAAAAAATGTTTTGGGGCTGCCTCTCGGGTTTCTGCTCCAGGCGAGTCCCAACATATCTCTCCCTCTCCGGGTTCCACGCTCCATATATATCCTCATAACTCCCTCGCTCAGTCTTCGCCGCTTCCATCTCCTTCTTGGGGTGACGATGCTCCGTCGCCTTCCTCCAAGGCCCCTTCCCAGCCAATATCTCCTCCCAAGTCCAGGACTCCTTTAAACATCGCTGCTTGGTCCTTTTATGGTGGGTTATTCTGTCACGATCCTCTGAACGAACAGACCAAGACGCAGCGATGCTTCCAGTATACATTTTATTAACGACGAACGTAACTGGGAAAAATAACAAAATATAAACGAAGATCGTGAAGCTGAACACAACTAAACATAAAACAAGCTATGCTCAAACAATAACCCACAAAACCTAATAGAAAACCCCAAACATATATATGGTTCCCAATTAGAGACAACGACACACAGCTGCCTCTAATTGGGAACCATTACCCCAACATAGAAATATATCACCTAGAACATAAAAAACCCTACACCAAAAACAAAACTAAACACACCAGCCTGTCTTCTCAGGCCTGGACGTGACAGTGTGCCTGCGTGTGTGCGATTGCATGTGTTTGTATTGCACATGTACATACACAAGATACATTTTTTGAATGTTTACAGTATTTCTGTTATCTTTTTTACATATTACTGGGAATAACATAACCCAGGACATACTGTACATATTTATATAATCATAATAATAATTTGGTGGGTCCTTATATTTGTCCTATTTCACACATGTACAAGTGTGTATTAAATGAATGTGTGAAATGGAAATGTGTTTTTTTCACTAACCCCGAGACCCCCGGAGAGTGGGGTCATGGCCAGGGTCGTGAGTGATCAGCCCAGATATGAAAGACCATGCACTCAGTTGTGGTACGACAGACAGCCAATCGGGACAGAGTGAAAGGGGATTCTGTGGCAGAATGAAAGCGCTGGCCCCGCTGTAACATACAGTTGAAGTCAGAGGTTTACATACACTTAGGTTGGAGCCATTAAAACTCATTTTTCAACCACTTTTTCAACCATTTTTCAACCACTCAAATTTCTTGTTAACAAACTATAGTTTTGGCAAGTCGATTACCTACTCTGTGCATGACACAAGTAATTTTTCCAACAATTGTTTACAGACAGATTATTTCACTTATAATTCACTGTATCACAATTCCAGTGGGTCAGGGGTTTACATACACTAAGTTGACTGTGTCTTTAAACAGCTTGGAAAATTCCAGAAAATGATGTCATGGCTTTAGAATCTTCTGATAGGCTAATTGACATCATTTGAGTCAATTGGAGGTGTACCTGTGGATGTATTTTAAGGCCTACCTTCAAACTTAGTGCCTCTTTGCTTGACATCATGGGAAAATCAAAAGAACTCAGCCAAGACATCAGAAAAAAATGGTAGACCTCATCCTTGGGAGCAATTTCCAAACGCCTGAAGGTACCACGTTCATCTGTACAAACAATAGTACGCAAGTATAAACACCATGGGACCACGCAGCCGTCATCCCGCTCAGGAAGGAGAAGCGTTCTGTCTTCTAGAGATGAACGTATTTTGGAGCGAAAAGTGCAAATCAATCCCAGAACAACAGTAAGGACTCTGTGAAAATGCTGGAGGAAACAGGTTTGAAGTATCTATATCCACAGCAAAACGAGTCCTATATCGACATAACCTGAAAGGCCGCTCAGCAAGGAAGAAGCCATTGCTCCAAAACCGCCATAAAAAGTCAGACTACGGGATTGATTTGCACTTTTCACTCCAAAATACGTTCATCTCTAGAAGACAGAACGCGTCTCCTTCTTGAGCGGTATGACGGCTGCATGGTCCCATGGTGTTTATACTTGCGTACTATTGTTTGTACAGATGAACGTTTGCAACTGCACATGGAGACAAATATCTTACTTTTTTGAGAAATGTCCTCTGGTTTGATGGAACAAAAATAGAACGTTTTGGCCATCATGACCATCGTTATGTTTGGAGGAAAAAGGGGGAGGCTTGCAACCCGAAGAGCACCATCCCAACCGTGAAGCACGGGGGTGGCAGCCTCATGTTGTGGGGGTGCTTTGCTGCAGGAGGGACTGGTGCACTTCACAAAATAGATGGCATCATGAGGAAGGACAATTATGTGGATATATTTAAGCAGCATCTCAAGACATCAGTCAGGAAGTTAAAGCTTGGTCACAAATGGGTCTTCCAAATGGAGAATGACCCCAAGCATACTTCCAAAGTTGTGGCGAAATGGCCTAAGGACAGTCAAGGTATTGGAGTGGCCATCACAAAGCTCTGACCTCAATCCCATAGAAAATGTGTGGGCAGAACTGAAAAAGCGTGTGCGAGCAAGGAGGCCTACAAACCTGACTTAGTTACACCAGCTCTGTCAGGAGGAATGGGTCAAAATGTTTCCAATTTATTGTGGGAAGCTTTTGGAAGGCTACCTGAAACGTTTGACCCTAGTTAAACAATTTAAAGGCAATGCTACCAAATACTAATTGAGTGTATGTAAACTTCTGACCCACTGGGAGTGTGATGAAAGAAATAAAGCTGAAATAAATCATTTTCTCTACTATTATTCTGACATTTCACATTCTTAAAATAAAGTGGTGATCCTAACTGACCTAAAACAGGGAATTTTTACTAGGATTAAATGTCAGAAATTGTGAAAAACTGAGTTTAAATGTATTTGGCTAAGGTGTATGTAAACGTAGCAGACGAAAATATAGCAGACCCTGTAGCATGGCTGTGACCTTGTGACGAGATAATGGATCCAGAATAATGAGGGGAGGTCAGCCAGCCAGGCAGACAGTATTGATGGAATGGGGACTTAAGAGATAGGGGGGAGATGAGGGGGGAATCGGTGAGAAGGGAGTCTTTACTTTGTCCTAGACACTAGGCAGATAGAGATGATTCTGGCTTGGCCTCACACACAGACTTATGTTCATTGTTAAAAGGGCCTGTCTTCTTCTGAGACAACCGTGAAGCAGTCTAACACCATGCCCAATTGATTTTGTTCCCCCACACCAAACGTGATCACGACATGCAGGCTGAAATATTAAAACAAACTCTGAACCAATTATATTAATTTGGGGACAGGTCAAAAAGCAATGAAAATGTATGGCAATTTAGCTAGCTAGCTTGCAGTTGCTAGCTAATATGTCCTATTTAGCTAGCTAACTTGCTGTTGCTAGCTAATTTGTCCAAGGATATTAACATGAAGTTGTTATTTTACCTGAACTGCACAGCTCTCCTCCTTCCAGGCTCCTTTTTGTTCTTTGGACTTTATATGGCGATTGGAAACTAACTTTCATAGTTACCACGACGACCGACCGACCTCAGTTCATCTTTCAATCACCCACGTGGGTATAACCAATGAGGCGATGGCACGTGGGTATCTGCTCTATAAACCAATGAGGAGATGGGAGAGGCAGGACTTGCACGCCGTTCAGTGTCACAAATAGAACTGACTTCTATTTTAGCGCTTGGCAACGCAGACGCTCCTTGGCGGGGGCGAGCAGTGTGGGTGCAATAATTTAATAACATGTATGTTTACATTTATTTTGTGTGGTCAGAATGTAACGGTGACAAACGGTGCCCACAAACTGTTAGGGCCTACATAAAGCTGTCCCAACAGCAGTCCCAACATCTTACCACTGCTACACCTGGCTATCAGCGGAGCATTGTCTGGCAGCGAAACACTTCATTCAGCCTCATTTACTGCCTTTTAAAAGAACATAGCTGATATGGCTGACTTGCTTAAACAAATGTGGTTTGTAATGACAATTGAGATGTACAAACTATGGCATAAAGGAACGACAAGCGAATAAGAGTCAATCCGTAATTTTGATTAAGACAATGAGCGAGCTAGGACGGACGTAGTCAATATAACTATTTGTTTAGCACTTTTTAAATGTACAGCGACAGAATTCAGAACATGGGCCGTTCTTAGTGTTCTCCCTGTACACCATGTCAGAAACGTAGGATAAATAAAGGGGGCATATAAGCAGACAATGAAAACTCTTTCAATATTCTATAATTACATTACTCGAAAACAGGTTATAGGCTGTGCACCACCAAGTCAGAACAGTAGGCAAAATTAAGAGGGCTAAATAGACCAAATTATTAGGGTGAGGCGCATGGGCTACTAACATCTTACTACACAACATACACTTAGTATTACTTTCTTAGCTACAGTATACATATCTCCCTGGCATATTACATAATTTATGCAGCAGCATACAATACATTTTTGGACTCACCTTGTTGTGCTGTATTCACTTGAACAGGATGGTGGTCCGGCGGTCCTTTGTGGGAAAAGTTTGTCATCAAAGTCAGGAATTCTCTGGATTTATGGTGATTTCAAAACAACTGGGAACTCTGAAAAAAAGAAGGTTGAATCATGATGACGTCATTGATCTTCAGGTCGTAGCTCTAGAAACAGTCTGGATTTACAATTCCGAGTTGGATGACTGTTCAAAACGTATTTTCCCAGTTGGAGCTAATTTATTCCTGACTTCCCAGTTAACTTGACTTCAGTGAGTTCAAGACTTCGCAGTTCCGAGTTAACAGTTGTTTTAAGCGCGGCACAAATCATGCTTCATTGACAGCATGGCCAATGTTGAATGTTTATCATTTTAAACTTGGAAAAGAGCCCCCTTAATCCCAGATTTGGGACCATACAGCCACAGCCACTGTCACTGATTCCTTCCAAACCACTCATTGTTGAATTTGCAATTTACAACTTGTTGTGTAATGTTTATGTTAGGGATGCACCGATCTGAATTTTTTGGCCGATACTGATATCAGATATTTTCCTTGCTAAATAACCCAATATCGATATCCGATATTTAAAAGTTTTGCGGCCTTTTGAGCATTCTAGTACAGTAAAATAGTTGAAACACACACTGACCAAAAGTTATTTTGTTGGCATTTACGTATGTCCCCATTACCAGTAAAACATAATCAAAACCTATTTCTTTCACTTACTTGCTGTTCTGTTTTGTTGTTCATTTGTTCAGTCTCAACCAGGATTTCATCATACATGTCAAGCAGTGAAGTTTCAGCTCTGTCTATCTGTGGCCTCTCTTCCTCGGTGTGCACTGTGTCCGTTTCCATATTGTCCAGCTGTGTCTGTAACATTTCACGTAAACCCTGTTTCTTGTCTGCATTGAAGTAGTGGTCCTTGTACCTAGCATTGAGCATGGTGGCGACATAGAGGCTCAGAGAGAATGCCACCGAATCACTTGTTCACAGCCTCTAGTAGAGTACTTTTCCAAGTTAACCCCACGGTCTGTGTTGGCATTTTTGATGAGCAGGCGTTTCAATGCCATGACAAAGGGTATCACTATCACGACTTCCGCCGAAGTTGGTTCCTCTCCTTGTTCGGGCGGCGCTCAGCGGTCGGTGTCACCGGTCTTCTAGTCATCATCGATCCATTTTTCATTTTCCATTTGTTTTGTCTCTTTCAATTCCATCATTACATGTTGTGTATTTAACCTTCTGTTTCCCCCATGTCCTTGTCCGGAATTGTTTTTATTGTAAGTGCTTGTGCACGTTGTATTATGGTGTGTGACGGGTTTTATACCCATTTATTCTGTTTGTTCTGTTTCTGGTGGGTTTTAATATTAAACTGCTCCATTGTGAAATGAAGTTCTGCTCTCCTGCGCCTGACTTCTCTACCGCCAGTACGCATCCCTTACAATTACGTCTGCTGCAGACGCAGTTGAGCAGTTGTTCGAATGGAGCTAGGAGGGTTCATGTTTCCAAGTTTCGAACATGTTCTCAAATGCCATCGAAATGGCAGCAGCGGTATGAGAACCAGCACATTCTTGAGCATGCAATACAACTTTCTTCAATACGAAATCTTTGTCGACCCACTGTGCTGTCAGACTCATAATGCTCATGGGGCTGATATCGCTGGTCCAAATGTCAGTCGTGAAGCTAATAGCAGTGACGCCCATAGCAAGTAGCTCATGGATGCTGTGTAACTCCGTTCAGGCAACATCTGAAAAATAGTGCCTACTTGGTAGTAGTAGTGCCTACTTGGTAGTGCTCGACCAGTCGGCGAAAGCCAACATCATCCATGACAGATAACGGTTGATTTTCAAGGGCAATGAATTCCATTATCGTGGCGTTAATGGATTTCGCCTTTGAGTTGTCTCGCTGAAATTTTCTTACTCTTTCAAATGACTGCTCAACTTGTTGAATGTTCGATCCACACAGCAGACATTGTGAGCTAGTTTAGGAATGCTATATTTTTAGTGCCGTCAATACATCATCTACCTATGTTATATAGTTATGCACGTCAGCTTTGACATCGATTTTGCACATCGCCGTTAAACTAGACATCATGCCGATGCCGATGTTGGCATTTTTAGCTAATATCCGATTCGGATATGTTTACCGATATATCATGCATCCCTAGTTTATGTCCAATGGCCGATGAGTACCGATACATTTTATCTATAATTTCTCTTCATTATTTCTCTTCATATGACAAGGATTAAAAAGGATTTGCCATTAGATTGTCGACTTGATTCATGATGATGACTGCTAGCTAAGATTTTGAAAGTATGACGTTGACATAATCAGTCCAATCAAAGCTACTGTACATAAAACGTGATTTGACATAATTTTAGCTGTGGCCATTGACCTTGAGCCTTCTTGGATGGGTACTTCTAATGTAACTCTATGGCAGCACCCAAAGGGCTAGAATTTTCGAGGTCTACCCTTAGACTTGGCGGTGATGTGACAGAACACTGAGCCAATCACAGCGCAATGCTCCGTATTTTCTGCTGGTTTGCCCCACCACCACAGAAAGCACTGAGCTAGGCTGAAACACCTGCATTTTGGAGCTGCCTTACTCAAGAAAACAAAAAAGAGACCATGTTTGTATGCGGCTTTATTTTTTGCAAACTGATATGTGACACGTATTAATGCCAAAATAACATGCAAAACAGGCAAGCCACAACCACAAAAAAACATCATTTCTTTTAAATGTTATTTTTTTGCAAAAAATGTGGGGCTCACCACCTGCCTTGAATGACGGGTCGCCACTGATCATGTGTAACAACATTCAGGTAACCTTAGCGAAATGTGATAATTATCAAGGTCAATGGTTTTATTTTAAAAGTATCTCAATTACTTTTACTCTGAGTACTTTTTAAAATGAACTACTTTTTTCTTTTACTTTAGTTTTTTTTCACACCAGTAATTTTACTTCTTATTGAGTAAAATGTAATTAAAGTAACAGTACTTCTACTTGAGTAAAATTGTATTAAAGTAACAGCACTCCTACTTGAGTAAAATGTAATTCAAGTAACAGTACTTCTATTTGAGTAGAATAGTTCAGTAAACTTCCAGTGAAGTCCTTGACATTTTTAGAACTTGAACTATTAAAGTTGCAGTCCAGGATTTTAAGCACTTACAAATTCCTAACATATTGTACGATTGGAATTCGTAACATTTAATACGAATTGGATGACGTAGTACACAATTGTGCACAATTTTTGTTGACCCGTTTTGACTCGAGAGCACTACTTTCAAAACCACTGGCTGAAATTATACAAAAGCTCTGGAGCATCACTTTAATAGGTAGATATGTAAAATGCATGACCTCTTGACAGTCTTGCCCTTGATGCGATGGACCTTTTTAACTTCATAATTTAGGGTGGTTTACTCATAAATGTCTAAAGAAGATGAAATATGGACAGCTACGGATCTTAGATCTTCAGAGGTCCATTTTTTATTGTCAACATGTTTGGAACGACACTGAGGTTGTCTTAAGAAAACCTCAATGAGGTTTCTGTACGAATATTGTTGGTAAAAGGTCTTTGTTGCACACTTATCCACAGAATTGCAACACACACACACACACACACACTTTTTCTAAACTGTGGAGGCGGAAGATGGGCTGTATTCCCTGAGGAGTGCTGGGTTGGAAGTTCACTGGGTTTGGAGTTCACTCAGTTCAGCCATGGCCGAGAGGGCATCTTGTGTTAGTGAGGTCAGCTGGCCAAAGACACCCAGCCCGAGGGTTATGCTTTATCAATGTCTCTCTAAATGATACCCTGCCTTACACACACTAACACCAATGGTGACCCACAAAGCTCAAATGTCACAGGTAGTATTTCAGTAAATACAAGACATATTACCTGCTAAGAGACGGATAGTCTGAGTCTAAAATGCCCAGATGGGTGTCTTCGTGGCCTGGACTGACATGATCTTGGTGAAGAAGAGTAAAACTCCCATGACTCTTGAGTGACCTCAGGCCCTGTCTGAAGAACCGGGAACAACTATGCAGGGTCTCTTGTGTCTGGAATGGAATAAATGGAACGGTATCAAACACATCAAACATATGGGAAACTCTGTTCCATTTATTCCATTCCAGCCATTATTATGAGCCCACCTCCTATAGCTCCTCCCACCAGCCTCCACTGGTCCACATGCTATTAAAACTGCTTTCGATTAGCCGCCACGTTCAAAACACAGCAACACACATGCGCCCTTCCTGTCCACAGTTGTACTTGCATCATCCCCCGTGAAGAGGGTCAGTCGTTGCCAAATGGCCTCCATGTGTCTGTCTCCTCTGAAGCCTGAGTAACACAGTCATACACAAAGAACAAGCCGAGCAATATTGCTGACCCACAACCGACCTGCCTGACAGAAGAATATACTTGCTTGTCTTACAGCAACTAAGGAAACGAACAGGGAGCAATTCCTTCCAACTAACTGATACTCTGAATAGGATCAGAACAATAGACCACACAGAGCTCTATATGAGAGAGCAGAGGAAGCCAGAAAAGAGGCCAGCAGACATGTCTACAATTACATTTTAGCAGACGCTCTTATCCAGAGCAATTAGGGTTAAGTGCCTTGCTCAAGGGCACATCGACAGATTGTTCACCTAGTTGGCTCGGGGGATTCGAAACAGGCGACCTTTCGATTACTGGCCCAACGCTCTTAACCGCTAGGCTACCTGCCACCTACAATGAAGGCTATACAGCAGAAATTACAGTCATTTGTCTCATAATACTCACTGGCGTAATTTAATGTTAGGAAAGATTCACTTTTACGTCAAATGTTAGATATTTCTCTCGTGAGGAGAGAGTTATCACTGGTCTTTTACAGTAACGATGACAACACATTGGCACTTAGGGGTGTAATCCCCACGTCGAGCTTGTACTGATAAAAGGCACATTATGTCCATTGAGATATTGGGAGTTAAAGTCTGTTGTATGGCTGCCATCACATCTTCCATTGGATCATGTCCTCCCCACTCCCACATATGTCAGAGGCACAGAGCGCTGGCCTCTAATCCCAAATAACTCATTTGGCAGCTCGACATCATTTCAATCTTTCTCTGGCCCTATGGGATTAATGTCAAAGTGCTTAACCATGTAGTGTAGTAACTACATAAGCAGGACACAATGCAGGAAAACGCAGGAGCGGGAAGTAGCTTAAGGGCTATTAACATTTAACGTCATACAGGGTGCCGTAATGTGCACATTTGGAGAGGGCGTAGTAACGCAGTGTCAATACATGTGTCGTTGTATTTGGCTGTGGGATACATATAGTACAACCCCCCTCCTCTCATCTTTCTCACAATCCCTCTGGTTTGGATAAGGAGCTCCAGTAGAGGGGCAGCCATTTTGGGGCAGATGCTTAGTCAGTTTCTAGTGTGCCAGTGATAAAACATAACCGTCTTTCAGCAGTGCGGATTGATGAGATACAAAACGGGACATGTGTCTATTTTGTGTCAACCTGGGACCCAGGGTTGAACAATGAGCCGGACTTGGCCTAAAGACCTATGCTGTTGATGCATTTTCAGAGTGCTGAGATGAAGGTAATGCCTAGAGCAACAGGGGCCAGTAATATCTGACAGCTGCTGCAAACCTGTAATTGTTCTTTAATCTGCCGGTTTATGATGTATAGCTCTCTCCGGGCTTTAAACAAATGACGGGGCTGCTTTTCCAGGCTAGACAATCATCCTGGTACACTCCCCCAGATAAATAAATAATGGAAACGAATGTACCGCGGCTGAGGCTACGGTAGGATTGCTTGATTGCACCTCTCTCTCTCTTCTCTGTATTTAAAAAAAATGCATGGTGTTTTGGCTCAGTGGAAATAGACTTTTCCACGAGCTGTCAGAAGACAGGTTCCTACACCTTTGATAACTTACAGGACCAGGTTTTTTCAGACCCTTGTTTAATTTCCACTTCCTGCTTTGTTCTTGTCTTAATCCAAACGCAAGACAGCTGTGCATTGAGTCGGCAGGGGGCAGGGAGGGGTAGGAAGAGGAGGGGGGAGGCAGGCCGTCATGGGGGACGCTGGGCCGAGAAGCACGATTCAACTGCTTTAACAGATTGTGGGAACCAGCCAGGGAGTCGTAGTAAGAGGAGCAGCACTCACAGTACCAGTGGTAGAGAAACGTGCACAGCAGGCTATTGATACAGGCCGTGCCGCAAACACTCACCAGGTTAGAGCTTAAGGGCCTAAGGGTTTTGTACTGCTCACTCACCAAATGTAGGCTGACTGAATGGCCCACAAGGCTGATTCACTGGACTCTGAGGACAGCCTAGGCTACAGGGGTCTTAAATATTTAGGGGGCACTGATGTGAAATGATTTTGTGATCTAAAAGCAATACAGTATTTATATTTTAGGGGTTATCATCTGTCTCATTTCACATAGACTTAACTATATTCTGAAACAAATGTTTAATTGATTGGCTAAATGATCTTGAAACGAACCAATCCAATTTGTTGGGAATAATTCTGTGAATGTTTCCTTGCTAACATCAATGTTCTCGCAGCCAATTCCACAGAAACCAGTGGAGGGAAAATATATGACCAGGGACATACAGAAAATAACGTTCTGAAATGTGATCATGTCTTAAAGGCACGGAGAACAATTGACTCCTTAAAAACTTAAGTGACAAACACATTTATGCTTGAAATACAAACCCTCTGTCTGTTGATCTCTGTTCTGTCTCTCACAGAGATTTTGATCCACTGCGCTAACAAGGCCATACACATGTACAATAAAAACATTTAATAAGGAGTAGTGGAAAACCAAAAAAAAACTGCCTCACAATTTCCCCCCTTTTCCCTATTCATGTTTTCTATTCATAGCACGCCTTTACAGAGAAATTGTCTCTTGCCGAGAAGTTAAAAGGACTGCTGTAGGACTCCCTAGAGGGATCCTCCTGCCCTCCATTGGCTGCTGTCAAGGGGGCCGTCTGGTGGCAGACCCACTCTCCACCTCAGCTTCTTCCCTGGGTGAGGTCAGGGGGTTCAAGGGCTGGTTACTCGGGCTGCTAAGACTGGGGCCTGGTGGAGCTTTGGCCAGACAGGACATCTATCTCTCAGGGGCCTCCACGGACCTCGGGTCCCATCACACTGATAGATGGCCTACAGAGGAATCCAACCTACTGGGCCATGGCCTGGCCTACAGCAGATGTTCATGTTCTGGATTGGGCCAACTGAGCTCACAGCTCCACAGCTCCTGGGCCACTAGAGGCAAGCAGGTCCGTATGGTCCTCATGGTCAGTTACAAGAATTTGCCAAGTAAGTAGCTTTACTGGGAGCCTAGAGCAGGATTCCCTAACAGATTTCCCCAACAGGATTCTCCAACCGGATTCCCCAAATTCCCCAATTTGGTCCACTGGTCATTTTATTTGGCCCCCAGAGTTAAAAGAAAATTGGGACAGAAAATGCTGTAAAAACACAAGGAAATTAGCTCTAAGGGATTTTAATTTTGTAAATCTGTTCCAAAGTACTTAATAGAGAGATATAATCTGTTCCACGCATAATAGAAAGATAGATATACACTACCGTTCAAAAGTTTGGGGTCACTTAGAAATGTCCTTGTTTTTTTTAAAGACAAGCAAATAATATCCAATTGATCAGAAATACAGTGTAGACATTGTTAAGGTTGTAAATGACGATTGTAGCTGGAAATGGCTGATTTTCTATGGAATATCTACATAGGCGTACAGAGGCCCATTATCAGCAACTATCACTCCTGTGTTCCAATGGCACGTTGTGTTAGCTAATCCAAGTATCATTTTAAAAGGCTAATTGATAATTGAAAAACCCTTTTGCAATTATGTTAGCACAGCTGAAAACTGTTGTCTGATTAAAGAAGCAGTAAAACTGGCCTTCTTTAGACTAGTTGAGTATCTGGAGCATCAGCATTTGTGGGTTCGATTACAGGCTCAAAAAGAACTTTCTTCTGCAACTGGTCAGTCTATTCTTGTTTTGAGAAATTAAGGCTATTCCATGCGAGAAATTGCCAAGAATCTGAAGATCTCTAACTGAAGATCTCTGGCTCTAACCAGAATAGAAGGAGGAGTGGGAGGACCCGGTGCACAACTGAGCAAGAGGACAAGTATATTAGAGTGTCTCGTTTGAGAAAAATCCTCAACTGGCAGCTTTGTTAAATAGTACCTGCAAAACACCAGTCTCAACGTCAACAGTGAAGAGACGACCCTGGGATGCTGGCCTTCTAGGCAGAGTTGCAAAGATAAAGTTATATATCAGACTGGCCAATAAAAAGAAAAGCTTAAGACGGGCAAAAGAACACAGACACTGGACAGAGGAACTCTGCCTAGAAGGCCAGCATCCCAGAGTCGTAGTACCAGCAGTACTACACCTGCACGGTCGACGACGACGACACAAGTTGTTTTCCACTTCCACGAGCACATCCAATGCTAGCATCAGTAATTCTACATTTGTTGTTAGCCCAGCTAGCATGGACACTGACAGTTGTGAATCAGATGCAGCCGAAGAGCTACTGCCCCCCCTTACCCGGGAAAGCAACGAAAAACAGACAGGGATGTTGGATGAGAACTTCATTGATTTGGGGTTCACTTTTATTGGGAGTAGTGCCTTTCCTCAGCCACAGTGTTATATGTGCAAAAGTGCAATCTCACAACTCGATGAAACCTTCACTCTTGCAAAGACATTTAGAAACAAAACATGGCAATTTGAAAAATAAGCCACGTGAGTTTTTTGAGCGAGAATTAAGATGACTTTCGAGTAGTAAGACATGTATAAAAGCAACAGATACCATTAATAAGAAGGAGCTAGAAGTGTCTTATATGGTGAGCTACCGAGTGGCTAGGACAGGCAAGCCCCATACTATTGTGGAGGGTGTAATTCTTCCTGCTGCCATGGATATGGCTGGGACAATGCTGGGGAAAAGGCCAAAAAAACTATACAGACAATGCCTTCATCAAACAACACCGTTTCACGACGCATCAATGACATGGCAGGAGATGTTTTGAAACAATTACTGCTTCACATACAAGCCAGTGAATTCTATGCATTTCAGCTGGATGAGTCAACAGACGTGGCGGGACTGGCACAGCTCCTGGTATATGTCCGTTACGTTAATGGGGGGTCAAGTAAGGAAGACATCCTCATCTGCAAACCACTGGAAACCATGACAACTGGAGAGGATATTTTTTAAGTACTGGAGAGCTTTGTGACATCAAATGGACTTTGGTGGTCAAGATGTGTTGGTGTCTGTACTGATGGTGCAAGCAGTTGCTCCCGACGCTACTTGGGTACACTGCAGCATCCATCGAGAGGCTCTTGCTGCCAAGGGAATGCCTGACAGCATGAAAGACGTTTTGGACACTACAGTGAAAATGGTTAACTTTGTTAAAACAAGGCCCCTGTATTTTCTTCAATATACAATGATATGGGCAGCGACCATGTAACGCTTTTACAACATACAGAAGTGTGCTGGTTATCAAGGAGAAAAGTATTGACATGTTTTTTTTTATTGAGAGACAAGCTTAAAGTTTTCTTTACTGACCATCATTTTCCCTTGTCTGACCGGGTGCGTGATGACGAGTTTCTCATCTGGGTGATGTTTTTTCTCACCTGAATAATCTGAATCTAGGATTAACTATTTTCAATGTGCTGGACAAAATTGAGGCTAAGATTAAGAACTTGGATCTCTTCTCCGTCTGCATTAACAAGGACAACACAGGTCTTTCCATCATTGTTTGATTTTTGTGTGCAAATGAACTTAAACTTACGTACAATGTCAAATGTGATATAGCGAAACACCTGAGGGAGTAGGGTGCGAAATTATGCAGGTACTTTCCATAAATGGATGACACAAACAACTGGATTTGTTATCCCTTTCATGCCCTGTCTCCAGTCCACTTACCGATATCTGAAGAAGAGAGCCTCATCGAAATTGCAACAATCGGTTCTGTGAAAATTTTATTTAATCAGAAGCCACTGCCAGATTTCTGGATTGGGCTGCGCTCAGAGTATCCTGCCTTGGTAAATCGAGCTGTTAAGACACTGATGCCCTTTGCAACCACGTACCTATGTGAGAGTGGATTCTCTGCCCTCACTAGCATGAAAACTAAATATAGGCACAGACTGTGTGTGGGAAATTATTTAAGACTGAGACTCTCTCCAATACAACCCAACATTGCAGAGTTATGTGCATCCTTTCAAGCACACCCTTCTCATTAACCTGTGGTGAGTTATTCACAATTTTCTATTAACAAATAAGGTTTTATACGTATGGCTAAATAAAGAGCAAAATGACAAAAACTCACACTCATTCTTATGTTTAATAAATGTATCGTATAGTGTGTGGGGCAGGCTTACAATGATGACAAAAAACAATATTTGAGATTGCGCTGACTCAGGTGCTAGAGGGGGTACGCAGCTAGAGGTTGAATGTTTGAAGGGGTACGGGACTATAAAAAGTTTGGGAACCACTGGAGGATGATCAACTACAGCCAGAATCAGAGAGCGGAAAGCAACCATATGGCTTCAGCCATTTGTTGGGAGACTGCATAGAACACGTGTTGCAGGTTAAATCCTGTGACCATATGACCATCTAACAGGGAGTCTAAAGGTGACGTGGAGAACAGAAAGAACATTAAAACTAGCTAACGGATTCCTTTATGTATATTTAGAAAACGTTGCTGGATTTTCAGGGAACACAAAATCTAACTGTACAATCACCCGTGGATAGCAGATCAGGAGAGCTATAGAATGTAACAATCAATGTGCAATAATCGAACGGCCATTGTGCCTGATGAAGAATTGTGGATAAACAGACATGGTGAACTTCAGCAGTGAATCACATCGGTGCTTGCCTGTCTGCGCTCTTATTATGAAGTAAATTAGATTCATTGAGGCAGAGTCATGATCAGGAATTGACTTTGAAGTTCCTCGTCTGTCAATTTAGTGCATCGAGCTCCCCTCTGCTCATGAGGCGCAACGATTGGGCCAGTCAGGACAGTCAATAGCGCCCAGGGGCATACGCCTCCCACAATCCATACCCGATCATGGCAGGCTTCTCCTCAACAAAGCTGCCAGACAGAATTGATCTCACTAGGATGTGCATGTGGCGTATAAAGTGATCTTAAAGGCCCAGTGCAGTAAAAAACGAGATTTTCCTGTCATTATATACACTGAGTGTACAAAACATTAAGAACACCTGCTCTTTCCATGACATAGACTGACCAGGTGAATCCAGGTGAAAGCTATGATCCCTTATTAATGTCACTTGTTAAATCCACTTCAATCAGTCTAGATTAGGTATTCCCAAACTGGGGTACATGCCGTTGGGGTATGGAAGTAGGTGCCAGGCACACCGGTTTGTGTGAAGAACTGCAATGCTGCTGGGTTTTTAACGCTCAACAGTTTCCTGTGTGTATATAGAGTGGTCCACCACCCAAAGGACATCCAGCCAACTTGACACAACAGTGGGAAGCATTTAAGTCAATATGGGCCAGCATCCCTGTGTGGGGTGGGGGACAGTCCAACCAAACATTAGTTTATAGACCAATAAGAAAGAGAGTCCTGAACATCTCTGCCAATAACAGCTAGTTTTCAGTCTTCCCCTCCCCACTCAGACCCCTCCCAGACAGTCCTAGCAAAATTCTTGCTTGAGAAATTGCTCTTTGCTAAGAAGCAATTTTTTTTCTTTTTGACCATTTTAATCGAAAACAATCACAGTAAGGCACTAAATTGCTACCCGGAAAGGATTTTATATTGAGACAGAAACAGCTGCGTTGAACCTTTAGGCTGAAATGTAAACTCATGCTCTACAGTCAGCCTCAGCATATACAGCTTTCAACTCTGTATAGAAATGTTGTTTTGGAAATACTACAGAGTGAGATGACTTAAGAAAACATACGAGAGCTAGTACATAAAGACCACAGGAGGTTGGTGGCACCTTAACTGGGAAGGACGGGCTCGTGGTAATGGCCGGAGCGGAACTGATGGAATGTATCAAATCATCAATTCCATTTGCTCTGTTCCAGCCATTATTATGAGCCATCCTCCCCTCACCAGCCTCCACTGATAAGAGACTGTCTCCTGTCTCATTAAGTGTAGTACCAGAGCCCCTGAAAGAGTTGTGTGTAGAACAGATGTGTGTGTGTGTCTGTTTCTCTGTGTCTGTTTCTATGTGTGTGTTGCCAAGGCCCCTGCAAGCAGTTAGCAGTGTGTATAGAGCGGCACAGACGCCGGGCTCCCTCCCAGACTTCCGCCATGCTGGCAGCCGGGCACGCTGACTCGGCAATGTTCCTCCGACAGCGGGAAAGGGGAACAGTGACCTACCTGTGTGTGGCCGAGCGGGCACCTGGCCCGCCCCTCTGCCAGGTTCATCCATAACAGACTAAACCTGGCCAGCCAGGCTAGGGGATGCAGGAGTGTTGACAATAATACCAAGGTGCAGGTAAAACAGTTTACTGTAAATACATGGGTGAGAGATTAAAAAACACACACAGTCAGAGACGTGCAGTCGTGCACCCACACACAAAGAGGTTTAATCCTATTTTTTCCCCAGTCAAAATCCCTGCGTTTGTTTGCCTCTTCATTAGTATCCTATACAGTCGGAAGTTTACATACACTTAGGTTGGTCATTAAAACTCGTTTTTCAACCATACCACAAATTTCTTGTTAACAAACTATAGTTTTGGCAAGTCGGTTAGGACATCTACTTTGTGCATGACACAAGTAATTTTTCCAACAATTGTTTACAGACAGATTATTTTACTTATAATTCACTGTATCACTATTCCAGTGGGTCAGACGTTTACATACACTAAGTTGACTGTGCCTTTAAACAGCTTGGAAAATTCCAGAAAATTATGTCATGGCTTTAGAAGCTTCTGATAGGCTAATTGACAATATTTGAGTCAATTAGAGGTGTACCTGTGGATGTATTTCAAGGCCTACCTTCAAAGGCAGTGCCTCTTTGCTTGACATCATGGGAAAATCAAAAGAACTCAGCCAAGAAAATAAATTGTAGACCTACACAAGCAATTTCCAAACACCTGAAGGTACCACGTTCATCTGTACAAACAATAGTACGCAAGTATAAACACCATGGGACCACGCAGCCGTCATACCGCTAAGGAAGGAGACGCGTTCCAGAACAACAGCAAAGGACCTTGTGAAGATGCTGGAGGAAATAGGTACAAAAGTATCTATATCCACAGTAAAACGAGTCCTAATCGACATAACCTGAAAGGCTGCTCAGCAAAGAAGAAGCCACTGCTCCAAAACCGCCATTAAAAAAAAAAAAAGCCAGAGTACATGTACTGCACATGGGGACAAAGATCGTACTTTTTGGACAAATGTCCTCTGGTCTGATGAAACAAAAATACTGTTTGGCCATAATGACCATCGTTATGTTTGGAGGAAAAAGGGGGAGGCTTGCAAGCCCGAAGAACATCATCCCAACTGTGAAGCATGGGGGTGGCAGCATCATGTTGTGGGGGTGCTTTGCTGCAGGAGGGACTGGTGCACTTCACAAAATAGATGTCATCATGAGGAATGACAATTATGTGGATATATTGAAGCAACATCTCAAGACATCAGTCAGGAAGTTAAAGCTTGGTCACAAATGGGTCTTCCAAATGGAGAAATGAAGCTGAAATAAATAATTCTCTCTACTATTATTCTGACATTTCACATTCTTAAAATAAAGTGGTGATCCTAACTGACCTAAGACAGGGAATTTTTACTAGGATTAAATGTCAGGAATTGTAAAAAACTGAGTTTAAATGTATTTGGCTAAGGTGTATGTAAACTTCCGACTTCAACTGTATATCCTCCTAATAACATGGGAGGAGCATCAAACTCAAGAAGAAGAAGAAGGACAACCCTGCCCATAAACAAATCTTCATTCTCAAATGGAGCCCATACCGTACATACTGTACTGTAGGCTACACGTTTCATTGACAGTTGCTACAATGGACCTCAGCAAATAGTGGGGGAGTCAGGTCCACACGCAGCAGATGGCTTTAGCAGGCTCTCTGGATCTAGGCTTCTACATGTTCTCCCTCTCTCTCCCCTCTATTCTCACCTTTAACTATCCCCTCTCTCTGTATACAGTGCATTCGGAAAGTATTCAGTCCCCTTCCCTTTCTCCACATTTTGTTATGTTACAGCCTTATCAATCTACAAACAATACCCCATAATGACAAAGCTAGAACAGTTTGTTTTACAGTAAAGGAAATGTATAAAACATATTATTTACATAAAATTGAGCTCAGGTGCATCCTGTTTCCATTGATCATCTATGAGATGCTTCTACAACTTGATTGGAGTCCACCTGTGGTCAATTCAGTTGATTGGACATGATTTGGAAAGGCACACACCTGTCTATATAAGGTCCCACAGTTGACAGCGCATGTCAGAGCAAAAACCAAGCCATGAGGTTGAAGAAATTGTCCGTAGAGCTCCGAGACAGATTGTGTCGAGGCACAGATCTGGGGAAGGCTACCAAAACACTCCTCCATCATTCTTAAATGGAAGAAGTTTGGAACCACCAAGACTCTTCCCAGAGCTGGCCGCCCAGCCAAACTGAGAATTTGGGGAGAAGGGCCTTGGTCAGAGAGGTGACCAAGAACCCAATGGTGGTCACTCTGACAGAGCTCCAGAGTTCCTCTGTGGAGAGGGGAGAACCTTCCAGAAGGACAAACATCTCTGCAGCACTCCATCAATCAGGCCTTTATGGTAGAGTGGCCAGAAAGAATACACTCCTCAGTAAAAGGCACATGACAGCCTGCTTGGAGTTTGCCAAAAGGCACCTAAAGTACTCTCAGACCAGATTATTTGGTCTGATGAAACCAAGATTAAACTCTTTGGCCTGAATGCAAAGCGTCATGTCTGCAGGAAACCTGGCACCATCCCTACGGTGAAGCATGGTGGTGGCAGCATCATGTTGTTGGGATATTTTTGAGCGGCAGGGACTGGGAGACTAGTCAGGATCAAGGGAAAGATGAACAGAGCAAAGTACAGCGAGATCCTTGATGAAAACCTGCCCCAGAGCGCTCAGGACCTCAGACTGGGGCGAAGGTTCACCTTCCAACAGGACAACAAACCTAAGCACACAGCCAAGACAATGCAGGAGTGGCTTCGGGACAAGTCTCAATGTCCTTGAGTGGCCCAGCCAGAGCCAGGACTTGAACCCAATTAAACATCTCTGGAGACCTGAAAATAGCTGTGTAGTGACACTCCCCATCCAACCTGACAGAGCTTGAAAGGATCTGCAGAGAAGAATGAGAGAAACACCCCAAATACAGCTGTGCCAAGTTTGTAGCATCATACCCAAGAAGACTCAAGGCTGTAAGCGCTGCCAAAGGTGCTTCAACAAAGTACTGAGTAAAGGGTCTGAATGTAAGTGTAAGTGTGATATTTCAGTTTACTTTTAATACATTTGCAAAAATGTCAAAAAAATAATTTGTCATTATGGGGTATTGTATGTAGATGAGGGGAAAAAACAATTGGATCCATTTTAGAATAAGGCTGTAACGTAATAAAATGTGGAAAAAGTCAAGCGGTCTGAATGCACTGTATATATCTTGCTGTATCTCTCCCGCTCTCTCTCTAAGCCTGTGGAGGGGAAGGCTGGATGCTGGATCGAGCTAGGCGTGTGGGAGTGAGTTATGTCACAGGCCTCTCAGGGAATTTCCCTAGTGGTGTTGCTGCCGCTGCTGTGTTTGGTTAGGTAACTCAGCCTAGCCTCACTCAGTCACAGCCTCACAAAACAAACATGCTTGACTGCACCGGCAGCAGGTTGGCATTTATTGGCATGAATCATGTACTGGAGGCAGCTCTGCAGAGTGGTTACTAGCTTGCAACAGCACCAAAGTCATCAAATCAGATTTTAAACCTAACCTTAACCACACTGCTAACCCTAACCTGCTAGCACATAACGTTCTGAGAACCATATGTTTTTTAGCGCTAGGGGAGTGCGTGATTTTCCTATGGTTATTTTGCGTACAACCTTTCCACAACTTTCTGTGAATGTTGAGGGATAGTTGCTTGGCTTTGGAAAATTCTCTGTACTTAAGGAAGTTGACAAAATATTTTTTCTTGACATTTCATTACTTTGACAGAACATTTCCTAAAAGTTCAAACATAGTTACATTTAATTTACATATTGGTAATGTTCTAAAAACATACACCTGGTTTGACATTGGGAATGTTCTCAAAGTTCAGAGACTGTTAAGAAACAACATTTTTCTGTGCGAATTTGAGTACTTAAGCATAACATTTCCTACAGGTTTCCTCATGGTTCTATTAAAATGTATGTTCTTATTGTTCAGAGAATGTTAAAACTTTCCATAAAAAAACAGAACTTTAGTAACGTTCAGAAAACATTCTAATAATGTTATTTAAAAACTAATACATTCTGTTCTCAGCGTCAACAAAACTCCCTCTATCCTCTATCTTGTTGAGTGTGTTCAGGTGTTGGCCACGCCCACTAATTGGCCACACCTGATCTTAATGAGTGATTGTTTCCTTTGAAATGGGGTCTGTTTGAATAGACTAAAACAAACATGGCATGGTAACTCCGTCCTGATGGCGCAGGGGACTAATTCTATGAATGAAGAACAGAAGATCATAGGTTCAAACCTCACTTATGCTGTGTCTCAAAAAAAAAGAAATGTGTTTGCATGATTAATGTCCTATCTGTGCTTGCAGTTCAAGAAAGTTTACCCAAAATAAGCTTGCAGTGTTTTCAAGTCTTATTGAAACATTCAGTGGACATTTTAAGAAAGTTATTCAAAAACTTCAAAGTAACCTATAATTTCTCCAAGGAAAACTTTAAAGGTACCAGAACAAAACGTTCTTAGAACCCCCTCCAACCTACAAATAAACGTTCACCAAACAGACTAAATGTTCTCTTCTGTTCTCAGAACATTTAAAAAATAACGTTGTTTTACCGGTCAGGAAACATATGGCTTTGTTCCCAATGTGAAACCAAAAACACATGTTCCCACAACTTCCAAGGAACCAAATGTGTTAGCTGGGCTTAAATTACGACCAAAAAGCAAATTTATATTTTCATACATTTTATGATATAGCCAATTTTGACTTTGCAGCTGGCTCATATAGAGGGCAATCGCTCACTTCTGCCTCCAGGACAAGATTCATGACAATAAATGTCAGTTATGTCACAGGCCTCTCAGGGTGTTTCCCTAGTGGTGCTGCTGTGCTTAGTTGGGTGACTCAGCCTCAGTCAGTCACAGCCTCACAAAACAAACATGCCTGACTGAACCGATAGGCAAGCAGGCCACTCTTTATTCATCAGATGTATCTGACTGAGGCTGCAGAGCAGAAAAACCTAATCCCCCCCCCAAAAAAAATCCCACAGACACCCTTCTCTGTTCTGAACTTTCTAGGAGACCATAGATAGGGGAGACAACATTACCAGCCAGAATCCATGGAGGGTTAGGTTAATTGAAAGCTAATGTGCCGTGACATGGGGACGTGTGTACTGCAGTAGACATGCGGTTGTCCGTGTACCAGTCAGTGGAGCCTGGCTCATAATAATGGCTGTAAAGGAGTGAATGGAATGGCATCAAACACATGGAAACCATGTGATGTATTTGATACCATTCCACTCCAGCCAATACCACGAACCCGTCCTCCCTAATTATGGTTCTACCAACCTCCTGTGGTACTAGTGGCTTCCATTTGTCATTCCCTCAGCCAATGAGGATCCTTTTATCCTCCTCAGACAAATGCTGGTTATCGAAGGCCAACATGAGGGTGACGGAGGGTGGCTCGGGCAGTCGCCTGAAACCCAGACACAAGACAGACAGACACTGTCTGTGACTTCTGCTGTGACTTTAGAAGCATCGTGGGGACAAAACGTCAGGCCTGGATCCTTTTTACGAGCTCCAGTCATATATTGTGGTTGTACGCACCATTCACTGGAACCAATTCAAGTTGAGGTCTTTTTGTCTTGTTATTCTTTCTCAGTCTAAACCTGTATGAAAGGACTGACTGAAGGATGTTTGACCATTTGTCAGAGATAGTGAGGGACCCAATTTTCAGTCTCAGTTTCAGTCTGTAAGACATGTTGAGCTCACCAGACCTATTACACAGCTTTATGGGTTCTGTCTGCATTAAACACCATTATCAGGTCCTGTGTGTTAAACAACATTATCAGGTCCTGTGTGTACTCAAACCAACAGACATTAATACACAATCTACTGCCAATACTTCATTTACATTCTGTCCATATGGATTGTAAAGACATATCTGATGCTTGCAGTTGTCAAATCACAGAAGAGTCCCTTTGAATATAACCACAGAAGCAAAAACTCATAACTCACATGAAGATCAATCATTGGTTGCTATAACCCTTGATACCATTTCAAAAAGGCTTTGGGGAGAAGGTAACAAGGAAACGGGAACCAACGAGCTGAAATGGTGCAGTTGAATTGAGGGGCGCCGCATGGGGAATTTGATTATCAACAGGCTAGAGAGAGTCTCGTGCTTGTTAATGAGAGGGACGCCTTAATGTTCAATTCCTTCTTCTCCTTTTTCATCTGCTGAAAATATCAGCTTCCACCGGGGCTGTGGTGGTGTTTTGTAACGACAAACAACGTAGAGCAGTCGGTTATACAGGAGGGGATAGGGAACTTTCATCTAGGACTAACTGTCCTCTGTATCAATGTCATTTTAACATGGGGGGTTTATGTACACGATAGCAGGCAGCACACACACTTCTTCACATACTTGGTATTCACAATTCCTGTTTCTATGGAAATGTCACAAAGAACAATTCCATAAAATATGTCTTTCCTATCATTTCAAAAGACCAGGCCACCTGAATTGCTGTTTTTTGCGGGCAAAACACATTCCAATTGTTGCCTGCCACATCCTAGAACAAAGAAGGAAGTAGAGATAGAAAACGGTGAACCCTTCACACTGGCAATAGGAGCACTGGATAGTATTAGCAGACAATGAAGAGAACGACTTAGTTTCCTGTGTTAATTAAAGAATCAGTAAAGGACATTTGATGCATAGATCCCTAAGTAATGAATACGCTCAGTAGCACAGCACTGCCCTTGAAAGTATCATCTTGTCATCTGATCATTCTCACACTGTATGGCAATGGCACCATTATTTTTGGATAACACTACTTAATGTTTCCAAAACAGAGGTCAGTCAAATGTACAGGGCTTGTAGTCAGTGTATACAACCACTTCATTATGCCACTCATAGGTCGCCTAAGCGAGACCGTCGACATGATTTTCTCACAAACTTCTGGCATCTTAAAAGCAAGCTATTTACACATAGCAGTAAACATTTCCCGGCATGGAGAAAACCATAATGACCTAGAGGCTTTGCACACCAGCTCACACTCACAGCGTCATCCCGACTCAACCCTCTTTTCCCATAGCTAGCACTGTTCATGATCTATTTCAACTTGAAATCAGAAAACATTAATAACAATCAAATATATTAGACGAAGAATTCTCATTCTACTGGCCAGCGTCATCTTCACCGTAAAATATGAAGGTCGATCACAAATCAGGTATCTCACACAGACAAGAATGAGACTTGATTGGATTTATGTGAAGTTTATAACACTAAGATAAAGGGCAGTTTACACATACAATAACAAACAGACATCTAATTTGTATGAGCATAATTATAACCTGTACAAGTTTTTCTATTTTACATCGTTGGTTGTGTATTCTCAGTGCATAGCATTACACACAGAGCAACTGTTGCACAGCACAATAGTATCCGAACAGGCTGAAATGGAATAAGGCTGTTTTTTAAAAGATTGAAAATAGAATGAGTTATAGCCAACATACCTCTGCACAAAATTAATCCCAGGGAGAAAAAACAAACAAAACAATGGAGTGGCGGGAAGGAGGTAGCCCCGCCCACTTATGCAGGTAACACCTTGATTTATTGCACCCCTTCCATCTGCATGCATGACATGTTCTAGAACAGTATTTAACAAGATTTCTTTCTCAACTGTAAATGAGAGGCAATTTGTAGCAACCACAGGCATCATTATAACATATTGCACAAATCAGCTAAAAACTAGTGACATGAAACAACCTACACACTGGCACCTTTAAATTATTTTACTTCGTTTTTAAGCTGAACCTTAATTGTGTATGCTGCCTGTGAACTCCACAAGTTTTAGCCCATGCCAAAGGTTCCCGTAGGTTTCCCTAGGAATTTGTACTTTAAGGTACTGTGGTAACATGTTTTGAGAATCGGGGCTACAGATGTCTAGGAGGATGGCCTGTGGCCTTTAATCCAGCACCAACATGTGAAAATTGCATGTTTCTATGTTATGCAAAAAAAAGAGGACGATAACATCAGTGTGCATCGTGTGACTAAACAATTATGAGTAGGCATTGCCTACTAATTGGTTGATGTCATTGGAAACACTCATCTTTCCAATGACATCAACCAATTAGTAGACAATGCCTACTCATAGTTGGTAAAAAAATTAAAATATGCACACCGATGTCATTACAAAAACATTTATCGTCCTCTTTTTTTTTACTACTTAACATAGAAGCGATTCACATGTGTTGATGTTGAGGTGGTGCTGGAGATGAATATGAAGTTGAAACATTCAGAAATGTCTCAAACATAAGCGCCTTAATAGTGAGCCCATTGAATAGATTCATACATTTAAGCTGCTGAACATCCAGAATAGTAAGAAAATGGATCCAGATAGTATATATTTTTTTGCCAGATAGTTTACCTGCAGAGTCTTTACCAGAAAACACAAATACTGTCAAATAGTTAATTCCATTTTTTTTCTCCAAATTTTTATTTATTTTCTTTAAAAAAAAAATTAAAAAAAGGGTCAGGACATTCAGTCAAAGTAACAAATTGTTGTTTCTATGGGGGATGCATGAATACAAGATTAAGGTACACCTAGCCATTTTATTCCACCGCCCTTCACTGATCGCAAGGCTGTTGTCTTACTGAGGGGAACAACGGGGAATACTGTGAATCACTGACTGAGACCCTGCAAAACCCTGTAACAGTGCAAAAGTCTATTGCTCTATTAATAGTAGCTTTAAATAAGTACTTTAACTATCAAGTCAGTGCTTGGGCAGAATGGTAGATTTCAAAGCAATAGCAGAGTAAGCTTTGTCAACTTCAAGTAAGGCAAAGAATATCTCCCATAGGCCCCACCTTAAAGAACAAAGAAAAAAAAAAAAGTAATTATCAAGCTTACTTTTGGCAGGTTTTCAGTGATGTCATAAAATGTAAACAAAAAGAGAATTATAGATTGTGTTCCTGGGTTGGCTAGGGTACACTTTACGATGAAGAAAAACAGACAGAAGAAACAGACAGACATCTAGGGAAAGTAGTCTAAAAACAAGGCGAGATGAAACGGCATGTGCGATGGATTGTTGAAAAGAGGGAAGCCTTAATGTCAAGAGTACAGGAAAAGGCAGCTTACATCACTACCCTCAGTGCAGGTTCCTGGGTCTGGTCCGTGGCATGCCACAGGCCAGGTGTTACAAAAAATTTGGCATGCTGAAAATAAATGATACATATTTAAATATTCGCATATATAGGGCTCTTTATATTTCATAAGCAAGCACAAGACTTTGTAAAATCTGTAGCTGCGCTAATTTCATTCCCCAACGGAATGAAACCTGTTTTTGAAAAGGAGAAGAACGGAAAAACGCAACGAAAAGGGAAATAACCCCAACCAGTTAGGGACAGCAACTGCAGAAAAATGCACGTGGGCGTGCACATTAAAAATTCTCACACAGAAGTAGTGTATGCCACTGAAGCTACTTGCACCATAGGATAGGTACAGATTCTTGGCTCCGTTGTTGGATCGTAAGCATGCAGCTTGGCAGTTTAAGCACCTTTTGTTGGATGTACAAGTGATCCGGATCTCATTGGACCAAATACGATAAGGCTGCAAAACAAGTCATTCAAGGAGTAAAAGATCTGATGTCTCAAGAGGGGGAAAAAAAAAAACTAAAGAGCACCTAAGTTCACATATTATCCACTCCTGGGTTGATCAAAACCTGCATTAACACCCCTGGATCGGTTCACAGACAAAGCTTAACATTCAATCCCCCTCTGTCGCCTCGGTGTCTTACAAAGAGTCACCTCTATTGGCCTTACTGAACATGTGTCAAGACTAGGTCAGCATCACCACTTCTGGTGCGCCCATGCACATACTAAATTCACAAAAAGTGCAGTTTGTTGAAAAACTTTCTAGAGACTGAGGGGACACCGACCCAGACGCACTAATATAGGTTTGGATACATGCTGTAGTACGGCATGTCATAAGGTACACATTTGGAACAGATTACCTCTCTATAAGCACATTACACACTGAAAATGAATTCAAAACATGATACCATTGTCCTCTGTGACGATCGCCAAAACTGTATCCGGTTACTGTTAGGGGGGGGAACGCCATGTACTGTATCATAAAACACAAGGCCATTCTAAATGGCTTGCCAAAAGACTGAAGTTATACCTGCAGATACCATGAAGATAAAGGATGCCATTTGACCTCCTGGCTAAATAAAATCAGATCTTAAATGACTTTAGAAATCTATTTTGTTGTTGTTGAAAAACATGGTATACAATTTATTAAACAACGATCCAATAACATGCACACCGTTTGTCGTTTAACTATAGTGTTCACGTTATTGCAACACTGGCTTCCCTGCCGTTTTGTGTTCTATTTACCTTAACATAAAAACATCAACAATACATGGGATACTGGGTTTCTGCATACCTTGAACAGACATGATAGAAGGTATGGACATTGGTTAGATGTCATGTAGCTTAATAATTATAATAATCACAATAATAATCATAAGTCGACTGGAGAAATTCTAACATGCAGTTTACACTGCACAAACTCATGTGAGACCACCTGCAAAAAGCACAAGAAGCATTCACAGTAGACAGAATGGAAGGGGGGGTATGCGAGGTGGTAGGGGCATGGTGGAGGGCAATGAATGAAGTGGGAGAAAGTGACAGAAGCACTGGCCTTGGTTTCCACAGGAGATGGAGCAGTGAAATTTACGATTTCCAATACCGGATCACACATCTCCTGATAGTGGAAATCTTCTCTAGTCTTTGACACAAAAAGGTATATTACACTACAGCTACTGAACCTTTTCCCACTCAACAACAGTCAATACTTTCAGGATGAACGAGCGGGTGAGGGGCAAAACATTTCAAAAGAACAAAGAAAACTTGGTCAGCATTGTTCCTAAAATTGGTGGCATATTCCGTGACGCAAATGTCCTGCTGCTGTAGGTTGGTGGGGAAAAAGGTACTTGTTTTTCAGTTTATATTCAAGTTCCTTTTTTCCCCCTCTGAAAGGTATTTTTTTTTTAATTTTTTACTTCCCATAAAAATCTCACACTTTCGTTATTTGCGTGTGTTGATCTTCGTCAAACGGTTCATTTTCCGGGTCAGAGTCTGTGGTGTCAGAGTATCGGTAATGGTCCGCCTCGTTGTCACTAACGTCTGGCGTTAGCGAGGTGGAAGTGCTGGCCTCAGAGTTGAAGATGTCCTCCACGGTCTTGGTAAAGTACAGCTTCACCTGGAGTTCCAGAGAAAACATTATTATCCACATACTGAAACACGGCAGTGGATCTATACCAAGGGGAAACTACATTTCATCTGAGCGAAGCGGCGAGAGCATTTGGTCACACTATTTGGATAATCCTCTACAGATAGTATAACCATCTGTTGATAAGCAACTGCTTGCTGATGTTACAGTTAGGTTTAGAATAAAGGTTAGGGTTAGTAGATAGTCTGTAGTCTGTAGAGCATCTATAGATGTACTACTCAGTGGTACCGCGCATTAATCTTGGCACAAAACAGTCAAATATTTCCCCAAACATTCATTAAAAAAAATATTTTTCCCCAACCCCCCTAATCAAAGAAAGTCTCATTCACCTGACTGACCTTGAAGTTGGGGGAGAAGTATCGGTTTGCTTTATCCTTGTTGGCCTTGTCCAGGTCGTTCTTCGTCAGTGAGAGGATCAGGTAATCCTTGTCGTTGTCCACCGTTCCTCCTGTTTGGATTCCTGCCTGCTCCTTTGGTAACGTCTCCGTTGGTAACGTCTCCGTTGGTAACGTCCCGTTCTCAACCTTCTCAAAGTTCTCCTCTGGTCCAGGGACGAAGAAGGTATTCACCCAAAAGTGAAACATCTTGTCCTGATGGCAAAATACATGGGGGGGTGAATAAAAGGCAAGACTTAAGTCCAAAAAAGCAGTTACATCATCTCAACCGCGACACAAGATGTAGGCTATAATCCAATCAGAACTCATGTGTTTTTAAGTTAAATCTCACCCTCTCTCATAGTGAATCAGAATAGTCAACAATACCTAATGTAACATGCATATAAAATCAAGAACCACAAGGCCCCCTACCTTCTTCATCATTTTATTCTGTTTGTGGAAGAACTCCACCTTGATGTCTCCGCACACGGGCAGCGGCTGGGGGAACTCAAAGAACACATACTTCTCCTCCTTCCGCGTGTTCACCGGGTTGGACGTGTGGATCTTTACCTTAAGCTGGTACACGACAAACTGAGGATCTGTGGGGGAGCACAACAAGTCACTCTCCTGGTGTGTGGAGAGACAGTGACAACAACCAAGCACATATTATTTACATCTCGGTAAATTAGGAATGGAGGACAGAAAAGAAAAAGGGACAGAATTACATAGTACCACTGCCAGGAATATTAATTATAGAAAAGGCGGTTACAGTAACATGCTATAAGGGCCCTAAGAAGAGTTGACCAAAACCAAGCTCATTTGAGGGAGTACTTCTGGTCTAGGATCAGTCCACTGAGATGGAGGGGGGAATTGATAGTTACCTTACGAAGTTCACCAACAACATAATCTAAAACCTAGTTCAACAACACCAACTTAAATCTACAACAACCTCCTAGTCAACAGGTAAACATTGGATGAAAAGCTGATCATTATTATTACCCCAGTGCCAATTCCCTTTCCTGAAACCATGTGGAATCTGCTCGCTCTTGTTTTTAACGGAAGTGTCCCCTTAGAAAGAGAAAAGGAGATTAACACAGAGTCCTGCAGCAGACCTGCCTGGGCTTGGGTAGAGCTGGGTTATCAAGGCTATGCACAAACACACTGTAGCATATACATGTTTACAACCATTCAGAAACCGATTCTAACTTACCATTTCAACATGCGGACAGCAACTTCCCGTTGTCAAGTTATTAACTCGACCTTAACCAGTATAATAATTATGAAACGGCCCTTTATGCAATCATAACATTCATAGTAATGCATTTCCTAACATACAGGCCTTAATAAGCATCAACTAACATTTTCCTTTAAAAAAAGAAAACAATCTTTGTCATCTAATAATCAATTTATGACGGGCAGGGGCTTTGGCGTTGAAATTAAAACCACTTCAATACTTTGTGTTTTGCAATGGGAACTTCCCACATAGGGTGTGGTGTGTGTGTGTGCTCAGAATAGGGATAAAATAACAGGGATTGACAATAAACCCTGAAAGGCACTTGCCAATCGGCAAGTCAAGAGTATTTTTCGGTTGCCCGAAGATGATCACTTGCCCGAAAATGTAAATGATCCATTTACAAGCAGAAGTACCATATATTACCTGCCTAACACCTACAGATAAGGGGAATCAGAAAAGACCAGTACTAGAATTATTTGTATTTTGCTTGTTATCAGTTTAAAAAAATCTCAGCGCAGGCTCTACTTGCCAAGACTGTCATAAATTGTCCATCTTTCACTTAAACAATGGGTCGGAACCAGAAAGATGAGCTTTAAGCTACTGGAATTCTTTGCAGGTTGGATGTTTTCACAAGGTTCTTTTTTTAAAATCCCCTGCCCAATTAGGCCAACCTCAGATAAGGCTGCTCAGTTCACTTGCCCCAGGCAATCGGTCGACCAACAGAAATATGGATTAATGAAGTGAAGAGGTTAAATGCCAGACACAGCTGACAAGACACCCATGTGCACATGGCTGTTGTATTGTAAATATGGTGGTGGTGGAGTGGTGGCCTGAGGGGAACACACAATGTGTTTGGTAAGGTGTTATGAAATGTAATGTATTATTTTAAACTTTATGTAATGGTCTTATGTTGTTGGACCCCAGGAAAAGTAGCTTCTTCCTTGGCAGCAGCTAATGGAGATCCATAATAATTCAAAATATGAAAGAGCAGCCACTGAAGACAATCACACAGTCGGGGGTTGTTATAGCATAGCAGGGCTTGGAACTGCCAGGGACCTCACAATACCATAATATCACAGCACTTAGGTGCCGACACGAGTTGTATTGCGATTGTCACGGTTCTATATGTATTGCGATTCGATACTGTGATTTGATGTTCCAAACATATTGCTCACTAGAGAGATGAGACCAAGAGAAAATGTGTTTTGATCAGTGGTAATAAAAGTGCCAAAAACATGTTGGCTCACTATTTAAAAAGAAGATGGAGAACAAGCTATAGGATAAAAAAAAAAAATACCAGACTTTTGGCCAGTGTTTCCCCTGTATTTATTTAGCAGCGGAGGGCCGCTGATGCTAAATCATTGTCTTCACTCCAAAAAAATATGTATGGTAAAACGTTCAGTATAAACTTAAAAAACGACTAAAACCCAGATATAAAGTATCTAGAAAAGATAATGCAGCTATACATTTTTAAATAAGATCATCTTTAAGAACCACCAAAATAAAAAATATCCAGTCAGGGAGAATCTAAAATTCAAAAAATGTCATGGCGTGGGGCCCCCATTGATTTTAAAATATATGACTCACTCAGATAACATGACAAAATGTGTAGAATTGCAGGAAACTTGCTTTAAAACAGGAACATTGTTTCTGTGGCCAAGTGGAGGGCCTCTAAAATTTTGGGTCAGAGACCGCACCATTGGCCATGCCCACTACCACCCCCCACGCTAACTTTGCCACCGATGCTGGAAGCAATTCTATGGGAAACACTTGTTGCCGCAAGTACAGCCAACTAGCGATAGCTAACAAAAAAAATTATAATTATTTGAGTCAAAGTATCGACACAATATAAACTGAACAAAAATAAACAATTTTGCTGAGTTATAGTTCATATGAGGAAACCAGTCTATTGAAATAAATGAATTAGGCCCTAATCTATGGATTTAACATGACTGGGCAGGGGCTCAGCCATGGGTGGGCCTGGGAGGGCTTATGGGGAGCCAGGCCCAGCCAATCAGAATGAGTCTGCCCCCACAAAAGGGCTTCATTACAGACAGAAATACTCCTCAGTTTGATCAGCTGTCCCGGTGGCTGGTCTCAGACTATCCCGCAGGTGAATAAGTCGGATGTGGAGGTCCTGGGCTGGTGTGGTTACACGTGGTCTGCGGTTGTGAGGCCGGTTGGACGTACTGCCAAATTCTCTAAAACGACGTTGGCTTATGGTAGAGAAATTAACATTCAATTCTCTGGCAACAGCTGTGGTGGACATTCCTGCAGTCAGCATGCCAATTGCACACTCCCTCAGCACTTGAGACATCTGTGGCATTGTGTTGTGAAACAAAACTGCACATTTTAGAGTGGCCTTTTATTGTCCTCAGCACAAGGTGCACCTGTGTAATGATCATGCTGTTTAATCAGCTTCTTGATATGCCACATCTGTCAGGTGGATAGAATATCTTGGCAATGGAGAAATGCTCAGTAACAGGAATGTAAACTAATTTGCGATATGTAATGTATTGTTTTTTACCCTCATCACTATATCATAGGTCCATATAAGTCTTCTGACAATCCAGCGAGGTATATGCCACCTTCAAACAACTGGGAACTCAAATCTCAGTGCATTCATGACAACTGGGAACTCAGGGGAAGAGAATACAAAAATAATAATTTAAAAAAAAAGAAGATCTCCGACTGGGAAAAATCTTTTTTAGCGGTCTTCGGGAAACTTCCTAGAGCTCCGACTTTCTGACTTGAAGATCACGGACGTCATGATTTGACCTTATCCCCCACCCCCAAGTTCCCAGCTGTCTTGAACGCACGAATAAACCCCTTATTCTCTGATTATACAGCCAAGTCAAATGACCAGTGAGCCAAGCAAAATAATAGCAGGGAAAACCACACAATTTTGACGAGCATAACCATCATTACAAAACGGTACGTTCCACTGTGGTTAATGTCAGCTTCGCATTGAGAAAAGGGCAAAAGAACATGCAACATCAAGAAGCAAAGCTGTGCAGAGCAAAGCAGAGGACATAGGCAGGACAATGAACTGAAGCTCACATTGTGAAAGTGTGAAAGCCAGTAGCACACAAGCCCAAGGTCAGGAGGATACAGTAAAGAAACAGGATTGAGACCAATGACAAGGAAATCACTTACGACACGTTCCGCCACTGAACATGGGCACCGTCTCGAACACCATCTTGTGGAAGAGCAGAGCCACTGGTTTGTAATCCAGCTGGTTCTGGAGAAGGTGGCTATAGTAATAGACATAGCGCCTCTGGCTGGGGATTGTCACTCCCTGAATGGGAAAAGAGAAACTTAGAGAAACTGATGTTTTTTTCCCCTGTCCGTAAAGAGGATTTTTACAATTTGAAATATCAAACCATGGTGACAAGCCTTTATAGGAGCCTCAAAAATGTTCAAGTTAACTCGAACCACTATTCATAATGTAGCCTTCAATTAACACAATGATTAGAGATTTACTAGGATCAACCACGACAAACAGGCCTATGATGTGGAGTTCACGACTATTATCATCATCCTCCATTTAACCCTTATGTTACCAGCGAGGTACATTGAAAATGGCCTGGGGAAGAGTTAGAGGGTTGAATAATCCAACTGGAAAAAGGGGATGATCCGTTTCCAAGACAGTATGGCTGCGTTTACACATGCAGCCTATTTCTGATATTCTTTCCACTGAACAATTGGTCTTTTGACCAATCACGTCAGATCTTTTT
This sequence comes from Brachymystax lenok tsinlingensis, assembly GCA_030435695.1. Lineage (NCBI taxonomy): Eukaryota > Metazoa > Chordata > Actinopteri > Salmoniformes > Salmonidae > Brachymystax > Brachymystax lenok. The sequence continues at coordinate 13,625,820 of CM059780.1, read as the reverse complement.
CAGAGCTGATCTGATTGGTCAAAAGACCATTTACAGAACAAATATCATAATTGGACTGCCTGTGTAAACACAGCCTTAGAGGGCCAGACTGGAACAATAAAATGTACCTTCTTATCTCTGGTCCTGACTTCTCCATAGAAGTCCAGAGCTTCTTGTGCTTTGAGGAACTTGCCCCGGTGTAACAGGTAAGCACAGATCATGACACCCGTACGTCCCTTTCCAGCTTTACAGTGAATCGCCGCCACGTGATTGTCATCCTCACTTAACCACTGGTCAAGATCTTCGCAGAATGGTTTAATCAGCTCCAGCTGGGGGGGATTGTGATCCTCAAACGGATATTGTGCAACTGGAGAGAGACGGAGAGAGACTGAGCTCAGTTAGATAATGTCACACGTGGGTTTCTAGTGAAATGTTGATTCATTCAATGACAGCCTGAATGGAAGTGATGTAATGTCTCACCTCTGCAATTGAATTTGGTTGTGTCATAATGTCGCTCAGCGCACCTATAAAGGGACAAACGAAGATGTTGCTGTAGTAGTGCTGGACTACAAACGGGAGCATTCTTTCATTTGTACAATCGATCTGTCAGCATACAGATTACAGCAACTGCAACCTCATTAATTCCACACAGATTCAGCCAACTGTTGAATAATATATCCATTGTGTTTACTAAACTCTACTTCCCTCAATAGTTAAGATGATTGTTATCAATGAGAAACCTGTGGTCCTTAGTATCTTTGTAGCTCGCAGTTAAGTCAGTCAGTGCCAGTCTACTAGGTAACAACTTCATACTGAGTGAGGAAAACATGGTTGTAAATTCCTTTTCCAGAGTAAAACTATACCAAACGGTTACCATGATATGATTGTTCATCACAATGCCCCTGGGCCCTGTATTTAAAAAGTTATCTGGATTTCGCCTATCTGATAGGATTAGACGCATAGAAATAGAATGAATAGAATAGACAAATCATTTGCATGGGGACTCCCGTTCTATTCACTTGATTTCTATGCATTTAATCCTATACAATAGGCGAAATCCAGATAGACAACTGGGTACTGATGACTAAAGGCAAATAAGTGCTACCTTGGTTTACATTCTAAAACAGAAGGGCTTTTCCTCCTCCAGGGCTGTATTCCAGACATTTTCTGCATTACATCAGACAACTTTGCAGCACAGCAACCGCTGCTGACCATACTGCATATGCACAAGCAAAATAGACAGATACCAGAATACTCACAGATTATAGATCTTGTAATGATTTTTGTGCTTAGAGTCCAGAAACCTGAGAGAGAGAAAAGGAGAATTACTTTTCCATCCAGAACACATTTTTAGCTCCTTCTGATCAGACTTACCTTCCAACACTAACGGCCCTCTAAATCACTATCATAAAACAGAGCATAATGCCAGACTGACGGCCTCTCAGAGAAGCTAAATAATACAGTGTTACAACATTGACTATCAGTAGGGTGTTGGTCGCTCAGGTTGGCTCACATATCTAAAAACGACAGCTTCTGGGAAATGAAAAAGGCAGCTTTTTCTGTTAACATTTCCAAAGCCCACACCTATGAGTCTACATCCTCAAATCTAGTTTTTATTTGTCACATGCGCCAAACATAACAGGTGTAGACCTTACAGTGAAATACTTATTTACAAGCCCTTAACCAACATACAGCTAAGAAAATAAGAGTAAAGAAAATATTTACTAAATAAACTAAAAGTGAAAGAAAAGTTACAATACCGAGTTAATGTGCGGGGATACAGGTTAGTCCGAGGTAATATGTACATGTAGGTAGGGGTAAAGTGACTATGCATAGATAATAAACAGCAAGAAGCTGTTAAGGAGCCTTTTGGACCTAAACGTGATGCTCCGGTACCGCTTGCCATGCGGAAGCTGAAAGAACAGTCTATGACATGGGTGGCTGGAGTCTGACAATTTTTAGGGCCTGCGTAAATCGAAGGAAATTGCTTGCATAATAAAACAAGTAGGGTCAGGTTAAGTTCACAGGTGGCTTGCAGGTCACTCCTTTGGTTTCAGCTGACACATCAGGCAAGCATCTGAAGCTGGGACGACAGCATGCATTTCAAACATTATATTCAGTCCGACCTCTGTCACCCATATAATGATGATCAGTGAGAAAGGATCTGGGATTTTCCTGCCATATAAACCCTTGGGAAGGCTGCCTAAGTGTGTTATTGAGATACCTAAGTCCCAACTGAAAACATTCATAATAATAATTATTATTTTTAGGGGGTATTTTTAGTGTAAACTTAAACGACTAAAACCAGATAAAGTATGTAGAAAAGATAAAATGACCTATAACTTTAAATAAAATAATCTTTGAGAACTAACATTCCATGGCAGAAATGTAGAATCCCTGGAAATTAGCTTTAAAATTGCAACATTTTCTCTCAGCACCATGGCTAAATGTGTAAATTGCCAGAAATGTACTTTTAAAATGCTAAAATATATCTCGGCTCCCTGGAGAAATTCTGAGATTTGTAGGAAATCGGCATACATTATGGGGCCCTCTAAAATGTTCAGCCTCGACGACTGCGCCCATTGGGTTTGGTTAAGGTAGTTAGGACAAGTTAACTACCTGCTGTTTTCATAGTCTACCTTTTCCCCATTCCTTTACGTTCTAAGAAACCCCTTGTTTATTTTTGACAGGGACGTCGACATGCACATTTAGGAGAAGTACTTACCGTACTACGTCATCAATGTTGTTTCTGTAGACACCCTCAAGTCTTTCAGCAGGAAAGCCCATAGCAATTATGTTTGGATAAATATCTGAGCGCAGGAGTCAAGGAAACCAGGAGGTTGGCTGCTTAAAGGTCAGAGACTAAAGAAAGGAATTACACACACCTAGGCCAATACAACAACCCACATACAATACAAATAAACAGCTCTTTGATTTGCCCAAACATAGATGGCTTATATCATAGCTTACATCATACATGCATTGCTTATCATGACAGATCAATCACCGCAGAGCAGTATGTACAGCAGGACAGAGCCTGGGTAATACAGATCCCCCCCCACCCATCATCATCACCTCTTCGAAAGAAAAAGCATTACATCACTCACATCATCAATACAGGTATAAACAAAGCTCAAGTTGCACTAATTTACACATGCCTTTTCACTTGGGAAATATATCCATGCAACAAAAGAATTGTTTTAAGCATACAAAAGATTCCCTATTTGGTCAAATATTCATCAGAATTGGCTTCTACTATATGAAATGCATACAAAACATGATCTCTAAATTATTCTTCCATATTTACTGTTCATTTACTAAAACCCGGGCCGTCTTGTCACACACTTACGTATCCTGATAGTGTACTTTACATTAGACCTGGCATAAAATCACAATGACGTCATGCTCCAAAAGTACCCGAGACTACTGCAATGACAAATGCACTGGTCAGCATGAGCAGAGTCTCACGATGTAACTGTTCCTATCAAATAAATCATCAATGGACTGAATGGGATCAACTCAATTTTCACAGAACATAGCTATCTCTTGGTTGGACCAGGTCTCTCTTGAAAATGAGATGTTATCTCAATGAGACTAACCTGGATAAATAAAGGTTAAATAAAATAAGCCTGCCATTTTCCAGAAACACCATCTAGGAGAATAATTTTCATATTCGTAATAGCACAGTTAAGATCTGGTGGAGAGGCATTGTTGCCGATGTGAAATCTCATAACTATTTTAAAGCCAAACCCTAGAACTGGAGAGGAATCATTACATAACAGGAACAACCATGGCTACACTGCCTTCCCGAACACTGCCACAATGACCGACACAATGACTGGCACAATAGTTCTTTCACATCTAAATATGTTTGATGGAACAAGGTGATTTAGCTATAATCCCATGTTTGGCTCATACATTATCTAACTCAAAACACACTTACGTTAGGCAAACCCAGTTCTGTTTTTTATTTGTATAAAATAAAATGCACAGCGCTTCCTGAGATCACTGAACCTCAATCAAAGGGTCATAGCCACAGCAAAGAGAAGTTTACCAATTGAAGTGCAAGACATGACAACTAAACATGCTAATATTGTACAACAGTACTAAGCCACACTTCCTCCAATTATGCTCATAACCTTTAACTGGCTTTGATCTATGAATTCTACATGCACCTACACTTTCACCATTTGATTGCATACCTTGCACAGTTGGGTGACGCATTATCAGACATAGCTAACTTCTGAACAGTAATTTTGAGAATTCTCATGTCCTGCCATTTGTCACTAAACAATATTCCTAACAATTGCTCAAATCAATACAAACACACTGAGCTCATTAAGCTAGACGAAAAAAGTTAAAATATCTGAAGACTACCAAACCAATCACTATGTTCATTCAAGCACATTGAAATTGGCACATTCCACTAACTAGATAGCGCTATTATAAATCGTATTAAGCTACCAATTCCTCTTACTCTGATAATGACTCAATGCTTTTGGGTCCTTGTCTGGCTAGAAGTAGAAGGACTGATTGAGAATATAAAGTGAATCTAATCCATTATAGCTTGTTACATTATTATGTAGGCCAGAGGACCTTAATAATGCGTCGCAAAAAGGTTGATCTCTTTGTTCCCCATCCAGGGGAAGCTAACTATATATTAGCCAACTAACCAGTGACATTTTCAGTTGACATCAACCAAATAATTAAGACCTCAACTTATCAAGATCAATTTGCTAGACATAACGTTAACTACCACTACATTAGCCAGCTACGTTATCCATGATGTTGAATCTCTCGTTCAGTTATCATGATGATGATGGACGTGCAAACTACTAGCTAGCGAAGCTAACGTTATGCAAGCTATGGGATTTATCTAGTCAAAGACTGCGTTTAGTTTCGCAGGTCACACACCGTTCTCAAATACTGTAGCAATTTAGCGGAGTAGGTTAGCATAGAACCTGGTTGCTAATTGACCTAGCTAGGTAGTCAGCTAGTTGACCAACCAGCGACGAGTGAGCGAGCCAACCAACCAGACGTTCTGTCATTAGCTGCCTAGCTAGCTTTCACAGCTTGCTAACTATATCTTTTGAATTAATGCTCACTGACTTCTGTCTGACTAACTTCACTAAGTTCACGTTAGATAGCTAATCATCTTTTGTAGAAATATTGCTAACTTAACCTAGGTATTATAGCTAGTTAGCAAGGTAACGTTAATAGAGACAGATGAACATAGTCAGACATTAAAAACTAGCTAGCTAATATTACGGCCATTCAACAAAAAGGATACAAGTCAAGTCCAAGTCAAACCCATCCTCCTGGTATCTCCTTTTGTTTCGGCTGACAATTTCCTTTATGATTGCAGCCATATCTGTCACAGGAGTCTTTAACGTTTTTATATTAAGAGAAAGTATTGTTGTTGCCTTTGTATGAAATGCTGCCAATATTTCTCCCTCGCAATCCCGTTGGTGTCAAACGTTGACAGCTAACGTTAGTTAGCTAAACTAGCCGTGCTAGCTAGAATAGCTTCTGCTGCTGCTGGGTCATAAAGGAGGGCCTCTCTCCGTTCCACCACAGGCCCGGCTTCCCAGATCCCACAATTTGACACAAAATCCTCCAGATGAATAGGTGATTAATTATCCAGCCCTCGAACCGTTGTATTTTAAGAGCGTACCAAGTATCTGATTTCGCCAAAGGCGCCGTGATTATGCCAGAAAAGCGGAGAGAAATCTCCCCGACGTTCCTTGCCCAGAATAGTGACTGTGACACACACTCGATCTCTGCACACACGTAGCTAGATATGGCTAGCGTATCTAGTTAGCATGTCAATTCTTCAACAACAAAAAAAGGACTCATCCGACAAAACGATCCACGTCGTCGGAACTAAAAAAATATGACAGGAAAATTGACAGCCTCCACCTTAAACATAGCTAACAAAACTGTGTAATTGTATTACTCGCCTGCACTTGTTCCCTGACACGTCCCTTTCCCTACTGACTCGTTTCTCTCGCGAACTTCCATCATGGCTTCCGTTCCAATTGAGAAAGGCTACGATTGGACATCATCTTATGCCGCAGTGTAAAATAGTTCTTCAAAGACATCTATCTGGCGAAACGCGATTAGGAAAACACGTAAAATAGTGTATAATACATTGACAAAGCAATACATTATATCATGACATATGTATCTTTCATTGTATAATTGCATTTAAAATAAATTATTTTCATCGGTGGCGGAAGGACATGGCCACTGAACAGGGAACTAGCTTCTCTATTATAGTCACGTGTTTCTATAATTAGGGAAGTTTCCAATATTTAATTTAGGATTCATGACATTGACAGGTATATAATCAAATCAGTGAATTTGCGTTGTGTAAGTATATACACTCGGTGTGCCTGATGCATTTGATGTATCCATTTTAAACAAGTAATTTCCATTGTCTCATGGCTGTGTATAAACTAGATGCCGTTGGATTAAATTGCAGGTGTATTTGATGAGGAATCAATACATTGTTGCCTTTTCACTTTGCGTATAGACTATAAAACAAAAATAATAAATAAATAAACAGTACCTGTCACTATGCATTGCGCTAATCACCATTTCAATACTTGACATCTTCAAAGTTGTTGCACATTATGCAGTGTGTTGCAGCCTTTTCACTATGCATATAGACTAGGAAACAAAAAATATACACAGTTGTTGCACATGCAGTGTCTGTCTTGGTACCTTGACCTTTCCTAACTTTTTACCCGGACAAGGAGCTTGTGAGCCAGTAGTTGTGGTCCACTGGACTAACGTTAGTTGTGTTAGGGCTCCACCTGTCAGATTTGCATGGAACATGAAGCACAGAATCCTGACCTACACGTTGAGTAACAAAAATACGTTTTATGATCGGGGAGTAGCTTATTTTGTACCATATGGGTTGTAGCCACATCATTAAATCCATAGTTTTACATGTGTTGTTCTTTACCTTGAAGAATCTTATTTCAACGCTGTCCGATGCCACAGAAATATTGAGGAAATTATTTTACCGTTTCTATTCCAAAACGGTAGGGGGCATCTGTCAAGCAAATTGCGCCGAGCTTCACACTGAAAGGGACAAGAGCAAGAGTGGAAGCGCTAGGTGAGTGTCACGACCAGTCCATCAAATTGTGATGGTTAATTTGTTTTTGTAAATCATTTGAATGTAACAATTACAAATAGACGGATCAATACAACACATTTCACAAGGTGTCAAGATAGTGGGATTTTATTCTACAAAGTAACGACTGTAATTCAGGCACGAGGCTGCAAGCTAACTGGAGGTCAAAGCTATCAAAATGAAGCCTAGGTTTCAGTTTTGTAACATGCAAAGTGAAACTACTATCTAGCTAGTCTTTTCACCGTTTCGATTATTGTCAAACACTTTTTAGATATAGACTTAAAATAACACCAATTCCATCATCAGGTATGTAGGTCATATCATATTGCTAGCTAGCTAACAACTGTCAACTGCTGTCGTGCCAAGCAGGACGCTACAGTACAGAGGTTTTAAGCCGGCATTGTTAGCTTGCCAGTGTTGACAGCCGTATGTCCTCATGTTAGCGAACTGCCAACAAGATGTATAGGATGGCCATGATCATGTGATCTTAGCTAGCTAAACAGGATGGAGTGTCCATTTTTAAGAACTGATGTAATTTCTCATCTAATGTCTAAGCCTATTTTCAATTAGGATTTTCTGAATTTAAGTGGAATTCACACATTGTTCTTGTTGGATAAGGAGTACAGCACTTGTATAGCAGCTAAGCTATATTGTTCACTTTCAACCGTGATCAAGTTTGGAGAATGTCTTTTTGTTTTCCATCCCCCAGGCATCTAAGAAAATGGTGTTGAAGGAGATTCCATCTGAAAGTATTGCCCAGCCCTTGGGCCGGAATGAAGTCCTTGGTTTACTCTTCCGACTGACCATATTTGGTGCAGTCACTTACTTCACCATAAAGTGGATGGTTGATGCCATTGATCCCACAAGGAAACAAAAAATGGAAGCACAGAAACAGGTGAAGTTTCCAATATACAGTAGCCACGTTTGACCTGTTTGCTTCTGAGCGTTTTCTGTGGATATCTATCATGTTTGTTGGGACTATTGGAATGTACAAAGCTAGGTAGATGGCTATTGACAGGTAGTTTTTTTCAGGCAGAGAAACTCATGAAGCAGATCGGTGTGCAGAATGTCAAGCTCTCAGAGTATGAGATGAGCATTGCAGCACATCTGGTGGACCCGTTGACCATGCAGGTAAGAGAGCTGCTTGAACCCAACTGTTACAAGTGTTGTTGTTTTTTCATTTATATTTTGAGGTTAGGTGTTAGCACATTGGGTGCACCGATTGGTGTCACCTCGTTAGTCAGTATGTGTTGAACCTGTGCTGGCTTGTCGTCTCGTTAGTCAGAAGGCGTTTCATCTGTGCTGGTACAGGGGATATTTGAGAGCGGCTGGCCCAGTGCTCCAGTTACCTTGAGAGATGTGGAGGGTTAACACCTTTAGTTGGCGCTCCGCTCCCTCTTTGATTTTCTAAGAAACAATCCTTTATCTGTTCTTCCCTGTTAGTTTTGCTCCACCTTTTGGTTTGCTTCCTGTCTAAGTTTGGGGTGGGTTTAGTGGCCGCTCATGGTGGGTGTCTTAGGTCCCAGTTGTTGTTGCTAGTCAACTTTCAGTAGAAAACACGAGTGTCTTTCAGAACCACTCCTAGAACCCCACCTGTTTATTTTTGGTTGTTAGTAACTCTTTGTTAGTTCCCCCTTCTGTCCGAGTCTTGCTGGGTAACAACATTCCAACAGAAACGAATATACAGGTAACTGCCAGAATGAAGGAAACACTACATAGTGTCTTAAGGGCGTTGTGCCGCCAGAACAGCTTCAATGTGCCTTGGAATAGATTCTACAAGTGTCTGGACCGCTATTGGAGGGATACGACACCATTCTTCCACAAGAAATATTTGTTTTGGGTGTTTTGTTAATGGTGGTGGAAACACTGTCTGAGGCGCTGCTCCAGAATCTCCCTTAAGTGTTTAATTGGTTTGAGGTCTGTGACTGACGCACACAACCCATTAAACCTCTGTGTGCTTTTGAGACCCCTCTTTTAAAGTCACAGATCTCTTCTAGCCATGGTAGCCAAAATAATGGGCAACTGGGCATTTTTATACATGACCCTATTAACTCAGGATCCACACCTACAGTGCATTTGGAAAGTATTCAGACCCCTTTTCCCACTGTTATATTACAGCCTTATTCTAAAATGTATTACATCCCACCCCAATCTACACACACTAACCCATAATGACAAAGCAAAAACTGTTTTTTTTTAAATTTCAGCAAATGTATTGAAGCACCTTTGGCAGCGATTACATCCTCAAGTCTTCTTGGGAATGACGCTACAAGCTTGGCACACCTGTATTTGGGGAGTTTCTCCCATTCTCTGCAGATGCTCTCAAGCTCTGTCAGGTTGGATGGGGAGTGTCGCTGCACAGCTATTTTCAGGTATCTCCAGAGATGTTCAAGTCTGGGCTCTGGCTGGGCCACTCAAAGACATTCAGAGACTTGCCCTAAAGCCACTCCTGTGTAGTCTTGGCTGTGTGCTTAGGGTCGTTGTTCTGTTGGAAGGTGAACCTTCGCCCCAGTCTGAGGTCCTGAGCGCTCTGGAGCAGGTTTTCATCAAGGATCTCTCTGTACTTTGCTCCACTCATCTTTCCCTCGATCCTGACTAGTCTCCCAGTCCCTAACTCTGGAAAAACATCCCCACAGCATGATGCTGCCACCACCGTGGGGATGGTGCCAGGTTTCCTCCAGACGTGACTCTTGGCATTCAGGCCAAAGAGTTTAATCTTGGTTTCATCAGACCAGAGAACCTTGTTTCTCATGGTCTTGAGTCTTTAGGTTCCTTTTGGCAAACTCCAAGCGGGCTGTCATGTGCCTTTTACTGAGGAGTGGCTTCCGTCTGGCCACTCTACCATAAAGGCCTGATTGGTGGAGTGCTGCACAGGTGTGATAACCTTCCAGAAGGACAACCATCTCCACAGAGGAACTCTGGAGCTCTGTCAGAGTGCCCATCAGGTTTTTGGTCACCTCCCTGACCAAGGCCCTTCTTCGATTGCTCAGTTCGGCCGAGCGTCCAGCTCTAGGAAGAGTCTTGGTGGTTCCAAACTTCTTCCATTTTAAGAATGATGGTGGCCAGTGTTGTTGGGGACCTTCAATGCTGCAGACATTTTTTGGTACCCTTTCCCAGATCTGTGCCTCGACACAATCCTGTCTCGGGGGTCTACGGACAATTCCTTCGACTTCATGGCTTGGTTTTTGCTCTGACATGCACTGTCAATTGTGGGACCTGATGTAGACAGGTGTGTGCCTTTCCAAATCATGTCCAATCAATTGAATTGTCTAGAAGAAAAAGAAACGCCTGATGAAGACAGCTTGCCTGTCGAAACGTTGGACATAAAATATGTTTTGCATCTGAGCTCCTAGAGTGCGGATCTTCTTTATTTTCATGTTTTCCACTCCGCTAGCCAGCACCTCGCCTATATAGGTGTGCGTTTCTTTTTCTTCTAGACAATTCAATTGATTGGACATGATTTGGAAAGGCACACATCTGTCTACATCAGGTCCCACAGTTGACAGTGCATGTCAGAGCAAAAACCAAGCCACGAGGTCGAAGGAATTGTTCGTAGACCCCCGAGACAGAATTGTGTCGAGGCACAGATCTGGGGAAGGGTACCAAAAACTGTCTGCAGCATTGAAGGTCCCCAACAACACTGGCCACCACTCTTATTTATTTTCAATCAATTGAATTGACCACAGATTGACTCCAATCAAGTTGTAGAAACATCTCAAGGATGATCAATGGAAACAGGATTCATCTGAGCTCAATTTCGAATACCTTTTGTAAAGGTATTTTTATAAATTGCAGAAATGTCAACCTGTTTTTGCCTTGTTGTTGTGTGTAGCATTGTGTATTGTGTGTAGATTGATGCATTTGTTTTAATCCATTTTAGAATAAGTCTGTAACGTAACAAAATGTGGAAAAAGTAAAGGGGTCTGAATACTTTCCAAATGCACTGTATGTGGGAGCACCTGCTTTCAATATACTTCATCCCTCATTTACTCAAGTGTTTCCTTTATTTTGGCTGTCACCTGTATGTCTGTTCCTCATAACTAACTGATGTGATGCTCTCTCTACAGATCACATGGAGTGATATTGCTGGCCTAGATGAAGTCATCACTGAGCTGAAAGACACTGTCATACTTCCCATCCAGAAGAGACACTTGTTTAAGGGATCTAGACTGCTTCAGCCACCAAAAGGTGAGTCTCTTGTTTTCATTGAAGATTTGCTTATTGAGACCGGTGCACAAGCCTAGATAGACACAATGCATATAAAGGTTCAACAGGACCGCCTTCAGTCTTTAGCCACTCCTCTTACCCCTTTCATTATGATAACAGGTGTGCTGCTGTACGGACCACCTGGCTGTGGGAAGACACTGATCGCCAAAGCAACTGCCAAAGATGCTGGTTTCCGCTTCATCAACCTGCAGCCTTCCACCCTCACAGACAAGTGGTATGGAGAGTCCCAGAAACTGGCTTCTGCCGTCTTCTCTCTAGCCGTTAAGCTCCAGCCCTCAATCATCTTCATAGATGAGATTGGTAAATGCTTATTTTACCATTATCTTTCACAGATGCTATAAAGTACTTTCAAATCTTGTTTGGGTACTTCAGCTAAGCCAGTTATTGTGTCATCATCCCCAGCTCCTGTTGATCCTGTAATGTTCTGTTCCAGACTCTTTCCTAAGAAGCCGTTCCAGCTCTGACCACGAGGCCACAGCCATGATGAAGGCTCAGTTCATGAGCTTGTGGGATGGGCTGGAGACGGACTACAACTGCCAGGTGGGTCCATTATGAAGGATAAGTAAAAACGTGCGACAGGTTTTCACTGCATCAGGGATAGCGTACACAGACGTTTCGGTTTTGCAGCCTTTGTTGTGTAGGTAATTTAAATAAATTGATCATCATGTGACCCTTGTCTGGTTGAGTCTCTCTCACCTGCCTCACCTTTTCCTCATGTAGGTCATCATTATGGGGGCCACTAACCGTCCACAGGATCTCGACTCCGCCATTCTGAGGAGAATGCCCACAAGATTTCACGTAAATCAGCCTGTGAGTATATTCACAAACTGTACATGTTTATCAGTGTATATACACAGTACAATGAACAGGGCTGTGACGGTCCTGGAATTTTGGATGATTATAATTGGCCAGACAAACGACCACTGTCTCTGTAATAACCGTTCAAATATAAAAATCTGGTCAAAATCAAGAACATTTTGTTTATTTCAGAATAACAAAACAGCATACTCTTGAGTTGTCTTGTTAGCTACAGATCTGGCTATGAAATATGGCTCTGGACTACACTAGGTCATTTAGCAGACAAGATTTGCCTAGAATTCCATGGCATTATTTTATAGTATGAAGAATACAATTGAACACGCTAAATAAAATAGCAAGCATATTTTCTCCAAACGATTTGAGGGAGTGCGCACATGTGGCTATTCTGTGTTGAGCAGTTATCAAAGAAATGGGTATTCCTATATGCTTAATTTAGAGTTTTTTTTTTTTTTTTATGTAACTTTAGTTCTACAAACGTTGGGCAATATGTTTGGATTTTTAATACATTGTAAGGCTCTAATGACTAATGATTTGAAAAAAGTTGCTTAAAAGGCATGATCTCGGCTTAGTTTTTTGTGCAGGCTGTACACACTACATCAGTCACTCATTCACAATTTGACAAACACTTGATAATACCTAGAATTTCACGGCGGCATCCCATTTGTGTGGCTGTAATGCACCCTAAAGAAATCCATGCCTTTTGCGGCCAGTGGCCATTGTGCCCTTCTCCCTGAGTGCTGTGCGTTCCATCACGTGATTGGGTCTTTCTCACAGGGTACAAGTGAAGACAAACACATCGGGGATGCAACTGCGTGCGTCCTTATCCAATTCAGAGGTGCATATTGAAGATATATGAAGAACTGTCCACATTTACTTTTCGTCAGCCAACAAGATGAGTAGGCCTAACGAACAGCAAAAGCACTAGCCTATGTCAATCTACTATCCCCCATAGTACAGAAGTCAACCTATTCTGTACAAGGAATAAATATACCAAACATAGTCTGGGACAGTTGTGGGACGCAATAGATCCCAAATTAATACAAGCACTAGCATCAACAAACTTTTTTTACGCAATGTGGCTTATGCAACAGATCAGAACGTTTAGCTTAAAATGTTGATAAACTATTTCTTCACATAAGCGCAGCAATGCGCACACTGCAGTAGGCTAGAAGCACAAATGTTCCATTAGTGGAAAACACCATTATCAAAAGTGACTGCAAATGCAATTATACATGTAATGGTTCTATTATAAAGGTGCATTTTTATGGTGAAAATTATCTTCCCCAAACTTGAAACTCACGCGCTGCTAATCGATCAATCAAATGTATTTATAAAGCCCTTCTTATATCAGCTTATGTCACAAAGTGCTATACAGAAACCCAGCCTAAAACCCCAAACGGCAAGCAATGCAGATGTAGAAGCACGGTGGCTAGGAAAAACTCCCTAGAAAGGCAGGAACCTATGAAGAAACCTAGAGAGGAACCAAGCTCTGAGGGGTGGCCAGTCCTCTTCTGGCTGTGCCGGGTACAGATTATAACAGTACATGGTCAAGATGTTCAAACGTTCATAGATGACCAGCAGGGTCAAATAATAATAATCACAGTGGTTGAAGAGGGTACAACAGGTCAGCACCTCAGTTGGCTTTTCATAGCCGAGCATTCAGAGTTCGAGACAGCAGGTGAGGGAGAGAGTCGAAAACAGCAGGTCCGGGACAAGGTAGCACGTCCGGTGAACAGGTCAGGGTTCCATAGCCGCAGGCAGAATAGTTGAAACTGGAGCAGCAGCACGACCAGGTGGACTGGGGACAGCAAGGAGTCATCAGGCCAGGTAGTCCTGAGGCATGGTCCCAGGGCTAAGGTCCTCTGGGAGGAGAGAGAATTAAAGGGAGCATACTTAAATTCACACAGGATACCGGATAAGACAGAATAATTACACCAGATATAACAGACTGACCCTAGCCCCCCCAGCACACAAACTATTGTAGCATAGATACTGGAGGCTGAGACAGGAGGAGTCGGAAGACACTGTGGCCCTGTCTGACGATACCCCCGGACAGGGCAAACAGCCCCTACACCACTAGAGGGATATCTGTAAACAACCAACTTACTACCCTGAGACAAGGCTGAGTATAGCCCACGAAGATCTCCCCCACGGCACGAACCTATGGGTGTGCCAATCCGGACAGGAAGATCACGTCAGTGACTCAACCCACTCGAGTGACGCACCCGTCCTAGGGACGGCATGGAAGAGCACCAGTAAACCCCCGTAATAGGGTCAGGGGCAGAGAATCCCAGTGGAACCGGCCAGGGAGAGACAGCAAGGGCGGTTCGTCACTCCAGTGCCTTGCCGTTTGCCTTCGCACCCCTGGGCCAGACTACCAGGCCAGATCCAATTTTTTGTTTCTAGTCAAAATTCTAGCAGCCGTGTTTAGCACTAACTTAAGTTTCTTTAGTGCTTTATCCGGGTAGCTGGAAAGTAGAGCACCGCAGTAGTGACAAGCATGGATTGATTAGCTTTTCTGTATAGTTTTTGGACAAAAAGTTTCAGATTTTTGCAATGTTATGAAGATGTATGCCTGTTAGGCTCTACACCACTTGTTAAGCGGAGTAGTGTAATTTTAATTTTGGCTCATTTTAGTTGTGATACAAACCTGTTAACATATAGGCCTATGGGCTAGGCTACATGAGGTGTGCGACTATGATTTTGAAATGGTCGCAAAAAAGGCATTGTTTCTATTGCTGGGAATCGTGATAATATATAATTCACAAGTGATAGGCTAATATTGTCACCCATCAGAGTATTCTTGATTTAATCTTGTCTTTACAGATACTAAATAATATATGTGGTGGTAATACAGTCACCACAACAGCCCTACCTGTGAGTTTACCAGTCCGATTGCCATGTTTAGAGGTGTCAAGCCCATTCTATTCATCGTTTGCTACAACACCTTGCTTGTTTCAGCAAGGGGCAACACAGTTTCATCATGTTGTTTAGAGTCCATGTTATTGCAGAAACAGACTCAACAGTACGAATGCCAGCCATCCTGTCTTCAGTCAGCTGTTCGCCCTGGCCTCCCCAAAAATATATAGATATTATGACGGTTATTTAATTTTCATGACGGTCTTCATCCATAACCGTCAGTAACACAGTTATACGGTAATTGAGCCAGCCCTAACTATGGTTATTTATGCAGTACTATATGAGATTACCTGAAATGTATTACCTTCCTGCTAAAAACTATTATTGTCTTGCAGAATCGCACGCAGAGGGAAGAAATCTTGAAACTCATATTGAAAAATGAAAACGTAAGTTTTACATGGAAGTCATGGTAATTAAATTACACTTTTTGTCTGTGTTTCCACTAAACTTCCCCATGCATTTCCCAGGTGGATCCCACTGTGGACTTTGTTGACATGGCAAAGGAGACTGATGGATTCTCAGGAAGTGACCTCAGAGAGATGTGTCGGGATGCTGCTCTGTTATGTGTGCGGGATTTTGTCCATAACACCCATGCCGATGAAAGGTACCACACCCCTCTGACTGCGTTTACACAGGCAGCCCAATTCTTCCCGTATAAATGCATACTTCTTGAGCCCTACCTTGATCTCCCAATACCAATGTCTTACATTGGCTTTTCATATGAGCATTAGTAGTGATTGGTGATTTTCACACTGTTAGAGTGCCTTCTGTAGTTACCAGCAAGATACTGACCTTGTCTTTGTCTCCAGGATCCAGGATCAAATCCGGTCCATCAATCAGGACGACATGCAGACTGCCAGGCAGAAGATGAGGAAGTCGAAGTCGGCAGACGGACAGAGTGTTCTGATTCATTCTACTCTGGATTGAGTCTTAACATGCAAAGGAGAACTATTAAGCGTCTGGATATGCTTTCCTTATTATTTTCTAGATATGTAGAGTTGCGTACTGTTGAAGAGACCTTGAAGAGATATACATAAGTGTAATGTCTATCATAACATCACTTTGTAACATCTTACTTCATCATTTGTTATTTTAAGAACATTTAGTTCAATGCATTCACATGAAATATTTTTGTCAAAATTCTATTTGTTATGTGGAAGTTAGGCGTTACATAAGACACTAATGCCAACATAAGTATCATGTATCTGGCCAACCAAGGTCTCACTGAAGCTGGCTCTGAGACTGCAAAATATGGGCACAGCCATGGATCCTTTCAGGTTTGATAGTACATAATCGGCTCGTTATTACTTATGACACACAGCAATATTGACTTAGCCTTGGCTTTTATCTGAACATCACATGTTGATTCTTTTGGTACTGTATATTTAGGGCCGGTTTCTTTTTCTTTTTTTTCTCCAGGAAAGCCGTTTATCGAACTAGTGTATCATCGGTAATAAAATTTGCCACTTATAGTTGGCACTGTCATCGTTCAACTATTAGCTAGATGTTATACATTGGGTGGTTCTCAGAATGTCTGAAATATGAATTAGATCCGAAGTTTTATCACGCATGATAAAATATTTATCAGAACAATTCAACTCTTATTTGAAAGTGAATTATCGCTGTGGATGTTGTGAAGAGCGCATGATACCAGATACAAAGATGTTTGAGTAAAGTGACATGGCCTTCTATTTCCTCATAGTAACTTACTGTAGATTTATTTACTTCAATATCACGAGTTGCTTATGTTAAGGTATGTATTATTCAAGTGTACCTCTGTTTTCAAAACTTCAATATATCAGGAAACCTGCATTGTGCTTTCAGGTCATTTTTATTCCCTTGTCTTCAGCCCAGTGTTCATTTACAGTAGAATATAATAACTGCTTGTGGTGATTGTCATGTCTTATAGGTTCTGTTTATCCCTTGTGATGAACAGGATGCTTAATGGTTGATTGATTATTTCTACATGACAAACTTCCAGAATCTACCACAAACAGCCATTGCAATCTATTGAATGTGTGTGATTGCCAATTCATAGTTGACTTGAATGACAAGTTTTCTATGGACATTTTGTTTTGGGGGTTGGGATTGGTGGAAATTGTAGTTTTTATTATTGAACTTTGGTTTAGGTAAAATGCTTGCTTTGCTTTTTATATTGACTCATTCTTTATAATTTGTTTTACCCTGAATTCTGGTGTCTGCTAAAATAAATTACACCAATGTTGTTTGTTGTCATGTAATCATTTATTTGGAAACTTCCTGAAAAGTACTGATATAAAAATGATAGATGCAGTATAAGAACATTGAGCTATTAGGTAACATGGCATAACTTGATAAATATAGTTTCATTCATTACACAGGGATAGGTAAAACCCCTTCCACTCTTCTTGGTCACTCAACTACAGAGTTACATAATGTCTTCTCACAGCTTAAAAAACATACATTTTAAGTTACTAGCTTGGAAGTACAGATGCAGTAAAGATACATAGATAACAAAAGTGATCTGTTAAAACATATTGATTTCTTCACAACTATCATAGACTTCCAACTTTTCTTTTACACACAGATTCCTTTTGACCCACACATCAAACTAGATAATTTCCAGTTTACATGATGTTAAGATAGTAAAAAAAAAAAAAGCTCAGGCATGTACTTCATTCATGCCTAGATGTCTACAGTACTTGATTTAAAATGAAAATATAAAATAGAGAAGCTTAAGAGTGATCTGTCTGTTTGAACCAAGGTGTGCGTGTTCATTCGTCCTTCTGCAGGGAGCTGTAGTACTCTGTAAGGACCTTCCAGGCCTTATTGGCCATGAAACCATCCGGAGGGTTCTCTCCACTGCGCGCCATCCTCCTCATCTTGGTCCCAGATATGAACTCAAATTCCTGGTGTCTGGAAAGGAAGGTAAGACAAAGTGAGTGAAGCAGCTTGACTCTCAGTTACTTTTTGACATTATGGGAAGTTTTTCCTGAGCCCTAGTTCTTGCTTACAACTGAGCCCAAAGATTTTCCTGGTCAGGCCACATAGTCCGGAAAAACGTATGGGCCAAAATATTAGCTGTCAATGTACCTCTCCTTATCATAGAAGTCCATAGATCTTTTAGTCTTGTTGTAGGCAGCCACTCTGAAGGGGATGATCTCTACAGAGGGGAGACCAGGGGCCATGGTGAGGACCTTGGCCCCGTGGGTGGGCTCATACAGGTTCTGCTTGGTCTCGGGGTGAGGCATGCCCGCAGGGTCGCGACCAACGATGTAGAAGTTGGCACCAGCTATCATTCGTGCCCGGCAGTGCCACTGTACCTAACAGGTGGAAAGACAAACACTTGTCTAGTGACTACAGATATGACCTCATTGTACTGAATAAAACAATGCTTAGAAATACATTTTATACAGAGATTAGTGTCCAGCAGTGGCAACCTGTCATTCAGGGCAGTTGGGGCAAAATATATAATAATAATAATAATAATAATAATATTATACAGTACCAGTCAAAAGTTTGGACACACCTACTCATTCTACATTGTAGAATAATAGTGAAGACATCAAAACTATGAAATAACACACATCATGTAGTAACCAAAAATCATGTAGCAACCAAAAAAGTGTTAAACAAATCAAAATATATTTTCTATTTGAGATTTTTCAAAGTAACCACCCTTTGCCTTTATGACAGCTTTGCACACTCTTGGGATTCTCTCAACCAGCTTCATGAGGTAGTCACCTGGAATGCGTTTCAATTAACAGGTGTGCCTTGTTAAAAGTTAATTTGTGGAATTTATTTTCTTCTTAATGCGTTTGCGCAAATAAGTTGTGTTGTGACAAGGTAGGGTTGGTATACAGAACATAGCCCAATTTTGTAAAAATTTTGTAAAAGTCCATATTATGGCAAGAACAGCTCAAATAAGCAAAGAGAAACGACAGTCCACCATTACTTTAAGACATTAAGGTCAGTCAATGGGGAAAATTTCAAAAACATTTAAAGTTTCTTCAAGTGCATTCGCAAAAACCATCATGCCCAATGATGAAACTGGCTCTCATGAGGATTGCCACAGGAAAGGAAGACCCAGAGTTACCTCTGCTGCAAAGGATAAGCTCATTATAGTTACCAGCCTCAGAAAATGCAGCCCAAATAAATGCTTCACAGAGTTCAAGTACAGACACATCTCAACATCAACTGTTCAGAGGAGACTGCGTGAATCAGGCCTTTATGGTCGAATTGCTGCAAAGAAATCACTATTAAAGGACACCAATAATAAGAAGAGACTTGCTTGGCCCATGAAACACAAGCAATGGACATTAGACCTATGGAAATCTGTATTTTGGTCTGATGAGTCCAAATTTAAAATGTTTGGTTCCAACCACCATGTCGTTGTGAGACACAGAGTAGGTGAACGGATGATCTCCACATGTGTGGTTCCAACCATGAAGCATGGAGGAAGAGGTGTGATGGTGTGGGGGTGCTTTGCTGGTGACAATGTCAGTGATTTATTTACAATTCAAGTCACACTTAACCAGCATGGCTACCACAGCATTCTGCAGTGATACGCCATACCATCTGGTTTGCGCTTAGTGGGACTATCATTTGTTTTTCAACAGGACAATGACCCAACACACCTCCAGGCTGTGTAAGGGCTATTTGACCAAGAAGAAGAGTGATGGAGTGCTGCTTAAGATGACCTGGCCTCCATAATCACCTGACCTCAACCCAAGTGAGATGGTTTGGGATGAGTTGGACCGCAGAGTGAAGGAAAAGCAGCCAACAAGTGCTCAGCATATGTGGGAACTCTTTCAAGACTGTTGGAAAAGCATTCCAGGTGAAGCTGGTTGAGAGAATGCCAAGCGTGTGCAAAGCTGTCATAGGCAAAGGGTGGCTACTTTGAAGAATCTAAAATCTAAAATATATTTTGATTTGCTTAACACTTTTTTGGTTACTGATTCCATATGTGTTATTTCATAGTTTTGATGTCTTCACTATTATTCTACAATATAGACAATAGTGAAAATAAAGAAAAACCCTTGAATGAGTAGGTGTGTCCAAACTTTTGACTGGTACTGTAAATATATATATTTTTTGCATTTTTGAATGTTAATTTGGCATTAATACGTGTCACATATCAGTTTGCAAACAATGTAAAAAAAATAAATATGATTGAGTTTATAAACCCGCATACAAACACAGAGTCGTGGCTGAACGATGACATGGATAATATACAGTTGGCTGGATTTTCCGTACATGAGGAAGACAGAACAGCTGCCTCTGGTAAGACAAGGGTTGGCGGTCTGTGTCTATTCGTCAATAACAGCTGGTGTGCAAAATGTAATATTAAGGAAGTGTCACGGTTTTTCTCTCCTGATTTAGAGTATCTCGTGATAAGCTGTAGACCACACTATTTACCAAGAGTTTTCATCTATATTTTTCGTAGCCATTTATTTACCACAACAAACTGATGCTGGCAATAAGATCGCACTCAACGAGTTGTATAAGGCCATAAGCAAACAAGAAAATGCTCATCCAGAGGCGGTGCTCCTAGTGGCATAAGACTTTAATGCAGGGAAACTTAAATCCGTTTTACCTAATTTCTACCAGTATTTTACATGCGCAACCAGAGGAAAAAAATCTCTAGACCAGCTTTACTCCACACACAGAGTTGCGTACAATGCTCTCCCTCGCACTAAATTTGGCTAATCTGACCATAATTCTACCCTCCTGATTCCTGCTTATAAGCAAATCTAAAGCTGGAAGTACCAGTGACTCGCTCATTACGAAAGTGGTCAGTTGACCAGATGCTAAGCTACAGGACTGTTTTTAGTTTCGGGACTCATCCGATGGCATTGAGGAGTATACCACATCAGGGGGGATTACTTGGCTCATCACGCTCTAGTGACTCGGGCGCCTGCAGGCTGCCTCGGTTGTCAGTTGAATGGTGTTTCCTCCGTCACATTGGTGCAGCTGGCTTCTGCGTTAATTGAGCGGGTGTTAAGAAGCACGGCATGGTGTGTCATGTTTCGGAGGATGCATGACTCGACCTTTGCCTCTCCCGAGCCCTTTGGGGGATGCAGCGTTGAGACAAGATCGTAATCACGAAATTGAGGAGAAAAAGGTGGTAAAATAAATAAATAAATACAATTTAATTGTAATAAACTATGCCCTCCGACAAACCATCAAACAGGCAAAGTGTCAATACAGGACTAAGATTGAATCCTACTACACCGGCTCCGACGCTATTAGGGACTACAAAGGGAAGCCCAGTCGCGAGCTGCCCAGGGACACAAGCCTACCAGACGAGCTAAATTACTTCTACGTGCGTTTCGAGGCAAGCAACACTGATGCATGCATGAGATGCTCCGGACAACTGTGTGATCACGCTCGCCGTAGCCGATGTGAGTAAGACCTTTAAACAGGTCAACATTCACAAGGCTGCAGGGCAAGACGGATTACCAGGACGTGTACTCTGAGAATGTGCTGACTAACTCGCAAGTGTCTTTACTGACATTTTCAACCTGACCTTGCCCCGAGTCTGTAATACCTACATGTTTCAAGCAGACCACCATAGTCCCTGTGCCAAAGAACACCAAGGTAACCTGCCTAAATGACTACCGACCCGTAGAACTCAGGTCTGTAGCCATGAAGTGCTTTGAATGGCTGGTCATAGCTCACATCAACACCATCATCCCAGAAACTCTAGACCCACTCCAATTTGCATACCGCCCCAACAGATCCACAGACGACGCAATCTCTATTGCACTCCACACTTCCCTTTCCCACCTGGACAATCTAAAGCAGGAAGTACCAGTGACTCGCTCAATACGAAAGTGGTCAGATGACCAGATGCTAAGCTACAGGACTGTTTTGCTAGCACAGACTGGACAACAAGACAACTGGGAACTCAGAAAAAAAATAGCTCTGTCTGGGAAATTAAGTTTTGAACGATCATCCAACTCGGAATTCCAAGTTGGGAACTCAGGCCTTTTTCTAGAGCTACGACCTGAAGATCACTGACGTTATTATTCAACCTTGTTTTTTCTGAGTTCCCAGTTGTCTTGAAAGCAGCATAAATCCAGAGAATGCCAGACATTGATGACAAAGTCCCAGGACAAAATTTGAAGGAAGGACCGCCGCACCACCTTCCTGTTCAAGTGAGCACAGCACAACGTTGAGTCCAAAAATGTACTGTATGCTGCTGCATAAATTATGTAATATGCCAGGGACATATGTATACTGTAGCTAAGAAAGTAATACTAAGTGTATGTTGTGTAGTAAGCTGTTAGTAGCCCATGTGCTTTCCCCCTCATAACTTAGCCTACTGTTCTGACTTGGTGGTGCACATGTAGCCTATAGCCTGTTTTAGAGAAATGGCATCATAGAATATTGTAAGAGCTTTCATTGTCAGCTATATGCCCCCTTTATTTATCCTACGGTTCTGACTTGGTGTACAGGTAGAATACTGTAAGAACGGCCCATGTTCTGAATTCTGTCGCTGTACATTTCAAAAGTTCTGAACAAATAGTTATATTGACTACATCCGTCCTAGCTCATTCATGTCTTAATCGAAATGACAGATGACCTCTTATCCGCTCATCGTTCCCTTTGTACATCTCAATTGTCATTACAAACCACATTTGTTTAAGCAAGTCAGCCATATCAGCTATGTTTTTTTTTTTAAGGCAGTTAATGTGGCTGAATGAACTGTTTTGCTGTCAGACAAGGCTCCGCTGATAGCCATGTTGCTAAATAGAAAGCTCTCCTGTTGGGACAGCTTTTATTTGGCCTTAACAGTTTGTGGGCACCGTTGTCACCGTTATAGTGCAAATAATGTATTGTTAAGTGTTGTGTAGTGGCTTTGCTGGCATGCATCTAAAAAAAGATTTACATGCTAAAACCGCCACTTGTATCCAGTAAATTTCACTTACACTGTTTGAACTATCTAAGATGTAGACCAAGGGGAAACGATTGCCCTACCTCAGTGGGTCCAGCATACATCATAGGGGAGGGGAATATGGCCACGATGGTGCTGGCTGGGTCCAGTACCCCCTCCTCCAGTACGGCAGCATGCTGTTTTATGCGCCAGTCCAGAGGCACGTCATCGTCTTTGGTCCAGCCTCCCAGCGGGTGGAGCAGCAGGACAGGGTTCTTGTAGCCTCGCTCCAGCAGCCGCCGCTTCGTGTCTTGCATCAGGAGGGCGTGGCCGTTGTGGACCGGGTTGCGAAGCTGGAAGGCGAAGATGGCATCTGGGGGAACGCAAAAAAAGAGGTTCCTTAAGTGACTGCTAAGTCTTCTCCATCATCACTGTGTTTTTTCAGCATTTGCCTTAAGTATACATTAGCATACACAATGCAGCACTAAGAGAGACAGCAGACAGGAAGTGAGAATTAAACAGAATATAATAAGCTAATCACCTGCTTTCATCTCCTTGAACTTTTGCTTCAGTTCTCTTGGAGTGAAGCGGTATTGGTCCAGACCATCGTTCCATTTGATTTGCTCTAGCACCTCTAAATCTCCACCAACCAGCCAATCACCACCCTCCATAACCATCTGTGAGAATGTTTATTTTTAATTTTTATATTACTTATTTTTCATTCAAGTATGTTCTGTTGACAAGCAAGTTCATGATATTAACAGGGACTGTTCTAAAAGACAATTCTAACCTTGATGTAAGGATGCTGAGGACATGTGGTTCCCCACTGCCTGGCACAACGCTCTTCCTTCCGATGGTCATAAAACTCAGGGTTGCGGAGAATTGCCACTCTGCAACCTTTGAACTCAAGTGCAAACGCTGCGCAGCTGTCCAGCTTCTCTTTGCTCTCTTTGGAAACGGGCAGGACGATCGGCACAGAGAGGTTGATGTTTCCACCTGCCAACCACATGTCATTCTATGTCATTGACAGAAAAGTCAACAGACCTCTGTTGGTTCATTGTGATCTCTATTGACTTTCTGTGAGGTAGAGGTAAGTGTTGTTACATGTGCATAACATGTCAATAGAACATGATATTACAGACGAACATGGGCCCTATTAAGAACAATCAATTCAATTGATATGAGCATGTGCTACATTAAACTGTGTCATCTATGAAGTTATAAAATACCACTATTACCATCCAGAAGAGTGTTGAAGTGCAAAACCTGCAGGAACTCCCTCTCCCTCATGAAGCCCTTGAGGGGGCTGGCCCAGCCCTCCGCCAGCACCTGCACCCACTGAAGGTCCAGCTACAGGAAATACAAAACAAAACGTCAGTAGGGTGTGGTCCCATCAGGTGTTACCACTCAACATGAAGGGTCAGATTATGCGTGTCAAACCCCAAAATGTGCATAGAAGAAGGATTTGTTACCTTGGTGATGCTGACGGTAGGCAGTGTCTTGGCATCGCTCAGTGCCAAGTCCAGCTTGTTCTCTGGCACAAAGAGCTCAGTCACTTCCTCTGTCACACCAGTGGGCACAATATTCTACAAAACAAAAAGGTCAATGTGATACTACATTAACAAGTTAATTTCCAATGACAAGGACATTTTCCTCACGGTAGAGATACAATGAGGAATACACCACAGACAGGCGAGGCCCAGCGAGGTCTCAGGGACCATAGATAGAGTCACCTGTTCCTTCAGCAGCTCGACCACCTGCTGGATGCACTCATTCGCTGAGATCTCTCCAGTCTTCAGCACAAGATCAGGTGACTCAGGCTTCTCAAAAGGTGAATCAATGCCCGTAAAACCTAAGGGGAGGGGGTCAGGATACCTGTTAAGGACTTTGTCAATCATTTACACTACTTTAGTGCTGAGTCAATATAGTGCTGTAGCTGGACATTATACAACCCCACTCTTTTTGCTTGTTTAATAGCATGTTAAGTTGTAGACTTTGAAGCCATGTGATCTATACTTGTAAATGTAGCTGTGTGTAATGTACTGTAACAGAGAACTGGAACACTAGAGGGCAGAGTCAGTCTGATCAGTACCTTTAATCTCTCCAGCACGGGCCTTCTTGTAGAGGCCTTTGACATCCCTGCTCTCACACACCTCCAGGGGAGCGTCGATGAACACCTCGAAGAACGGCAGCCCAGACTGTACATGGATCTTCTTGGCTTCTTGCCGGTCCTATGCACAGGAGAAAGAGACTGGGTAGGAAAAATCAACATGTTTGGTATCTTGATTTTACTTCCATAACAAAAAGAGGTCCTCAAAACCAAATACCAACGGAAGTGAATGCAGTCAGACACAGTATAGCAGCTATACAGGCCAGAGCTCGGATCCATCACAATGGATAACTTAGAGATGCTTCTTTGACAATTTTCCAATTGATTATTTCATATCAAGTAGAATTTGAACAGTGTCTGTTTAACTGTCACTCACTCACTCACCTTAGTGAATGGAGAAATGAAGCTGGTGATGCAGACCAATCCTGCATCTGCAAACAGCTTGGCCACCTCAGCGATGCGCCTGATGTTCTCCTCCCTGTCCACAGAGGTGAAGCCCAGGTTCCTGTTCAGCCCCTGTCTGATGTTATCCCCATCCAGGGAGTAGCAGGGAATACCATGGGACACCAAGTACTCCTCCAGGGCAAAGCCGACGGTTGTCTTTCCGGCACCTGACAAACCTTTAGTACACAGTGACAGTTTACAATACATCCATTAACCAACGTGGCTTATGTGAAACTCTGTGGTCTAGTATTGTAGAGATAGAGAGGGCGTTTGCTTACCAGTGAGCCAGACAGTGCAACCTCTGAAGCCCTCTCTGGTGCCCACCACTTGGCCTCGTTTGGACCGGCTCACATGGTGAGCCTGGTACACGACATTAGTGGCTCTCTGAAGGTCCTGAAACCACAGAGAGACCGCACGATTGCACATCTACACATTTCTAATTGAGCTATTAGTACAGGACAAAGAAATGCTGCCTTAAGGGTTTGCAACTGAACACAGTATTTTAGTCAGCTGAGAAACACTGAACTGTGCTGTAATATGTAGTGATAGCTTGATAATGAGTGACTTAAGTCCTCTGCAAGACATGTATACTTTCCCATTTGTTTGAAGCAGAACAATCTGTCTGAAAGCCATTCCTCTCAGTTTACAGCTCATTGGGTCATCGTTAGAAGTAAAACCGCAGGGCTGTTCAATTCCGTTCCTGGAGAGCCGAAACACTTCTGGTTTTGGTTTCTACCTGGTAGTTAATTGCACTCGCCTGGTGTCCCGGGTCTGAATCAATCCCTGATTAGAAGGAGAGGATGAAAACCAGAAGTGTTTTGGCCCTCCAGGACTGACATTGAAGAGCCCTGTGTAAAAGGGATTTGACCACTGACCAGGCACACACAGATATTAGAAAGATATAAAACCCAACCCAGGGAAGCTTTCCTGTACAGATCATCTAGATACAACAAGGTATACTCCTGTCACTCTAGCCTCTTCTAATAAGTCCTTGTCCAGCCTGCCTAATTGCATCTTTGTGGCTTCACATACTGTGTGGTGTGTAGGCGGACCAGGTTCGTGGGGGCTGCAGAGGGACAGGGGGAAACAAACAGGCCTATTCATTCATACAGTCCTGCAGTGTGGCAGTCAGGCCCAATGCTCGCTGGCTGGAACCCCTCAAAGGCCAGGCTGTGCCTCTCACAGGCCTGCCCAGACACGTGATATCTGAGCTTCATTCATTAGTGACTCTCATAGTGTTTCACTGTTACTGTAGCCTCGCTCCAGCAGACATAACTCCTCAATGAGCCCTTGTTGTTTGGGACATTGATAAACTTAATTAAAACTAGCCCAACTGGAACAACTTGGCTCACTGTTTAGAGAGGGCATAAGCCAGATCCAAATGTATAGCCTAGATACCCATCACTAAATATGTTACAAGCCTTAATAACATCTCAGCTATTTGAAATAGTGAAGCACATCATACACTATCATATAGTAAGACTGATAATACATTCTATACAATAAACGACATGTTATTATACAAATATCTGTAGGCTATAAAATGCAAATACTGTATATAACATCGGTGCACTATTATATGATGTGGCCGTATAATCTTCCTATTGTTATAACTCGAAAGGAATTTATTAGCCAAAAATCAGTTTTGCATTGCAGTGATTTCCCGAGAAGTGGTCAGTCAATCCACAGGTCTACTGAACCCCCAACGCTGATTCGTGGCAGAAACTGACTTGGTCACTTTCTTGTGTAGACCACTAACTAAAAACTCCGAAAAACAGGTAAGAATGATTCTTCTATGCTATATTTTCACGGCTGGTGAAAAGGGGGAAGGAAGGACATTCCTACAGAACTTTCAGTTTATAACTAATGTTAGGTATAGAATAACTTTCGACTCTGCTCCAATGTATCTCTTTCGGTGCTCAACATACGAAGCCTACATGTTTAGATAGAAAAAGGTTATCCAATTTGATACACTGTCTGCCCCCCACCCAACGACCACAGATCCGAATGAAATAAGTAACGTAACATACCAAAAGTCAAACATAATGACATAGCCTACCGTTCTTTGCTTTTTGATCCCAGACATCGCCGCTTCTTATGAAACGTTTTAGTTTTGTGACCTAATAACGTATATTTTGGTAATGATTAACCTATATTCCCTTAAAAAAAAACGAGTTTGTGATTTATCGGAAATAAATCTGACGGGAGACGTCCAATGAAGATTTCTAATTCGACACGTAGCATTTTCATAGCCCTGCCTTTTTCGTACCCACTCAATTTCACAGAACGTCAGAGCCACGACATTACACTGGGTTGAGCTAAAGAACTGCAAAACCATGAAATCGGAGAACGCATTAATGGCATTTGAAGATGTATGATTTTCTATGGCATATTAAGATATTTATTATTATTTGAACTTACAAATAATCATTGTTTGTCATGGAAAATTTGAACGATATTTGACATAATTTACTGATTTTGAAATGGGTTGCTAAATTTGTATTTGATACAGAATCGAACATGTCAAAAGAAAACAAAAGAAAAAAAACTCACGGCATTTACTTTAATCTTAAATATTTCAAACGCAAATCATATGACAATGTAGAAAATAATCAAATAAAGTAACTCAGGTAAAGTAACCCCAAATTTAAAAACGTATTGTTCACAAAGCAGTCCAAGAATGTTTGAAACAAGAAAAGGCACATTTTGGAATAAATGTTTCTGAAAATTAGTACAAATATAAATCAGCCCACACAAATTACTCATATTATAGAGCAAAAAATAAAACAGAAAACATTTCAAAGGGTTATTTTCAGCAAGGAAACCAAACCCACTGCATATACAGTGAGCTTCAACAGTATTGGGACAGTAGCAAGGTTTCCATCCAATTGGCGACAAATTTTCATGCGAATATTCTAAAATCCACATAAAAACAAATAAGCGCCTTCTCTCTCCAGATGTTTCCATTAAATTGACTTGTTGCGTGATGACGTAGTGCACATAAAATACATTTTGCGTTAAATTGCCACGTACCAAATAAAAAAAATACGTTAAATGGGTTTCCATCGCATTTTCAACTCTACTGATGGTTCTTACCAAAAAATGCGTTATTAGCGAGTGTACCCAGTATTAGCACGTGCTGCACGATAGAACACACTATAGCATATATGTTGAGAGTACTATTATGAACAAAATAGATAATTGTTTATTTGTCAAACAACAGTAGAGCATAGATTATCATGTCAACAGGATAAGACCCTCGACATTTATTGGAAAGGCGCATCAAGCTCATCAGCCTTGCATTTCCATCACCCCGTGAAGTCCATAATGTATTCATCTGTAGCCTAAAAACCGCATGCTTCACGGAAGAGTCATAGTGGGAGGACCACACAACGTCGTCGCGTGACTCCCAAGATAACTTCGATATGGTTATTATATCAATATTTGCGCATAAAAACGTTTCGACCGACTTTTCTCGTATAAATATTTTTACCGGCACAAAAATATCCCACCTTGTCTAGGGTATTTTGTTTGGTCGACATTTGTTAAGTTTACTGAAGAATGTTCTGTTTCCATAGGCCTGTCATTACATGTTTAATCCGACATGTACTTTACTTGCATGACAGGCTGGATGGAAACCTGGTTAGTGACATGTTTTGATACAATGACTATGAGGTGGAAGTGGAGACTGTCATTTAAAATTTTTCATCCATATCGGGTGAACCATTTAGAAATTACAGCACCCTCTTTTTTATATTTTATACTTAGTCCCCCTCATTTTAGGAGACCAAAAGCCTTGGGACAAATTCACTTATGCACATTAAAGTAGTCAAATGTTTAGTATTTGGTCTCATATTCCAAGCATGCAATGATCAAATAAAATGTTATTGGTCACATACACATGTTTAGCAGATGTTATTGCAAGTGTAGCAAAATACTTGTGCAATGATTACATCAAGCTTGTGACTCTACAAACCTGTTGAATGCATTTTCTGTTCGTTTTGGTTGTGTTTCAGATAACTTTTGTGCCCAATAGAAATGAATGGTAAATTATGTATTGTGTCATTTGAGACACTTTTATTGTAAATAAGAATAGAATATGTTTGTAAACACTTCCACATATATGCGGATGCTACCATGACAATGGATAGTCCTGAATGAATTGTGAAAAATTATGAGTGAGACAGAAGCACAAATATAATAAAACAGGGGAGGTTAGCATTTGTAGAAGTGTTTATGAACAGTTTCTAAAATGGTTCACCTGATATGGATGAAAATATCCTCATATTAAATCTGACAGTCTACACTAACCTCAGTCATTGAATCACTTCAAATCCAAAATGGTGTACAGAGCCCAACATAAAAAAGTGCTGTAATTTCTAAACACTTCACCTGATCTGGATGAAAATACTGTCAAATTAAAGCTGACAGTCTGCACTTTAACCTCATAATCATTGTATAATTTCAAATCCAAAGTGCTGGAAAACAGAGCCAAAACAACAAAAATGCTTGAATAGCTCACTGTAACCAGTGGCAGACATTCAATTCTATAAGGTGTTTCTTTCTGCTTTTGGAAAATGCATACTGTATGCCAACACAAAAAGGCACCTGAAAAATATGATAATATAAAAATCGTGAAATCAATATAAAAGCTCCCACGCCTCTAAAAAGAGTGCTCAATAAAGACCCTGGATTAGAAAGCAATCATCATAAGTGATATGCTAAAGTCAAGTAGCCTAGTGGTTAGAGCGTTGGACTAGTAACTGAAAGGTTGCAAGATCGAATCCCCGAACTGACAAGGTAAAAATCTGTCGTTCTGCCCATGAACAAGGCAGTTAACCCACTGTTCCTAGGCCGTCATTGAAAATAAGTATTTGTTCTTAACTGACTTTCCTAGTTAAATAAAAGGTAAAAAAGAAAAAAAAGTGACAGGGTGTACCTGTAAAAGCTATCTGTGAAACCTGAATAACTGTAAAACCTCTGACTTGAATTACTAACAAAGGAACTGCTTTGGCCAAAACCATTAAAACCCCTCTCTTGCATGACACATAGAAGTTTGAATCCTCCAACCCCTGTACGCTTACAACTCAGAGTTGGGTCTGGGCAGCTTGCACTCTTTTTCAAAATTGCAGCAGCTCTCTGTAAATCTCTCTGACCGTATCGTAGAGTGGAGCCTGGTGCTTTATGTCGGGGAAGTTCTGAGGTGTCTTGTTGGAACTGTAGCCGGAGTCCTTCGCTGCAGTCATACAGCACAAAGAGCAGGTTGGCTGCGTAAGGCGCGATGCGGCTGGTACGGAAGGTGCGGCCATTTTGCATGTCAAAGTTGTCAGCAGTCAGGGCCGTCTCGTCTCTGAAGAAGCCCATGAGGGCCAACAGGGGCAGGAGGGTCTCGGCATGGCCCACCTGGATGGTCACAGCCTCAGATACATGCCCAAACCTGAACGAAAAAAATGGACAATCCACAGTTCAAAAATCATGATAATAACCAGCCACACGGGCTCCTGAGAAGCGCAGTGGTCTAAGGCACTGCATCTCAGTGCAAGAGGAGACACTACAGTCCCTGGTTCGAATCCAGGCTGAATCATACTTATGTAATCATGATATACAGTTTACATATACTTAGGTTGGAGTCATTAAAAAACTAATTTTTTCAACCACTCCACAAATTTCTTGTTAACAAACTATAGTTTTGGCAAGACGGTTAGGACATCTACTTTGTGCATGACAAGTAATTTTTCCAACAATTGTTTACAGACAGATTATTTCACTGTCTCACAATTCCAGTGGGTCAGACGTTTACATACACTAAGTTGACTGTGCTATTAAACAGCTTGGAAAATTCCAGAAAATTATGTGGACTGTGGTTTAACTTTACAACCAACTCACCTGATCTCATGAGAAGCCTGATCAAGACGATTGAACAGGTCATGGAAGAGAGTGCAACTGGACTTGCGGTTGATATCATGACCATAGCCCCTCTTCCAGTACTGTTTGGTCATTTTTGTACTCTAGCACCTGAAAAAGCACAGGTGATTGCATTAATGAACATTTGATCTTTATGACTGAACTGGGTTCTTCATTGTTTGTGGCAGAGGCAATAGCTCTTCCATTATGTTTTGTACATACTTGGGCGTCAGTCTCATCAAACAGGTTGCACCAGGCGGAGTTCAAAGATTTGATGGCAAACTCATATGAGCACAGGAAGAATGCAGCCTCCACCAGATCTGGTGACAAAAAAAAGGGAGGATTAGTGAACGAATGTAACTGGCACAATAGGATAGCAAGTTTCAGCTGTTACATGCTGAACTCCCTCCACTACACAAAGTGGCAAAGATTTGGAACCAAACAACCTGGTGTGATGCGAATGTATGGAACTTGTAGCTGGTCAGCCATCTTCATCTGCACTCTTTTCATCTCTGCTGAGGCCTTGAAGAAGTGGACCTCTTCCAGGGCAGTTTGGTTTTTCTATACATCCTCAACAAATTTCTGACACTGGTCAAAGAATCTCATCAACTCATCATTGATTTTGTGGCAAGGCCCAACTTCTGCAACAAGACAAAAACAGCATACAATAAGTCCAAACATTGTATCTGATCTCACCCCCACCAAATCCCTCTCAGCTGTAACAATAGTAATCAGTGTGAGACTGAGTGATAGGTTCAAGCATATAATTAAAGGAACAACAAAACAACAGCTTTGCTGTACAAACAAACTCACCTGTCACTTTCCAAAGGTTGAGCAGGCCCTCTTGAAATGCTCGAATGCTGTCCACGCATCTGTGTTTAGAGCTAGTGATGAAACGGATACGTTGGGCTCTGAGATTTTCCTCGGATATCAGAGATGGAAACAATGTTGCCAACCTGACAGCCAGATGCTTATGGTCATCTTGCCCCTTCTCCACAAGCTTGCCATCCATGTCGTCAGTGTACCACATTACCCACTTGGCTTTGATATCATTCAGCGATTTATCAGTATTCATTGTTTCGTTTAGAACAAGGTCGTAAAGCCGTTGCATCCTTTTTATATTTTTGGTCGATGGATATCGTGTACCATGCCGAATAATGGCGGTCACATGAATAGCCGTGCAATTGCTACATCCTGGTTTTAAAAGGGATTTGTTTTTGTTTACCAAGAGAATGTAATTAAAGAGATAACGGCTAAACTCCTCATATCTGCCTTTCGTTCCAAAATGTTTTGCAATCGTAGGTATGTTTGAATTGACGTTAGCATTTGCAACTGAGCAGTATGAAAACCTGGTCAAAGCAAGACTACGTGTCGTGAACAACAAACGTTGTTTAGATAACGCAGATGTCATTTCGCCAAATTAGTTGAGGTAGGAACAATTGATTATTTAACTACTAAACTAAGTTAGCTAAGTTTCCTGCTTTGTTGTTGTTTCGCTGCGATCTTTGAACTTTGCACACAGAAAACGGAGCCCCACCAGCCGACCAACCGTAATATATCGCTGCGTTTCCGTGTGCGACGAGGCCCACACTAAAACCACAATGAGCCAGATGTTTAACCAGATGTATACATCTGATGCATGCGCTTGGCGTTTGCACCCACCACCAAATATGGTGATAAGAGGAAGCCCAGCGGCCGGCATTGGAAGAAGATGGAGCTTGGTAGGCATTCTGTTCATTTTGTAATCTATGAAACATTTAATGTCAATACAGTTCTTTCCAAAACTAGAATATGTTACGAACATAGTAGACACGTTTGTAGACTTTACCATTTGCCAAAGTTTCGACAAATCGCAGTGTCTAGGAGTGCAAGGGCGAATAGAGTTATTGTAACGTAAATATGCAAATATATGCTATAATGCGCCAATAGGATCTCGCTAACTCATGGCTCTGCCTACCTCCTTGCTTGTTCTGCCCACTAGGATTACTTTGGTCCAATTGGAAACAACAGGCGGTGGTCTCTATTTGTTTAGTTATAAAAAAAGATTTGCTAAAACCCTGGATCAATGACCTTAGTTATAATCTTTGTATAAATTGGACAGAAATCAAGATTATTAAGCAAAGTTGTTCAGGGCTGTAGGAAATCAAAACAATATTAAAAAAACAGCCCTAGTGGTTTCAAAATCATTCTTTAAGAGTTGATGGCGTACGACAACTAATGTTGTATTGTCGCCACCACGGGTACTCAACCATATAGACCCTTTTCCAGTACATGACACATTGCCGGTATGCACTTGTGCTCGGGACTCTTGGCTGCAGTAAGAAAGCCATCGCCATCTGCGTCAATTCAACATAAATCTAGTCTGTTTTTATTACTTCTAAACAAAATCACTTTTTTGGTGGTTCTCATACACTTACAATTATGTTTTGATTCTTGCTTGAACAGTCGCTAAGATGATATTTGGATGTGTTTGCAAAATAACTATTTTGGATGCAGAGGTTGTTAACTAGAATGCTAACGCAACTTGATATAGACTGTAGCAAAAGCTACCCAAAGAGCCATTTTACTGGTTGAAGTATTCAGTCGATTTGCGATGACGAACATTATATTGCGCAAGACATTCATGGAAAAATGATCAGAATTGTGCAGACTGTCTAAACACAGCCTATGTGTGTGGCAATCGAGATGTGTTTTGCTCTTGCACATGAGCCATTCATAGTATACGAGGTCTTGCAGGTTTTTACATGATTTTGCGCATGTGCCAGGTGATATAAATTTCAACTTCAGTACTGGCGCTCGTAAAGGTCGGGTAAACAATACTTTCCTGTGGATATTTTCTCTCAACTTTCGACCAGCTGAAGGACCAACACTACAGATAATCGGCAGAGTAAGCTAAAATATAATTGTATTCAACATTCCGGCTTGTAAAGGACCATTTCCAGTTCCAAACGGTGTATTTAGAAATTCACCATCTGGTCCCCAGGCAAGATTACCCGCTATGGCCCCCAATTTAAATTCAGCAGTGGGCAGATTTTTCCTTGGGTGAATGGTCGGGGTCCGGAACATAGTTATACATCATTCGTACAATTCAAATTGACCGCAATAATCCCAAACAGATATAGTTTGACAAAAACAGAATAATTTCAAACCTTGATTACAATGGTATACGCTCACATATGCCTCTCTATTTATGCGTGGGAATACCTGGGAACAGATTTCCTAACTTAATAATATCACTTTGAACTGATTACCCGGGGATTTTTACAGTCGTTTATGTCCAACAACGAAAATGATTTACAATGTATTTGTATATTTTGTTTGCTCCCTGCCATATGGTTTCTATCAGGAAAATACCGCTCATGTCCACCAGAGGGCGACTACCATACAATATAAAAAGAGCACTGTGAAACGCTATTGATGTGCCTGAGCGTGAGGCACATATTTTCTCTCATGCACCGAGATTTGCAAATTTCCAGGATTTTACAGTTACGTAGCTGTTCGTCATTAGTAGTGCAGTAAAAACGATAACTGGGCTGTGCA
Source organism: Brachymystax lenok tsinlingensis (assembly GCA_030435695.1). Classification (NCBI taxonomy): domain Eukaryota; kingdom Metazoa; phylum Chordata; class Actinopteri; order Salmoniformes; family Salmonidae; genus Brachymystax; species Brachymystax lenok. Next base: position 13,590,879 of record CM059780.1, on the reverse strand, counting down.
TTAGTGAAACTGCTGTAGGAATATTGGGTGCCTTTACATTTTCTCCATTTATCGGAGGCAAGGACTCTTCTATCGTACGCCACACAATCTATTTCTGGGTCTGGTTGACAGGTTTCGTGTCTCGGGGAGCTTCTGACTGCACACCTGATGCATTTCAGGTCAAGGTGAGGATGAAATAAGATGCCAAACAGCTATCATGCATAAACTTTTGCTGGATCGCTAGTTTAACGAGGGTAGGCTCTGCGCGTGCATAAAGGTGGGTGATTTGACTCGATTAATATGTCTTCACTCGGCGCGCCCATGGCAGTGATTTCTCGATCTTTTTGCCAACTACATAGCTAATTCTGCCAATGACATTAATATTCAGTAATTGCAATCAACGTGGCTGTAAAAACAGTTTTTTTGGTCTAGTGGCTGTTAGCGAAGAGAGGCATTTTCCGTTAGCATTATGCCAGGAGTCTGTGGCTATCCATGGCTCATTGGAAATCACCAAGGTGTATTTAGTGGAGGACACCTTTCATCAACCACTCCTTACCTTCGTTTCCCAGGCAACAGAAAGGGGTGCAGCTGGATCCATCTCCAGGGAGGAGTGACACTAGTGCAGTGAAATATTGGATTATGGAAGAAAGCTTGCACATCTTTGTTTTATAAAGAATGAATCTTGCAATGATAAACATTTTACATGGTAAAGGTGTATAGCACTGTTCCCCAACTGGCGGGTGGCATTATTTGGCCCCCAAGTTTTTAACAACAACCAAAAAACTTGTTTTGAATTTTTATTGGAGATTGGACTAAAAACACCAGGAAATCAGCTCCAAGATATTTGAATTTTGGCAATCTGTTCCCAAGTATTCCCACGCATTATAGAGATGACGCGTGATTGTATACAAATGTAAAGCAAGGCTTGAAATTATAATATTTTAGTCCAACATACCATAGCCCCTTGTGTGGTCTCATTTCTCCTTGCTCTCTTGCGGTTTGTTTAAACATGGTCATTGAGAGCTTTTGTGTGTGGAAAAAGTGAGACTCAAGGCCTGTGAGGAATAGACCCATTGTATGATTTGTGTGGGTCTGCAGCTGTGCCAAGTGCCAACCTTGTTTTTTTACTTCAAATTTTATAACTCAAACAGGGCACAGAGGATAGGCTACTTAGAGCATGTTTCCTCTACACGTGGTAAGCATTTACAATTTAGTCATTTAGCAGACTCTCTTATCCAGAGCGATTTACAGGAGCAATTAGGGTTAAGTACCTTTCTCAAGGGTACATCGACAGATTTTTCACCTAGTCATTTGCGGATTTGAACCAGCTACTTTTCGGTTACTGGCTCAACGCTCTTAACCACTTGGCTACCTTCCGCCCATGACAAGCAACAGAACACTCTGAACATTAGCCATGCCAAGAAACACTGCTTTCAATGATTCTACACATTGCTTACCTGCTTGCAGAGCACATACATGGGAAGCATGAGGTTTAAAATGATCATGACCCTCTTGAAGAAGGCTAACATTTAATTACTATCCATAATCAAGGTAGCCTCCTATACCATCACAGTTCAAGGACAGATCAGCAGAAAACCATTTCATATATGATGGGCCATTGCTATTTGGGACCCTTGGGACATCCCTAAACTAAACACTAACTTTAATTACAACCCTTACCTAACCCTTAACTTACATTTTTTGTTTTATTTCAATGGGGTAGGGACGTCCCTGGGATCCGTACCTTACAGTGGAAAGAAAAAGTACCTTACAGTGGCAAGAAAAAGTATGTGAACCCTTATGGAATTACCTGGATTTATGCATGAATTGGTCATAAAATTTGATCTAATCATCTAAGTCACAACAATAGGCAACGCAGTGTGCTTAAACTAATAACACACAAATTGTATTTTTCTTGTCTATATTGAATACATAATTTAAACATTCACAGTGTAGGTTGGAAAAAGTATGTAAACCCCTAGGCTAATGACTTCTCCAGAAGCTAATTGGCGTCAGGAGTCAGCTAACCTGGAGTCCAATCAATGAGATAGGAGATGTTGGTTAGAGCGGCCTTGCCCTATAAAAAACACAACATTTGAGTTTGCTATTCACAAGAAGCATTGCCTGATGTGAACCATGCCCAAAACAAAATAGATCTCAGAGAACCTAAGATTAAGAATTGTTGACTTGCATAAAGCTGGAAAGGGTTACAAAAGTATCTCTAAAAGTCAGTCCACGGTAAGACAAATTGTCTATAAATGGAGAAATTTCAGCACTGTTGCTACTCTCCCTAGCAGTGTCCGTCCTGCAAAGATGACTGCAAGAGCACAGCGCAAAGAATCCTAGTGTCAGCTAAATACTTACAGAAATCCCTGGAAGATGCTAATTGCTGAGTCTACAATACGTAAAAAACTAAACAAGAATGGTGATCATGGGAGGACAACATGGAAGAAGCCACTGCTGTCCAAAAAAAACATTGCTGCACGTCTGAAGTTCGCAAAAGAGCACCTGGATGTATTCTGTGGACAGATTAAACTAAAGTTGAGTTGTTTGGAAGGAACACACAAAAGGCACAGCACACCAACATCAAAACCTCATCCCAACTGTAAAGTATGGTGGAGGGAGCATCATGGTTTGGGGCTGCCCTAGGGCCTGGACAGCTTGCTATCCTCAACGGAAAAATTTATTCCCAAGTTTATCAAGACATTTTGCAGAAGTTGGGTGACGCAACAGGACAACGACCCAAATAACAGAAGTAAATCAACAGAATGGCTTCAACAGAAGAAAATACACCTTCTGGAGTGGCCCAGTCAGAGTTCTGACCTCAACCCGGTTTGAGATGCTGTGGCATGACCTCGAGTGGTTCACACCAGACATCCCAAGAATATTGCTGAACTGAAACAGTTTTGTAAAGCGGAATGGTCCAAAATTCCTCCTGACTGTTGTGCAGGTCTGATCCGCAACTACAGAAAATGTTATTGAAAAGATGGTCAACCAGTTATTAAATCCAAGTGTTCACATACTTTTTGAACCCTGCACTCTGAATGTTTACACAGTGTGTTCAATAAAGACATAAACACATATAATTGTTTATTAGTTTAAGCAGACTGTCTTGTTGTGACTTAGATGAAAATCAGATCACATTTTATTACCAATTTATGCAGAAATCCAGGTTATTCCAAAGGGTTCCCATACATTTTCTTGCCACTGTATATGATGTGTAAATTGCATATCCTGTCATGTGAATCTTGTAAAAACACACAGTGACATTCAGGGGATGGAACGTTTATGCACGCCCAGGATATAGGCCTACTTGTTTTCTTCTAACTGAAGATAATGTAAACAGTGAGTGTCTGCCTGTAGCCTACAGTCGTGGCCAAATGTTTTTTGAGAATGACACAAATATTAATTTCCACAAAGTTTGCTGCTTCAGTGCCTTTAGATATTTTTGTCAGATGTTACTATGGAATACTGAAGTATAATTACAAGCATTTCATAAGTGTCAAAGGCTTTTATTGACAATTGCATGAAGTTGATGCAAAGAGTCAATATTTGCAGTGTTGACCCTTCTTTTTCAAGACCTCTGCAATCTGCCCTGGCATGCTGTCAATTAACTTCTGGGCCACATCCTGACTGATGGCAGACCATTCTTGCATAATCAATGCTTGGAGTTTGTCAGAATTTGTGGGTTTTTGTTTGTCCACCCACCTCTTGAGGATTGACCACAAGTTCTCAATGGGATTAAGGTCTTGGGAGTTTCCTGGCCATGGACCCAAAATATTTGTTTTGTTCCCTGAGCCACTTAGTTATCACTTTTGCCTTCTGGCAAGGTGCTCCATCATGCTGGAAAAGGCATTGTTCGTCACCAAACTGTTCCTGGATGGTTGGGAGAAGTTGCTCTCGGAGGAAGTGTTGGTACCATTCTTTATTCATGGCTGTGTTCTTAGGCAAAATTGTGAGTGAGCCCACTCCCTTGGCTGAGAAGCAACCCCACACATGAATGGTCTCAGGATGCTTTACTGTTGGCAAGACACAGGACTGATGGTAGCGCTCACCTTGTCTTCTCCGGACAAGCTTTTTTCCAGATGCCCCAAACAATCGGAAAGGGGATTCATCAGAGAAAATGACTTTACCCCAGTCCTCAGCAGTCCAATTCCTGTACCTTTTGCAGAATATCAGTCTGTCCTTGATGTTTTTCCTGGAGAGAATTGGCTTCTTTGCTGCCCTTCTTGACACCAGGCCATCCTCCAAAAGTCTTCGCCTCACTGTGCGTGCAGATGCACTCACACCAGCCTGCTGCCATTCCTGAGCAAGCTCTACTTACTTACTGACTGACTTTATTGTCCCCATGGGGAAATTTTGTTGCAGTGTCATGTACACATTTAAAGTGGCGTTTAAATACAAAACAAAATTGACAATACAACATTCATAACAGTTACAAATAAAACAAATATATAATAAAAAGATAGGAACATTAGCCCAAGCTATTTAGGAGTGATATCACACCTGGCACAAATTATTGTCTAGTTCTGTTTTTCCTGCTGAGGGGTTCCCTATACCTGTGCCCAGAGGGGAGTAGTTCAAAGTCCGGGTACAGGGGGTGACTTGGGTCTAAAATGATTTTGTGAGCCTTACGGAGGGCCCTGAACTTAAAGATCTCATCCAGGTATGTCTGTTTGACTCCAAGTACCTTGCTTGCTGTGGTAATAATCCTTCTCAGCATATTTCTCTGGGTGATGGTGGAATTGCCTAACCAACAAACAATACAAAAGGTTAAAATACTCTCAATGAAAGATTTGTAAAACAGAGTCCGCTCTGTACTGGTGGTGCCCCGATCCCGCAGCTGAATCAACTTTAGGAGATGGTCCTAGCGCTTGCTGGACTTTCTTGGGTGCCCTGAAGCCTTCTTCACACAAAATTGAACCATTCTCCTTGAAGTTCTTGATGATCCGATAAATGGTTGATTTAGGTGCAATCTTACTGGCAGCAATATCCTTGCCTGTGAAGCCCTTTTTGTGCAAAGCAATGATGACTGCACGTGTTTCCTTGTAGGTAACCATGGTTGACAGAGGAAGAACAATGATTCCAAGCACCACCCTCCTTTTGAAGCTTCCAGTCTGTTATTCGAACTCAATCAGCATGACAGAGTGATCTCCAGCCTTGTCCTCGTCAACACTCACACCTATGTTAACGAGAGAATCAATGACATGTCAGCTGGTCCTTTTGTGGCAGCACTGAAATGCAGTGGAAATGTTTTTGGGGGATTCAGTTCATTTGCATGGCAAATGAGGGACTTTGCAATTAGTTGCAATTCATCTGATCGCTCTTCATGACATTCTGGAGTATATGCAAATTGCCATCATACAAACTGAGGCAGCAGACTTTGAAAATTAATACACTGCTCAAAAAAATAAAGGGAACACTAAAATAACACATCCTAGATCTGAATGAATGAAATAATCTTATTCAATACTTTTTTCTTTACATAGTTGAATGTGCTGACAACAAAATTACACAAATTATCAATGGAAATCAAATGTATCAACCCATGGAGGTCTGGATTTGGAGTCACACTCAAAATTAAAGTGGAAAACCACACTACAGGCTGATCCAACTTTGATGTAATGTCCTTAAAACAAGTCAAAATGAGGCTCAGTAGTGTGTGTGGCCTCCACGTGCCTGTATGACCTCCCTACAACGCCTGGGCATGCTCCTGATGAGGTGGCGGATGGTCTCCTGAGGGATCTCCTCCCAGACCTGAACTAAAGCATCCGCCAACTCCTGGACAGTCTGTGGTGCAACGTGGCGTTGGTGGATGTAGCGAGACATGATGTCCCAGATGTGCTCAATTGGATTCAGGTCTGGGGAACTGGCGGGACAGTCCATAGCATCAATGCCTTCCTCTTGCAGGAACTGCTGACACACTCCAGCCACATGAGGTCTAGCATTGTCTTGCATTAGGAGGAACCCAGGGCCAACCGCACCAGCATATGGTCTCACAAGGGGTCTGAGGATCTCATCTCGGTACCTAATGGCAGTCAGGCTACCTCTGGCGAGCACATGGAGGGCTGTGCGGCCCCCAAAGAAATGCCACCCCACACCATGACTGACCCACCGCCAAACCGGTCATGCTGGAGGATGTTGCAGGCAGCAGAACGTTCTCCACGGCGTCTCCAGACTCTGTCACGTCTGTCACATGTGCTCAGTGTGAACCTGCTTTCATCTGTGAAGAGCACAGGGCGCCAATGGCGAATTTGCCAATCTTGGTGTTCTCTGGCAAATGCCAAACGTCCTGCACGGTGTTGGGCTGTAAGCACAACCCCACCTGTGGACGCCGGGCCTCATACCACCCTCATGGAGTCTGTTTCTGACCGTTTGAGCAGACACATGCACATTTGTGGCCTGCTGGAGGTCATTTTGCAGGGCTCTGGCAGTGCTCCTCCTTGCACAAAGGCAGAGGTAGCGGTCCTGCTGCTGGGTTGTTGCCCTCTACGGCCTCCTCCACGCCTCCTGATGTACTGGCATGTCTCCTGGTAGCGCCTCCATGCTCTGGACACTACGCTGACAGACACAGCAAACCTTCTTGCCACAGCTCGCATTGATGTGCCATCCTGGATGAGCTGCACTACCTGAGCCACTTGTGTGGGTTGTAGACTCCGTCTCATGCTACCACTAGAGTGAAAGCACCGCCAGCATTCAAAAGTGACCAAAACATCAGCCAGGAAGCATAGGAACTGAGAAGTGGTCTGTGGTCACCACCTGCAGAACCACTCCTTTATTGGGGGTGTCTTGCTAATTGCCTATAATTTCCACCTGTTGTCTATTCCATTTGCACAACAGCATGTGAAATTTATTGTCAATCAGTGTTGCTTCCTAAGTGGACAGTTTGATTTCACAGAAGTGTGATTGACTTGGAGTTACATTGTGTTGTTTATGTGTTCCCTTTATTTTTTTGAGCAGTGTATTTGTGTCATTCTCAAAACTTTTGGCCACGACTGTAGAATCTCTAGATAATGTAAACATTGTATTTCAAAAGGATGTAGGGTAAAACAATGAAGACAGATGGTGTTGGTTTTTCCAGTTAGACCAACCACTGTTGCCAAACAGCCTATATTCTGTGAGCATTTAATTTCTTCTCAATCAAAACTTTGATCATGTAGCTAGTTAGGCCTAGATTTCCAGCACGCACGAGTCTCCACCCATCACATGGTTGCTGAGGATATGAATGAGCACTCAGGACAGAAGCTGCAACAATAACTTGCCTCTTAAGTCGAGCTTTAATTAAATTAGAGATTCAGCCCTGCTGTCTTCACATCCCGGATTTATTTTCTCTCTCTCCCGTTAGGATTAATTAAACTTGGGCAGGCCCCGGTGCCCCTGGGCTCTTGGATGCAGATTGACTTGCACCTTCAAAGTTTGAAATAGTATAGGCTTAACTAGTATAGCAGTTCATTCTGCGGCTTCATGTTGGCCTTGAGCAGACTCTTTCTGAAGTTCCTGCCAATCTTCTTGGGCTGCTTCTTCTGCACCTTCTTAATTAACTTAAGGATCCAGTAGGGGAAAGGTTGTGATTGGATCTACACTGATGTCTAATTAGCTATTACCATATAAACACGATGTATTCTATTCAACTAGGTCTGGTGCTATTTTGGACCATAGGGCTGTTGGCCTGCTCTTGTATTTCATCTGGTTGGAATAATACCATGCCATATATTACGAAATTTGGTGTCAATTTCCAGGCTGGTCTCATAGACTAGACGTAACATAGTAAACAAAAAATCCGGGACACTCAAATTGTGTTACATAAGACAGAAGGTTAATTAAGCTTAAAACGTGAACGTCTAGCAACCCAAAGGTTGCTTGTTCGAATCTCATTAGACGACTTCAGCATTTTGGCTAGTTAGAAACTTTGATACTACTTTTTAGGTACTTTGCAACTACTTAGCATGTTAGCTAACCCTAACATGAACCCCTAATGCCTAGCTAACGTTAGCCACCTAGCCAATGTTAATGTTAGCCACAACAAATTGGAATTTGTAACCTATATGTATTGCAAATTCGTAACATATTGTATGAATTGCAATTTGTACGATATCATACAAATAGTAATCTATCATAAGAAATGGGTGATGGACATCCACAAATTTAATACATACCAAACATAACACATCATAAAAATTTGAGTGTCCCTGATTTTCATTTACTATGTTACGTCTACCCCTCAGTCCAGATGGCAGAATTTCATTGTGTTCTTAGGAAATCGTAATAGAATAGGCAATTTGGGGAAATGTCAGTGTGCTCCGATTTGGCCCTCTGCCCAGTTTTTCAAATTGAGTTGACTTCCATGTGGCAGAACAATGACACAATGCCAATATGAATGGTCTCACATAGGGCTGTCCCCGACTAAAGAAAATCATGGTCGACCGAAAATCATCTGTTCTTTTATGTGTATTTTTCCATATATAGACACACCCTATGTGTTTAAATGAAATCAACTATAAGCATTGAGCTTGTATGATGCTTTAAGCTTACGGTTTGATGATATAAGACCTATGCCTCAAGAGGGCGCCAGAGATCTAGATGACCAGAAGAAAAACCTTAACCTGACCCAACTATTATTCTCCTCCTGCTGGCTTTTGCAGATTCTGCCATTAGTTGCCGTTAAAATGGTACACAAGGAGTCGGCAACCTTTCTCATGTTGAATGCCAATTTATATTACCATTTCTACCGATCTGTGTGCCAGATGATTTTCATATGCCCCTTTGTGAAACAGTTTCATTTAATTTGGTTAATCAAAATTCTATCTAAATGATACAAACCTAAAAAGTAACTTCTATTGCCAATGCCAACTTAATGTAAAAATAGCCTACATAAAGCCAATAAATAAAACATTGCAGCCTGCAGGTATAAAATATCCTGATAAAAATAAATCGGCAAACTTAATGATGGTGTTGGAGTTGTGCCTGGCCGTGCAGTCATGAGTGAACAGGGAGTACAGGAGGGGACTGAGCACGCACCCCTGAGGGGCCCCGTGTTTAGGATCAGCATGGCGGAGTGGATCAGCATCACCTTAGCTTAGTGATGAGCTTTGAGGCCACTATTGAACGCTGAGCTGTAGTCAATGAACAGCATTCTCACGTAGGTGTTCCTTTTGTCCAGGTGTGAAAGGGCGGTGTAGAGTGCAATAGAGATTGCATCATCTGTGGATCTGTTGGGGTGGGATGCAAATTGGAGTGGGTCTAGGGTTTCTGGGATAATGGTGTTGTGAGCCATGACCAGCCTTTCAAAGTATTTCATGGCTACAGACGTGAGTGCTACGAGTCTGTACTCATTTAGGCAGGTTACCTTCGTGTTCTTGGGCACAGGGACTATGGTGGTCTGCTTGAAACATGTTGGTATTACAGACTCGGACAGGGAGACGTTGAAAATGTCAGTGAAGACACTTTCCAGTTGGTCAGTGCATGCTCGGAGTACACGTCCTGGTAATCCGTCTGGCCCTGCGGCCTTGCGAATGTTGACCTGTTTTAAAGGTCTTACTCGCATCGGCTGCGGAGAGTGTGATCACATTCGTCAGGAACAGCTGATGCTCTCTTGCATGCTTCAGTGTTACTTGCCTCAAAGCAAGCATAACGTTTTTTAGCTTGTCTGGTAGGCTCGTGTCCCCGAGCAGCTCTCGGCTGTGCTTCCCTTTTGTAGTCTGTTATAGTTTGCAAGCCCTGCCACATCGGACGAGCATCGGAGCCGGTGTAGTATGATTTGATCTTAGTCCTCTATTAATGCTTTGCCTGTTTGATGGTTCGTCGGAGGGCATAGTGGGATTTCTTGTAAGCTTACGGGTTAGCTCTACCCTTTAGCTCAGTGCGAATGTTGCCTGTAATCCATGGCTTCTGGTCGGGGTATGTACGTGCAGTCACTGTGGGGATGACTTCCTCGATGCACTTATTGATAAAGCTAGTGACTGATGTGGTGTACTCCTCAATGCCATCGTAAAAATCCCGGAACATACTCCAGTCTGTGCTAGCAAAACAGTCCTGAAGTTTAACATTTGCTTCATCTGACCACTTTTGCTTCACTGGTGCTTCCTGCTTAAATCTTAGCTTGTAAGCAGGAATCAGGAGGATAGAATTATGGTCAGATTTGCCAAATGGAGGGCGAGGGAGAGCTTTGTACTTGTTTGTGTGTAGTAAAGGTGGTCAAGAGTATTTTGTTTTCCCCCCTCTGGTTGCACATTTAACATGCTGGTAGAAATTTGGTAAAACTGATTTTAGTTTCCCTGCATTAAAGTCCCCGGTCACTAGGAGCGCCAACTCTGGATGAGCCGTTTTCTGTTTGCTTATGGGGGTATACAGCTCATTGAGTGCGGTTTTAATGCCAGCATCGGTCTGTGGTGGTATGTAGACAGCTACGAAAAATACAGACCGAAAAACACCAGACCGTTCCTATGCCAGAACTGGAATGCCGTGTCAATCTGTGATGCTGGGAAGAGATGTAGATGTTAATGGAGAGAAGCCGCTTGCTTGTTTAAGGCTTAAGTGACTTTGGAGTAGGGAGTTCTTAACAATGGGGTTCAAAACATGGGTGCCAAGGTTCATGGGCATTGGGGAGCACAGGAGCGAGACCGGAGAAGTTGGAAGGCTTGACTAACTCCATAATGGCCCAAGTTGGGCCATCCTTGTTTTCAAATGTAGAAACCCAATAAACACATTTTAGATATATTAAGCCTGCGGGCTTAGGTCTCTCTAGATATACCTTCCTCTGAGTTGGAAATGTAGCTGTCCAGATGTTTGAACATTGACTTTGTCAGAAAAATGGGAATATTTGGTATAAGTACAAAAACCTAAGTAGTACAGTCATCTTAACATAATTAATGCAACCTGCTAATGAAATGGGAAAAGGTGACCACCTTATGAAATCCTGCTTAGTGCGCTCCAGGAGTGTTTTGAAGTTGTTTAAATAGAGCCTTAAATGAGAGTGTGACCTTTTATCCCCAAATAAGTAAAGACCTGATGCCCTACCTTAAATGGGAAATTGGCATACCCAATTCCTTCTGCTAACTGATTAATGGGAGGTGCACACTTTGTTAGGTTTAACTTATAACCAGAGAATGTCCCAAAACCTTGTAGCATGTCCAAGAGATAGGGTATAGACTCCACAGGGTTAGAGATGTATAAAATATTGTCTGCATATAAGGACACCTTGTGAGTTATGTTGCCCCTTAATATTCCCTTTTAATCCTCTCCTCTGCCAACAGGTCAATAGCAAGAGGCTCAATAGCCATATCAAATAGGAAAGAGGATACACAGCAACCCTGCCTGGCCCCCCTGTGGAGAGGGAAGTAGCTGGAGGTAACATTGTTGGTACAAACAGAAGCCACTGGGGACAAGTACGAACTCTTACTCCAGGAAAGGAATGACGGGCCAAACCAAAATCTCTCTAGTACTGTAAATAGATATTCCCAATCAACCCGGTCAAAAAGCCTTTTCAGCATCAAGAGAGATGACAACCTCTGGCTGTTGAGTTGAGTGGGTAGAATAAAGAACATTAAATAGCTGGCGCAAAGGATTTCATTGTACATTGAGCTGAGGATAGGGGATAATTTAGAGGAGAATGCTTTATAAAAATTAATAGGGAAACCATCAGGCCCAGGGGCTTTACCGCTCTGCATGGACTGGATTGCCAGAGTAGCTTCGTCATCACTTATTGAGGCATCCATGTTGGTTTGTTCATCTGAATTGAGACAGGGGATGTCCAGATTGTCTAGAAATGCATGCATACGAGATGTGTCAGGAGAGTCTCTGGCAAGTAAAGAACAGAGTGGAATTGCTTAAATTGATTTCTTTGAGATTGGTAGAAGTTAAATCAGCTGCAACACAGATTTCAGGTATGGTGCTGCCAATTAGCGGCTTGACGAAGCTGGTGAGAACTTGCCAGCTTTCTCTGTGTTCTTAGAATTTTTGCCTCGACTTAAACAGAAACTGCTCCGTTTGTTTGGTGGAAAGATTGTCAAATTCCGATTGGTGTAGCAGTCTCTCTTTGAAGAGTTCAGGAGTCGGAGAAGAGGCATATCTGTTGTCCACATCTAGAATGAGTTGAGAGAGCGCCGATAAGTGTTTGGTGCACTGTTTGTTGTCACACGCTGTGTATGAAATAATTTGGCCCCTTAGAATGCGTTTAACAACTCCCACACAGTAGAGAGACACGTCAGGGGTGCAGTTGATCTGTAAAGATACATCAATGTGATTTGATATGTATTTTTTAGAGACCCACTACTACTATCCTGTAGTGCCAAGTCGTCAAGTGCGTTGTGACACAGTACTGCCCTGAAAGCAGATATCTAGCTGGACTGGGCTATGGTCTGAGATAACAATGTTGTGATATTGGCTATTAGTTACAAAAGGAAGAATTCTATTGTCCAGCAGGAAAAATTCTATCCTAGAGTATGAGCGATGGACTAGAGAAAATAAGGAGTACTGTTTAGCATTAGGATTGCTCCTCCATGGATCAGACCAATTATAGGATTCTAGAAATTAGGTGATTACTGCGCCTTATTTTGAAATTACATTGTTGGGCTTCGGTCTGGATCTGTCTAGACTTGGATGCAATACACAATTGAAATCTCCGCCCAATACCAAATGATGAGAGTTAAGGTCAGGAAGTGTCGTGATGAGGTCAGAGAAATTGAGCGTCATCCCAATTAGGACCATGGAGGTTAGCCAGGATAACCTGTGTGCTAAACAATTTCCCCATCACTAATATATCTTCCATTAGTATCTGATATGACTTTGGAGGAGACAAACAGGGTTTGTTTTCTGATAAGGATGGCTGCTCCTCTGGCCTTAGCACCAAAGTTGGAGTGAAATAGTTGGGTCTACCCATCCTCTGTTAAGCTGGACCGGAGATGGGTCTCTTGGAGAAAAACAATGTCCGGACTTAAGATGAGCATACACTCGGCTACGCTTGACCACCTGGTTAATTCCTTTCACGTACCAGTTGATAAAGCATGTGGAGCCTAGAGTATGTGAATTAGGCATAGTAATCAGAAATTAATGTTAGTACGATCACATGGCCAGTGTGCTGAAAGGTCAGAGTAATAAATATAAAGAAAAAACAGCTAAAAACAACAAAATACCCAGAAAACCTTATGCTGGCCTTCCCCCGGTTGGATGACTGCATCTACCTCTCCTATACTAGAGCAAAATGCTACCATGTTAAATTCAACCTCAGTAGAGCTCTATCCAGGGCAAACCACCTCAGTGGCCCGTTCCTCCTGACAGAGCTGGTGTAACTGAGTCAGGTTTGTAGGCCTCCTTCCTCGCACCCACTTTTTCAGTTCTGCCCACACATTTTCTGTAGGATTGAGGTCAGGGCTTTGAGATGGCCACTCCAATACCTTGACTTTGTTGTCCTTTAGCTGTTTTTCCACAACTTTGGAAGTATGCTTGGGATCATTGTCCATTTGGAAGAACCATTTGTGACCAAGCTTTATCGTCCTGACTGATGTCTTTGGATGTTGCTTCAATATATCCACATACCTTTCCCTCATGATTCCATCTATTTTGTGAAGTTTGATGAAACAGAAATATAACTGTTTGGCCATAATGACCATCATTATGTTTGGAAGAAAAAGGGGGAGACTTGCAAGCCAAAGAACACCATCCCAACCATGAAGCACCAGTCCCTCCTGCAGCAAAGCACCCCTACAACATGATGCTGCCACTCTCGTGCTTCATGGTTGGGATGGTGTTCTTTGGTTTGCAAGTCTCCCCCTTTTTCTTCCAAACATAATGATGGTCATTATGGCCAAACAGTTCTATTTTTGTTTCACCAGACTAGAGGACATTTCTCCAAAAAGTACGATCTTTGTCCCCATAGTAGTCTGGCTTTTTTATGGTGGTTTTAGAGCAGTGGCCTCTTCCTTTCTGAGCGGCCTTTCAGGTTATGTCGATATACAGTGGGGGAAAAAAGTATTTAGTCAGCCACCAATTGTGCAAGTTCTCTCACTTAAAAAAAAAAACTCATCATAGGTACACTTCAACTATGACAGACAAAATGAGGAAAAAAAATCCAGAAAATCACATTGTAGGATTTTTAATGAATTTATTTGCAAATTATGGTGGAAAATAAGTATTTGGTCACATACAAACAAGCAAGATTTCTGGCTCTCACAGACCTGTAACTTCTTCTTTAAGAGGCTCCTCTGTCCTCCACTCGTTACCTGTATTAATGGCACCTGTTTGAACTTGTTATCAGTATAAAAGACACCTGTCCACAACCTCAAACAGTCACACTCCAAACTCCACTATGGCCAAGACCAAAGAGCTGTCAAAGGACACCAGAAACAAAATTGTAGACCTGCACCAGGTTGGGAAGACTGAATCTGCAATAGGTAAGCAGCTTGGTTTGAAGAAATCAACTGTGGGAGCAATTATTAGGAAATGGAAGACATACAAGACCACTGATAATCTTCCTCGATCTGGGGCTCCACGCAAGATCTCACCCGTGGGGTCAAAATGATCACAAGAACGATGAGCAAAAATCCCAGAACCACACGGGGACCTAGTGAATGACCTGCAGAGAGCTGGGACCAAAGTAACAAAGCCTACCATCAGTAACACACTCGCCGCCAGGGACTCAAATCCTGCAGTGCCAGACGTGTCCCCCTGCTTAAGCCAGTACATGTTCAGGCCCGTCTGAAGTTTGCTAGAGAGCATTTGGATGATCCAGATGAGGATTGGGAGAATGTCATATGGTCAGATGAAACCAAAATATAACTTTTTGGTAAAATCTTAACTCGTCGTGTTTGGAGGACAAAGAATGCTGAGTTGCATCCAAAGAACACCATACCTACTGTGAAGCATGGGGGTGGAAACATCATGCTTTGGGGCTGTTTTTCTGCAAAGGGACCAGGACGACTGATCCGTGTAAAGGAAAGAATGAATGGGGCCATGTATCGTGAGATTTTGAGTGAAAACCTCAGCAAGGGCATTGAAGATGAAACGTGGCTTGGTCTTTCAGCATGACAATGATCCCAAACACACCGCCCGGGCAACGAAGGAGTGGCTTCGTAAGAAGCATTTCAAGGTCCTGGAGTGGCCTAGCCAGTCTCCAGATCTCAACCCCATAGAAAATCTTTGGAGGGAGTTGAAAGTTCGTGCTGCCCAGCGACAGCCCCAAAACATCACTGCTCTAGAGGAGATCTGCATGGAGGAATGGGCCAAAATACCAGCAACATTGTGTGAAAACCTTGTGAAGACTTACAGAAAACGTTTGACCTCTGTCATTGCCAACAAAGGGTATATAACAAAGTATTGAGATAAAATTTTGTTATTGACCAAATACTTATTTTCCACCATAATTTGCAAATAAATAAATTAAAAATCCTACAATGTGATTTTCTGGATTTCTTTTTCTCATTTCGTCTGTCATAGTTGAAGTGTACCTATGATGAAAATTACAGGCCTCTCTCATCTTTTTAAGTTGGAGAACTTGCACAATTGGTGGCTGACTAAATACTTTTTTGCCCCACTGTAGGACTCGTGTTACTGTGGATATAGATACTTTTGTACCTGTTTCCTCCAGCATCTTCACAAGGTCCTTTGCTGCTGTTCTGGGATTGATTAGCATTTTTCACACCAAAGTACGTTCATCTCAAGGAGACCGAACGCATCTCCTTCCTGAGTGGTATGACTGCTGCGTGGTCCCATGGTGTTTATAGTTGCGTACTTTTGTTTGTACAGATGAACGTGGTACCTTCAGGCGTTTGGAAATTGCTCCCAAGGATGAACCAGACTTGTGGAGGTCTATTATTTAGATTTTTCCCATGATGTCAAGCAGAGAGGCACTGAATTTGAAGGTAGGCCTTGAAATACATCCACAGGTACACCTCCAATTGACTCAAATTATGTCAATTAGCCTATCAGAAGCTTCTAAAGCCATGACATCATTTTCTGGAATTTTCCAAGCTGTTTAAAGGCACAGTAAACTTAGTGTATGTAAACTTCTGACCCACTGGAATTGTGATACAGTGAAATAAATCTGTCTAAACAATTGTTGGAAAAATGACTTGTGTCATGCACAAAGTAGATGTCTTAACCGACTTGCCAAAACTATAGTTTGTTAACATGACATTTTTGTAGTGGTTGAAAAACTAGCTTTAATGACTCCAACCTAAGTGTATGTAAACTTCCGACTTCAACTGTACTGTGCCTTTGGAAAGTATTCAGACCCATTGACTTTTTCCATATTTTGTTAGGTTTATTATAAAACGTATTAAATCTTTTTTTTCCCCTCTTCAATCTACACACAATATCCCATAATGACAAAGCAAAAATAGGTTATACGAAACATTTGCTAAAAATGATATCTCATTTACATAAGTTTTCAGACCCTTTACTCAGTACTTTGTTGAAGCACCTTTGGCAGTGATTACAGCCTCGAGTCTTCTTGGGTATGACGCTATAAGCTTGGCACACCTGTAATAGGAGTTTCTCCCATTCTTCTCTGCAGATCCTCTCAAGCTCTGTCAGGTTGGATGGGGAGCGTTGCTGCACAGTTATTTTCAGGTCTCTCCAGAGGTGTTCGATCGGGTTCAAGTCCGGGCTCTGGCTGGACCACTCAAGGACATTCAGAGACTTGTCCAGAAGCCACACGTGTTGTCTTGGCTGTGTGCTTAGGGTCGTTGTCCTGTTGGACGGTTAACCTTCGCCCCCAGTCTGAGGTCCTGAGCACTCTGGAGCAGGTTTTCATCAAGGATCTTAAAAAAAAAAATGTAACTAGTTAAGTCAGTTAACTTCTTAGGGATGAACGCACGAGGTGACCGTTTTGGAGAGCCTGGCGTGCCCAAAGTAAAATGCCTCCCATTCAGGCCCAGAAAATAGGATATGCACATATTTAGTACCATTGGATAGGAAACACTCTGAATTTTCTAAAAGTCGGGAGACTGGCTAGGCCACTCCAGGACCTTAATGTGCTTCTTCTTGAGCCACTCTTTTGTTGCCTTGGCCGTGTGTTTTGGGTCATTGTCATGCTGGAATACACATCCACGACCCATTTTCAATGCCCTGGCTGAGGGAAGGAGATTCTCACCCAAGATTTGATGGTACATGGCCCCGTCTGTCGTCCCTTTGAAGCGGTGAAGTTGTCCTGTCCCCTTTAGCAGAAAAACACCCCCAAAGCATAATGTTTCCACCTCCATGTTTGACGGTGGGGAGGGTGTTCTTGGGGTCATAGGCAGCATTCCTCCAAACACGGCGCTAGCGCCCCACCAATCCCCAAGAAGTTAAGAACAAATTCTTATTTTACAATGACTGCCTACCCCGGCCAAACCCTCCCCTAACCCGGATGACGCTGGGCCAGTTGTGCGCCACCCTATGGGACTGTCGATCACGGCCGGTTGTTATACAGCCCAGGATTGAACCAGAGTCTGTAGTGACATCTCAAGCACTGAGATGCAGTGCCTTAGACCGCTCTGCCACTCGGGAGCCCTCATCTTTGCCTCGATCCTGACTAGTCTCCCAGTCCCTGCCGCTGAGAAACATCCCCACAGCATGAGGCTGCCACCACCATGCTTCACCGTAAGGATGGTGCCAGGTTTCCTCCAGACGTGACGCTTGGCATTCAGGCCAAATAATTAAATCTTGGACCAGAGAATCTTGTTTCTCATGGTCTGAGAGTCTATAGGTGCCTTTGTCAAACTCTTCATGTGCCTTTTACTGAGGGCTGTTGTGCCTTTTACTGAGGAGTGGCTTCCGTCTGGTCACTACCATAAAGGCCTGATTGGTGGAGTGCTGCAGAGATAGTTGTCCTTCTGGAAGGTTCTCCCATCTTCACAGAGGAACTCTAGAGCTCTGTCAGAGTGACCATTGGATTCTTGGTCACCTCCCTGACCAAGGCCCTTCTCCCCCAATTGCTCATTTTAGCCGGGCAGCCAGCTCTAGGAAGAGTCTTGGTGGTTCCAAACTTCTTCCATTTAAGAATGATGGAGCCTGCTGTGTTGTTGGGGACCTTCAATGCTGCAGGCATTTTTTGGTATCCTTCCCCAGATCTGTGCCTCGACACTCCTATCTCGGAGCTCTACGGCCAATTCCTTCGACCTCATGGCTTGGTTTTTGCTTTGACATGCACTGCCTACTGTGGGACCTTTATATGGACCGGTATGTGTGCCTTTCCAAATCATGTCCAATCAATTTAATTTACCACAGGTGGACTCTAATCAAGTAGAAACATCTCAAGGATGATCAATGGAAACAGGATGCACCTGAGCTCAATTTTGAGTCTCATAGCAAAGTGTCAGAATACTTACGTAAATAAGGTATTTCAGTTTTTATATTTTTAATACATTTGCAACAATTTCTAAAAATCTGTTTTCGCTTTGACGGTTTTTGTTTGTTATCCATTTTAGAATAAGGCTGTAACAAAATGTGGAAAAAGTCAAGGGATTTGAATACTTTCCGAAGGCACTACAAACAACTCAAACAATGAAGCTATGAAACAATGAATGTGCACAAATTGGTGGGAGAGAGTGCATTCTGGAGAGAGAAGTGCTTTGTGCGTGGTCAATCCAACTTCTGCATTAGCCATGTAGCATTTATGGTGATATGGTCTCAGCAGAAGTCAGGGCATTCATACTTCTTGTGGAGCAGTGCAGAGTTGTTGTCAAGGAAGTGAGTTTGCGTTTATACAGGATGCACCGCTCCCACCTACCGTCAACCAATCATGTCAATGTGGACCTATACAGAGCTCTCTGCATTGTTACAACATTTGGCGCATGGCGATACGGCATGGAGCTCGATTTTGCCTCTGCATGCCTCTGGAGGCTCCGCAATTGCGTCAAACCCTCCAAATGGAGCCTCCGACCTCATTTTCGGATCAAGCATAAATTGGCTTTTAGTTCTAGGCCTCCACAATGGATTAGTTCACTGAGGTGTGTGTGTGTGTGTGTGTGTGTGTGCACATACATACAATACCAGTTAAAAGTTTGGACACCTACTCATTCAAGGGTTTTTCTTTTATTTTTACTATATTGTCTACATTGTTAAATAATAGTGAAGACATCAAAACTATGAAATAACACATATGGAATAATGTTGTAACCAAAAAAAAGTGTTAAACAAATAAAATATATTTGCGATTCTTCAAATAGCCACCCTTTGAGAGTTTTGCACACACCTGGCATTCTCTCAACCAGATTCATGAGGTAGTCACCTGGAATGCATTTCAATTAACAGGTGTGCCTTTTATTTAAAGTTAATTTGTGGAATTTCTTTCCTTAATGCATTTGAGCCAATCAGTTGTGTTGTGAGAAGGTAGGGGGGTTATACAGAAGATATCCCTGTTTGGTAAAAGACCAAGTCCATATTATGGCAAGAACAGCTCAAATAAGCAAAGAGAAACGACAGTCCATCACTACTTTAAGACTTGAAGGTCAGTCAATCCGGAACATTTCAAGAATTTTGAACGTTTCTTCAAGTGCAGTCGCAAAAACCAAGTGCTATGATGAAACGGTCTCTCATGAGGACCGCCACAGGAAGGGAAGACTCAGAGTTACCTCTGCTGCAGAGGATACATTCATTAGAGTTAACTGCACCTCAGATTGCAGCCCAAATAAATGCTTTGGAGTTCATGTAACAGTCACATCTCAGCATCAACTTTTCAGAGGAGATTGCGTGAATCAGACCTTCATGGTTGAATTGCTGCAAAGAAACCACTACTAAAGGACACCAATAAGAAGAGACTTGCTTGGGCCAAGAAACACGAGCAATGGACATTTGACTGGTGGAAATATGTCCTATTCGTCTGAAATTTGAGATATTTGGTTCCAACCATTGTCTTTGTGAGATGCAGAGTAGGTGAACAGATGATCTCTGCATGTGTGGTTCCCACCGTGAAGCATGGAGGAGGAGATTTTGGTGTGGGGGTGCTTTGCTGGTAGACACTGTCTACGATTTATTTAGAATTCAAGGCACACTTAACCAGCATGGTTACCACAGCATTCTGCAGCGACATGCCATCCCATCTGGTTTGCATTTAATTTTAAACAGAACAATGACCCAACACACCTCCATGTTGTGTAAGGGCTATTTGACCAAGAAGGAGAGTGATGGAGTGCTGCATAAGATGACCTGGCCTCCACAATCACCCGACCTCAACCCAATTGAGATGGTTTGGGATGAGTTATGTTTTAGTCGAGCAGTAACACAATCTCGGTCAACCAACAGCCAACGACCAAACAATCAACAAGTCGACTGATTGGGGTCAGCCCTAAACTCTCACAATGATCCAGAGTCATTATAACAGGAAATTAAAAATGTCTAGGAGCCAGATCAATGAGAAGGGATCATTATTCTCAAATTGTTGCCCGACCAAAGTCTGCCGTTGCTAATCACTAAAATGTTATGGTGAGACAGAACTTCTCAGCATTAGTAGAATGCCAGAGATTGGTTCTATGTCAATCTCTTGGATTAATAATTAACCTTTGCTGTGCTACAATGGATCATATTATTCGCATACAGTGAGGGGGAAAAAGTATTGATCCCCTGCTGATTTTGTACGTTTGCCCACTGACAAAGAAATGATCAGTCTAATTTTAATGGTAGGTTTATTTGAACAGTGAGAGACAGAATAACAACAAAAGAATCCTGAAAAACGCATGTGAAAAATGTTATAAATTGATTTGCATTTTAATGAGGGAAATAAGTATTTGACCCCTCTGAAAAACATGACTCAGTACTTGGTGGCAAAACCCTTGTTAGCAATCACAGAGGTCAGACGTTTCTTGTAGTTGGCCACCAGGTTTGCACACATTTCAGGAGGGATTTTGTCCCACTCCTCTTTGCAGATCTTCTCCAAGTAATTAAGATTGAGGCTGACGTTTGGCAACTTGAACCTTCAGCTCCCTCCACAGATTTTCTATGGGATTAAGGTCTGGAGACTGGCTAGGCCACTCCAGGACCTTAATGTGCTTCTTCTTGAGCCACTCTTTTGTTGCCTTGGCCGTGTGTTTTGGGTCATTGTCATGCTGGAATACACATCCACGACCCATTTTCAATGCCCTGGCTGAGGGAAGGCGATTCTCACCCAAGATTTGATGGTACATGGTCTGTCGTCCCTTTGATGCGGTGAAGTTGTCCTGTCCCCTTAGCAGAAAAACACCCCCAAAGCATAATGTTTCCACCTCCATGTTTGACGGTGGGGAGGGTGTTCTTGGGGTCATAGGCAGCATTCCTCCTCCTCCAAACACGGCGAGTTGAGTTGATGCCGAAGAGCTCCATTTTGGTCTCATCTGACCACAACACTTTCACCCAGTTGTCCTCTGAATCATTCATTGGCAAACTTCAGACAGGCATGTATATGTGCTTTCTTGAGCAGGGGGACCTTGCGGGCGCTGCAGGATTTCAGTCCTTCACGGCGTAGTGTGTTACCAATTGTTTTCTTGGTGACTATGATCCCAGCTGCCTTGAGATCATTGACAAGATCCTCCCGTGTAGTTCTGGGCTGATTCCTCACCGTTCTCATGATCATTGCAACTCCACGAGGTGAGATCTTGCATGGAGCCCCAGGCCGAGGGAGATTGACAGTTCTTTTGTGTTTCTTCCATTTGTGAATTATCGCACCCACTGTTGTCACCTTCTCACCAAGCTGCTTGGCGATGGTCTTGTAGCCCATTCCAGCCTTGTGTAGGTCTACAATATTGTCCTTGACATCCTTGGAGAGCTCTTTGTTCTTGGCCATGGTGGAGAGTTTGGAATCTGATTGATTGATTGCTTCTGTGGACAGGTGTCTTTTATACAGGTAACGAGCTGAGATTAGGAGCACGCCCTTTAAGAGTGTGCTCCTAATCTCAGCTCGTTACCTGTATAAAAGACACCTGGGAGCCAGAAATCTTTCTGATTGAGAGGGGGTCAAATACTTATTTCCCTCATTAAAATGTAAATCAATTTATAACATTTTTCACATGCGTTTTTCTGGATTTTTCTGTTGTTATTCTGTCTCTCACTGTTCAAATAAACCTACCATTAAAATTATAGACTGATCATTTCTTTGTCAGCGGGCAAATGTTCAAAATCAGCAGGGGATCAAATACTTTTTTCCCTCATTGTACAAATGCTTCGCAACATGGTATATTACCAGCACTGTAACCTCCATTGTTTTACGTTGGAGGTTGTTAAAATGGAAACAGAATTAGGTACTGGTAGACTGTTGTCCTGTGCTTGTTAGGCTCAGACCTAACCATAATTTCTTTATTTTTGGATGGTTAATCCTACTTTGAATGGGTGAATTATACTTACTGCGTCTGTAAACTAGAGTAGAACTAGGGCCTAATGTATTTCTGTGTCAATAACACTTAGACCCACCATTGGTTATTTTAGGCTTGACAGATGGATAAACACAAGACCTGCATGACAGTGAAGGTTGAGCTTGATGTCCCTGGTTTGGTACAGATGCTCTGTAAATAGAGGTGGTGTCTCAGTCTCTGGCGTCAGTTCCCATTGTGTTTCGGCATTATTCACTGTCCTCGGACCTCGTAAGGAAGACCCCGGTGCCACTGAGACAAAGTAAGGTAATGAATGATGGTAATTGATCCCTGTGTTGTGGTGAGTAAACTACACTCATGGGTCAAGGAGTTTATCACGTATTAGCGTACTGTATAATGTAACCAAACAAGCTCGATTATGTTTCACTTCGTCAACTTTCCCACCCACCAGAGGCTGGTTTGTCTTTTCAGATGGAAGTGGTGTGAGATGGAGATTCATGCATTCAGCAAATTTCATTTCATGGTCAGTCAAAGGCCAAAGGACACACTGCTGTGGTGTCAAGATTGTTTGGTGTGACATGAGCGCTGATAAACTTGCTTGCCGGTTTTAGATAATCAAAGGTCACACACTGCACTTTTCAGGCTCTTACAATGTCTCCAATCATTGAGTTTTGATCTTGGTTAGCTGCTTTTGTTGGTAAAGAAGCACTGGTTAGTTCAAATAGTATGGGGGAATTGACTGAGCAAATCCCTAAAAGACACCCTGTGTCTGTTGGCAGTTTACCCTATGAATCGCACTACCAGGAGCTGTCCTGTTGGCCCGCAAAACAAATGTATTTGTAAAGTGGATGGAAATCAGTTTACCTTGGCGCAGTTGAGGCATTGTTTAATTTCCGTCTGTGCCACAGTAGTGCCTTCAGCCCCATGTTTTTTTTTTAAGGAATGTAGAGAAGTTTGAATTCAGCCATTTGGATTGCAGAAATGTCATGACTCATTTATGGCCTGAAACCCCGGGGTTATAACTGAGACAAGTGTGGACCGAAGTCAAACGTTCAGTTGCTCGCTCCTACATAAATGCCTGTGTGAAGGGCATGGGCAGTTTTCCATACTGTCTGAAAAGTATGCAATGGTCCTCCGCCGTTCAACTGGAAAGGTCACTGCAGAGATAGGAGAATAAGCTGGCAAAGTTCCCCACTTTTTAACTCTCAGCATACTTCATTCCCAATCCCAACGTTAGTACTGTACTTTATCAGAGCGACGGCGCAGATAGCGTTGTAGACCTCGTGAAGTGACCAAATTATTTTTATGACTGCTGAATTTTTCCTCTTCAATATTTTATTTTAAGAAGAACATTGTCAAGAATTTTAGGTATTAGCCTATCTGTCCTGAAGTGTTAATTGTTGTTTAGAATGTCTACTTCTGTGTCATACACTTAAAGGGATGTGCCTTATATTCAAATTCTTTAAAGCTAGTGTTTTGGTGCCCCGGTACCACTGCTGAAAGGCCTGAACCAGTCAACAACCCTTTGGCCTGCCTCTCGGGAGTAGCCTAAAAGGTGTCACCATTCTGGTATGAGGGCAGTTGATCCTAAATTCAGAAAAGTTTTAAAGTAGGCTAAATCTTGTCCAAGTACCAGAGGCTACCCTAAATCATGGCTTAAAGTGTGAATTCACCATTAATTGATGAGACACAGAATACACACTACCTAGCTATCATGTTTGTTAAAAGAACTAAATCAATAGTATCAACATGGACGTTTCATTTTACACACAATTTCTGTCTGCATGAAACTCCAGTGGAGATGAAAGGAAATGGGCAGTTTCTTGTGGAACATCTGAGAGGAGTTTTTTAATTGCCATTGAATTGTGAAAGCTGTAAATGTGTCTAACGCTCCTACCTATCATTTTTCTAATGGCTTATTAGATTGAATTGAGTCACCAGAAGCTGCCGTGAAATAGAATGTGCTCCTCTAATGGACACCACAGTGAAGATGTCTCATCACAGTCTGAGTAGAAAATGACTTATTCACTAGTTCTCTTTCTGTGGACTCCAGTCTGACTGTTTCCTATCGAATTGATTTGGGCCAAGTGAGGTATTGTCACCTGTTAGGTGGCTGGAGGTGAATGCTTTGAATGTACATACTGGTAAGCTAGGTCTATTTCCATTGAACGTGAGAGGAGGGTTGAACACCTAAAGCATACGTGTCATATTGCTTTGTTTCTGGGTCTTCTGATTGTAGGTGTCTGATTGTAGGCCTATTTCATCCTTGCAATAAGCAACTGCTTTGTAAGCATAGGTGGGTACGTAGACGTGTGAAATTCAATACAGGTGAGAGTAGTATGTATACTTGTGCTCAATGCAAGATACTTTTTGTTAGCTTAGTCTAATTTCCGTAACAACCCCTTTTATAAACAATTCCACAGGGAATAAGAAATCTGAAGACTGATTGAAAGTGGATGTGACTTTCCTGTGGCCAAGCACTTAACTAGGCATACATTTTGACTGCTGTAGGAATCCTTTATCTAATTAAACTAAAGGTACCACCACTACTAACTCATTTTGGCTTGAGAAAATGTTTGACTTTGTTCAGGGTATCAGTGGGTTAAATCACCCTGTCCCCTATTCTTTTAGAATTCCATATCACTGTGTTATCATCCAGATAATCTCTCGTGGACAGATTCGCAGGTAAATGTTAAATGGGACGTGAAAACTTTCGCAAGAATTTTACTTCTGGGTAACAGAGTTTATTATCCAGATAAACAGTGAGCTCAATAAAGCAGTATAGAGTTACTAGCAAACAGAATTTGCACTACACTTAACCCTGGGAAAGCACATCCTGACTTTGGGGCATAGTTAATAATAAAAGATCCCTTTCTGTGTGGTTACTGATTATGCAAGGCGTAACCAGGCAACTCGCTAACAGAGCTTAACAGCTTCCCCTACACGCCTTCCGATTCTTATGAAAGTAGAAATGCTGCCTGGGCTGTGAGCTGACCAGCCTGGGGATGCTTACACCAACTGGGCGTTTCCAAATGACTGTTCAGCATTAGTCAGCAATGGCTGGGCGGGACTCACTGAAGTTCTCAGCTTAGCGTCACTGCCCAGTGCAGCCAGGGGACAATTCTGAGGAGTTGAGTGATTAACATTTTCTGTCTGGTTGGGACAGAGCTTTTTCTTCTTCATTGTAGCGCATCTGCGAGTGGGAAAAGGAAGACCACGGCAGGCAGCACAAACTCTAGATATCACAGGTACAGTGGCTTGCGAAAGTATTCACCCACCCTTGGCATTTTTCCTATTTTGTTGCCTTACAACCTGGAATTAAAATGTATTTTTTTAAGGGTTTGTATCATTTGATTTACACAACATGCCTACCACTTTGAATATTTTTTTATTGTGAAACAAGCAAGAAATAAGACAAAAAAACAACTTTTTTATTCACCCCCCAAAGTCAATACATTGTAGAGCCACCTTTTGCAGAAATTACAGCTGCAAGTCTCTTGGGGTATGTCTTTATAAGCTTGGCACATCTAGCCACTGGGACTTTTGCTCAAGAATTTCCCTGTATTTAGCACCATACATCATTCCCAGTCCCTGCCAATGAAAAACATCCCCACAACATGATGCTGCAACCACCATGCTTCACTGTGGGGATAGTGTTCTCGGGTTGATGAGAGGTGTTGGGTTTGCGCCAGACATAGCATTTTCCTTGATGACCAAAAAGCTCAATTTTAGTCTCATCTGACCAGAGTACCTTCTTCCATATGTTTGGGGAGTCTCCCACATGCCTTTTGGCAAACACCAAACGTGTTTGCTTATTTTGTTCTTGCTTTTTTCTGGCCACTCTTCCATAAAGCCCAGCTCTGTGGAGTGTATGGCTTAGTGGTCCTATGGACAGATACTCCAATCTCCGCTGTGGCGCTTTGCAGCTCCTTTAGGGTTATCTTGGGTCTCTTTGTTGCCTCTCTGATTAATGCCCTCCTTGCCTAGTTCATGAGTTTTGGTGTGCAGCCCTCACTTGGCAGGTTTGTTGTGGTGCCATATTCTTTCAATTTTTAAATAATGGATTTAATGGTGCTCCATGGGATGTTCAACGTTTTGGATATTTTTTTATAACCCAACCATGATCGTTCTGCCCCGAAACAAGGCAGTTAACCCACTGCTCCTAGGCCATCATTGAAAATAAGAATTTGTTCTTAACTGGCTTGCCTAGTTAAATAAAGGTGTACAAAAAATAAAAAAGTCTGTACTTCTCCACAACTTTGTCCCTGACCTGTTTGGAGAGCTCCTTGGTCTTCATGGTGCCGCTTGCTTGGTGGTGCACCTTGTTTAGTGGTGTTGCAGACTCTGAGGCCTTTCAGAACGTGTGTGTGTGTATGTATGTGTGTGTGTGTGTGTGTGTATGTGTATATATATATATATATATATATATATATATATATATATATATATATATATATATATATATATATATAATACTTTATTTAACTAATTATGTGACTTCTGAAGGTAATTGGTTGCACCAGATCTTATTTAGGGGCTTCATAGCGAAGGGGGTGAATACATATGCACGCACCACTTTCCCATTTAAAAAAATATATATTTTGAATTTATTGAAACAAGTAATTATTTTCACTTCATCAATTTTGACTATTTTGTGCATGTCCATTACATGAAATCCAGATAATATTCCATTCAAATTACAGGTTGTAATACAACAAAATAGGAAAAACGCCAAGGGGGATGAATACTTTTGCAAGGTAGTGTGTGTGTGTTTTTCCTTTTTTTATCACACACACTGTTTTTATTACTAAGGATAGGTTCCCAACTGCGATTCTGTCATCAACTAGTTGTCTCTCCATGTGAGACCACTGGGAATACTGTGTGTGCCAGAGGAGGCTGGTGGGAGGAGCTATAGGAGGAAGAATCATTGGAATGGAACGGTATCAAACACAAACATATGGAGCCCACATGTTTGACTCTGTTCCATTCATTTCATTCCAGCCATTACAATGAGCCCCTCCTCCTATAGTACTTCCCACCATCCTCCTCTGGTGTACGCAATGCACATGTTCAGTGGTTTTATTTTCCTTACATGGTTTGAAGAGACCTGAGTAGGAAATAAACTGAAGTTTGTAGAGGCTACCACTTCAACTTTGTACTAAGGCTAGTTTGTACTTTTAGGCGTAGGCTTCCAGTAACAACTGATTCATCCTATGAAGCAATCGGTGCTCATAATATCCCACTGGGTGCTGATGTCAGTTCAATGTCTAGTTTTGAGTTACATTTGGTTGAGTTGTCAACTAATGTGAAATCAACAAAAAATGTCACCATGTCATTTGGATTTGGGTTAAAATACTTTTTGCAAATCCAATCAGTTTTTCACGTTGATTCAACGTTATCACATTGATGTTTTTGTTTGAAACGACATGGATTTGCCCAGTGGGATGCTTCTGACTTATCATGTTGACTTATTATGTTGTGAAACTGCTTGATCATGTTAACTCTCTTAGATTTTAAATATGGACAGTGACTCAGACTGATAGTTTTTACATTAAGTTGCTAGAATTATCTTAGATATCCTAAATCAATCACTCTTGCCTCACATAACTATTCAACAAGGGGTATAACTTCACTATTTTATATTCTCCTGTGTTGTATGGTCCAATGTACTGGCCTATGAGGCCTACAGGGTTGAAGGCTTAAAATCAGTCAATTTGGGCCACCCCTTATGTTAAGAAAGATAACTACTCTCCCTGCTGTAGGCCTATATGTTATTACTGATCTCAATGGTGGTGGACACAGCCAAGTCAGACCCTTTTTGGCATTCAGGTTTCTTTCCCACGGCTCCTCTCTGTAGCTTGTCATTCACACTGATTTGAGGGCACTTTAATCGTCACGTTTGTGGCACGTACAATTTTTAACAGGCCGCATGTCAAGGTGACGATGTGCCCACAATTTATATTCTGCATTTTAATGACGATCTAAATAAAATTAAATACATTTGAGACCAACAGCTCGCAGTTGTTGATTCATGCTCTTGGCAAGCTTTAACTAGTCTTGCAAACACTAGCCTCTTTAGCTCACAGTGTATTTAGGCTAAGCTTTACCCTGAGAGTTACTCACAATTGTTTTCCTGTTATGGTGGTAACATTGCCTGGCGTTGCATCGTGCATAAGAACAGCCCTTAGCTGTGGTATATTGGCCATATACCACACCCACCCGGGCCTTATTGCTTAAATAACGCATGGTATATCATCACGGTAGAATTAAATGGCTATAGTTTATTCTTACATGTTCTATGTTTTTGAGCTGCTTTTGAAAGCAAGTCTAATTGAAAACATTATTGGCATTGTTGAATTCGATTTTCATAATTGCAAGCTAGGACTGATGGTTTGGTTAGCTAAACTAGCAACAGATTTTTATAACTAACCCAAGATAGACCTGAACCCGTCGTTTCCAATGGGAGCAAATGAATCATAGTGGGCAGAACAAGCATCGAGGTGGGCAGAGGCAAGTACGAGCTAGTGAGGTCCTTTTGGCACGTTCTAGCATTTATTTGCATTTTCCATTAGGGAATGCCTACTCTGTGAAGTGTGTGTGTGTGTGTGTGTGCAATAACAACATTTGCTCTTCCACTCCTTCTACACACTGCAATTTTTTTTTTACACACTGAACATTTGGCAAAGGGTAAAGTCTACTCTGTTTGTTACAGATTTTAGTTTTGGAAACAGAAAACTGTATGAAGGTCATGTTTAATTGATGAGAAAATGTGCTGAATGTCATCCCAAATCCATCTGGCTCCATCTTCTCCCACTGCCGGCCACTGGGCTTCCTGTCATCACCATACTTGGTAGTGAGTGGAAACGCCAACCGGATGCTTCACATTTATACATCCTGTGAAATATCTGGCTCTAATAAGAATTAATAGAATGGGCTTGGAACCTCAACCTGTCAGTCTAACTGGTATTCTGATGGGTACACTCACAATGGAGGACCTGGTATTGTGACGCAGGATTGCTACGGTTACCAGGCTTTGGCTTCCTCCAGTCTTGGACGGCTTGAATTGGAAATAGCTCGCTAATGTTTGAATGAGTTGATAAAGTAGAATAAAAGTTTTGCTAAAATGGGCTGATGACTTTGAAAAGAGTTATGCAGATTATGAAGATAGCTAGCTAGCTGATTGGGTCATTGATTTAGCAAGCTCATTTTAGAGTCTGTCTGTGTCACGTAGAGTAAATCTTTTAAAATAAAATCAAGTTTGAACTTGTTATATTAGAGTTCCCTCTATTGTTAAGGAATGGCATTGGTTATAGCATACCTTCTGCACTGTAATGCCAGATGCATGCAATAAATTAACTAATACATATTTTTTTCATGAGGATAGCAATAATAAAGAGTGAATAAATTCCCTGTGCATGTGCCTTTACTGACTGCCACAAAGTAACTGGAGGAGTGGAGGTAATTATTAGAATTTATCTTCCATAGGTATAAAACTTTGAATTAGTGTTCATTAGTTGTAACATCATCACAGAACTAGAATGAGATTGTATTCATGAGTAACGCATACATTCCTAATCAAAACTGAAGGCACATTAAAATAAAATGAAAAATGTTTATTATGAAACATACACTATATATACAAAAGTATGGACACCCCTTCAAATGAGAGGATTTGGCTTTTTCAGCCAAACCCGTTGCCGACCGGTGTATAAAATCGAGCACACAGCCATGCAATCTCCATAGACAAACATTGGCAGTAGAATGGCCTTACTGAAGAGCTCAGTGACTTTCAATATGGCACCGTCATAGAATGCCACCTTTCCAACAAGTCTGTTTGTCAAATTTCTGCCCTGCTAGAGTTGCCCCTGTCAACTGTAAGTGCTGTTATTGTGAAGTGGAAACGTCTAGGAGCAACAATGGCTCAGCCGCGAAGTGGTAGGCCACACAAGCTCACAGAACGGGACCGCCGAGTGCTGAAGCGCCTGGCGTGTGAAAATTGTCTGTCCTCAGTGCAACACTCACCACTGTTTCAAACAGCCTCTGGAAGAAATATCAGCAAAATAACTGTTCGTCGGGAGCTTCATGAAATGGGTTTCCATGGCCGAGCATCTACACACAAGCCTAAGATCACCATGCGCAATGCCAAGCGTCTGCTGGAGTGGTGTAAAGCTCGCCGCCATTGGACTCTGTAGCAGTGGAAATGCACTCTCTGGAGTGATGAATCACGCTTCACCATCTGGCAGTCTGACGGCCAAATCTGGGTTTGGCGGATGCCAGGATAACGCTACCTGCTCGACTGCATAGTGCCAACTGTAAAGTTTGGTGGAGGAGGAATAATTGTCTGGGGCTGTTTTTCATGGTTCGGGCTAGGCCCCTTAGTTCCAGTGACGGGAAATCTTAACGCTACAGCATACAATGACATTCTAGACGATTCTGTGCTTCCAACTTTGTGGCAACAGTTTGGGGCAGGCCCTTTCCTGTTTCAGCATGACAATGACCCTGAGCAAGTGAGGTCCGTACAGAAATGGTTTTTCAATCAGTGTGGAAAAACTTGACTGGCATGCACAGTGCCCTGTCCTCATCCCCATCGAATACCTTTGGGATGAATTGGAACGCAGACCGCGAGCCAGGCCTAATTGCCCAACATCCATGCCCAACCTCACTAATGCTCTTGTGGCTGAATGGAAGCATGAGGGAAAGCCTTCCCAGAAGAGTGGATGCTGTTATAGCAGCAAAGGGGGACCAACTCCATATTAATGGCCATGACTTTGGAATGAGATGTTCGATGAGCAGGTATCCACTTACACTACATGACCAAAAGTATGTTTTAGATTCCCAGGAATGAGAAATGGCAGTGCCACTACCTATGCAGCAATCATTTCAAGATAAAAAAAAATTCAGACATTAACATGTGTGACACTTAGGGAAGACTCATTCCCTACAGAACTTGAGGTATGGAGTTACACATTACATACAAGAACAGATTCACTACAAAGGGGTTATACGTTTTAGCAACAGAACTTGTTGAGGAGTTGTTATCCTCAGCATATCTATGTAATTGAACAGTTTAATTTATTTTGTTGCATTTTTATATCTGGGAATTCAGCTTGCTTCCATGAGCCCAAACCCAAAGATAGTTCGCTGTGTAAGCATCCAGTACAAGAGATCTACTACATCACTGTGGATTCAGTCATAATGCAAACACAGTTTGCAGGCTGTTCTTTTTATAATTTTTTTGCATGTTGCTTTGTAAACAGGGGAACCATGACTATGCTAGAATGAGTCCTAGTAAGAGTTCAGAAACACTCATTCGCTGCCTAAAGCATGACTTTCAAGACCCTATCCATAACCTGTAAGACCCTATACTTGACTTGCAAGACCATATTCCAAGTCCTACACCATCAACTCACTCAGGAACTCCATACCCTATAAGCACTCCATAGCTACCCACGACACATACAAAAATTAGAGGCCAAGTCCTAGCGAGCCACTAGTTGGCTCCTTGTGGAGCCTTCTCGCCCGGGCCATAATGAAAGCATTTGTATTTAGTGTATTTGATGTATTATTCAGTTTGCAAACATCTGTGGTGCCTATAACGTTACATAAACTGCCTGCGATTTGTTGTTAATTAGAATGTGTACCTATCTACAGGTTAGCTAGGAGCTAATGTCTTATCTCTGAGTAATTCATTTCCCTACAATTTTCCCAAGAACAAACTCCCTGCACCACATAACATTAGCCTACTTCAACCCTGTCCTCCATATCAAGCAGGCTAGCTAGCCAGCTGTTTTAATGTGACTTTTTTTTACCCAGTATGTTTTATTTTGTAAAGATTGTAAAATAGCTGCACTTTGTTTCGTTTTACCTTTTTTCAATTGACATTTCTTTGTGTATATCCATAAAATTATGCCAGCTGATTCATGATTTCGACTGGCTGAGAAACGTTGCCTGCCTGTCTCTCGTTCTGACTCCCAACATGTTCAATACTATGGGATAGCTGGAGATCAAATTTGAATATTGAAACAATGTTCCAAATGTAGGAGAGCGAGAAAGTAAGGTTTATACAAACCTCCGCTGTTGAAAACGAAATGTTAGTCTATAGGAAATGTGAGATGATGTCTAGATGCTTTTTATAGTGGAGATCAAGTTTATAAATTGCCTGGCTTGGCTGATGAGACAGTGGATTGCGTAGTCAGATGGAACAGAGTAAATAGGCATTTTAATGTCATAGGTGGTAACTTGTGGAATAGACACCGGCTGGAATGCGGTTTTAACCAATCAGCATTCAGGATTAGACCCATTCGTTGTATAATTAAGCAATAAGGCCCGAGGAGGTGTGGTATATTGTCCATATACCACAAACCCCTGAGGTGCCATATTGCTATTATAAACTGGTTACCAACGTAATTAGTGCAGTAAAAATACATGTTTTGTCATACCCGTGGTATACGGTCTATTATAAACTAGGTGGTTCCATCCAAATGCTGATTTGTCTGACAGCCGTGGTATATGAGACCTTATACCATGGGTATGACAAAACATTTGTTTTTACTTGCTCTAACCAGTTTACTCCGATGTGTCGTGCCTAAGAACAGCCCTTAGCAGTCGTATATTGGTCATATACCACAAACCCTGAGGTGCCTCATTGCTTAAATATACCACGGCTGTCAGGCATTCAGCATTCAGGGCTCGAACCACACCGTTTATAATCATTCTTATTTCAATGCTAGCAAGTCTGTTTGTTTTGTTACCAAGGCAACTACTGTAGTCTACGGTGTTGTGGCGAAAAAATCCTCCCCCAATTTCCTTAATTTTGTGGCTAGAGTCAAATACTTCCTGTGGCACACATCAGTCAAAAACGTTTTACAGAACAAACTTCATGTCAGGATAGGCAAACAAAATTAATAATTAATGTATGTGTGTTTATATTAAACATAGAGGAGGAAGTAAAATGTTGGCACGCAATAAACATTTCAGAACAACTGTGGCGGAATTATTATCCTTACACTTTCAAAAATGATAGTCGAATAAGACATGGGAGAGATTACTAATTTTGGCAAAGATATGTATTTATAGACTAATACACGCGGGGGCGGGCGCTGAAGGGGTGGGGGGTAGCCCAGGGGGACATTCAAGCTAGAACCGCCATATACACTTGAAACACATAGCCAAACCGAAAACTGCAGAAAAATTATTTCTGCTACTGAGATCAGTGAAAGGCCAAACTGACAACGGCGTGAAGAGCAGAAATGTCAACTAGCAAGCAAGTCGCATCAATGCAGAACGCTAAGGGGGCGAATTCTGGCAGGGGGAGATTTTCGGCACAACACCGGCAAATGAACACCCTTTTTTATTTCGGGCAAATGTGTTAAATCATAGCCATAATCAACTCTGGGCTCTATGCGTTCTCTCGAAAATAATGCAACTCTGTGGAAGGTGTGTTCCACGACGCGCTATTTTCCATAGAACGCATAGCCCCTCGTTACACCGACAGTGTTTATGCAGTTTGGGACACCAGAAGTGTGTTCATTTACAATGGAACGCTGCGTTTGACTTCCAGCATTGAAGCAGTGCGTTATGTGTGGTGCATATGTTGGATTTATCGAACGTGTGCGTCAAACTGTATGTGTACACGGCTTGACAGAAATTGGAGCAGAAGGTGAATGTTGAACTTTTGTTCCACACGTCCAGATGATGCTGTGTTACGTTTTTCTCAAAACACATTAGGTTTATCGGTGTGATCGAGCGGTTAATTGATTATGGGCGACACCTTAGCTCTTACTTTCTGTTACTGTCAGTTTTGTCAGAGCTATTGTGTGTATCACAGATTACGTGTGACGATATGGGTGTCGTCCACTCCACAAAATAAGTGAGGCTCCTTTTCTGGTGTAATTATCTGGAGAAGTGGCACAATTTTTTTAAAAGCCTTTTGCTAATATAAACAACCATCCCCCTCCCTCAAAGACCAATGTGTAAACAGTGCCCCACCCTGTGAGTAAACTGTTGGAATCTTCCGACGTTTCCCCATATCCGCGCTTCACATAAATTGACGTCAATTTGCCTGTTGGTTAATTTCTTATGAGTAGTGTATTGTCAGATCGGATTTGTTCATTCCACAACACAGCAGCAACAAGGTAACCAAGTTATTTGTCGTCAATTATTCCACAGAGCGTGCAATACTGTAGCCTACACATTTAAACGTATACGACTCTCAACACGGAATGTGCTTTCTCCATTATGCTGTATTGATACGGCAATAACAATAATAGAAATGTATGAAATGGTTACAAAGTTGTAGACGTGGTGTGTTTTTATGAAAAAACAGTTTACTTAGCTGTGGGCTAATTCCTCACCTGAAAACACTTTTCGCTGTTATTTGAACGGATAGTTGAGGCTTTGTTTTCTAAAATTAGAAGTCTCGTGTCCTCCTGAAAGAGAGAGGGCTTGCTTGTGTCTAAATTCTGTGGTCCTGTGTATGTGCATAGTTATGTACAGTTGAAGTCGGAAGTTTACATACACCTTAGCCAAATACATTTAAACTCAGTTTTTCACAATTCCTGACATTTAATCCTAGTAAAAGTTCCCTGTCGTAGGTCATTTAGGATCACCACTTTTATTTTAAGAATGTGAAATGTCAGAATAATAGTAGAGAATGATTTATTTCAGCTTTTATTTCTTTCATCACATTCCCAGTGGGTCATAAGTTTACATACACTCAATTAGTATTTGGTAGCATTGCATTTTAAATTGGTTAACTTGGGTCAAACGTTTCGGGTAGCCTTCCACAAGCTTCCCACTATAAGTTGGGTGAATTTTGGCCCATTCCTCCTGACAGAGCTGGTGGAACTGAGTCAGGTTTGTCTCCTTGCTCGAACACGCTTTTTCAGTTCTGCCCACAAATTTTCTATAGGATTGAGGTCAGGGCTTTGTGA
The DNA here is from genome assembly GCA_030435695.1 of Brachymystax lenok tsinlingensis. Classification (NCBI taxonomy): domain Eukaryota; kingdom Metazoa; phylum Chordata; class Actinopteri; order Salmoniformes; family Salmonidae; genus Brachymystax; species Brachymystax lenok. Next base: position 13,555,715 of record CM059780.1, on the reverse strand, counting down.
TGGCCACTCCAATACCTTGACTTTGTTGTCCTTAAGCCATTTGCCACAACTTTGGAAGTATGCTTGGGGTCATTGTCCATTTGGAAGACCCATTTGCGACCAAGCTTTAACTTCCTGACTGATGTCTTGAGATGTTGCTTAAATATATCCACAAAATTGTCCTTCCTCATGATGCCATCTATTTTGTGAAGGGCACCAGTCCCTCCTGACGCAAAGCACCCCCACAACATGATGCTGCCACCCCCGTGCTTCACGGTTGGGATGCTGTTTTTTGGCTTGCAAGCCTCCCCCTTTTTCTTCCAAACATAACGATGGTCATTATGGCCAAACAGTTATTTTTTTGTTTCATCAGACCAAAGGACATTTCTCCAAAAAGTACGATCTTTGTCCCCATGTGCAGTTGAAAACCATAGTCTGGCTTTTTTATGGTAGTTTTGGAGCAATGGCTTCTTCCTTGCTGAGCGGCCTTTCAGGTTATGTCGATTAGGACTCGTCTTACTGTGGATATAGATACTTTTGTACCCGTTTCCTCCAGCATCGTCACAAGGTCCTTTGCTGTTGTTCTGGGATTGATTTGCACTTTTTGCACCAAAGTACGTCCATCTCTAGGAGACAGAACGCGTCTCCTTCCTGAGTGGTATGACAGCTGCGTGGTCCCGTGGTGTTTATACTTGTGTACTATTGTTTGTACAGATGAACGTGGTACCTTCAGGCATTTGGAAATTGCTCCCAAGGATGAACCAGACTTGTGGAGGTCTACAATTATTTTTCTGAGGTCTTGGCTAATTTCTTTTAATTTCCCATGATGTCAAGCAAAGAGGCACTGAGTTTGAAGGTAGGCATTGAAATACATCCACAGGTACACCTCCATTTGACTCAAATGATGTCAATTAGCCTATCAGAAGCTTCTAAATCCAAGACATAATGTTCTGGAATTGTCCAAGCTGTTTAAAGGCACAGTCCACTTAGTGTATATAAACTTCTGACCCACTGGAATTGTGATACAGTGAAATAAATCTGTCTGTAAACAATTGTTGAAAAATTACTTGTCATGCACAAAGTAGATGTCCTAACCCACATACCAAAACTTTAGTTTGCTAACAAGAAATTTGTGGAGTGGTTGAAAAACAAGTTTTAATGACTCCAACCTAAGTGTATGTAAACTTCCGACTTCAACTGTATGTGTGTATGTATACAGTGGTAGAAAAAGTACCCAATTGTCATTCTTGAGTAAAAGGAAAGCTACCTTACTTTTACTTGAGTCATGTTCTTTTGAGTCACCCAGTAAAATACTACTTGAGTAAAAGTCTAAAAGTATTTGGTTATAAGTGTACTTAAGTATCAAAAGTAAATGTAATTGCAAAAATATACTTAAGTATCAAAAGTAAAAGTTTTAAATTCCTTATACAAAGCGACAGAACAATTGTTTTTATTTTCTATTTACGGAAAGCCAGGGTTACGCTCCAACACTCAGACATAATTTACAAATGACTCGTGGGTTTAGTGAGTTTGTCAGGTCAAAGGCAGTGGGGATGACCTGGGATGTTCCCTTGATGTGTAGGAATTGGACCATTTTCCTCTTCTGCTAAGCATTCCAAATGTAATGAGTACTTTGGGAGGTCAGGACAAATGTATGGAGTAAAATGTACATCATTTTCTTTAGGAATGTAGTGAAGTCAAAGTTGTCAAAAATACAAATAAAAAAGTACAGATACCCTCAAACGACTTAAGAAGGACTTTTAAAGAAATTTGACCTAAGTACTTTACGTGTGTGTGTGTACACTACCATTCAAAAGTTTGGGGTCACTTAGAAATGTCCTTGTTTTTGAAAGAAAAGCAAAAAAAAATCATTAAAATAACATAAAATTGACCCCAAACTTTCAAACGTGTGCGTGTGTGTGTGCGAATCTGAATCTGTTGAATTGGTGATTTTAGTGCACTCTACATTATGAAAATTTGACATTTACCATTTATAAGTGGATAAAAAAAATTATTCTACAATTAATGTATCTGCTTTGTCATCACACTATTCAGTATATTTCATACATTATTTAAAGGCTATGTAACACACAAAGTATGTCAAAGTAATGTGTGAATGCTTGTAAACGTGTTATGAATTGTTTTAGATTTTTTTTTTCTCCCATTTTAGGACAAAATTGTCACTGCAAATTCAATCCCAAACCTTGGTAGGATGGATTAACCTCTAGATTTGCCTGACTGGACACTCCAGGTGTCGGCAGCACCCAATGTCCTTTCTACGTGATGAGTGTGACCTGAGGAGGACTCTGGATTTGTTAGACCGAACCGCTAACACCTCTGGACTCTTCCAACCGACTTTCTCCATCTGTTTGCCACTTGTACGGCACGGGGACTGACATGAATAATGTGGCCCAGTGGTCAACGGAGGATGTGCTCCAGTGGCTGACCAATGAGGGAATGCAGGAATACTCTGAGGCCTTCCGCCACCTGGACGGCCAGGGCCTCCTGCAGCTCTCCAAGGCGGACTTCCAGACGGCCCCTCTGGTCCTTGTCACCTCGGACAGAGGCAGACAGCTTTTTGACAAGATGGAGACTCTCAGAATAGAGCACCACATTGAATCACATAAAAATGGGCATGCCAATGGACACTCCATCTTAACCGTCATCAATGAGGTAAATGGGAACAAGCCCAAGAGTAACAGTCTGATCAATGGGTTTCACAAGGAGCGGGTTCAGATCCCAATGCCTGAGATCAACCGCTCTCCGTTCCCTGAAGAGTGGGGAAAGACTGGCGTGGCTTGCATCTACGCCATGGTCTGCTTCGTCTGCACCACCATCATGATCTCCGTGGTCCACGAACGCGTGCCTCCCAAAGAGGCTACTCCACCCCTGCCAGACAAGTTCTTTGACTTTTTTGACCGAGTGGACTGGGCTTTTTCCATATGCGAAATCAACGGCATGATACTGGTCGGCCTGTGGCTTCTACAGTTGACACTGTTAAAATATAGGTAAATGAACAAGATAAGTTACAGTAATTGATAACGACTTGAATCCTAACATCCGGAACGTAGGATCCGCTCCATGTTTAAAGTATGTTTTGCCATGTGCTGATTAACCACTCCAGCAAGTCTTGATTCTGTATGTACAACTTTCCCGTCCTCAGGTCCATCGTTGGTCGACGTTTCTTCTTCATCGTTGGCACACTGTACCTATACAGGTGTATCACCATGTACATAACCACACTCCCTGTGCCAGGGATGCATTTCAAGTGCTCTCCTAAGGTACTTGCCACTTCTCCCTGGGCTCAGAAATATAGCCTTTTTGTTACTAAGTGAAATGACTGTGTAGTTAGTAGCTTGTCTTAACATGTCTGTGAACCTCAGAGGTCGATGTTGAAAGTGCTGAGTGAGAAGGCCCTGAGAATAGCATTTTTTTTATGTGGAAGAGAAAAGCTAAATTATTTTCTAGCTGTTGACCCCCTATGGTCCCAATTTTCCATTGCAGGCAGGATTTTAAATGGCAGTTAAAAATTGAACTGGAGATGTTCTCACGTTAAACGACAACCGATGATTTTATGTTTTTTCTTTTTATTTGTGGCCTATGTTGGTCATATTTTTAAGGATAGTAGATAGAATTTGTCAATTCGATTTAGACCCATTTCTTCAGCAGTTTCTCAGCCATGCTATAGTAAAAGCTGCTATATTCACTCACATTAAGTTGATGATTTATCTGTAGCCAACGTTTTAAATGGTCTTAAGACTCAATGGCTGTGAACATTTTATTTGACTGCGTATGACCACTTTGTTCACCAACTGTGACAACCGCTTACCTCAATGCTCCCTACTTTTAGCAGGTCTGTTCAGTCATGAAGCAGTGGTGTAGTGTTACAGTTTCTCTTGAGTGTTCCTCCCCTCAGTTAGTGGGAGGCATACACTAGAGAACTAGTGAACAAGGCCATGATCTGCATTCCCTCAGCACACCACAGGCCAGCATATCCCCTCAGAGGAAACCATTTGTTATCAGTCCAAATGGTCCGGCTCACCTATTTCTGACAATTCCACATTTCCTGTTTAATCTAACTGAATTAACCAAATTAGTGATAGCTTTCCAACTGTTGAAACCAGTTTGCTGTGGGCCAGCGTTTCTGACTGGAGGCCTTGTTCCAAGTTAGTCTGATCACGTATGATCAGCTTCTAACTGGCGGAGCAGGGTTAGTACTGTTTTAGCTCTTAATAGTAGGCTAACACATCCCCTTTCACAGACACAAATGTTACTGTATTATTGTTGAATAAGTCTGATTTATGTTTTTATGCCTTTCTGGAGCACACTAACTTGACATACTTTTGTGGTGTTTTTTAAATATTTATTCTGTTGTAGCTGTTTGGTGACTGGGAGTCCCAAATGCGGCGAGTCATGAAGATGATTGCAGGAGGAGGCCTCACCATCACTGGCTCGCACCACATGTGTGGGGACTACCTTTACAGTGGCCACACAGTCATGCTGACACTCAGCTATCTCTTCATTAAAGAATGTAAGCAGGCTACACAACACTATGGCGTAGCCTCTCTTAGTGAAAACCTGTGAAGTCTGTGATGTTTATTTTTGGAGTGGAGGAGACACTCAGTGGTAAACTGTACGAGCTGTTGGAGCTGATGTATGACTGTTGAGAGAACATACATCTGATTGGTCACATTGACTTAAAGGTATTTTGTGTGTTTCTCGCAGACTCGCCAAAACGTTTCTGGTGGTACCATTTGATCTGCTGGCTGCTCTGTGCTGTAGGCCTCTTCTGCATTCTCTTGGCTCATGACCACTACTCCATAGATGTGGTGGTGGCTTACTTCATCACCACACGCCTATTCTGGTGGTACCACACCATGGCCAACCAGCAAGTAAGTCTATTTTTGGTCACACTTACCAGTGGAATAACCAATGTAATTACCCTGTAATAGACCAGTATTACTTGTATGTTCAACGTGTATCAACAATTATGGCATGGTGTTATTCATGAACATTTTAATTTGTTTCACAGGTGCTGAAGGAATCATCGCAGAGCAACTTTTTCTCAAGGGTGTGGTGGTACCGAATTTTCCAGTACCTGGAACAGAATGTCACAGGCATCGTCCCTCGGAACTACCGGATGCCGCTGTCATGGCCACTGGCCCAATGGAGTCAAGTGAAGTACAGCTGTATTGACACATAGTGCCCGTGACAGTGAAATGACCCCGGAGGAAAATTATGGTGGGTCTCTTAACAACACTATTTAAAGTGCCACATCTAATCACAAGAAGATGCCCTATCTATCGAACTCTGATGCTGTTCCATCTCCCTTTAACTTTCTCCTGTAACATACACTCCAGTCCAACTGGCTAGTATTGTGACAACCATTGTTTCAGCCAAAACATTTCACATTGGAAAACAATCAGTCTATCCTCTCGAGGCTACTCTGAAAGTAATGGTTTCCAGTGGGTGGATCGCAAGCATTTCAAAGGCGGGTCCAGATCTATTTCAGCTAGCAACAGGAAATCTATAGTTAAATGCTATTATCTCCCTCTATAACCGGTTACTGAAATTGAATTAAATAAACATGTTTGTCACAGCGAGTGGGCTGTTCCAAAAGTTTGGTGTTATCATGCTCAAATGTTTTACCAAGTTTTGGTTCAAAGTAGCTTTGAGGACTGACCTGTCGTGAAGCAGGAGGCGTTTTTTGTAGTGACTTACGTTTTTGTAGCTGTCTAAAATAAGCTTGGGAAGGTGTAAACTATTTTCTAAGCATATAACAGGTTTATTATTCAAATTAATGCTTTACATTTTTACAGTTGGGAGACTAGAGCAAAAAGGAGATAATAAATTAGTAACAATATTCCTCAGTGCCTTTCTTGCTGTGATTGTACAGTAAGTGTATCAGTGTCCTCATTAATGTTGACTTGAATGACCGTTTTTAAAGTGCTACATCAGTATTTCCACATGAACAGATAGGAGGGTGCTTAAATGAACCTGGCGCTGATCACCGATTTACAGCATAGATAGTTGAGCAATTATGACTCCATGACATTTTCTCCCTGTTACTGAATGTAAAGAATCATGTCATTCTTTTAATCATGTAAGTGTCTTTCCAAGGCAGTCATGTTTGCAAAAAAAAGAAAATCCTGAATAATTTCTTATTTTCCATTTATTTATTACATCAATTATTTCTTGTGTTTTTGCTTGGGATGTTGGATTCCCATGTCATTTCTTGCCTATTATGCCAAATAGCTGCATTGTTTGGGCTGTCCTTTGACCCAAAGGTTAGGTCAGTGTGATGGAGAGGGAGGTTAAGCAAGGTTTTATTGAGTGGTCCTGACAATTTCTCAGCTTACTGATGATGACTGACCCAAATGCCCCTCTTCTCAACTTATATGTATACCTCAGAAGTGTTGCGTTAACCACCCAATGGGAAGAGCTGATTATGGTGTAACCATGTAAGAAGTTAATCCAAAAGGAAATAAATAATATTTAGCACACCTTAATCTGTGATTCTTTTGTTTTATTTATGTACTGGAGAAGTGATCTTTCTGTACACAATTTGGTCATGTGTATAATATAATTTCACTCTGTAATCCACCATATACAGTACCAGTCAAAAGTTTGGACACACCTACTAATTCCAGGGTTTTTCTTTATTTTTACTATTTTCTATATTGTAGAATAATAGTGACGACATCAAAACTATGAAATAACACATGGAATCATGTAGTAACCAAAAAAGTGTTAAACAAATCAAATCTATTTTTATTGAGATTTTTGAGATTCTTCAAAGTAGATACCCTTTGCCTTGACAGCTTTGCACACTCTTGGCATTCTCTCAACCAGCTTCGTGAGGTAGTTATTTCAATTAACAGGTGTGCCTTGTTAAAAGTTAAATTGTGGATTTTCTTTCCTTAATGCGTTTGAGACAATCCGTTGTGTTGTGACAAGTTAGGGTTGGTATACAGAAGATGGTCTTTTACCAAATAGGGCTAAGTCCATATTATGGCAAGAACAGCTCAAATAAGCAAAGAGAAACGAAAGTCCATTACTTTAAGACATGAAGGTCAGTCGATGCGGAACACTTCAAGAACTTTGAACGTTTCTTCAAATGCAGTCGCAAAATCCTTCAAGCGCTATGATGAAACTGGCTCTCAAGAGGACCACCACAGGAAAGGAAGACCCAGAGTTACCTCTGCTGCAGAGGATAAGCTCTAGAGTTCATTTCACCTCAGATTGCTGCGCAAATAAATGCTTCAGAGTTCAAGTAACAGACACATCTCAACATCAACTGTTCAGAGGAGACTGCGTGAATCAGGCTTTCATGGTCGAATTGCTGCAAAGAAACCACTACTAAATTACACCAATGAGAAGAAGAGACTTTCTTGGGCCAAGAAACACAAGCAATGGACATTAGACCTACGGAAATCTGTCCTTTTGATCTGATCAGTTGAAATTTGTTTGGGGTTCCAACTGCTGTGTCTTTGTGAGACGCAGAGTAGGTGAACGAAGGATCTCCGCATGTGTGTTTCCCACCGTGAAGCATGGAGGAGGAGGTGTGATGGTGTGGGGGTGCTTTGCTGGTGACAGTCTGATTTATTTAGAATTCAAGGCACACTTAACCAGCATGGCTACCACAGCATTCTGCAGCGTTATGCCATCCCATCTGGTTGCACTTAGTCCCACTATCATTTGTTTTTCAACGGGACAATGACCCAACACACCTCCAGGCTGTGTAAGGGCTATTTGACTAAGAAGGAGAGTGATGGAGTGCTGCATCAGATGACCTGGCCTCCACAAGCACCCAACCTCAACCCAATTGAGATGGTTTGGGATGAGTTGGATCGCAGAGCGAAGGAAAAGCAGCCAACAAGTGCTCAGCATATGTGGGAACTCCTTCAAGACTGTTGGAAAAGCATTTCAGGTGAAGCTGGTTGAGAAAATGCCAAGAGCGTGCAAAGCTGTCGTCAAGGCAAAGGGTGGCTACTTTAAAGAATCTAAACTATAAAATATATGTTGATTTTGTTTAACAATTTTTGGTTACTGATTCTGTGTTATTTCATAGTTTTGATGTCTTCACTGTTATTCTACAATGTAAAACATAGTAAAAAATAAAGAAAAACCTTTCAATGAGTAGGTGTGTCCAAACCTTTGACTGGTACTGTATGTCTATAACCTTTGGAGTGAAAATGACTTCCAAGGGATATCTGAAAGGTGTGTAACTTAACAGCCACCCTTGGGCAAGGCTGAGGTTTATTTTATGGTACTGCTGGTTTGTTTTAAATACAGGCTGTAAAACAATATCCGATCAAGTCATGTTACCTTTGTTCCAGTACTGTACACTATAACCTTGTCGGTCTAAAATAATCCTGCAGCAACATGAAATGTGGATTATAATTAGACATTTTTCGTGAGGGGAAAACCAAGTCTGAAATTTCAGTGGAAACTTCAGAAGACTTTTTGAACCTCATACACTACAAGTTTTACATTTCCTGCATTGCAAGTTCTCCTGCAACATGGTGATAAAATGTAAGATCCTTCACTTGTATGGGTAATGGCATGTCCAACTCCATGTCCACCAACCAATATGCTCTGCAGTTAGTGTCTTCAGAAAGTATTCACACCCCTTGACTTATTCCACATTTTGTTGTTACAGCCTGAATTCAAAATGAATTATCTCACCCATCGGCACACACAATACCTCCATAATGACAAAGTGAAAACACGTTTTTAGAAATGTTTGCAAATTTATTGAAGATGAAATTCAAAAATATCTATCTAATTTACATAGACCACTGGTCAAAAGTTTTAGAACACCTACTCATTCAAGGGTTTTTATTTTTACTTTTTTCTACATTGTAGAATAATAGTGAAGACATCAAAACTATGAAATAACACTTGGAATCATGTAGTAACCAAAAAAGTGTTAAAACAGATTCTTAAAATAGCCACCCTTTGCCTCGATGACAGCTTTGCACACTCTTGGCGTTCTCTCAACCAGCTTCATGAGGTTGTAATTTCAATTAACAGGTGGGCCTTCAAAGTTAATGTGTGGAATTTCTTTCCTTCTTGATGCATTTGAGCCAATCAGTTGTGTTGTGACAAGGTAGGGGGTTATACAGAAGATAGCCCTATTTGGTAAAAGACCAAGTCCATAGTATGGCAAGAACAGCTCAAATAAGCAAAGATAAATGACAGTCCATCATTACTTTAAGACATGAAGAGCAGTCAATACAGAACATTTTAAGAACTTTGAAAGTTTCTTCAAGTGCAGTCGCAAAAAAACATCAAGCGCTATGATTAAACTGGCTCTTATGAGGACCGACACAGGAATGGAATACCCAGAGTTACCTCTGCTGCAGAGGATAAGTTAGTCACCAGCTTCAGAAATTGCAGGCCAAATAAATGCTTCACGGAGTTCAAGTAACTGACACATCTCAACATCAACTGTTCAGAGGAGACTGTGAATCAGGCCTTCATGGTGGAATTGCTGCAAAGAAACCACTACTAAAGGACACCAATAAGAAGAAGAGACTTGCTTGGGCCAAGAAACACGAGCAATGGACATTAGACTGGTGGAAATTTGTCCTTTGGTCTGGAGTCCAGATTGGAGATTTTTGGTTCCAAAAATGTGTGTGAGACTTGGTGTGGGTGAACGGATGATCTCCGCATGTGTATTTCCCACCGTAGAGCATGGAGGAGGAGGTGTTATGATGTGGGGGTGCTTTGCTGGTGACATTGTCTGTGATGTATTTAGAATTTAAGGCACACTTAACCAGCATGGCTACAACAGCATTCTGCAGCTATATTATCCATCCCATCTGGTTTAGGCTTAGTGGGACTATCATTTGTTTTTCAACAGGACCATGACCCAACCCAGCTCCAGGCTGTGTAAGGGCTATTGTACCAAGAAGGAGAGTGATATAGTGCTGCATCAGATGACCTGGCCTCCACAATCCCCTGACCTCAACCAATTTGAGATGGTCAGACCGCAGAGTGAAGAAAAAGCAGTCAACAAGTGCTCAGCATATGTGAGAACTCCTTCAAGACTGTTGGAAAAGCATTCCAGGTGAAGCTGGTTGAGAGAATGCCAAGAGTGTGTAAAGCTGTCATCAAGGCAAATGGTGGCTATTTGAAGAATCTCAAATGTAATATATTTTGATTTGTTTAACACTTTTTTGGTTACTACATAATTCAATTTCATAGTTTTGATGTCTTCAATAGTATTCTACGATGTAGAAAATAGTACAAATAAAGAAAACCCTTGAATGAGTAGGTGTTCTAAAACTTTTGACCGGTAGTGTAAGTATTCACACCCCAAATTGAGATTTGGTGCATCCAATTTCCTTTGAACATCCTTGATGTCACTACAACTTGATTGGTGTCCACCTGTGGCCAATTCAATTGTTTGGACATGATTTAGAAAGAATCACACCTGTCTATATAAGGTCCCACATTTGACAGGGAAGAAATTATAGCATGAAGTACAAGGAACTGTCCGTAGATCTCAGAGATATAATTGTAATGAGGCAAATATTTGGGGAAGTATAAAACAATTTCTTGACTGTTGAAAGTTTCCGAAAGCATAGTGGCCTCAATTTAAAAAATATGGAACTATCCAGACTCTGCCTAGAGCTGACTGTCCGACCAAATTGAGCACCCGGGCAAAAAGGACCTTGGTCAGGGAGGTGACCAAGAACCTAATGGCCACTCTGACAGAACTACAGAGTTCCTTGGCTGAGGGGAGAAACTGACAGAAGGATAACAGTCCCTAAAGCACTTCACCAATCTGGGCTTTATGGGAGAATGGCGAGATCGAAGCCACTCCTGAGAAAAAGGCACATGACAGCACACCTGGAGTTTGCAAAAAGGCATGTGAAAGACTCAGAGCATTAGGCAAAATATTATGTGGTCTGATGAGACAAAAATGAAACTCTTTGGCCTGAATACAAAGCGCTATGTCTGGAGAAAACCAGTCACGGCTCATCACCAGTCTAACCATCTCTACCATGAAGCATGGTGGCGGAAGCATCATGCTATGGGGATGCTTTTCAGCAGAAGGGACTGGGAGTCGGGAAGGGACTGGTAAGGATAGAGAAACCAATCAATGGAGCCAAATACAGGCAATCCTTGATGAGAATCTGCTTCAGAGTGCAAAAGACCTTAGACTGGGGCTACGATGTAAGTTCTAACAGGACAATGTCCCCAAGCAAACAGCCAAAGCAACGCTGGAATGGCTTCAGAACAACAATGTGAAAGTCATTGAGTGGCCCAGCCAAAGCCCAGACTTGAATCCCATTGAAAATCTGTTGAAAGACATGAAATTTGCTGTTCACCACCACTCCCCATATAACTTAACAGAGCTTTGACAAAATAAATCTGAATGGGAGAAATTCCCAAATCCAGATGTGCAATGCTGATAGACATACCCAAGACAATTCAAAGCTGTAATCACCGCCAAAGGTGCTTCTACAAAGTATTGACTCACGTGTGTAAATACTTATGTAAATTGTATATTTCTGTATTTCATATGCAATACATTTGCTAAAAATGTCTAAACATGTTTTCACTGTCATTATGGGGTATTTTGTGTAGATGGGTGAAAATAAATAAATATTGAACACCTTTTGAATTCAGGCTGTAACACAACAATATGTGGAATTCGTCAAGTGGTTTGAATACTTTCTGAAGGCACTGTATGTCATTCTGTACCATACTTAAGCAATAAGGCACGAGGGGGTGTGGTATATGGCCAATATACCACGAATAAGGGCTGTTCTTAGGCACTACGCAACGCTGTGGTATATTGGTCATATACCAATCAATCAATCAAATGTATTTATAAAGCCCTTCTTACATCAGCTGATGTCACAAAGTGCTGTACAGAAACCCAGCCTAAAACCCCAAAACAGCAAGCAATGCAGGTGAAGAAGCACGGTGGCTAGGAAAAACTCACTAGAAAGGACAGAACCTAGGAAGAAACCTAAAGAGGAACCAGGCTATGAGGGGTGGCCAGTCCTTTTCTGGTCCTGACCCTAGCCACCCACACATAAACTACTGCAGCATAAATACTGGAGGCTGAGACAGGAGGGGTCAGGAGACACTGTGGCCCTGTCCGATGATACCCCCGGACAGGGCCAAATAGGCAGGATATAACCCCACCCACTTTGCCAAAGCACAGCCCCCACACCACTAGAGGGATATCTTCAACCACCAACTTACCATCCTGAGACAAGGCTGAGTATAGCCCACAAAGATCTCCGCCACGGCACAACCCAAAGGGGGGGCGTAAACCCGGACAGGAAGATCACATCAGTGACTCAACCCACTCAAGTGATGCACCCCTCCTAGGGACGATATGGAAGAGCACCAGTAAGCCAGTGCCTCAACCCCTGTAATAGGGTTAGAGGCAGAAAATTGCAGTGGAGAGAGGGGAACCGGCCAGGCAGAGACAGCAAGGGTGGTTCGTTGCTCCAGTGCCTTTCCGTTCACCTTCACACTCCTGGGCCAGACTACACTCAATCATAGGACCTACTGAAGAGATGAGTCTTCAATAAAGACTTAAAGGTTGAGACCGAGTCTGCGTCTCTCACATGGATAGGCAGACCATTCCATAAAAATTGAGCTCTATAGGAGAAAGCCCTGCCTCCAGCTGTTTGCTGGATATACACCACAAACCCTCGTGCCTTATTGCTATTATAAACTGGTTACCAATGTAATTAGAGCAGCACAAATAAATGTTTTGTCATACCCGCGGTATATGGTCTGATATACCACGGCTGTTAGCCAATCAGCATTCAGGGCTCGAACCATCCAGGTTATAATAGAGATTATTCTGCTTTTGACTGTTATCTTGAAATGTCATTGAATATTAGACAGAGTGTGAGCTAGGTGAAGTATTCACTCAGCTGATGCTGATCCATTACCATTTGATTGCGTCCATGCAAAAACATGATGTACCATTATTTCATTTAATTACAGCAAGTAGGGCTCCCTTGTCAAAGAGACCCTGGTCTCAATGGTGACTCCCTGCTTAAATAAAGAAAGGTTAAATATATATTTTTCAAATAAGCGTGTATGTTTTTCAAGAACCAGCTCTTTCTTCGATTTGTTGTAATTGGCTAAAACAGCTTATCATTTCAAATCAAATCAAATACACATATTTAGCAGATGTTATTGCGGGTGTAGCGAAATGCTTATGTGCATCAGTCAAGGTTTAAGCTGAATGACTTGCATTCATGAAGCACTTTTCACATGCCCAGGAAGTGCTTTTATTAACAATATTAACACCATGTTGGTTATGCGTAGCGTTGTGCCATGGCTCGGAGGAAGACCGTGTGCTGTGCTCTGAGCACCCTGGAGGTCACCCTCATGGTTCTGTTTGTGGTCATAACCTGTGGGGTTAATCTCAGTCATGGCTATTCACTGGGAAGACAGATCACGTAAGAGTTTATCTATGTTTCTCATTTTGCTCGTGGGTAACTTTGTAGTTTTTTTAGTGCGAGATAGCAGGGGTTTGTCATGGGGTTCATTTATGAATACGAGTAACGTTCCTTCACACATGACGGCCAAGAATAAAATCTTCATTCAGTTTATTTATAATACTCTAATTCATAAAAACGGGTTTATTTTTGATAGTGTTAACAACTGATGTGTAATGTTTTTTTTTACTACAGAGGAATGAGTGCCTAAGGTCAGTCCTACAGCAGGACCACAGGAGACAGCCCATTAGCAGTATAAAAAAAGGGCAAGTGTCACAGTAGCTGATGTTTTTCTCAGTACATTGCAGTCAATGGGAAAAGAGGAGTGTCACAGGATTGATGTGATTGATCTAGAAGGGAGAGAGAGAGAGAAAGAGAGAGGGGGAGAGTGAGGGAGGGGAAGAGAAGGGAGGGAGGGGAAGAGAAGGGAGAGAGAAAAGGGGAGAGAGAGAGAGAGAGAGAGAGAGAGAGAGAGAGAGAGAGAGAGAGAGAGAGAGAGAAGGGGAGAGTGAGGGAGGGGAAGAGAAGGGAGAGAGAAGGGGAGAGAGATGGGAAAGAGAGTGGGAGAGGGTGAAGGAGGGAGAGAGAGAGAGGAGAGAGTGATGAGAGGTGTAGGGAGGGAAAGAAGGAGGGAGAGAGAATGGAGGGGGGAGGGGGGAGAGAGAAGGTGTAGAGTGATGGTGGATGTAGAGGGTGAAAGACGGGAGAGAAGAGAATGAGGGGGGTAAAGAGGAGTTTAGGGTGAGAAGAGACAGACATGAGATGAACAACAAAAACGTCAACCCTGTGACACTCATCGTTTCCCATTGACTGCAATCTATCAAGAAAAACACTGGGCCAATTGTGCGCCGCCCTATGGGACTCCCAATCACGGCCGGTTGTGATACAACCTGTCTCTTGCTGGTCATTTACGTTCTCTAACCGGGACGCCGGGACAGTTGCATCCATATCTAAAGCGCCACCTCTATCAAAGTCTTTTTCAGATACTGTGTCTTGTTCCAGGCGCCGTATGTGGCAGCCTTTGCTCTTACCTGGGAGATGCCAACCCAGACACCAGAGGGCCCTTCTTTGCCAACACTGGACCTGTCCTATTGGAGGGACAAAACTATAGGAGTACATGAAATACTGTAGCAGACTCCTATGCAAATTCAAAGTGTACTTTATAGCAGAGAGTCCATAGCAACCAATAAATACTGCCTGCACCAACATGTGTCCAGCAGGATCTGACATGTTTGACACCACCTGCATCATAGGAGAGAACATTTACAAAATGTCAAAGGTAAGAAATCTTACCAGTCACCTGGAGTGATATGCCGATGATCTGTGGAACCAGTTACGTGGACAGATGTTTGTTGTCTTCTCCATCAAGAGATCATCCACATCTACCATTGTCTTATGACTGCTGTATTGCTGTGTCTGCCCCCTACAGGATCTGCATGGTAAGGCCAGTCAGGAGGTGTGGGATTCTGTGATTTTGTGATTCTGACCCAGCAGCACCTGTTAACCAGCTCTGGGCCACAGCTTCACCGCAGCAACTATAAACGGAGGAGGACATCTCAATTTCAAGGTTAGCAACCCTTCTCCACTTTTCATTGTACTATATTTAGATCATTGTCATATAGATAACCCCTCTTCAATGTACTGAATTGTTCTGAAACGGGCTGTTGAGGGTGACCCGTTTTGGCAAAGCATTAGAGATACACTGCTTGGAGCTCCCTCCAATGAGACACAGGACTGCTACCACCCCAAACCTGTTCTCTTCAGCACTGGAGAGATGTGAGCACTGTTCTTTTTCAGCCTTTCTCCATTGTAGCCCCAGTGCAGCCTGACACTTTCCATGGGCTTAAACTGTGGTGTTACCCTAGGGGAATTGCGTTTCCAAAGCTAGGACTGTGTGTCAGTGTACTGTAACATGATGTCACCATGGAGATGTGAATGTGACCATGCTGTTCTCTCTGGCCTAGATGACCTGGCTCCTCCCGTGTCACCCAAACATTGTGGGCGTCCAGATGATCACCACAGGACCTGTGGCCATTGTGGCTATGAGTTTCCACTACAGTGTGAACGTGTGTGAGTGGTTGAACTTAATACACCCTCATTTGATTTTCCTTCCAATGCTGTCATGGAAAATGTGATTAGGGAACAAATGTGTTGGACTTGGACTTGAGATGGAACAGGTTGTGACTCGCAGGTCACACGTTAAGGCGCACATGAAAGTACAATGAAAATCAATGTTGTTTAGAAGAGAACAGACAGGCCACAGTGTTTGTTTAGCTGACGTGTTGAAGGACATGTTGGTTGAATTCTGTTTACTTTACTCGTGTTTTGCAGCACCATGTCAGGGAGGCCGTCAAGCACGTGAGAATCAAATATCACACACACACATACATGCACACCCACTCATTAAGGCAAATATTCTGTTTGCATTCTTTTGGTATTACATTTGAATGTGTTATACAGATGACCTTTGTTTGTTGATCAGGAACTGGAGGCCCAGGGAACGTTCAGTAATGCAGAGGTGGTTGTCGCTGGCCTGTGTAGCATCTACTCATTACATCACCATCTATGAGGAGTACCAGGTGCGAGAGAAGAAGTGATTTTGAGTGGTATCAGATCGCTGCTCCGGATCTGATCGCAAAATGGCCTACAATAACTTATTACGGTTATTTCTCAGAGGTGAGGACCACATACTGCACAGTAAACTGGGATGACATTCGCACAGATGCATCTTGGGAGACAAGGTACTTCCTGTTCATTCAACTAATTTCATATGCACTGTATATCAGACACAATCTATTTTAGTAGGACGTGATATCCTTTTAATGGCCGCTGTAAATTAATAAATAAATAACTAGCAACGCCTGGAACTATCTGGTTGGTTTGATTATTTGGCTTATTTAGCGTCATTCACATCAGGCCTTATTTCTCAAGGACATCTTATTGATAAAATTGTCAGTGTTTTATAGCTGATTATTACCACACAGCTTAAAGGTCCAATGCAGCTGTTTCTATCTCAGTATCAAATCATTTCTGGGTAACAATTAATTGCAGACTTTACTGTGATTGTTTTCGATTAAAATGGTCAAAAAGAAAAAAATAGCTTCTTAGCGAAGAGCAATTTCTCAAGCAAGAATTTTGCTAGGACTGTCTGGGAGAGGTCTGAGTAGGGGGCCTTAATTAATTGCAAGCATAAGAAGTATTTTTGAGAGAAGCAGTGGCAGGTTGGGCCAGATGGTTGCTAAGGGGTGGTCTTTAGAGCTTGTTTTGCCCAATTAGGGTTAGATTTAACCCTGTCCAGTGAGGTCCGTATTGGTCTACTGTTAACCTCCATGGTGTGGTCATGGTGAGTGTGTTCTAAAGATCAGAACTCTCCTGTGCCTGATGTCTCTCTGTGTGACAGTAACGAGGTCCCAGATCAGATCAGATCAGTCAACATCAGCCTGACGACATCAGAGGTAGAGGTGGGGGGTGTGAATGGAAGGTGACACTGAGCCCTCATGTCTTTAGTGTTCTTGTCTCTTTTTCTTGTCTTTTTCTTCTCTTCTCTCTCTTCTTTTCTTTCGTCTCCTCTCCTCTCACAGTAGGTTTAACTGGGTAAAGAATGGAGCAGAGAGTAATGTTACCATTGAGTGGCACATCCTCCTGTCAGCCCAGACTTTCTCCTACCGGATCAGACACTTTGGACACTACAAACAGAGGAAGGGGATCACAGATCCTGTGATTCTAGTGAATGAGGGTGTCAGAGCTCTTCAGAGTCTCCAAAAGAATGTATTATTACTAACCGCTGGTCATTGAGTAAGACCAAATAGGGCACATTATAGTGTACACTTCTAGTGACCCACATTTGATGATGAATTTATGTTCTCTATTTCAATGCAGTTCAAGGTATGTACAGTATTGAAGCACTAAACAAGACCAGTGCTTCATTACGCAACCGGCTTTTGGGTTGATGGGCAACAAGCCATTGCGATGAATGGAGGCTGTACTCAACAGGGTGATGGGGGAAATATGTTTTGAATGTAGGGCAGCTTTAGTGCCCTTCCATAGCTCATCTCCCATGGAAATTAAGATAATTTGTTTATGATCAGTTTATAAAAAAAGAAAATGGTGTGTAATTATGTACAGTGCTTGTTTTGAATATAATTAAATGATTTAAATATTGTGGCACACTTCTTAGTTTTATGTAGAAGGAATAAAGTGAAGAAAGCTAGTCTCTAAATGCAATTGGTTTATTTATCACAGGCAATTACAGATCATGAAACGTTATAATTACCAAGCTGTACTACACGTTGTTTCACAAAAGGGTTCCCAGTTCTCCTTACATTTCAGATTTGTATTTATTTCTCTCCTTTATGATTTTTTAGATCAATTATTGAGGCACAAAGAATTTGAAATATCCAAAAACAATATAACTATACAAATATTGTTGGATTTCTAATATAAAAATAAGTTTGAAGTGCTATACACACTTTAATACTGTCACTGCTTAGGCATTTTCATGTTTATCAGAGTGTCGTTTTGCATGCTGAGAAGTGTGTTAACACTTCCTATGTCCTTGTTCGCAGGCCTAGGTTTGGTGTAAGGCAATAAGAGAAATAAGCTAAATAGGATGACACTGATCTTTGTCCAAGATGATTGTCCATAGCTAACGCTCCAGACATATTACTCCAATGTAAAACAATACATTTTGACAATAAATATACCATGATTCAAACACTTTTCCAAAGACAACAAACCCTTAACATCTAAAAATAGGCAGTTCAGTTTCACAGCAGCTTGTGGATGGTTTTCATTTTCCGCACACTATAACATCGGAAAAGAGAGGGAAACAAATTCTGTGTTTGCATTTGTAAATACTGAGACACAAATAGCACAAAAGAAACCCCTCACTATCAAAAGTTCCTGAACCACGCCAGTGTTTTTAGTCCAACAATGTACAACCATGCAACAACATCAAAAGGTACTTGCAGCACATTTAGGTAGAAAGTAAAAGTCATCCTTGAAACTAGAAATCCCTGACATTTAAAAACTATATTTCTATAGATGATTTATGAGGAAATCTAAATAAGACTTTTAGGGCTAATTTAATAAACTTGAATGGGGAAACTTCAACTTCTACACTATTGGGTCAAAAGAGACCACTAGTCCTTCACTATGAACCAGCAGCTGTGTCATAAAATAGACAATGAGTATAAAAAAAGACTTGGCTGTAAAAATAATGATAAAATACATAAGAACCAATCAAAATTACCTCTGACAATGTGCTAACTCTACAACATCCAATTAGGGTCCTCCTCTACAACTAAATAGATCCACACAATCAAATGAAAACACATAATGGATACTACGTACACTGAACAAAAATATAAACGCAACATGCAACAATTTCAAAGATTTTACTGAGCTACAGTTCATTTAAGGAAATCGGTGGGTTAATTATGCCCTAATCTATGGATTTCACATGACTGGGAATACAGATATGCATCGGTTTGTCACAGATACTTAAAGGAAAAGTAGGGATGTGGATCAGAAAACCGGTCAGTATCTGGTGTGACCTCCATTTGCCTCATGCAGTACGACACATCTCCTTCACATAGAGTTGATCAGGCTGTTGATTGTCGCCTGTGGAATGTTGTCCCACTCCTCTTCAATGGCTGTGCGAAGTTGCTGGATATTGGCAGGAACTTGAACACGCTGTTGTACATGTCGATCCAGAGCATCCCACACATGCTCAATGGGTGACATGTCTGGTGAGAATGCAGGCCATGGAAGAACTGGGACATTTTCAGCTTCAGGAATTGTGTACAGATCCTCGTGACATGGGGCTGTGCATTAGCATGCTGAAACATGAGGCGATGGCGGCGGATGAATGGCACGTCAATGGGCCTCAGGATCTCGTCACGGTATCTCTGTGCATTCAAATCGACATTGATAAAATGCAATTGTGTTCATTGTCTGTAGCTTATCCCTGCCCATACCATAACCCCACCACCACCATGGGGCACTCTGTTCACTACGTTGACATCAGCAAACCGCTCGCCCACACCACGCCACACCACGTCTGCCATCTGCCCGGTACAGTTGAAACCGGGATTCATCCCAGTAGAGCACACTTCTCCAGCTTGCCAGTGGCCATCGAAGGTGAGCGTTTGCCCGCTGAAGTCGGTTACAACGCCAAACTGCAGTCAGGTCAAGACCCTGGTGAGGACGACGAGCACGCAGATGAGCCTCCCTGAGACAATTTCTGAGAAGTTGTGCAGAAATTCTTTGGTTGTGCAAACCCATTAGCTGTCCGGTTAGCTGGTCCCAGAAGATCCCGTAGGTTAAGAAGCCGGATGCGGAGGTCCTGGGCTGGCGTCGTTACGCATGGTCTTCGGTTGTGAGGCCGGTCATACTCTAAAATGACGTTGGAGGTGGCTTATGGTAGAGAAGTGAACATTCAGTTCTCTGGCAACAGCTTTGACATTCCTGCAGTCAGCATGCCAATTGCAGGCTCCCTCAAAACTTTATACATCTGTGGCATTGTTTTGCATGACAAAACTGCACATTTTAGAGTGGCCTTTTATTGTCCCCAGCACAAGATGCATCTGTGTAATGATCATGCTGTTTAATCTGTTTCTTGATATGCCACACCTGTCAGGTGGATGGATTATTTTGGCAAAGTAGAAATGCTCACTAACAGGGATGTGAACAAATTTGTGCGCAACATTTTATATAAATATATGCTTGTTGTTTCTGGGATCTTTTATATATCCGCTCATGAAACATGGGACCAACACTTTACATGTTGCGTTTATATTTTTGTTCAGTGTAGTTTTATATAGTCTGAACTAAGAATGAATGCTGCTGAATGAGATGACGTTCCAGGATGGCCCTAGAACACTCCATAACCGTCTCCACGGGTTGCCACGGGGAAGGCGGGATAGCCATCGTAGGTAGTGTATGCTGCCATGTCCTGGTGCAGGGAGACGGCCTGTTTGAGCTGGGAGGCAGCTACTGAGGCTGAGGTGTTCGCTATTGTGTAACCTGCAGATCAGGAGACAGGACATGGGTTAGATAGTTATACAAATTGCATTTCAGTTGTTCAATCTCATATCTTGCCGTTATTGTGGAGTCTGTATGATGTTCAGTTTGAACAAGTTTTTTTTATCACAAACTTTCACTTGCCAGCATATGTAATTCATGAACGACCTTTCGTTTGGTTTGTATTTGTAGTGTATACCGTCATGTGGTTCTAAGCAACCTACTCTAGAGAGAGGGTGGTATGATGGTTAGTCTTGCGGACATTCACAACAGACCTGGGAATGCAGCAACGGCTACGGCTGCAGCGGAGGCCTCCGAGCCCTCTGTCTGCAGACCCAGGGTATGCAGGGCGTGCTCCGCAGCATGAACCTTGGCCTCATCCACAGATGTACACAGCTTGGCTGGGGTGAACGGATGCCTGGAGGGAGGGAAGAAGGAAGGAAGGAAGGAAGGGAGAGAAGGTTAGAGGCTTATATTATCCAAGGGATCCTTGGATAGAGGAAGCCGGCAGGTAGACTAGCGGTTAAGAGCGTTGGGCCAGTAACCGAAAGTTGCTGGTTTGAATCCCCAAGCCAAGTAGGTGAAAATCTGTCGGGGTGCCCTTGAGCAAGTCACTGTGGATAAAAGTGTCTGCTAAATGATTTCAATGCTAGTGGAGAAGGTTACAGGGTTATATTATCCTTTGATATAGGAAGCCACTACTGAAACATATTAGATGTGGCTGGGTTTCTTACACATTAGGATATTGGGTGGACAGAGCCGGAATGGTGACTTTGTAGAGGAACAGTTGGCTTTGGTCAGGTCCGATGGCAGAGTGAAGCTGATAAACTGGCTGCCCCCAGTTGTTCTTCTGACACACATCCTCCAAGATCTGGAAGAAGACATGAAAAATCAATAGATGTGTTTTTCTGAAAAATTTCAATTATTGTGTCAGCAGAATGCTGAATACCTTATTTACGGTTAATAAGTCATTAAGTCTGTGTGAGCAGAATGCTGAATACCTTATTTACGGCTAATAAGTCATTAAGTGAGTATGTGTTTGTTGTTCTGTCAGTCCTCATCGGGTCTGGATGTGTGTGTGTGTGTACCTGTGGTGTGTGTTTGATACCGGGAGGCTTCACAGGGTTCATGGGCGTGAGCTCCATGCCTGGCAGCAGGTCAAAGAGCTTGTCCTCGGGGTGCTTGTCTGTCTTTAGCTGGTAGGTGGCACAGCCTCTGCCTAAACCTGCGTAGGCGAGGTATCCGCGACCACCCATCCCGCGTATGCCCGCTGCCCCTACAGGTACATTCATGTAAATTTCTAGGAATGCAAGAAGGCATTATATCGAATCAAATCACCAGAAATCACCTGGGAGGCAATCAATACCTTGTAAAGACTGATCATAGGTCATCCAAGCCAGCACAGTACAGCGATTCCATTTTTGACATGTTCAATTTCCCCCCATATCCAACTTGATTGAATGATCGTACTTGTCATACTAGATTGTAGTATGTAGCCATGAAGAGCACATGTTTTACGACAGTCAGGCATCCTAAATCTCTTACTGCTATAAATAAAGCAGTACAGCATTATTCATAGTGCTCAATGCATGAACATAGGTAAGTTATCTCTATTAGGAGATCAAACATTAATGAAAGAACATACAGTTTATAATTGCAAAATGTGGATTTGGCTCCAGACTGAATTAAGTATTTTATAGCTTGCTCTGATTCAAACAAACAAAACAATTTCAGTTGAATCTTGAAACTACCCATTGAGGCTGGTTTGCATTGGATTTGGATATCTCAAGTGATTATAGCAAATACCATTGACCTTATCAGCTACTCAAAGACACAGTTTGGTAGATAAATGCCC
Organism: Brachymystax lenok tsinlingensis; assembly: GCA_030435695.1. Lineage (NCBI taxonomy): Eukaryota > Metazoa > Chordata > Actinopteri > Salmoniformes > Salmonidae > Brachymystax > Brachymystax lenok. Next base: position 13,533,371 of record CM059780.1, on the reverse strand, counting down.
ATATATATCTGTCTTTCTCACTGATTAGCTGTGGAGAGGAAGCAGAGAGAGGGTACCCACCTCTGACCGAGGGCGTGCGCACCAGGCCACGGCCCCCCACAAGCCCCTTGGCAATGGGGAAGCGGAACTGATTAGGAATAGCAGCATATATCTGGGGGGCGTAGAACACGGGGGCACCCAGGTAGGCTGCTGAGGGGTCATACACCTGTTCCAGTGTGTAGGCGTACTCCCCCTGGAGCAATGCCCCACCTCGGCCACCTGTACCCCGGGTGTAGCGCACGTAGCTGTCCTTATCCACCGGCTTGGCCAGGCTCACCTCCACGGGAGAGCCATCCACCAGCTAGAGGAGAAGTTGACATTTGGATCTATTCCGTGTAGAGGCAGGTTGTGGCTGGATAATGCATTGTTGTATGACATTGCTTGGTTCTGATGGCTTATCGATTGGCTGGAGCCTGGTAGGGATGAAACTTTGATTCCCACATTAACTGAATGTGTTGAATATGTGCTAACTGTGAGTCACTTAGATAAAAGCATGTGTTGCCATGACATTACATGTCCTGGGAAAGGCCGGTGAGAGAGAGAGGCCGGTGAGAGAGATAGACCAGTGAGAGAGAGAGGCCGGTGAGAGAGATTATACCTTTCCATTCAGTGCGTCCATGGTGCTTATCGCGTCCTCTCTCTGGGTGAAATGGACAAAGGCATAGTCTCTGATCTTCTTCACTCTCTCTACAGCACCTGTGGATCATCAGCATACATCTGCTTACTAACCCCATTATAACACAGTCACATACGGAAACCAAATGTGACCCACTATCCGACTGAGCTGTAATTGAACCTGCCTGGTTTGATACTGTTGAACTCCTTCTCGATGGTCTCTTCTGTAGTAGCCAGCATTAAGTTCCTCACGTAGAGAATCTTCACCGTTGCCATGGTGTCCTCGTCCACTTCCACTTCAGGCTCGGCCCAGTCCACGGCGATGGCGTGTCCCCACAGCAGTATCCTCCCTGGGGAAGGAGATCAGGAAGTTCAACACTTCAGCCAATTAGCCCCCCCATCGTAATAAGGTACACTTTGGTTTTCAAAGCCTCAAAGTCATCATGATCCAGTATGATTTACTGTGTCCTTCCATAGGGTTATGTTACAACTGTGTGGTTTTTAGACTGACTGGGATTCTCAGTACTAGGACTTTTAATAGTATATAATAGAGGTTTAGTACCTGGCAGTAGTTTCCTCCTGGCCATGGCTGCAGCGCGGTGACTGTCATACTCCACAAAGGCAAAGCCCCTGTTCTTGGTCTTGTCCGCAGCACTGGGGTAAACAATCACCTCCAACACCCCATCTGTAACTTTCTTCATTTCCATCAGGATCTCCTCTCTCTTCTTGGATTTGGGGATGCCCCCCACAAACAGACGACAGTTGTCCACACTGGCACACACTCCCAGGAGCCTTCCCTTCCTGGAGAATAAACAGATTGGATTGAATGGAAAGATTTATTTATTTTTTGACAACAATGCACACAATGAAATCCAATATTGTTACTGTCGGGTGATGAAGAGAGTGTTGGTAGTCCTGCATTGAGTTTTCCATGACTCATGCGTATGTTTGTGTTAGCTAACCATTAGGCTACACAGGGCTTTTTCCTCATTTCATTCCATTGTTCCATGTGATTGCTTACCTGATTTCATAGTTATTGAGCTGTTTCATGGCGGTCTTGGCTTCATTTTTGGTGTAAAAGGTAACAAAGGCATATCCTCTATTATTGCCGTTGAAGTCCATCATCATCCGAACCTCAAAGATTTTCCCAAACTGTGAATAGAAAGGGTATGCATTTGAAAACCAAGGACACACAATAGGTTACACTTTGGGAACTGATTTAATTGACAAACATATCTTACTTTCTCACAGTGGGGGACCAGCTCATCCTCAAAGAGGTCTCTTGGCAGCTTCCCCACAAAGATCTCACTGCCCCTCTCTGGAGGAGGGCCTTCCCAGCCTGGAGGGGGTCCGCCGTACCTCCTCTGACCATTCTCCTGTAGACACAATGGACTGATGGTGAGTAACCAATAGTACAGGGTTTGTAAGGAGATCCACCTCAATGTCCTTTGTAACGCAGGTTTCATTCCGAATAACAGATTTGAGCATTCATATAGAAATCTCCCAGATAACTTGGTTTGGTATGACCTTGTAGTTATGCACAAATTGCCCAGACAATCCCCATAACAATGCAATATGAGCTGTAGAATCCCCAGCCAAATGAATATGACATGGACCAGACTTCAGCAGTAAGACTCAGGGATTCAGTCATTTGTGTTTTTCACCAGAGGGTGGCGCCCCATTATCAGTAATTGTAACCAAGTCCAAGGGAAAGTGAATAGCTTTGAAACTGATGGAGAGACCTTAGATTTTATCAGAGCTCCACTTCTCCACATTACACATAAACTCCATAAGGAAGGATGACTTGTGTGGAGGCCTTATGATAACACTCATAGATTTGGTCATAGATTAGGCTGAAGCCCTAAATGCTTGTGATATGGTTCCTACCTGCAGTAATTGGTATCCTGTGCGCTGAATGAGCGCACGCAGCGAGACCTCTTTCTGCATGCCCGTCAGTCCATCCCCAGATTTTTGATTAGATTCCATTGAGAGCGATTGTCAGCAATAAATCAGCGAAATTAGGGGTGCTCACTGAAATGAAATCACAGTTCAGAACACATCAGAGAGAACATCCTAAACAACCCATAACTGCAGCTCAATGTGTCATCAAATCACACTGTAGCCTTCTTTTGCTACTATTTGAACTTTTTAGGCATAAACTCTTAAACTGGTTCAGAACTTCAGTACTGTATCACGCACGAATGTATTACACATATGTAAATCAATTGTGCTATGTAATGTAAATTCCTTTTGAGCCACATTTGGTCTCAAAAACACTCCATTACCTTTACAGAATGATCAGGTATGATTTTGGCTGAATGGCACCCCCAGCAGGTACTCAGTTGTTATGCACCATCTTATGATGACGTAGAGAGAAGCGTATTTCATTCAGTTCCAGGTCAAGGACAGCTCTGTAATTATTAACGCAACTCAGCCCAAACAGCAGACAACCACTGAGGCCCTTTTGTCTCAATCTATTCCACCCACCACCACCATACACATCTTCCCCACACTCTCACCCTCATATACTGTGACATACTGTATACTGACATACATGAAGTCCTTAAGCCACAGCTTTGAATGAGGGCCCCTAAATCAATCCTTTGATTCTCAATGGCCAATCACAAGACACAACAAGACGCCCAACGCTAGCGAACTATAGTCCACTTCCAGATAATCCTTTTAGTTGGTGAGAGGTTGATTAAATCAGTAGGAAGATACAGTAAACAGGTCACTCTGAGTGTTGCAAGAATTTCCATCCTGATTGAGAGGCCTCTCTTTGTTTCTTTCCACACATATGGATCAAAGAGAGAGGTCCTGCTGGTGATGACAAGGCTTCACTCCTCCAGATCAGAGGGATGGGGAAAGAGGGAGAGAGAGGGGGTCACAGGGTACGTGACGGCCACACAAACCGTCTTCAAACGTTCTCAAGTGCCAATCATGACAGAAATGATGTCATACACACACCTTCTTCTTCCCCCAAATATAATCAAACCAATTTCTCCTTTAAGACAATGAATTCTCCCAACACACACAAGATGGCTTCATATTCACTGTTCATTCCTCTTTGTTGAAAACGTCAAGACGCCATGCAATATAAAAAAAATAAAGAAATACTGGAGTTGACCTGCTCTCAGGTCGAGCACCATCACTGACGACAATCAAGCCAGAGGGGACATGGTTTCACATTCTCATTTAATGTTTGAGATTGATTTCGCAATATCATCAGTAACAATACTGGAACCCAGGTCGCATATTTTCATCTGTGAATTCAATGTTAGCTGCCTTTATGATACTCTCCAGGCCTGTGTCTAGAGAGATTAGTTATTTTGGCATCATTCACTTGCAGAACATTGGCGTAGGCAGCCAACCATGGCAACAGCACTATTCCCTGACCAAGAAAAACACTAAATGAATCTCTACAGTCAAAGATGAGGTATTGGGTTCCGTTGTCACTTTGAGCCTAGGCATACACCTGGGGATGGAAACGGTCTTTAGGTTCTATTTTGGGGTTCAACTGTTCTGCATGTTCTATGAACATTTTAAAATCTTGTCCATGTTCTGTTATAATCTGCACCCGGCACAGCCAGAAGAGGACTGGCCACCCCTCACAGCCTGGTTCCACTCTAGGTTTCTTCCTAGGTTCTGGCATTGCTAAGGAGTTTTTCCTAACCACCGTGCTTTTACACCTGCATTGCTTGCTGTTTGGGGTTTTAGGCTGGGTTTCTGTACAGCACTCTGTGACATCAGCTGATGTAAGAAGTGCTTTACATACATTTGATAAATACATTTGATTTGATTTGATTTGTTTAAGTTCTGGGTGGCTTGGAGAGAAGATGTCATTATGAGGCTTTTGGCCTTGAGTGGATGTACTACTACTACAGGACTCCATTACTCAATTCAATTCAACTCAATTCAACTCACTTCAACTCAATTCAACTTAATTCAATTCAACTCTTCAATTCAACTCAGTTCAATTCAACTCAATTCAATTGAACTCAATTCAACTCAACTCAATTCAAGGGGCTTTATTGGCATGGGAAACATACGTTAACATTGCCAAAGCAAGTGAGGTAGATAATATACAAAAGTGAAATAAACATGACTCTCTCTCTCAATTCAAATTAAGGTCTTTATTGGCATGGGAAACATTTTTACTTTGCCAAAGCAATGTCTCTCTCTCTCTCTCTCTCTCTCTCTCTCTCTCTCTCTCTCTCTCTCTCTCTCTCTCTCTCTCTCTCTCTCTCTCTCTCTCTCTCTCTCTCTCTCTCTCTCTCTCTCTGTCTGTCTGTGTCTAGGGCTCTCTTCATGATAGCCTGGTTACTGCTTGCGTAAACAAGATAACTAGATGGAGCCTTGTCTGGTGGTGATCAGTACCTGCTTTTTTGAGTTTTGTTGACTGAGGCTAAATACACACATGGCTGAAATGCCACTGTGTTGGCCATGTTTGCTGCTGGAAAAACAAGTCCAAAAAGATTCATAATGGAAATCATATCAAATAGTTTGGACTTTAATTTCATATTTTGTGTAGTCTCTTCAGTTTACTTGCTGTTATTACTACACTATTAGAAAAAGGGTTTTGGTTCCAGGTAGAACCCTTTTTTGTTTCAGATAGAACCCTTTTGTTTTCCATGTAGAACCCTCTGTGGAAAGGGTTCTACATGGAACCCAAAAGGTTTCTACCTGAAACCAAAAAGGGTTCTTCTGAAGATTATCTTATGGGGACAGCCAAAGAACCATTTTAGGTTCTAGATACCACCTTTTGGTTCTAATAGTGTACTTTTTCCACAGGACTTCAAAGTTCAAAATGAGCTGTAACTGGTTCCATATGTTCATTGGCATCTGGCATACATACCATATGAAACTGTAAGGACACTACTGTGAATACTACACGCTTACTATAATATAATCAGCAATTGGCACATACAAATGCTACAAAATGATAAACTAGTGAATAATATGACTATGTCAAACAAGGTTCTTCCCCGTCAGACATGTCACACATGTGACGCCTACAACATCAACACAATTAACTTAGAAAATGACAACCAACCATCTACATGAAACCATTTAACCATGCCCCCCTCCCTCTAGGTTCTTACCTTGACTGTGTCCACAGTACCATACCAGTCACCTAACACAACATTTGACCACAGTTGATCAGTTAGATCAGTCACATGAAAAACATCCCCAGTGAGTTCAATGAGACTCACCATGCTGGAAGAGAGCAGATCTCCAAAGGGGAGATGTCTTACAAGACTCCAAAGCAGCAGAGACATAACAAGGAAGAGTTAGTGAGCTAAGCTTACCTGAGCAAATTTCAGAGATCACCACCCGGAAGACTCAGTCCTTCATTCTAGTGATTTTGAAACGTGTCACTGGGGTGATTCGGTAATTACATCATAGCTATCAAACTCCAAAGGTTCACTGTCCTGGAGCTGCTTTATGAGCCTGCAGGGTTAAACTTTAACCAGCCCTATCTCTCTCTGCCTCTCTGCCTGCAGAGAGAGGAACCTTTTGACCAGGGATAACAAGATCATGGTGCTCTCAGCCAGACACAGACACACTGCTCTCATAACTAAACAAAGCAATTTACTGTATATTCTCAAGTCTTCTACTTTTGAACAATAGTACATCACCGTCTTGACCTTAAGCTTTTTACTTAAGAATATGTGTTTTTCTATGTAAGAGATAGGGCCACAATAACATGGGTGTTCAGTAAATGAAATGACTGGGTAGCACTCTGATGACGAGGGCTATTTATTCAGTTATTATAAACTGGGTGGTTTGAGCCCTGAATGCTGATTGGCTAACAGCCGTGGTATATTGGCCATATACCACACCCCCTCAGGTTTTATTGCTTGTGTCATCCAAAATAATAAGACCAAAGGCATAGCGACCCAGTATCCTCCATTTCTCAGTGATATACCTGAAGATAAACAAGCAAGTGTTTGCTGTTTTGTTTGAGCGGGATATATAAAAAAATATATGATTTATTGTCAGATACAGTGAGGGAAAAAAGTATTTGATCCCCTGCTGATTTTGTACGTTTGCCCACTGACAAAGAAATTATCCGTCTATAATTTTAATGGTAGGTTTATTTGAACAGTGAGAGACAGAATAACACCAAAAAAAATTCAGAAAATCGCAAATGGAAGAAACACAAATGGAAGAAACACAAAAGAACTGTCAATCTCCCTCGTCCTGGGGCTCCATGCAAGATCTCACCTCGTGGAGTTGCAATGACCATGAGAACGGTGAGGAATCAGCCCAGAACTACACGGGAGGATCTTGTCAATGATCTCAAGACAGCTGGGACCATAGTCACCAAGAAAACAACTGGTAACACTACGCCGTGAAGGACTGAAATCCTGCAGCGCCCGCTAGGTCCCCCTGCTCAAGAAAGCACATATAGATGCTCGTCTGAAGTTTGCCAATGAACATCTGAATGATTCAGAGGAAAACTGGGTAAAAGTGTTGTGGTCAGATGAGACCAAAATGGAGCTCTTTGGCATCAACTCAACTTGCCGTGTTTGGAGGAGGAGGAATGCTGCCTATGACCCCAAGAACACCATCCCCACCGTCAAACATGGAGGTGGAAACATTATGCTTTGGGGGTGTTTTTCTGCTAAGGGGACAGGACAACTTCACCGCATCAAAGGGACGATGGACGGGGCCATGTACCGTCAAATCTTGGGTGAGAACCTCCTTCCCTCAGCCAGGGCATTGAAAATAGGTAATGGATGGGTATTCCAGCATGACAATGACCCAAAACACACGGCCAAGGCAACAAAGGAGTGGCTCAAGAAGAAGCACATTAAGGTCCTGGAGTGGCCTAGCCAGTCTCCAGACCTTAATCCCATAGAAAATCTGTGGAGGGAGCTGGAGGTTCGAGTTGCCAAACGTCAGCCTCGAAACCTTAATGACTTGGAGAAGATCTGCAAAGAGGAGTGGGACAAAATCCCCCCTGAGATGTGCGCAAACCTGGTGGCCAGCTACAAGAAACGTCTGACCTCTGTGATTTCCAACAAGGGTTTTGCCACCAAGTACTAAGTCATGTTTTGCAGAGGGGTCAAATACTTATTTCCCTCATTAAAATGCGAATCAATTTATAACATTTTTCACATGCGTTTTTCAGGATTTTTTTGTTGTTATTCTGTCTCTCACTGTAAACCTACCATTAAAATTATATTTCTTTGTCAGTGGGAAAACGTACAAAATCAGCAGGGGATCAAATACTTTTTTCCCTCACTGTACATGGGATTGATGCAGTGAAATGTGTTGTTTTTACAGTAGTACAGTGCCCCTGGAGCAAATGGGCTCAAGGGCACATTGACAGATTTGTTACGTTGTTGGTTCAGGTATTCTAACCATCAACCTTTCGGTTATTGGCCTAGCGTGCTAACCACTAGGCTACCTGCCACCCTATAATACGCTTAGAATACACAGGCAGCCACAGTCTCCCTGCTTGGTACACTTTCACCCTCTCAGGGTTTTCACCAGGTGTTTCTCTGTCTAGCTGTTCACATCAACACCACCAATCAGAGCTAGCCTCCTCGCTGGGGTGAATATTAAATATATATATATTTTTACCATGGCAAGTCAGTTAAGAACAAATTCTTATTTACAATGATGGCCTACCTCAGCCAAACCCAGACAACACTGGGCCAATTGTGCACCACCCTATGGGACTCCCAATCACAGCCAGATGTGATGCATCCTGGATTCAAACCAGGAACTGCAATGACGCCTCTTGCATTGAGATGCAGTGCCTTAGAACACTGTGCCACTTTCTTTCCATTGGCAGATGTTTTATTTCCGCACAAGTAATTGTTTTGTGTTTCGCAAGGTTGTGGCTCATGCCATTACTGATGCGTGAAAAATAAATTGTTAACGGCAGTGTTATCCTGTCAACGAGGAAAACACTGGGTGCCACATTGTTTGTCCAGACATCCAGCAGCCTGTCTGACAGGTCTTATTGACTCTCTAGCGCCCCTGTGTGGTTGAACAGATAATCCCATAAGCAGTGAGTGGTTGTACCATTACCAGTAGCTCACTTGAACCAAAAAGTGAGAAAGCTGGCCTGAACGTTTCCTTAGTATTACTTAACTTCATCTGTATCACATAATAATGAGCCAGCCTTGCAAGAAATTCTGCTCCTTCTGTACATCCCAGATCCCATCTGTCCTTTCGTGTGTCTGAGGTTTTCCACTTCTGCCAGTATTATTCTCGGTTACCTCCTCTGGTGCCATGCTTATTCAAACAGAAAACCACCACAAGGGCATCCCTGACCTGGCATTGATTATTAACTTTGTGTAGTTAGACATCTAACATCCATGAAGGCTGTGCACATCTTAGCATATCATACACTCAGGAAAACATCAACATTGTGAGATACTACGAATTCCGTATACAGTAATTGTGAATGGCTTAAAAGACAAGGCCTTGTATTCCATTTCTGCCTTGTGTGTTTCATTCATCTTCTATTTGATGTGTCAGATATAACAAAATGTAGCCATCCATCACAGAACAGAGAGCTGATATCAAAGAAAGTGGCATTGGAGGAAGTCAACAGGATGTTAGATGACACCTTTCTGTTTATTAAGGTACTGTGTGACAGATGGTTGGTTCCCTCCTGGTATGTCACAGTACAACAGAACACTGCATGTCCCAGTCAAGCAAATCATATCGGCTCTGACACGCACAGGAAAGGAAAAAAGAAACAAATCCATCATTCCGAAATGTCCCTACTTTGGAAAATGTTTTCCTGCATATGAACAAAATAGATACAAAACAAGGTTGGCTAGCAGTGTGACTCTGGTGATGATAGCCAATCACTTATCTGATGGACACCTAATCTCTACTGTCATCTGATTTATGGTGTGAGGCACACAGGTCACACAGGGACAAACACACTTGTGGTGCATTTAATAAGGTGTGTCCAGCATGTGATCACCCCATAGCTTTTTCACAATCATTCATCACTTACCTCGCAACATAAAACACTGCTGTGTTGTTACAAAACACTACAAAAGTCTTGACATATTAGCATTAAAAACACCACACTTTGTGCGACAGTTAAATGCATTTGGACATTTTGCTAATAAACGCAAAATGTGTCAATGTGTTTTGTCCCGTCTGGGGGGGTCGTTGGAGGGCGTCCCCCTGGCTGGTCTCAGCTGCTCTGGGTGACAGCAGGAATGATAACGTGGCACTGAAACAGTAACATGGAGGAATCCACTGTGGCCAAGTGGAGCAATTTGCCACATTCTCTCAGTCAGCTCTAGCTATCCTCTTTGGTCAAAGACGGCTTGTTTTATGAGTTGTTTAAAAAAAAAACAAGGCCATGCTGTGTGGAACAAACTGAGGAGTTCGGGTTAGATATCAATTTAGGATAAACAACAATTGTTATGATATGGTGGAGCATCTTTATTGTAATTTGGTAGAATAATGAAGCTAGTTTCCAGCAGTGACAGTAGTTTCAACCCAAAGATAGAGCAGAAATAATCAAGGCTTACAATTATTTCTCTACATCAGTTTTTCATACAGTTTCAACCTCATGGGCACGCATTATAATCTTGCTACCTACTTGTGTTACATTACGCCTACAAAGCAATTATAATTGTATTCAAAATGACTCTGCGTGTAATGCTAGGTACAGTGCTTCAAGCTTAGGTCCAAGGCATCGTTGCAACAACTTGTCTAAAAGTGTCAGCAACCCATCGGTAACCCACTTTGCTGAGCAATATAGGGACAGTGAGGTAGCTTCCTGGTTGATCTTCCTCCACATCTTTCTATTTCTGCTCCTTGAGGCGTCTCTGAATATTAATGTGCGCTCCTAAACAGGCATTGTTTTTTATGTGATGTTTATCGACTGGAGGAGGCCCCTGTAGTGAAGGGAAACTGTTCTCTCTCTCTTTCCCTCTCTCTCTCTTCTCCAGCTTCTGAGAATGAGGAGACAAGCATACTGTAAGATTCAATACAAAACCACTTTTGGGATTTATTGGGATGAATTGGCCAAAGGAGACTTCATATCATATGCCTGCCCCTCCAAGTGAGTCGGTGAAATAGGAGGATGATGAAATTATTTTGATTCCTCAGGCAGTAGCTCACTGCTGAGAAGTCAAAGCAGTAGCAGAAGAGAGGATGGTTGTTAATTGCACTACAAATCTGGTTCTCAGGTCTGTTGGTTCCATTAGCGGATAGGACTCTGAACCCTTGAGCAAGTAATTCCACCTCGATTACTGCAGTAAAATGACATGGGCATTAGTGGGTCATAGGCGATAGCGTGTCAGTACATTGCACACCAGAAGGGCTGTCATTTAAGTAAATCAATTATACATGACATGACATAATGGCTGGCTGCTACTTATCCTTATAATGGTTGTTCGATATAATGATCTAATCATCAGATATTATTTACAAACACTGGAATATTTTGGACTGAGAACCTATCAATGCAGTTAAAAACTCAGATAACCAAAAACAGACTGAAAAAAGCAGTATGGTCAACATATAGAAAGCAAAGTAGTCTGAGAAAAGTGTTGAGTATCTCTCCTCAAAAAAGCCTTCCTAAGTGCACTAAAAACTATAAGCGTGTTCTTTCTTTATGCACTTCTCAGACAAATGTCAATTGTAGCCTGAGTAGATAATAATTCATTCATCTTTCTGTTCCTAATGGCTTCAGAGTAGCCGCAACACTGTCGAATGGGCAGTAGTGGAATAGATCACATGGCAGGCCGCCCAGCCCTTCATATCAATGAAGCCTGTGTAGAGTAGAGTACATTATAGAAAGGGGCAACCTGATCTCAGAGCATTTCGTATTATTCTGTACGTAAATCCGAGACACTCCATTTAGAATGATATGTTGCTTTTTGTATATGTTATGAATTACACTTCGTATTATATGTAAAGGATTTGCTAAACATATGATATGTTACGATTTTGCAAAACGTATGATGTTACAAATTCTAGCTAGGTGGCTAACATTAGCTAGCTGGCTAACGTTAGCTAGGCTAGGGGTTAAGGTTAGGGTTAAGTTGAGGAGCTGGGTTAAAGGGTTAAGGTTAGGGTTGGGGTTAGGGAACGGTTAGCTAAAAGGCTTAAGGTTAGGGGCTGGGGAAAGGGTTAGCTAAAAAGGGTTCATGTTAGGGTTAGGGGAGGGTTAGCTAGCATGCTAAATAGTTGCAAAGTAGCTAAAAAGTAGTAAGTAGTTGAAAGTTGCTAATTAGCTATCCATCCACCCCGGCCAACCATCCTACTTTAGTTTTTTCCTCAAGTAACCATCTGTCTTATGCAACCATACCAAACGTAACATATCATTCTAAGGCAGCCCCCAGCACCTCTCTGATTCAGAGCGGTTGGGTTAAATGCGGAAGACACATTTCAGCTGAATACATTGTTGGACAACTGACTAGGTATCCCCCTTTCCCTTTCCTTTCCTAATTTGTGGGTCCAGGATTTACATTTACTATGTTACGTCTAGTCTATGAGACCAGGCTGGAAGGAGAGACAGGGAGGCTCTATTACTGAGCTCTGACTGACTGACCACTGTGATGTGAGTCTGGACTGTCACACCTTTATTTAACACACACTGATGGACAAGATACCTTACTGTAGGTAACAATGCACTTACGTGTGCACAACGCACATATTGCTTCATTTCTGTGATGCATGTCTTCCCATTAATAACTCAACAGTGACGTCTTACATAATAGAGGAAAGACTTTATAATGTTGGTGGATGGTCAAATCGAAGGCAGAATAATAATAATGCATGCAATTATGAAAGGAGAAACATGACTCAGCATAATACATATTTATTGCATGAATCATCAAGGATATCAGTAACCCCTGTAAACAATTCAATATGTAAATCTTTGTTTTTTATTAAAAAAAAAGTTAAAAAAAAGAGACAATCTGCAGATTAAAACAATTACAAATTTGCCACCCCGCCACTGATTTGGTAAATAGCTGAGGGATGGGTCTAGAGCAGTGGTTCCCAAACTTTTTATAGTCCTGTACCCATTCAAACATTCAACCTCCAGCTGCGTACCCCCTCTAGCACCAGGGTCAGCGCACTCTCAAATATGTTTTTTGCCATCATTGTAAGCCTGCCCCACACACACTATACGATACATTTATTAAACATAAACATGAGTGTGAGTTTTTGTCACAAAACCGGTTTGTGGAAAGTGACAAGGAGCTCTTATAGGACCAGGGCACAAATAATTATAATAATCAATCATTTTGCTATTTATTTAGCAATCTTACATTTAAAACCTTATTTGTGTAACGCGGAGCGAAGGGGGGGAACCCAAGAGCGGACTCAGAGAGGAAGCCCAGATGAATGCACCAAAAATGTTTATTTAACAGAGAAAGTTGGAGTGCAGAACCGGGGTAGCTCAGATGAGTTGAAAAACAAAGAGTGTAGAGTGAGATTGGAGTAGGTTGAGTAGAACTGGGAAACAGGTCCTGAGTGGAGTTCAAAGTATGGTGGAGAGTGCAATCCAGAGCAAGGTGGTTGGTGGTGATATGTGGAACAGGAGACAGGAGCCAGAGACAGAGCGGTACTGCAAAGAGAGGACAAAAATGGTGTAAGGCAGGAAAACAAACACAGTAGAGCAACAGGATCTTGAGAAAAGACTAAAGGCTAGATATAACTGACTGAGCAGAGATTACAACTTGGTAGAGTGGAGTTGTCAGAAATGGTATTTGTAGAGGTCTTGATTACTGGACGAGTTGCAGCTGGTAGGGAATTGCTCTGACTCCAACACACCTGTCTCCAACCACACAATTAAAACAGAGAGGGATAGAGAGAGAGAGAGAGAGAGTACAGGGGGAGAACTACAGGTCAGTGAGACACCGGATGACCAGCAGAGGGCGTAGCAGGAGCAGATGTGACAATTTGTTCATCGAAAACTGTGAATAATTTACCACAGGTTAATGAGAAGGGTATGCTTTAAAGGATGCACATAACTCTGCAATGTTGGGTTGTATTGGAGAGTCTCAGTCTTAAATCATTGAATCAATCTCACATAGGTACGTGGTTGCCAAGGGCATATGTGTCTTAACAGCGCGATTTGCCAAGGCAGGATACTCCGAGCATAGCCCAATCCAGAAATCTGTCAGTAGCTTCTGATAAAATTAAATTTTCACAGAACCGCTTGTTGCAATTTTGATGAGGCTCTCTTGTTCAGATATCGGTAAGTGGACTGGAGGCAGGGCATGAAAGGGATAACGAATCCAGTTGTTTGTGTCGTCCGTTTCAGGAAAGTACCCGCGTAATTGCGCACCCAACTCACTCAAGTGCTTTGCTATATCACATTTGACATGATCCATAAGCTTGAGTTAATTTGCACCCCAAAAAATCATACAATGATGGAAAGACCTGTGTGTTGTCCTTGTTAACTTCTTGGGGATTGCTGGTGCGCTAGCGCCCCAATCCCGACACTACCAGGTGAAATGCAAGGCGCCAAATTCAAAATCCAAAAGTTGAATTATTAAACATCCACCAATATACAAGTGTTCCATACTCATCAAAAGCTCTGTTTCTTGGCAATATCACAGCGTTGTCAGATTTCAAAAAGGCTTCACGGCGAAAGCAGCACATTTGATTGTTTGAGGGTAGCACCTCACATATTTTTCCCATAGCCATGAATCCATTAGCCATCACGGCACACACATAACACATTTCACAGCGAAAACAAATCAATTACCTATTGAAGAACTTTTGCTGAGGTCTTCCTAAGTGTCCAATGAAGACAATCCATGGTTCTTTTGTTAGAAAAAGTAATGTATTTTATCCATAAATCTCCATTTGGTTCGCGCGTTATAATCAGAAACGACAGCTTCCACTACTCCATTGAAACGTGACGAGAACTCGTTCATCTTATACCTATAAACTTGTCCAAGAACAATCAAACATAGTTTTAAATGTATCCTTAGGAACACTTTTACGTATATTTACAACCGGAATATAAACTGATCGATAAAGACGGTAAAAAACACACAGCGCGCTTTGTCGAGAGCGTGCGCTGGCTATTGTTGACATAAATGAAACACTTCCTGGTTTCCTCTTCTTCTCTAGACTAATTCATCCAAAATGAAAATGAACACTGTCTCGAGACTGTTGACATCCAGAGGAAGCGATGGGTACTGCATTCATATGCCCTTATATGTGCATTTTCATAAGGGAGGGGTTCCAAATGAGCAATGTGTCAAAACCCCTTTTTCCAGGACAGAAATTCCTCTGGGTTTCGCCTGCCATATGTGTTCTGTTTTACTCACAGACAAATGGTTAACACTTTTGGAAAATTCAGAGTGTTTCCTATCCAATGGTACTATATGTGCATATCCTATTTTCTGGGCCTGAATGGGAGGTATTTTACTTTGGGCACACCAGGCTCTCCAAAACAGTCACCTCATGCGCCCATCCCCAAGAAGTTAATGCAGACAGAGAAGAGCTCCAACTTCTTAATCATAGCCTCAATTTTGTCCCGCACATTGAAAATAGTTGTGGAGAGTCCCTGTAATCCTAGATTCAGATTATTCAGGTGAGAAAAAGGCCAGTCGTGTGAGAAACTCATCATCATGCAAGCGGTCAGACAAAAGGTCAGTAAAGAAAACTTTAAGCTCGTCACTCAATAAAATAAAACATGTCAATACTTTGCCCCTTAATAACCATCGCACTTCTGTATGTTGTAAAAGCGTTACATGGTTGCTGCCCATATCATTGCAAAATGCAGAAAATACACGAGAGTTCAGGGGCCTTGCTTTAACAGTGGTTTGCAGAAGAGGATGTAATTGACCCCCCATAAACGTAACGGACATATACCAGGAACTGTGCCAGGCCCACCACGTCTGTTGACTCATCCAGCTGTAATGCATAGAATTCACTGGCTTGTATGCAAAGCAGTAATTGTTTCAAAACATTTCCTGCCATGTCACTGATGCGTTGCGAAACGGTGTTGCTTGATGAAGGCATCGTTTTTTTGGCCTTTTCCCCCTGCATTGTCCCAGCCATATCCACAGCAGCAGGAAGAATTAAGTCCTCCACAATAGTATGGGTCTTGCCTGTCCTATCCACTCGGTAGCTCACCTTATAAGACGCCTCTAGCCCCTTCCTATTAATGGTATCTGTTGCTTTTATACATGTCTCACTACTCGAAAGTCGTCTTAACTCTCGCTCAAAAAACTCCTGTGGCTTATTTTTCAAATTGGCATGATTTGTTTCTAAATGTGAAGGTTTCATCAAGTTGTGAGATAGTACTTTTGCACATATAACACACTGTGCCTGAGGAAAGATACTACTTCCAATATAAGTGAACCCCAAATCAATGTAGTTCTCATCATATTTGCGCCTCTTCGATGGTCCAACATCCCTGTCTGTTGTTTGGTGTTTTCCCGGGTAAAGGGGCAGTAGCTCTTCGGCTGCATCTGATTCACAACTGTCAGTGTCCATGCTAGCTGGGCTAACAACAAATGTAGAATGACTGATGCTAGCATTGGCTGTGCTCATGGAAGCAGAACAACTTGTGTCGTCGACAGGTGCAGGTGTAGTACTGCTGGTAGTAGCAGTACTACCAGTAGAGCTGGTATGTGTCTCTATGGACGCGGGCCTTACTTTTCTTTACCATTAATACATTTTTGAGCAAACGGAATGAGCAGCAGCTACGTTTGGCTACATACAGACCGTTAGTGGAATTCCCGCGAGAGAGTAACTATCGGTTAATGTGATTGGATGTTAATGATTTGACTAGGCTACCTGTATTTGACATTGTGTTATTTCGCTGAACACTAGATGGTATAATTTTATTTTTCGCAGTGAAATGAGGCTACTCAGGCGAGAAAAAACCTCACCCAAATGTATAGCCCCGTTGGAAATTATAAATGGACTGTTTGAAAATGTGAATACATTTAAAAAATATATATATACAGTGGGGCAAAAAAGTATTTAGTCAGCCACCAATTGTGCAAGTTCTCTCACTTAAAAAGATGAGAGAGGCCTGTAATTTTCATCATAGGTACACTTCAACTATGACAGACAAAATGAGGAAAATAAATCCAGAAAATCACATTGTAGGATTTTTAATGAATTTATTTGCAAATTATGGTGGAAAATAAGTATTTGGTCACATACAAACAAGCAAGATTTCTGGCTCTCACAGACCTGTAACTTCTTCTTTAAGAGGCTCCTCTGTCCTCCACTCGTTACCTGTATTAATGGCACCTGTTTGAACTTGTTATCAGTATAAAAGACACCTGTCCACAACCTCAAACAGTCACACTCCACTATGGCCAAGACCAAAGAGCTGTCAAAGGACACCAGAAACAAAATTGTAGACCTGCACCAGGTTGGGAAGACTGAATCTGCAATAGGTAAGCAGCTTGGTTTGAAGAAATCAACTGTGGGAGCAATTATTAGGAAATTGAAGACATACAAGACCACTGATAATCTTCCTCGATCTGGGGCTCCACGCAAGATCTCACCCGTGGGGTCAAAATGATCACAAGAACGGTGAGCAAAAATCCCAGAACCACACGGGGACCTAGTGAATGACCTGCAGAGAGCTGGGACCAAAGTAACAAAGCCTACCATCAGTAACACACTACGCCGCCAGGGACTCAAATCCTGCAGTGCCAGGACGTGTCCCCCTGCTTAAGCCAGTACATGTTCAGGCCCGTCTGAAGTTTGCTAGAGAGCATTTGGATGATCCAGATGAGGATTGGGAGAATGTCATATGGTCAGATGAAACCAAAATAGAACTTTTTGGTAAAATCTCAACTCGTTGTGTTTGGAGGACAAAGAATGCTGAGTTGCATCCAAAGAACACCATACCTACTGTGAAGCATGGGGGTGGAAACATCATGCTTTGGGGCTGTTTTTCTGCAAAGGGACCAGGACGACTGATCCGTGTAAAGGAAAGAATGAATGGGGCCATGTATCGTGAGATTTTGAGTGAAAACCTCCTTCCATCAGCAAGGGCATTGAAGATGAAACGTGGCTCAGTCTTTCAGCATGACAATGATCCCAAACACACCGCCTGGCAACGAAGGAGTGGCTTCGTAAGAAGCATTTCAAGGTCCTGGAGTGGCCTAGCCAGTCTCCAGATCTCAACCCCATAGAAAATCTTTGGAGGGAGTTGAAAGTCCGTGTTGCCCAGCGACAGCCCCAAAACATCACTGCTCTAGAGGAGATCTGCATGGAGGAATGGGCCAAAATACCAGCAACAGTGTGTGAAAACCTTGTGAAGACTTACAGAAAACGTTTGACCTCTGTCATTGCCAACAAAGGGTATATAACAAAGTATTGAGATAAACTTTTGTTATTGACCAAATACTTATTTTCCACCATAATTTGCAAATAAATAAATTAAAAATCATACAATGTGATTTTCTGGATTTCTTTTTTCTCATTTCGTCTGTCATAGTTGAAGTGTACCTATGATGAAAATTACAGGCCTCTCTCATCTTTTTAAGTTGGAGAACTTGCACAATTGGTGGCTGACTAAATACTTTTTTGCCCCACTGTATATATATTTATTATTATTATATGTATAAGAAAAATGTGACGGCATTGCGTGTACGCCTAGGTACGCGCAAGATAAATGTAACCACTCTCAAATTCATAGACAGAGCTATTGATGCAAGGACTGACCACCCATGATATCAAAATGATAGTTTTAACCCTTTTTGGAGGCTATACAGTGTTTGTATAGAATTCCCTTGTTTTCCAACAAAGGAGTAAAACAAGCTTATAATTTGGATTCTAATGCGGTACGACAATTGATATTAGCTCATGGGAATTTATTTATATTCTTGAAGTATCAATGGGTATATATCATGAATTTAAAAGTCCAAAAATGTATGTAACGATTACAGGTTGCCCCTTCAAGGCAAAGTCATGTTAAGTTTCATGGCTGCCTGCCCATCGTTCTTCTTTTATTCGCCGGCTGCCCTCTCTTCTAGAGAACAGCTTATCGTCCCTGACAGTTTACTAGAACCGTGTCTAAAATAATATAATACAAGTGCTCTGACCTTTTCAGCTGTGCCCCACTCCTTGCATGCAGACAGAAAGAGAGAGAGGGACACACAAAAGAGAGAAAGAAGGAAAGAGAGGGAGAAATCCAACAAAGGGAGATAGAGACCCACAAAGAATTCCAAAACAAATCCAATTTTGATAAACTCCCATATCTACTGGGTGAAATCCCACAGTGTTCAATCACAGCAGCAAGATTTGTGACCTGTTGCCACAAGAAAAGGGCAACCAGTGAAGAACAAACACCATTGTAAATACAACCCATATTTATGTTGATTTATTTTCCCTTTTGTACTTTAACTATTTGCACATCGTTACAACACTGTATATAGACATAATATGACATTTGAAACGTCTTTATTCTTTTGGAACTTTTGTGCAATGTTTTCTTTTCTTTTCATTATTTATTGTTTATTTCACTTTTGTTTATTATCTATTTCACTTGCTTTCGCAATGTAAACATATGTTTCCCATGCCAATATAACCCCTTAAATTAAAATGGGAATGTAATAGAGAAAATGAGGCAAAAAGACAGTAATAAAGGGAGAGAGAGGAAGGGAGGGAGAGGTATAGAGACACGAGAGATGGAGATGGAGAACTAAGGGTGGGAGTATCTCATTTATACAAAAACCCATCATCGGGGTCGGTCGCTTACAGTTTCAGGCACAGTTTGTTGTCTTAAGCATTTGCCTTGAGAGATCTGCTTCAGTGACCATCTGGAAAAGTGCCCATTAGTGCACAGCGCTGGCAGAGACAAATTCCTCTCAGAAGCTAAAGAAGATCAAGCTACTCTAACAGTTATGCTTGATACGCTTAGAAAATGTATAGTAATGTATGCCAGTGTTAGTTAAAAAGGCATTAGAGCCACATTTCAGTAATCTGTAAAATGTCTGGCTGTAGCTTTAAATCTCCAGGCTTAGGTCTCCACTCTCATCAAAGCCTTGTGAGAATAGCATCCATCCAGGGATGAATAACATCACGTTTTCTGAGAGCTTTAGCAGTATGGGGAGCTGTGATGAAGAGGCATCTGTTTCATCCCCTGGTAATTATAGCAGGGAAATCTGTTAAATCTCAAAGAACCAAGTGAGAGAACGATCCTAAAAAATAAACACCTTCCAATAACCTCTGACAAGTCAAATTACCTCAAAATGTGTAAAGTGGATTGTGTATTTTTATTTTATTTAACCTTTATTTAACTAGGCAAGTCAGTTAAGAACAAATTCTTATTTACAATGAAGGCCTACCAAAAGGCAAAAGGCCTCCTGTGGGGATGGGGGCTGGCAATAAATAAATAAATAATAATAATAAAAATATAGGACAAATCACACATCACAACAAGAGAGACAAGAGAGATTACCTCAACTAGCCTGTACCCCTGCATACTGACTCGGTACAGGTGCCCCCTGTATTTTAGCCTACTTGGTAAATATTTTCTTCTTCTTGAACTGCACTGTTGGTTAAGGACTTGTAAGTAAGCATTTCACAGTAAAGTCTACACTTGTTGTATTTGGCGCATGTGGCAAATAAAGTTTGATTTGATAACACTACATAAAGAGAGACCTAAGACAACAACATAGCAAGGCAGCAACACATGACGGTAGCAACACAACATGGTAGCAGCACAATGTTTTTTTACGTTTTTAAATGTAACCTTTACTTAATTAAGAACACATTCTAATTTACAATGATAGCCTACAACGGTAGATGCTGGGCCAATTGTGCACCGCCCTATGGGACTCCCAATGACAGCCAGTTGTGATACAGCCTGGATTTAAACCAGGGTGTCTGAAGTGACACCTGTAGCACTGAGATGCAGTGCCTTAGACCGCTGCGCCACTCAGGAGCCCACAAAACATTGTACAAATATTATTGGGCACAGACAACAGCACAAAGGGCAAGAAGGTAGAGACAACAATACATCACGGAAAGCAGCCACAACTGTCAGTAAGAGTGTCCATGATTGAGTCTTTGAATGAAGAGATTGAGATAAAACTGTCCAGTTTTAGTGTTCGTTGCAGTTCGTTCCAGTCACTAGTTGTACCAATAATATGTGTGTCTATCACTGTGCACTTTGCCTGTGTATGTACTGTATTTGTGTCTTGTCTATTGCATCCCTCAGAACAATTGACCTCTAACACATCTATAACCGTAACACCCTACACCTTTGTCTGTCCAACAGATTCAGAGATTCAGAGTGTTTATTTCAATGAAATTAAGTTGAACCAACGTGGAATAGACGTTGAATTGACGTCTGTGCCCAGTGGGTAATGTCTTTCCTGTTCCTTTTCTTCCCTTTTCCCAAACACATTTTGTCCATTACACTTAGCCTTACAAATAATGCATAGATCCTGGATGTGAGGAGAGACCAATAAGCCAGACATCCCAAAATTAAGAAGGATGTGCTCATAAATCGATTAGTAGTTTTATCTGGGAGGGATGCGGCAACTTTTAGACAGAAGGACAGCAGTCTGGTGATTTTAATTTATTGGCCCCATCTTCAAACTCTTAGGGGGCCTTGAAGTCCATAACACCACCAGGCTTTTTATGCAAATATGATTTCATGCAAAGTCCAGTGTATCGACCTACAGTATTAATGCGTCTTTAGCCAAATACAGTAGGCCTACTCCATTAAAAACCGAATCTGTGCGTTGCTTTTCAGATTTCACTTTTCACATCCCTCAAATGCTTCAGAGCAATTTCAACTGGGTGCTTCTAATAGCCCGTTACTGTGGCCCTATTCAGGGCTGCTCAGCTAAAAGCTGTGGTTCCTCATTTTGTGTTTATGGGGCCATGCCGCGAGTGCTCTGTTCTACTCTGCAGTCCATCCGTCCTCACAGATCATTTCTGCCGGCCAGGCGAATGAGGTAAACAATATTGATTTTGAAACATCCTGTGTTCACTTAGATACCGTCTCTGGTTTCAATGAGAGAATATGTATGCATTACAGGAAAGAGGTGACTAATGTCTACCCTGCCTGCCTCCTCTGAAACGCAATACCCGAAGTGGAGATAAGGATGGGCCAGAAGATCTATTCTGCCTTGTGCTCAAATGCCAATCATAGCAGGATCCCCATTGTAGATGTCCTGAATGACAAAGTCAGATTAACCTTTTACTGCAGTGGGCTAAATCAGCGTCTTGGTAGTCTTAAACAAATCTACTTTGAAACAAAAGTATACACCTCATGGGCTTAAACAAAAGAAGACACCTGTACCATGTCATATATAGAGTTGAAATGTATTTAATTGTCAGTTTGCATCCCAATATTACACTTTAAATACATCACAGAAGACTGAAATATAACAAAACGGTTTGACATAGAAATACCCGGATTTTCAGCGTAAAAAAAAAAGTTATTATGAAATTATGAGATATTAATAACATTCCACCCATGAGACCACTAGAGGGTGATTTGGTCATTTGACTGCAAGAAAGGGTGAAGACACTAGCAGTGCATATTTACATTTGAGCAATGTTGGGGAGAATGTGTGCTAGACCTGGGTTCAAATACATGTGTATTTAAATATTTATATTTGAAATACTTATTTTCTGTGTATTTGAGTATTTTCAAATAATTTAGCAAACTCCACTACTTCTATTTGAAGTATTTGAAAGTATTTTCAAATAATTTCCTATATATAGCCTACTATTTGAAACTATACAAATACATTATTTAAAATACCCCTAGGACCAAACAGACCTGGCTTCAATTGCATGGTATTTAAATATTTGTATTTAAAAATACACGTGTCTGTGTATTTCAGTATTTCAATACTTTCCAAGTGTATTTCCAAATACATGCCAATATTCAACCACTTGTATTTTCAAAGAAACAATATCAACATACTTACTTCGAAATATATTTTAAAGTAATTGAAATACCCTTAATAGTATTTGAACCCAGGTCAGGTGTGTGTCTGTTGTTTTGTAAAAAAAATAACTTGTGGTCATGTTGAGTTGCTACTGGAGATTCCTGCCTGTTCAAAAGGTGTCTCTAAGTGAAATTGTCTGGTGATGCAATTTTACAGGAAATAGTGATATATTTATGTCCTTTGATAAACGACACATGGTGATAACTGACAGAAATTATGGATCAATACACCTGTTAACACAGTTGGGTGACTCACCATTCACATCACATGACACCTCCCTACATTTGTAAAACATTTTGGGACCACAGTATGTGGAATATATTAAATATAAGTGCATTTTAAAGAGAGTGAAACGATTGACTCATTTCAACAGTTTGAACAATAATGTTTGAACAATAATGTACACTTTGACCCAATGACAAACATTATTTTAAGCCTCTCTCTCTCTCTCTCTCTCTTACATTGGTGGCTACTTACATTAGCTCAAGGGTTTCATTGATGAGCAGTCAGTCAAACAGTAAGGGGTAGCTACAGTATAGCCTCAGACAATTTCGCATGTAAGTGCTGGTTCAAGTTACATACAACTACGTCATCCACTGGCTCATATTGTCATTTATGCTATTTCAGACATATAGTTTAGGGCTGAGAGTGATCATTAGAATGATTTTGGAAATGCTGTCCGTTGTTTAGTTGCTGTTGTTCAACGTTGAACGGCAGTCTCTGCACGCATTGTGCTTGAAAGCAGCAGACCTAATTGGTTTCTCAATGAGATATAACCATTAGTCAGTCCACCACGCGTGGGACTGAGGAAAAGCAGCACTCAGCATTCCCCGTCGCCGTTACTCAACTGTCCTCCCTACAGTGAGCTGAACCTTTTGGACGATTTGATCTCCATATTTCTACCTCCGAAATTTGTTGTTTTAGTAGCGGATCGCATTGGATCCTATAGCATCTTTCGTTCCCGTTCCCGTTCCCGTCTGGAGAAAGTTTGTTCAGGTTCCAACATGAGTGAATTAGAAGAAGACTTCAAAAATTGTCTTTTGATAAAAGAGGAAATAATTAAGGACATGGAGATGCGTCTCGCCGAGAAGGAAGAAGAGATCCACGAATTAAAACGAAAACTGCATAAATGTCAATCCGTTCTACCCAGCGCGCAGATAATTGGACCTAGAACCAGGCGCGCCCAAGGCATCTCGGCGGAACCTCAAGCTTACCGAACCTTCCAGGAGTTAACCAGTGAAGCATTTCGGAAACATTCCAAGTCTGACAGGTACCACATAGTTTATTATTGCTACTTCACCATAATTACCTACAGGGCAAACACTGGTTGAATCAACGTTGTTTCTACATCATTTCAATGAAATTAAGTTGAACCAACGTGGAATAGACGTTGAATTGACGTCTGTGCCCAGTGGGTAATGTCTTTCCTGTTCTTTTCTTTTCCCGAACACATTTTGTCCATTACACTTAGCCTTACAAATAATGCATTTAACTTTATATTATGCATAGATCCTGGATGTGAGGAGAGACCAATAAGCCAGACATCCCAACATTTAAGAAGGATGTGCTCATAAATTGATTAGTAATTTCATCTGGGAGGGATGGGGCAACTTTTAGACAGAAGGACAGCAGTCTGGTGATTTGTTTTTTTATTGGCTCCATCTTCAAACTCTTAGGGGGCCTTGAAATTGCTCTGAAGCATTTGAGGGATGTGAAAAGTAAAATCTGAAAAGCAACGCACAGATTCGGTTTTTAATGGAGTAGGCCTACTGTATTTGGCTAAAGACGCATAAATACTGTAGGTCGATACACTAGACTTTGCATAAAATCATATTTGCATAAAAAGCCTGGTGGTGTTATGGACTTCAACTGGGTGCTTCTAATAGCCCGTTACTGTGGCCCCATTCAGGGCTGCTCAGCTAAAAGCTGTGGTTCGTAATTTTATGTCGACAATCACCATGGTGATGTAACCTGGAGAGAAGTGAGGGGACAATGTTATGTCTGTTGTGATGAGTAACTTATTCATTAGACATATTCACCTAACTGTTGTGCAATGACGAGTGGCCCCTATGATTGGTTTACTCATAGAACGTGCTCTAGAAATAAATTGGAACTGTTTAGACACATTGTCCAGCTAAGTGTTGTTTGGGCACCATTGATTACCGAATCCTGACGTACTGCTAAGAGAAGTGAGGGGACAATGTTCTGTCTGTTGTGATGAGTAACTTATTCATTAGACATATTCACCTAATATGGACGGCTCATAATAATGTCTGGAATGGAGTTCATGGAATGGTATCAAACATATGAAAACCATGTTTTTGAAACCATTCCATTTACTCCATTCCAGACATTATTATGAGCCGTTCTCCCCTCAGCAGCCAGGGTCATATCAGCACCGATGCACACTCATAATGAGTATACTCTGAGTCAGGGCACTCAATACTGTAGTGAAGTGTATAAGTACCCAACAGTGCTCTCGTAATGTCAATCAGCGATAAAAATACACTTTCACAAGAGTCGGTGTAAATTGCTAAATTATAATTACTTTGCCACTATTGGCCTATTTATTGCCTTACATCCTTACTTAATTTGCACACACTGTATACAGATTTTTCTATTGTGTTATTGACTGTACGTTTGTTTATCCCATGTGCAACTCTGTGTTGTTTTTGTCGCACTGCTTTGCTTTATCTTGGCCAGGTCGCAGTTGTAAATGAGTTGTAAATCAGAATAAATACAAAAATTCAAAATTAAAGTCATTGGATTATAAATATCAGTGGAATGGGACCACTCTCAGTCAGTGCACTCATTGCAGGCCTATGTGTGAAGGGTCAGTGCACTCAATGCAGGCCTATGTGTGAAGGGTCAGTGCACTCAATGCAGGCCTATGTGTGAAGGGTCAGCGCATTGTGATCAAAAGTGACTTCAGCTCCACAAAGCTTGTTTACAACTTTAGGCGATGCCTTGGGTGCTCATTAGCAGTACGTCAGGATTTGGTAATCAATGGTGCCCAAACAACACTGAGCCGAGAGGACATTATGTCATAGCAACTAAACAACAGGACAATGTGTCTAAACAGTTCCAATTTATTTCTAGAGCACGTTCTATGAGTAGACCAATTATAGGGGCCACTCGTCATTGCACAACAGTTAGGTGAAAAAAAGAGAAGTTAGACAACTGTCTCTCCCCCTCGCTGTCTCTGTCTCTCCCCCCTGGTTGTCTCTATGTCTCTCTGTCTCTCCCCCTGGTTGTCTCTGTCTCTCTGTCTCTCTGTCTCTCCCCCTGGTTGTCTCTATGTCTCTCCCCCTGGTTGTCTCTGTCTCTCCCCCTGGTTGTCTTTATGTCTCTCTGTCTCTCCCCCTGGTTGTCTCTATGTCTCTCTGTCTCTCCCCCTGGTTGTCTCTATGTCTCTCTGTCTCTCCCCCTGGTTGTCTCTCTGTCTCTCCCCCTGGTTCTCTCTGTCTCTCCCCCTGGTTGCCTTTATGTCTCTCTGTCTCTCCCCCTGGTTGTCTCTATGTCTTTCTGTCTCTCCCCCTGGTTGTCTCTATGTCTCTCTGTCTCTCCCCCTGGTTGTCTCTATGTCTCTCCCCCTGGTTGTCTCTCTGTCTCTCCCCCTGGTTGTCTCTCTGTCTCTCCCCCTGGTTGTCTCTCTGTCTCTACCCCTTGCAGTCTCTCTGTCTCCGTCTCTCCCCCTTGCAGTCTCTCTGTCTCTCTCTCTCTGCTTTTTGGTTCAAGGTTTTAAAAGATGTGACAACGCTAAAAGGTGTTCACATCAAGGAGTACCAGATAGCCATCTAGGTCCAAAAGGATCCTTAACAGCATCTACCCCAAAGCCATAAGACTGCTGAACAGTTAATCAAATGTCTACCGGGACTATTTGCATTGATCCCCTCATTTTGTTTACGCTGCTGCTGTTTATTATCTATGCATAGTCACTTTACCCCTACCTACATGTACACTGCTGCTACTCACTGTTTATTATCTATGCATAGTCACTTTACCCCTACCTACATGTACACTGCTGCTACTCACTGTTTATTATCTATGCATAGTCACTTTACCCCTACCTACATGTACACTGCTGCTACTCACTGTTTATTATCTATGCATAGTCACTTTACCCTTACCTACATGTACACTGCTGCTACTCACTGTTTATTATCTATGCATAGTCACTTTACCCTACCTACATGTACACTGCTGCTACTCACTGTTTATTATCTATACATAGTCACTTTACCCCTACCTACATGTACACTGCTGCTACTCACTGTTTATTATCTATGCATAGTCACTTTACCCCTACCTACATGTACATATTATCTCAATTTACCTCGAATGTACCGGTACCCCCTGTATATAGCCTCATCATTGTTATTTTATTGTGTTACTTTTTTTTAAACTTTAGTTTATTCAATAAATATTTTCTGAACTCTTATTTTTCTTGAAACTGCTTTGTTGGTTAATATAGGCTTGAAAGTAAGCATTTCACAGTAAGGTCTACACCCATGGTATTTGGCGCACGTGACAAATAAAATGTGATGATTTGATTTGAGGATCTGAGTCCGATCTGAGTCCGCTATTCCCTTTAATTACACAGTAACTAAATCAAGTCAAAATGTTTTTTTGTCACATACACATATTTGTGTATGTGACACACCTACAGTTATACTCAGGTCTCATTGAATGTGTTAACACTAAATACTTTGAAACTCTCAAAGATCTCAGTGTGCACTTGTGAGCCATGTGTGACTATTATAAACACAGCCTCAAGGCTGTTTCTCCACAGACATAACAGAAAGTGACTACTGTCCCAGATATTCTCCTCTAGATATGCAGCTAATAACAATTGCCACAAGATGGGAGCAAAATACTCCTTCGTGTTTAGGATCTGTTTGTGAACCTGAGGTGGCTGTGTGACCGGATTCTCTGGAGGACTATTCCTGATCGTAAAAAATCCGTACTTTCTGCGCA
Organism: Brachymystax lenok tsinlingensis; assembly: GCA_030435695.1. Taxonomy (NCBI): domain Eukaryota; kingdom Metazoa; phylum Chordata; class Actinopteri; order Salmoniformes; family Salmonidae; genus Brachymystax; species Brachymystax lenok. The sequence goes on along the minus strand of CM059780.1, from coordinate 13,505,832 downwards.
TGTGCTACTTTACGATGAAAGGTTTGTTGTACAAACGTATTTGTCTGGTGTAACTATAACATCGACATGTTGCAGCCTATAAACATATCTTGTAACTATAATAAACGACATGATCGACATGTTGTACAAACATCTTTGTCTGTTGCAACTATAATGACATTGCAGTATTACAGTAAACACAAGCAGGACAGACAGACAGGCAGTCTTAAGTAGTGATTTAATGCTATTACATGCCGCTATCTAGGCATGTCTTGGAAGATGATATCATTGCAAGCATAAGCAGGAGGCAGACAGGCAGTCAAATTACTAGTGCTCTTTTTTTAAACTTTTCAGCCTATGATATGGCAGCATGTACAGTATATCTATAAAGATATGTATCTACGTATAAAGATTATTTCATCACAAATAGCAGTAGGGTAGACAGGCAGTCTAAGCAGTAGTGTTTGTTTTTACAGTTTTTCAGGCAGTATCTAGTTACCAGTGGCCTGCCTTGTGTTACACAGTGACCTGCCTGGGGTTACCAGTGGCGTGCCTGGGGTTACCAGTGGCCTGCCTGGGGTTACCAGTGGCCTGCCTGGGGTTACCAGTGGCCTGCCTGGGGTTACCAGTGGCCTGCCTGGGGTTACCAGTGGCGTGCCTGGGGTTACCAGTGGCCTGCCTGGGGTTACCAGTGGACTGCCTGGGGTTACCAGTGGCCTGCCTGGGGTTACCAGTGGCCTGCCTGGAGTTACCAGTGGCGTCCCTGGGGTTACCAGTGGCCTGCCTGGGATTACCAGTGGCCTGCCTGGGGTTACCAGTGGCGTGCCTGGGGTTACCAGTGGCCTGCCTGGGGTTACCAGTGGCCTGCCTGGGGTTACCAGTGGCCTGCCTGGGGTTACCAGTGGCGTGCCTGGGGTTACCAGTGGCGTGCCTGGGGTTACCAGTGGCCTGCCTGGGGTTACCAGTGGACTGCCTGGGGTTACCAGTGGCCTGCCTGGGGTTACCAGTGGCGTGCCTGGGGTTACCAGTGGCGTGCCCGGGGTTACCAGTGGCGTGCCGGGGTTACCAGTGGCGTGCCGGGGTTACCAGTAGCGTGTCTGGGTTACCAGTGGCGTGCCTGGGTTACCAGTAGCGTGCCGGGGTTACCAGTGGCGTGCCTGGGGTTACCAGTGGCGTGCCGGGGTTACCAGTGGCGTGTCTGGGTTACCAGTAGCGTGCCCGGGGTTACCAGTGGCGTGCCTGGGGTTACCAGTAGCGTGCCTGGGGTTACCAGTGGCGTGCCTGGGGTTACCAGTAGTGTGCCTGGGGTTACCAGTGGCGTGCCTGGGGTAACCAGTAGCGTGCCTGGGGTTACCAGTAGCGTGCCTGGGGTTACCAGTGGCGTGCCTGGGGTTACCAGTGGCGTGCCTGGGGTTACCAGTAGTGTGCCTGGGGTTACCAGTGGCGTGCCTGGGGTAACCAGTGCGCTGGTATCTAGAACAGAGGCACTACACTCTGAATCCCTCCTCCTCACCCCGGATCTCTCAGACACTTTAATGTGCACTGAGGATGATGTCTTAAATCCTCTCACAAGACACACACAGGCACGCACACACACACACACACAAACATTCAGGCACGCACACAAAAATATACAAACACTTACGCACACACACACACACACACACCACACATAGGTACACACACTCATTTAATTATCTTTATTGGACAGCTGTGTCTGTCACAGATGATGTAAAATGAGCCGAGGCTCAAACTGCATTCCACTGAATGGTCTGAAATATGTATCCACACAGACATTAGAAGTTAGACAACTATTTATATTGCCTTGTTTCAAGGCAGGATATAATTGTCAACTGGGGTGCTGCCTGCCTGGCTTTGCAATGTACTGTACATGGGTTTATTATTTCATGGATTATGGGTTATGTATATGACATGAGGTGGCCATAGGAGGGAGCTATAGACCCTTATCAGGCCTGGTGTCCTCATTCAGCATCACTTCTACTATATCAAGTCTGTGGATAAGGTAGGGTTAAGCAATAAGGCCTGAGGGGTGTGGTAAATTGCCAATATACCACTGCTAAGGGCTGTTCTTATGCACGACGCAAAGAAGTAAAACTAAATGTTTTGTCATACCCGTGGTATATGGTCTGATGTACCACGGCTGTCAGCCAATCAGCATTCAGGGCTCGAACCACCCAGTTTATAATACCAATTATAAACTGGGTGGGTTGAGGCCTGAATGCTGATTGGCTGAAGGCCATGGTATATCAGACCGTATACCATGGGTATGACAAAACATTTCGTTTTACTGCTCTAATTACATTGGTAACCAGTTTATAATAGCAATAAGGCACCTCGGGGGTTTGTGATATATGGCCAATATACCACCGATAAGGGCTGTATCCAGGCACTGCGTTGCGTCATGCTAAGAACAGCCCTTAGCCATGGTATATTGGCCATATACCACACCCCCCTGGGGTAATAGCATTATTCCTTGTTCAACTGTTACCCCAGTGTTTTGGGGTCAAAACATAGGGCTTCAAAGGGGTGAATGCCATCATCATTGTGATCCTGCCTGATTATAAATTACAAGTGGTTAGCATCATACAGTTAAATTTGATCTGTCTCAAACCATGATTCTTAATGGTGGGAAGATAAATAGAAAGATTGACATTATATTGCATGTCTCTGCAATTTCTGCACATTAGTATCACATTACTATCACATTACTATTGAAACCATGCAATATTCTGTGCAAAGTGATTGCCTACAAAATAGGATACAGTACGACTGAAGTATGGTGCATATATAATATATAATCTCTGACAAGTATGCTGCATCTACACGAATATTATAGAGCATAGGTGTGTGCATTACCTGATACCTGATTGGTTGGTCATAGTATTGAGGAAAGCAACCAATTTGTTACACTCGTGGGGGGATCAATGATTGTGCTTCGGCATTCTGCGAACGCTGACGCTCACTCTGGATACTGACGTATGCGAGCAATACAATGAAGCGTATTGTTCGTCACATTTGGCCACCCTTTCATTTGAAAGGCTACTCACCTGAGTTTCAAATCGAGCGCTTGAGTCGTTCTCCCCGAAAGTATTCAATTTGTGTAGTGGCAGTGAACGAGGAGGTTGCCTTCCAAGTCTGAGCTTCATTCGAGTCACTCGCAAAGTTTGCTGCGCTCTGGTGATCCTGATTTCTCTGAAAACTATGGGGACCTTACGCGATCTCCAATACGCATTACAGGAGAAGATTGAGGAGTTACGACAACGAGACGCACTTATTGACGAACTGGAGCTGGAATTAGATCAAAAGGACGAATTGATTCAAAGGCTTCAGAATGAGCTGGATAAATACCGATCTGTAATCAAACCGGCAACGCAACAAGTCCACAAGGCAAGCGCACTACAGGAGCAGCACAGGACCAAGAGACAGGCGATATCAGGAGAGCCCACCGCCTTTGACATTTATGAACTCAGTCATGTCACTCTTCCATTCTACCCCAAGAGCCCACAGTAGGTTTCATATGTCCGTCTTTGTTCATTGTCTCTTACCTGTGTGCTGACTGCTGTTCATATATTTTATATTACATGTCCCTATTAAAGTATGAGTGGTACCAAAAGTGAATCCCATCACAGCAACACTGATGACTAGTAGGCTAATTGAATGGCGAAATGTTGGCTTTAGTTGTGGCTGTGTTTGCATTTGCAATGAGGTACGTTTTGTGTGTGTGTGTGTGTGTGTGTTATGGAAACATGATATCATGAGGCAACCATCTTTGCATAATGCATGCTAGTTGTGCAGTGACAGTATGGTGTGTGCATACACCTGGCTGAGTATACATTATAAAACTAGCCTTAACACAAGTCTCAACAGAAACATTTGTTTTAAAACACACACACACACACAACTTACCTCACTGCAATTGCAAACGCAGTAAAATCTACAGCCACTATGTTATGCAGTCAGGAAACCACCATAATGCACATGCATTGAACACATTAAAGTCAAAGTCAGCCTCTGAAAGCACAGAGCTAACATTTCTAATTCACTTGTTGCTCAGGCCCTGATACTGTTCTCAAATGTTGTTTGACTAGCCAAATCAACATCTACCTTCTAAAGATACATATAATCATAAAGAACATACCGCACACGGACAGATAGCAATTTCCATGTAAGAGATACAATGTCTGCATTAATGGAAAACATTAGGAACAATTAGGTTGGGAATTTGAGCATTGTAAAAATGAATTTGTATATGTAAATGCATACAGAGTACACAACAGAACTTTCTATTACAGTAGTTTCTTTTGTCAAAGTCCAGACATAGGAGAAAGACAGAGAAGAACATTTTCTTATGTGGAGTCAGTAAATATTGTAATCCACTGTCAAGATAGACTGTTTGTTAGAGAAAAACAAATAGGTTCTCTCCCTCTTCCAAATGTTCTTTGTGTGTGTGTGTGTAAATATCTCACTAGTGTTTCTAGTCTCATACTTTTTCCAAACACTACGAGCACAGGTTGATTTCACAGCAGCATGGCCTGAAAACACATACCTCCGGTAAATACACGCCTCCAGTAAAACCCTATAATCCGTACATGGTACAGACAACATCTTGGTATCATTATACTCCTAATAGTGTGCTCTAAAATATGGAGTATTTTTATATTCTGAAAAAAACAAAACACATTAATTTATTAAATATACAAATATTATTTACAGTACCAGTCAAAAGTTTTAGAACACCTACTCATTCAAGGGTTTTTCTTTATTTTTACTATTTTCTACATTGTAGAATAATAGTGAAGACATCAAAACTATGAAATGACACACATGTAATCATGTAGTAACCAAAAAAGTGTTAAACAAATCAAAATATATTTTATATTTGAGATTCTTCAAAGTAGCCTCCCTTTATCTTGATGACAGCTTTGCACACTCTTGGCATTCTGTCAACCAGCTTCATGAGGTAGTCACCTGGAATGCATTTCAATTAACAGGTGTGCCTCGTTAAGTTATTCTGTGGAATTTATTTCCTTCTTAATGCATTTGAGCCAATCGGTTGTGTTGTGACAAGGTAGGGTTGGTATACAGAACATAGCCCAATTTTGTAAAAGACCAAGTCCATATTATGGAACAGCTCAAATAAGAAAGAGAAATGACAGTCCTTCATTACTTTGAGACATGAAGGTCAGTGAATCCGGAAAATTTCACTTCTTCAAGTGCAGTCGCAATAACCATCAAGCGCTATGATGAAACTGGCTGTCATGAGGACCGCCACAGGAATGGAAGACCCAGAGTTACCTCTTCTGCAGAGAATACGTTTATTAGAGTTACCAGCCTCAGAAATTGCAGCCCAAATAAATGCTTCACAGAGTTCAAGTAACAGACACATCTCAACATCAGCTGTTCAGAGAAGACTGCGTGAATCAGGCCTTCATGGTCGAATTGCTGCAAAGAAACCACTACTAAAGGACACCAATAAGAAGAAGAGACTTGCTTGGGTCAAGAAACACGAGCAATGGACATTAGATCGGTGGAAATTTGTCCTTTGATCTGGAGTCCAAATTGGAGATTTTTGGTTCCAACCACTGTGTCTTTGTGAGACGCGGTGTAGGTGAACGGATAATAACCGCATGTGTATTTCCCACTATAAAGCATGGAGGAGGAGGTGTTATGGTGGTTTGCTGGTGACGCTGTCTGTGATTTATTTTGAATTCAAGGCACACTTAACCAGCATGGCTACCACAGAATTCTGCAGCTATATTATCCATCCCATCTAGTTTGGGCTTAGTGGGACTATCATTTGTTTTTCAACAGAACAATGACCCAACACACCTGCAGGCTGTGTATTTTACCAAGAAGGAGAGTGATGGAGTGCTGCATCAGACCTGGCCTCCACAACCTCCCGACTTCAATCACATTGAGATGGTTTGGCATGAGTCGGACTGCAGAGTGAAGGAAAAGCAGCCAACAAGTGCTCAGCATATGTGGGAACTCCTTCAAGACTGTTGGAAAAGTATTCCAGGTGAAGCTGGTTGAAAGAATGCCAAGAGTGTGCAAAGCAGTCACCAAGGCAAATGGTGGATATTTGAAGAATCTCAAATATATTTTGATTTGTGTAACACTTTTTTGATTACTACATGATTCCATATCTGTCATTTCATAGTGTTGATGTCTTCTACAATGTAGAAAATAGTACCAATAAAGAAAAACCCTTGAATGATTAGATGTTCTAAAACTTTTGACCGGTAGTGTATATCTCAAAGTACCCTTTTTGATTCTCCTTATTTTTAGACAAATTGTTTCGAACAATATACTCTTCATATAAGTACAATTTCCAGGGTGGGCTGTCTGATAATTTTCAAGAAATTATCAATTTTATACAAAGAAATTGACATTAAGGTCATTAACCAATCACAAATCTCCTGTAGGATTGCAAATTCAGCAAATCACCAGCAGAGGGAGTCCACTTTGAATCCATTTTCCAATTCACTGTGTTGACACTGCTCATAAAATGCATCATAAGTAGCAGAGCCCCCACTCTGAATATTAGATTTTCTTGAGTATATTGTTTTAAACACTATGTTTAAAATGTAACTAAATAAAAAAAGGTTATTTTGAGAATGTAGACATACTCCATATTTTAGAACACTATTAGGAGTATAATGACAGCAAGATGTTGTCTGTGACATATCATGTACGGTTCAATATTTAGATTTGTATTGATTATGGATGCTCATGCAGCAGCTACTCTTCCCAAGGTCCAGCAATATTAAGGCAGTTATACAATTTTAAAAACATAAAATACAATCACAACAGATTTCACGCCCTCAAGCCACTACTCTTCTACCACATATCTACAATACAAAATCCATGTGTACTTGTGTGTATAGTGCATATATTATCATGTATTTGTATGCATGTGTCTGTGCCTATGTTTGTGTTGCTGTATTGTTGCTGTATTTTTATCCGTTTTGCTTGCATGGGTTACTTGATGTGGAATAGAGTTTCATGTAGTCATGGCTCTATGTTGTACTGTGTGCCTCCCATAGTCTGTTCTGGACTTGGGGACTGTGAAGAGACCTCTGGTGGCATGTCTTGTGGGGTATGCATGGGTGTCTGAGCTGTGTAATAGTTGTTCAAACAGACAGCTTGGTGCATTCAACATGTCAATACCTCTCACAAATACAAGCAGTGATGAAGTCAATCTCTCCTCCACTTTGAGCCAGGAGAGTTTGACATGCATATTATTAATGTTAGCTCTCTGTGTACATCCAAGGTCCAGCCGTGCTGCCCTGTTCTGAGCCAATTGCAATTTTCCCAAGTCCATTTTTGTGGCACCTGACCACACGACTGAACAGTAGTCCAGGTGCGACAAAACTAGGGCCTGTAGGACCTGCCTTGTTGATAGTGTTGTTAAGAAGGCAGAGCAGCACTTTATTATGGACAGACTTCTCCCCATCTTAGCTACTGTTGTGTCAATATGCTTTGACCATGACAGTTTACAATCCAGGATTGTGATACAAATGTAATAAGCATATCAAACTTGATAATTTTTCACGGTCGTCGTGTAAAGAACTGGACCAAGGTGCAACACGGACTGAGTTCCACATCTTTTAATTACTGTATGGAACGTACAAAACAACAACCTGACCAGAATAACGGTGTAGCCAAGACGCGACGACGCACGACGCGACGCACGCGACGCACGCGACGCACGCACGCGACGCGACGCACGCACGCACGCACGCACGCACGCACGCACACACAAACAATGACCCACCCCGCAAGTGGGGAAAAGAACAAACATATATACGGTCCCCAATTAGAGGTAACGACACTCAGCTGCCTCTAATTGGGAACCATCAACAAACCAAACATAGAAAATAAAACATAGAACAAAAAACACCCCTGCTCACGTCCTGACCAAAACCACCATAGAGCAGCCAAAAGGGCTATCTATGGCCAGGACGTGACATAATTGCCAGAACAATCTCACATAATATATATATTTTTTCACCCATTCTGCCGTGGACTCACGGCAGCAGAACTATAATAATTGTCATGAACTACTGCCCAAACAAATACCACATATTTATTTTTATTTAACCTTTATTTAATTAAGCAAGTCATTTAAGAACAAATTCTTATTTACAATGACAGCCTACCCTGGCCAAACCTGGACGACGCTGGGCCAATTGTGCACCGCCCTATGGGACTCCCAATCACGGACAGTTGTGATACAGCCCGGAATGAAACCAGGGTCTGTAGTGATACCTCTAGCACTGTGAAGCAGTGCTTTAGACCGCTGTGCCACTCGGGAGCCCCTACATATGTGCACTGATGTGACGTTATTTGATGATGTGACTTTACAATTCATGCATGCCTTTGAAACTCTATTTCTGAAACTGTGTAGGTTGTAAATAATCACAACCTTTCTCAGGCTTCTTAGATTGGAAGGTATGGTCAGGGCATTGAGGGCAAGAGTTTGATTATTGCACCCTCAGTCCAAGGGTCCTAAAAAGTCTGTAGGAATGCTGTCTATCCATTCGGCTGTGCTCTAAAGCAGCATACTTTCTCCTTTTAAGGGAACCGCTCTGTGTTTATCTCTGGGCTTTGACAGGGACGCTTTCTGAAGCGAAGGAAATGAAACGCAAAACGAAGACACAAAAACAGAACAGGGGCCAAGCTGGAGTCTAGTCGACTGTCAGTTAACATATTACTGTGACACACGATACCATAGTTCTGCAATGCCAATCCATCCATATCGGTCTCAGGAATATTATTCAATAGACTACAACCGAAGCTTCTCACCAGTCTCCACCTGGCCATGTGTAGTATCAGTATTCCCCTGAAAAGCCTGCCAGGACACCCAATTAATGCTGAATATCAAAGGATCTGATTAATTTGGAGCAGCCTGATGAGCAGTGGCATTTCTGTCCATTGTCCTCAAACCCTCTTCAAAGGGAGTGGTTGGCAGGCCACCAAGGGGGTCGGTCTTCTGACACTAGCCACCAGCTGGAGTTCAGTGCCTCCAAAATAACTAATGGCTCCGCTCTCTCCTTTTGTGCTTTTTCTCCTAATATTTTTGAGTCAGAGAAGTCATTAGCTTGCATTCCCTCAAATTGGCGACACATTTTCATGAGAATATTCTAAAATGTTAGATGTTCTTCCATCAAATATACTTTTTTCCCAGATAAAAGGCTGTGCGTAATGACGTAGTGCACATAATTTTTGGGAAGGAGCATCAATCTCATCACCTTGCACTTTCACCACCCTGTGAAGTTCGTCATAACTTATTTAATCTGTAGCCTAATAAACTGCATGCTTTCCCAAGTCGTGGTGGGAGGACCACACTATTGTCATCGCGCGACTTCAAGATTACTTCGATATGATGGTTATTATATCAATATTTGTGAATAAAAGCATTTCCACTGACATTTCTTGCATAATAGATTTTACTGACACAAAAAGATCCCACCTTGTCTAATGTATCTTGTTTTGTCTGCATTTGGAAAGTTTACCAACAGATATTCTGTTTACATCATGCCTGTCATTACATTTTTTATGGAACATGTACTTTACTTGCATAAAAAGATTGGAGGGAAACCTGGTTAGTGTAGCTGCAGTGATTTGTTGGGTATATTTCTTGTTTTGTTGGGTATATTTCTTGTTTTGTTGGGTATATTTGTTTTCTTAAAGTAACTGCCCAGTAAAGATCTCACTCTTAAAAGTTAATATTCTGTTAACTCATACCCAAGTAATGTTGTTGACTCATCCTATATTAAACTCATATTTGTGCATGAATTGGAGAAAATAACACTTAGAGAATTAAACTTACCTCAAACTTGTATCTCAAACAGATCATTTAAAAAATGCTTGCTATTTCCTCATAGAGGATGATGTCGTCTTTCTTGGCATTCTCTCAATCAGCTTTATGAGGTAGTCACCTGGAATGCATTTCAATTAACAGGTGTGCCTTGTTAAAAGTTCATTTGTGGAATTTATTTCCTTCTTAATGTATTTGAGATGTGTTGTGACAAGGTAGGTGTGGTATACAGAAGATATCCCTATTTGGTAAAAAGACCAAGTCCATATTATGGCAAGAACAGCTCAAATAAGCAAAGAGAAATGACAGTCCATCATTACTTTAAGACATGAAGGTCAGTCAATCCGGAAAATTTCAAGAACTTTGACATTTTCTTCAAGTGCAGTCGCCAAAACAATCGAGAGCTATTATGAAACTGGCTCTCATGAGGTTCGCCAGAGGAAAGGAAAACCCAGAGTTACCTCTGCTGCAAAGGATAAGTTCATTAGAGTTACCAGCCTCAGAAATCGGCAATTAACTGCACCTCAGATTGTAGCCCAAATAAATGCTTCACAGAGTTCAAGTAACAGACACATCTCAACATCAACTGTTCAGAGGAGACTGCGTGAATCAGGCCTTCGTGGTCAAATTGCAGCAAAAAAAGAAGAAGAAGAGACTTGCTTGGGCCAAGAAACACAAACAATGGACATAGACATAGACATAGAAATCTGTCCTTTGGTCTGATGAGTCCAAATTTGCGATTTTTGGTTTCAACTGCCGTGTCTTTGTGAGACGCAGAGTAGGTGAACGGATGATCTCCGCATGTGTGGTTCCCACCGTGAAGCATGGAGGAGGAGTGATGGTGTGGGGGTGCTTTGCTGGTGACACTGCCAGTGATTTATTTACAATTCAAGGCACACTTAACCAGCATGGCTACCACAGCATTCTGCAGCATTATGTCATCCCGTTTGGCATGGGCTTAGTGGGACTATCATTTGTTTTTCAACAGGACAATGACCCAACACACCTCCAGGCTGTGCAAGGGCTATTTGACCAAGAAGGAGAGTGATGGAGTGCTGCATCAGATGACCTGGCCTCCACAATCACCCGACCTCAACCCAATTGAGATGGTTTGGGATGAGTTGGACCGCAGAGTGAAGGAAACGCAGCCAACAGGTGCTCGGCATATGTGCGAACTGCTTCAAGACTGTTGGAAAAGCATTCCAGGTGAAGCTGGTTGAGAGTATGCCAAGAGTGTGCAAAGCTGTCAAGACAAATGGTGGCTACTTTGTTTAACACTTTTGTGGTTGCTACATGATTTCATATCTGTTATTTCATAGTTTTGATGTCTTCACTATTATCCTACAATGTAGAAAATAGTACAAATAAAGAAAAACCCTTGAATGAGAAGGTTTGTCCAAACTTCTGACTGGTACTGTATATGGCATATTTGGGCCCTTTTATTCCCAACACCAACTCAAACATTTCAAGCCATCATTGGGCATTATGTAGCAATTATTTATTGAAATACTGCCATGTCAAACCAGTCCTATTTGGCCCCATGGAGCTGGTTGGTGGCCATTTTGGAAAACTGATTCCCTAGAGTGCAATAGGGAAAATCTGCAATGGCACTATAGCTTTATTTAGACATATCGTGGCTTTTTGTAAAAGTTTTGTGGCGCCATCATGAAGCGATTTTGCTCAAATGGGTTACCTTTGTCCCTGCTGGATATAATGCATTCCTATGGGATTTCTCGTGGAGTGACCTGGCACATTTCTTATAAGTGACACAGTGTATAATATCATATTATGTATCATTGTAATCGTTAGACTTCAGGGAAGTATCACTTTGTAGAGTGTCAAAGGTAACTTTGTATTTAATACACCACTTTGAAAGTGAAAATATACACACTTTACTGAGATTTGATGGTTTTTAATCATCGATCATAAAGGACAAAACAAATGCCATATGGTTTTGGTTGTTGATTGAATGAGTACCTCAAACCAATCCAAACATGTTTAGCTATTTTGGGGCTATGTAGACCCAATACAGGGGAAGCCATTACCCAAAATGTCAATACAGGTAAATGCATTTTCACCATTGCCCTATAAGGGGGCGCTACATGTCGACCCGGGGCTTTGCTCAAGTCGCACTATATCAGGTTTTGTTCAGCATGAAAAATTATGCAAGTGTGCCAATTTTCACGCTTCTAAATCAAATAGAGAAGTTTTAGAGCGGATCTAATGGACTATGTTGGGGTACGCCCACGCCATTTCAACACAGAAAAGCTACTTAATAAAAAAAGTATTAGGAAGTTAATGTTTTGTACACTCAGTTTAGGTCGTATTTGATAGAAATCTGGAAACACTGGACAGTTATTTTAATGAAACATTTTGCTTTACTCATCGTTGATTTGTTCATTAAAGTTGTAATAGAGACTTTGCCTTGATGAATTGAGAATGTTCTTTCACTGAGACTGTTTGGAGAGACTCTGTGGCTTTTCAAACATTGATCTGGCATGTCTTTCGGACATGTTCAGTCCAGAAATATCTCTATGCTGCTGCTGTAACCACAGTGACACTTGATAAGCGTTTATAAATGCTTTGAACTGTAAAAGGACCAAGGCTCTTTCACAATGTCTCTATAATGTGATTGTAAAGGAAGCATTTCATTGATGGAAGCAATCTAAATGATAAAAGTCTGTTCTCTTTGTTATAATACTCTACATCACCAAAGCTATGTGGACACCCCTTCAAATTAGTGGATTCGGCTATTTCAGCCACACCCGTTGCTGACAGGTGCATAAAACCCAGCACACAGCCATGCAATCACCATAGACAAACTAAAGAGCTCGGTAACTTTCAATGTGACACTGTAAAAGGATGTCATCTTTCCAACAAGTCAGTTCGTCAAATGTCTGCCCCGGTCAACTGTAAGTGCTGTTATTGTGAAGTTGAAATGTCTAGGAGCAACAACAACTCAGCTGCGACATGGTAGGCCACACAAGCTCACAGAATGGGACCGACGAGTGCTGAAGCGCGTAAAAATCATCTGTCCTCGGTTGCAACACTCACTACCGAGTTCCAAACTGCCTCAGGAAGCAACGTCAGCACAATAACTGTTTGTCGGGAGCTTCATGAAGTGGGTATCTATGGCCGAGCAACGCAAAGCTCGCTACCATTGGACTCCTGGTGGAGGAGGAGTAATGGTCTGCGGCTGTTTTTAATGGTTCGGGCTAGGCCCCTTATTTCCAGTGAAGGGAAATATTAACGCTACAGCATACAATGACATTCTAGATGATTCTAACTTTGTGGCAACAGTTTGGGGAAGGCCCTTTCCTGTTTCAGCATGACAATGCCTCCGTACATAAAGCAAGGTCCGTACAGAAATGGTTTGTCGATCGGTGTGGAAGAACTTGACTGGCCTGGACAGAGCCCTGACCTCAACCCAATCAAACACCTTTGGGATGAATTGGAACGCCGACTGTAACCCAGGCCTAATCACCCAACATCAGTGACTGACCTCACAAATGCGCTTGTGGCTAAATTGAAGCAAGTCCCCGCAGCAATGTTCCAACATCCATTGGATAGCCTTCCCAGAAGAGTAGAGGCTGTTATAGCCGCAAACGGGGGACCAACTCCATATTAATGCCCATGACTTTGGAATGAGATGTTCGACGAGCAGATGTCCAGATACTTTTGGTCATGTAGTGTATCATGGTTCTAGCAATTTTATTATATAGTCCGTTGTTAAATGCTACAGGCTGTCAAAAATGTCAAAAATGTTTATTATTCATGTTGTTCTCTAAAATCTAAATTAAAGAATGATTCATCTGTAATTATACATGGAGTGATAACACTGCTGAATGAAAAAGTGAGAAAATAAGAAAACATGTAAATGTTATACCAGAATTTTGCTACACTGTAATGGGCACGACTGGAGTGCCAGCTAAATCTAACCACAGCAGATGAGTGTTGAAATGTTTCATACTGGGTACATTACTATATTTTAATCCTCAGCTGAATCGTTTTGCTGTTTAGTCAACTGAAAATAAGCTTGCATTATAATTTCAGTATAGAATGTGTCTTGATGGAACTTGTGACCTTCAGTTAAATCACAGAGAGAAGTTATTTAGATACGTTTTAATGTTCTAATATTGAAATACAGTTATTGAAATCCCTTGAACTTGCAGTGTATAGAACAGAACAGTTTCTCAGAAGAACACAGTGTTAGGGGTCCCCATGCAAAACGAGATGATAAGCTATTCATGCTGATTTATTTATTCACAAAAAGGCAGAACATTTGATTTAGTCATTGTCTGCGATGCCCTATCTGATTTAATTTGAGATTCACTCATTACTAAAGGAGCCCGTCTGTGTCTGCTCTTCCTTGTTGCTTTACTGAAACACTTCACTTCTGCCAAGCCTCTGGATGAGGCTGTGACAGTTACACAGCTGTAGTCACTGCTAAGCACACATGTTGCCAGGCAGCACTGTAATACACAAGTGACAATGAACTGGTCATCAAAGTGAGATTGCTTTTTACCAAATCACACATATCCCACTGTCCCAGAATCACATCTTGCTCTCTATTCAACCTTTAATCAGAATGGGTTTTTGATAAGGAGAGCTTCAGAATTCATTTAGCACTCCTACGCGTCTCTGCACAAACACAAGCAGTATGGACAGACACTGCAAACAGTTGATTACTGTGCTGTTGTCTGTAAGGAGGGCAGTAGTACTGGGGGAAATGGGCAGGTTTATTAAGTACAGGTCTCAAAGGAGATCTCTTGCCTCTTTCTCTACAACCTCAGGCTCCTTTCCCCAAGATTACTGTGATGGTTTAGAGCCAGATGTTACAGGTAGAGAGCTAGGCAGATTTTGGTATCCACCTTCATTCCCCCCACCCCTGCTTCCAGCTGAAATCTATGCATTATACAATACATCTGATCGCCTGTTCAAAAACAGAAAAAAAAGACTAGGTAAAGGCAAATAATATACTTTGAAATACTGGTCTATTGCAAAACTGTCTTGAAAGCTAGCATTACCAAATAAATATAAATATTGTATCTGATTTGTGGAGAAGGCTTGAAGAAAAATTTAAAAAGCTCAGCGACAACTCTAAGTACCCATCACATTAAAAATTATTTAAAGTTGCAGCGCCCTGAATGACCCATCTGACAGTGTTTCACTGTGTGTCTTCGGGGCTTCAGGGAAAACAAAGCTATCAGAAGTGGAATATGAATTCAGAATTGGCTTTATTACAACATTGTGAGCACAGACTGAGTACACAGGGTTATCTTGACTCCAAGGACATTAACACACAATACCAGTGTTTAAGTGGTGCTGGCAGAACAGAACTAATGCTTTGTATCTGAGTGTCATCTCTCAGTTCTCCGTACCTCCGAAGGGCAGCAGCACCAATCTCCCAGCTCAGCTAGGATTTGCTGGAACAGATCTCCCATCGTGAAACATCCTCCCCCATAGGATTGCAAAGAGAGGGTATATTACTGAAAACTTTTGGTATTATATCACAAGACATCTAGTGGCCTTTTGAGGTACTTCAGATTATCACAGGTGTCTGTAATTATCTCTGGCCTTCTGTGTGGCCTTAATGCAAAATATATGAAATAATTAAATAAGATGATTTTCAAAAAAATATATGTAATGACATGTTTTGGCATCAAACTGGTGGCAGTTGTGAAAAGTTGGAAGAGAGTTGCAGAGTTAATAAACAAATAATACCATTGTTGATTAGATGCTTTTTTCATTATTTGGGCTATTTTCTCTTAAACCATATGGCCTATTCACTGGAAACTCATGGACAATATGGACACAGATAAAAAAAAGATACTATATATCAATACATTTAAAAAAAGGTTTTTCAAGTATAAATTACTAAAGTTACAATAGATTGCCATAGATTTTCTCTAAATAACCAAAATGACTGAAGATTCCATTAACCCTACTTCCACATGAGACAACATAATAATACAATGAATTCCCAAAGAATAAGTCCAAGTGATTTTTAAAGTGCCCACACTCTTGATTATGGTATGGCGAAGCCAGAGTAATTCTGAAGCTGGTCTTTTAAAGCAAATTGCTGGATGAGGTACTTGTGGGTAGTCTTTCAAAGCAAGGCGTCTGAGGTAAAATGCAGGGTAGTAAAATGCCTTGTCTTCCCTCCAGCCTATACAAGAGCGCTGGTGTAGAGATAAGAACTGATTCTATTCACATGCCCTAAGGCAGGAAGATTCAGTATGGTGATTTCTGTATAAAATTACTGGTTATGGGGCACTTCTCTCCAATATGGGCCTTCAAGTGCATTTCATTTCCAAACTGTTGACTGGATGCTCACAAATATCTTTATTTTTAGAGGAAAGTGATGTGTTTGGGTCTTTTTTTGTGAAAGCAGTCTGTCAAAACAAAACAGACGTCGAGCCACACTGCAGATTCTTATTCACGTCAACTGTTTAATTTGCTAATTGTTCTCAATTTAGGGACTTTTTCTGCACTTTAGCTTTAGGAACAGAACGTTAATCTCTTTTCATTCAATTCACAGGTCCAAGGGCTTAATCAAGGAGGCCATTCTTGACAACGACTTCATGAAGAACCTTGAACTTTCTCAGATCCAAGAGATTGTTGACTGCATGTACCCAGTTGAATATGCCACAGACAGCTGCATCATCAAAGAAGGGGATGTGGGCTCATTGGTGTATGTAATGGAAGGTAAGCATTGTGCAAAAAGTCAGCCATGTTAACCTCCCATGTTGAAGAAAACTCAACTTCCCTTTGCCTTTTTGAACTTTCAAGTTCTTAGAGGAATCCCTCTGAAAGGAGTCATTGAGGAATCCATTTGTAAATGTTCAAACTAGAACCTTTTTGTGTTGGGAGTGGTTCAATTGTAAACCTTTTTAATAATATATTGTAGAGGTGGCAGCCTATCAGATTTGAGGCGTGGCTTATTGGAGGCGTGGCTTTCAGATAGTTATTTTTGGCCACCTGTTACAGTAAATGTCATTCCTGTTCATCATGTTAAGTTTGTACACTGTAAATTGACTAGCAATGGGTCCTTGAGGAACTCCAGGGGTTCCTTGAGGATCTCCAGGGTTCCTCGAGTCACAACTAAGAGTGTACTGTATCTATTGTTGGACTTTCATGGTTAAGACCTTCTGTTCTCATCCCTGTTATTCATCACCAGTTTAGTTAAGAACAGATCTGAAAACAGTGACCTACAGTATAGATTCATTTCCAGGAAAGTGAATGAACGGTCCTCTGCTTGGCTGTAATTCACCAGTTTGTCCCCCTGTGAGAAATCAGCCATTAATGAAGGAATGGAGTGAATCCATCCATGCCAGAGGGGATAGCGTAGCTAGCATTAGCCATGATTGATGTCAACTGTTCCTTTCAGGTTTGTTGCAACACAGTTTCGTAACCACTGAAATGTAATGTTTTCTTATGTCATGTTCATTCAGCAGAGCATTTAGAATGGAGTGGGATTTGTGAGGTGTGCACTTCACTGCGCTGTATGGGTTTTGACTGAAAGCTATTCTGAACATGAGCACGCACGAGACAATAAGTTGCCAGATCCATCCTGCTAACTGGGCAACCTTTGCAATTTTTTTTGTTGTCTGAATGAGGGAAATGCTGTAGATTAAGAGGACTCGATGTAGTTTGAAAGATGAGATGTTGAAGATTATAAATACAGCTTTAATTTTATACAAGCAAGCCAAACACCCATGGGTCCAAATGTGCACTTCACATTTCCATATCATAAAACTCATGTTAAATAAAACGTCAACGTTTATGATCATTATGTTTATGCACAGCTAAAAGATGACATCATACCCTGGGTTGTTCTGAACAGAATGAGCCTATGTTTGTCTACTGTGAGTAAAACAATTGTGTGATGGAGGGGATGCAGGGTTGTGTTCCAAACAAAACAAGTACAAGTGTGCTTGCTGTAGTTCCTCAACGGCAAAATTAAGAGAGCTCAAAAAAGTACCTCATAGTTGAAGACTATAAAAGTGCATTGAAATTACTTAGGAACTGTGCACACTTTGGAAGTTTGTGGCATCTTGGAGATACCAGTTAGTCCTCTCACTCAAACCCTTGTAAATGTTTTGTCTTATGTTGCACCTACAACATGTCATGACTGACCACGAGAATCCAAATAGGTCAGATCAGGTTTGCAATGACTAACTTAAATCAGACCCCCATTCACCCGTAGAGGGGGGAGGATAGAACTAGTGGGGATTAACAACTCACATCCTGTTGTAAATCAATGGAGAAGATCCAAATTCACCAAAATAATGTGTTTTGTCTCAACAGTCTTTTTCCCACTGAAACTCTAACACGTTTAAAAGCGAATACTGGAACAATGTTTCTAACGTAGAACGTGGGGAATGGTTAGAGGCGATCTATAGAACACTAATTCCATTTTGTTTGTTATTTTGTGATGTCACAAAAAATATTATAAAGGAAATACTGTAACTTCGAAAGTATACCCACTACATGGATGAAGTTTCCATACTATGGGTTGTGCATGTATTATGGAAAATTATGAAAGTGGTTTTGTTAAGAGGGATGTAATTTGAGAAGCTATAAGAGATAATTATTTTCCATAACTTTGCACAGTGAATAATCACCGCCCCGGAGTGAGGTCGGAACTGCCAGAACTGCCCCTTTCGAGCAAAAGGTATAAATGATGGTTTAAGAAAAAAAACCCAAATCAGACCAGAAAAGCGTGAAGCTGCAGCTGCATCTGCACCTTTAAAATGGTTTGAACTTTGAATCTCAACACGAGGTGGAGACGATAAACTCACATCCCAGACAATCACTGGTACGATGAATAACAGTCTTTAGATTAATGTTAAAGTCAATTCACATTTACCAGGAATATTCTTGTCATGTTACTAATGTAGCCAGAATATTTTCAGATTTTGTTATCAACAAATGCGGCGAAACGTACAGTAACTGTAAAATGCACATAAAATCAACAGTGTAATGTTTGGATTCAGTCTTGTGCCAGGTGAACTGTTGTGTACTCACCTTTGGTTTAATCATTTTCCTATTATATCCAAACTGTTCTCTTTCAATTGCTACCATGGTTATGCATATGATTTTCATATTTCTACTGTTAGAAATATTTCAATTTAGCCCTGTCCATATAGGCCAATTCCCACAACTGTGAAGGGTTAAGGAGCCATAACCAGTATGTGGTCATTTTGGTTCAGTTGTTACTTACCATTATGGGGAACTTTACTGAAAGATCCTGTTCTCATAAGAACTGGGTGATTTTTTGGCAGGACATTGCTGTTGAAAACAAGACTTAAAAAGCCTGTTTACACCACATTCTTCTTCCCAGCTCCTTTTCATTTATTTGTTTCCTATCTTGATACCACAAGGAGCACTCTGATAACATGCTTTATGTACTTGACAGAAATGACAGAGAAAGTCCTTCTCCAAGTCTACTGAATGCCATGAGTGGTTCTTAGTCCCTCTGTTATTCTGTATAGAATGCTTACTTACTTACTTTATTGTTTATTTCTTATTCTTATTTATTGTTTTTTTTCTAGTAATACATTGTTATTGATTATTGCATTGTTGGGTTTTGAGTTTGCAAGAATGGCATTTCACGCATGTGACATTAAAACTTGAAACTGGTCTTGAAGAAGATGCGCAAGCTGATTTTCATTGAGCCACACTCTGCCATTGATTACGAGTAAGCAAGACAAATACCCTAATCTGAGCACAGGCGCCCACTACGGCCTAGCAGAGTTGAGCAGGGAAGGAAGCTGCCTTGATGCGGTTCAAGGTGTCCCTATCAATGGAGCCATGAGGGACCAGTGGATTCGCTAATGGGAAGAAAATTGATTCTTAGAGAAGTTATTCTCCCATCTGATGGGATTCACCTTGAATGTGCTCCTTTGCGCTACTATACCTCCAATATCACGTCATTGTCACGCCTCCCAAGCCTGGTTCTCGACAAGGCTAACACAATGGTAATGTCTGAGGAAAAGTTATCAGAAAAAAGTGAATTTCTTGTGAAATGAAAATAATATAAACTAATTTGAGGAATAATGAATTTATTTGAGGGTTCATTATAGGTCATTGACTTCTTTAGAGTGTATGGACAAACCCCATGAAGTAGACTTCCCTTTGAGCTACTCTCCAAGCACACCCAGCTGTGCTGTTTTATTTGTACACCTGAGGTGAACTATATTAATCCACAGGCAGAGCTTTTCAAGTTTGAACATTTTTACTTTTTTAGCAGCAGGGCATCTTGCTCGGTGCAGCGTTGACTACGGGCACCAGACACAAAATGGGTCAGCTAAAATAAACAGACCTTTTCAATTAGCAACAGATTCATAGCCTAACTGAGCCTTGTGGGCAAGGAAACAGACCACAGTATCTGTCTGTCCTCTGGCAGTTCCAAATTTGATTTGTCTGACTGCTTCTGTTCCTCCATTAAAATAACAGATAATAATAATAAGGAATTCAACTTTTATAGCGCTTTTCATTACAAAGTGCTTTAAGTGCTTAAAAACATGCAATTTTGAAAAACCTAAACATATAGAAGATCATGGCAGGCGGTAGTTCATTAATGCTTTGAGCAGTCAGTGTCATGAGGAAGGCTAGAGTAGAGGCAGTTTGGAGATGAAATAGAGGGGGGTCACATCCAAGGGGTTTCAGACTGGTCCAGAGCCAACAACACTAGAAATTCGTTGGTCTCATTGACGTGTATAATGTCAAAACCCTAATTTGCTTTTGATAATTTATTCATGCAGAAATCGCTCCTCCATTTCCTGTTAAAATTCTAATAGTTTGCCTAATTTCAGTTTGTGACAAAACAAGCAATCATAGTGTAGAGAATCATTGTACCATCTAAAACGCTGGGAAATATATGTTCCATAACCAAAAATATAGTATTTTCAGCTTTTTGAAGCTGGTGTACAAAACCGAACGTAAAAGACTAAAAAACTAAACTTAAAAACGAGAAGCATAGAAATAGCGCACCTAGAACCACTTCTTAGACTTTCTTTCAACAAGAATCACAGATCTATAACTCACATTTCTAAACGTTACATATTGCTGCTTTAAACTCATTAATGAGGTTCATGTTGTATAAATCATGTGGCATTGAATGGTTTCCCTGAATACTAAATCTATCACATAGATCCTTGATTAATTATGTATTTACCATGAACACACCTTTGACATGGGTCTCTATACGCTGTGGATAGATCTTTCTAGACACAAAAAGCATCAAGGTTTAGCAGACGGGGTCTCTCCATTAGACTATGGAACAGAGAAGAATAATTAGCATCACTGCAGCTGTCAATTAATAATGGCCTCGTCACTATTGCTGGACGTTAATTGGAAGAAATATCCTGGCTAATGTGCCTGCTCTCCCGAGAACAGCTATCTAGCGTTGGACACAAATAAATGACAAGGAAGTAGAAACCCATTGATATTCTAACACAGCACAGCTAGCAAATGAAGTGTTTGCCTCACTGAGGAGCGAAATGGAAATAGAGAACATTTTTGTGTGTGAGTGTTTGACACTTTGGGTTTTTCTGTGCCCCAGATAGGAATAAACATCATCAGCCTTTTCCCAGTCTTTTTCTATTGACCTGTTAAACCCACAGATGGACTCCAAATATAATGTGAGATATAAACAGGAAGAGGAAATGACCCGAAAGAGATTCTGATGATGACAAGGCGCTATACTTGGGTGATTTTTAAATAGGATACCACCGTGAAAAACTCATCAATTCTGTTTTCGGAATGGGCACAGATTGTAGTGGATATTTTCTCTCTCAGCCAACAAGTTACACTTTACAGTCATAAACTAAATGCACCCAAGCTGTCTCAACATGGATTTGGTTGCATAGCAACGTGCTGGATCCTCATCCTTTGGCAATGTTGTTTATTAACATCAACATTAATATGCAAAAGGCCGGCTGAACAGAGACCTGGAGTTTTATGCTACAGTATATCCAATGGACTGAGAGGGTTTGAGGTGAACAATTTAGGCTAATGTAATGGATGAATATACTGTATGTAAAGTTTTGCTATAAGAGAAGTCAAGTCATAGCCTACTGGGACAGCAGCCAGGTGATGTCATTTTCTATACTGAGGGAAAACACACACCTGAATTTGTCAGGTGCTCTGCACTTCTGCTCCAATGCAAATTATTAATTAAAAGTTGCAACCAACAATGTTTTGGCAGCTAGCCGATAATGAAACACTGTGTGACAAATGAAGAGTTTATTTCCAAAACACAATTTTTCATAAAAATGTTTTGCTTGTGGATATATTCATGTGCGTGTTAAATATGACTGTTCTCAGATTTGAATTAGTAGATTTTAGATGTGTATGATTATTATTTATTTTTTAGCAAAACGCTATATAACCTTTGTTTAGCTGAAATGGAAGCTATATTTGACTGTGTTATCTGGTTGTCTCACATAGCTATCTTAAGGTGAATGCACTTTCTGTAAGTCGCTCTGGATAAGAGCATCTGCTAAATGACAAAGTCAAGAACTCATATTACTGTATTGAATGATTATTATTTTTTTAAATATTGATCTGTACAAAACATTAAGGACACCTGCTCTTTCCATTACATAGACAGACCAGGTGAATCCAGGTGAACGCTATGATCCCTGTTAAATCCACTTCAATCAGTGTAGATGAAGGGGAGGAGACGGGTTAAAGAAGGATTTTTAAGACTTGAGACAGATTGTGTATGTGTGCCATTCAGAGGGTGAATGTGCAAGGCAAAATATTTAAGTGCCTTTGAACAGGGTACAGTAGATGCCAGGCGCACCGGATTGTGTCAAAATCTACAACACTGCTGGGTTTTTCCTGCACAATAGTTTCCTGTGTATATCAAGAATGGTACACCCCCCAAAGGACATCCAGCAAACTTGGGAAAGGAAAAGGGGAAGGGAATACCTAGTCAATTGCACAACTGAAGACATTCAGCCGAAATGTGTCTTCCGCATTTAACCCAACCCCTCTGAATCAGAGAGGTGCGAGGGGCAGTTGTTGTTGGGGTTAACTGTTTTGACACAACTGTGGAAAGCGTGGAGTCAACATGGGCTAGCATCTCTGTGGAATGCTTTTGAAACCTTGTCAGGTCCACAAATTTAGGGAGTGGTGCAACTCAGTATTAGGAAGGTGTACACTCGCCTGAGTAGCCTCGTTTCACTGGCAAAAATACAATTAAACCATCTAGTGTTCAGCGAAGTTACAACACAATGTCAAATACAGGTAGCCTAGTCAAATAATGAACATCCAATCACATTAATCGTTACTCTCTCGCGGGAATTCCGCTAACTGTCTGTTTGTAGCCAAACATAGCTGTTGCTCATGTTGGTATCTGTACTGATGGCGCAAAAGCCATGACAGGGAGACACACTGTAGTGGAGTGGTAACGCGCGTGCAAGCAGTTGCTCCCGACGCCACTTGGGTACACTGCAGTATCCACCGAGAGGCTCTTGCTGCCAATGGAATGCCTGACAGCTTGACATACGTTTTGGACACTACAGTGAAAATGGTTACCTTTGTTAAAGCAAGGCCCCTGAACTCTCGTGTATTTTCTGCACTATACAATGATATGGGCAGCGACCATATAACTCTTTTACAACATACAGAAGTGCGCTGGTTATCAAGGGGCAAAGTATTGACAATTTTTTTTTTGAATTGAGAGACGAGCTTAAAGTTTTCTTTACTGACCATCATTTTCACTTGTCTGACCGCTTGCATGATGATGAGTTTCTCACACGACTGGCCTATCTGGGTGATGTTTTTTCTCACCTGAATGATCTGAATCTAGGATTACAGGGACTCTCCACATGATTAAGAAGTTGTAGGTCTTTTCTGTCTGCATTAACAAGGACAACACACAGGTCTTTCCATCATTGTACGATTTTTTGTGTGGAAATGAACTCAATCTTACGGACAATGTCAAATGTGATATAGCAACGCACCTGAGGGAGTTGGGGGGCGCAATTATGAAGGTACTTTCCAGAAATGGATGACACAAACAACTGGATTCCTTATCCTTTTCATGCCCTGATTCCAGTCCACTTACCGATATCTGAACAAGAGAGCCTCTTCGAAATTGCAACAAGCTGTTCCGTGGAAATTGAATTTAATCAGAAGCCACTGACAGATTTCTGGATTGGGCTGCGCTCAAAGTTTCCTGCCTTGACAAATCGCGCTGTTAAGACACTGATGCTCGGCCCTCACTGTCATGAAAACTAAATACAGGCACAGACTGTGTGTGGAAAATGTTTTAAGACTGAGACTCTCTCCAATACAACGCAACATTGCAGAGTAATCTGCATCCTTTCAAGCACACCCTTCTCATTAACCTTAAATGGTTACTTGCATAGTGAAGTCTTTCATTTAGACATGTAGCCAGCTAGCTAGCTAGCTAAAAAATGTACCATAATCCCAACTCACAATGTTACTACCCTGCATAAATCTGCAGGAAGCTAAGCAACCAGGTTCAATGTTAGCTAGTAAGCTAACATTAGGCCATAATTAACGATGCAAATGGCTCTAAGATACAAAAATTATTACTACACAGATCATACATGTAGTGTTAGCTAGAGAGCCAGCCAGCTGACATTAGCTACCTAGCTAACACTACGCTTTAACTTGAAATGAAAATGACTTTTTGACTAAATTAGAAACGTATATAATATCTGAAAATGTAGCTAGCTAGATTCTCTTACCCGTATACATGGACGGACGCTTCTCCCTCTCTGTCACAGATGCCATGGTTGCCCTTAGTTTGAAGATCCAGAAAAATGTGTTTTATACAACAACAGCCTTCTGCTTGTTCTCTTTTCGACTCTCTCTGAATATTTGCAATCAAACGCCAGAATTTTCTCCATCTCCTTAGCCATCACTGATTTCAAAACTCAGTCCTCCAGAAAGTGGAGCTCAACACTTTGCAGTTCTACTACGTGATCTCTTTCCAAAAAGCTGCGTTAGAAAGGATTACTTACACATACTGACCAGCTCATGTTATAGACAGAAGGGTGCTACATGGCAGACCAATCTGAACTCATCTCTCGGCATGTCCAGCCCAGCCATTATATTATCTCAGCCAATCATGTCTAGCGGGAAGGTTCCTGACGTTTTCCGTGGCTAAACCAACTTAGACTCGTAATTTAACTCATTTATTTGTATTTACAGATGGCATACAAATGTGTAATTAAGGCACATGAAAGTTCACATGTTCCAGAAGGCATTTCTGCCCCAAAACACATTTTTATAAAAAAAAAATTCAAGTCACAAAATAACATGATTATTTGTCTCTGAAATGAAACCATCAAGTGATAGATTTGAAACAAATACATGTCTGTCTTTGAACAACCCCATGCCATGATTAGATAGTGAAAAAACACAGCAGTCTCTTTCATAATTTCTTTTCCAACATTTCTGGATAGCATTTTGGAAAGAAACTCTTCAACTGCAGTTTCTCAGCTTGTCAACTGACAAAAGCAGCTTGCTACCCTTCATTAATAATTGGCATTGGAGCAGACGTGTGAGACTTTTGCAATGCAATGTAAGCCGGAGAGAAATATATTCTGTCACTCTACCCTTTCACTACCTTAACGTCCAATCTACCCATTCACTACCTTACCCTCCACTCTACCCCTTCACTACTTTAGCCTCCACTCTACCCCTTCACTACTTTAGCCTCCACTCTACCCATTCACTACCTTACCCTCCACTCTGCCTCTTCACTACCTTAGCCTCCACTCTACCCCTTCACTACCCTAGCCTCCACTCTACCCCTTCACTACCCTAGCCTCCACTCTACCCTCCACTCTACCCATTCACTACCTTACCCTCCACTCTACCCATTCACTACCTTACCCTCCACTCTACCCCTTCACTACCTTAGCCTCCACTCCACCCCTTCACTACCTTAGCCTCCACTCTACCCCTTCACTACCTTACCCTCCACACTACCCCTTCACTACCTTACCCTCCACTCTACCCTCCACTCTACCCCTTCACAACTTTAGCCTCCACTCTACCCCTTCACTACCTTAGCCTCCACTCTACCCCTTCATTACCTTACCCTCCACTCTACCCTCCACTCTACCCCTTCACTACTTTAGCCTCCACACTACCCCTTCACTACCTTATCCTCCACTCTACCCCTTCACTACCTACCCTCCACTCTACCCCTTCACTGCCTTAACCTCCACTCCACCTCTTCACTACCTTAGCCTCCACTCTACTCATTCAATACATTAGCCTCCACTCTACCCTCCACCCTATCCCCTTCACTACATTAGCCTCCACCCTATCCCCTTCACTACCTTAGCCTCCACTCTACCCCTTCACTACCTTACCCTCCACTCTACCCCTTCACTACCTTAGCCTCCACTCTACCTCTTCACTCAATTACCCTCCACTCTACGCCTTCACCAACTTAGCCTCCACTCTACCCCTTCAGTTCCTTAGCCTCCACTCTACCCCTTCACTACCGTAGCCTCCACTCTACCCCTTCACTCCCTTACCCTCCACTCTACGCCTTCACTACCTTCACCCCCCTTGTCCCTTCTAACTCCCTCTCTTCCCCAGTCTTCATTACATGCTGCTTTGACTGTCTGATAAGTCTCATGCTGAGTTCCTTGTCTTAGATGTCTGCCTTTTGTCTCGTTTCCTGAAGTAGGGAGCAGCTCCTGTAGGTGGACTTTTCAGAATTATGATGGCTTGATCGATGTGTGTTGAATCCCATAACGGGGCATGTCACAAAAGCATGATGTTGGGAGCACCGTCATATTAGCAACAGGTGACATACATATCAAAGGGAACATCCATCTTACTTGGTCAGCTTCACATAGGCAACATGTGACCTTGAATTACTTAGAAAGACGCTATGGATGAAGAAACCCTGATTCCCTGGCCTGTAATACAGTGAATGGAATTTTTCAATGGAGGTGAAACCCACTTGATATCTTCTCTTTTAAATGAACAGTTACGCTCTTAAGGATTCCATCCTTGCCTAATAAGTGGCAAATAGAGCCATATAAATGTGAACGTTCCGTTTTAACACACCTCACACTGCACCAGTTTATACAAGATAGAATAATTTTAAATGTATGTGCAAATAAACCCTGGACAAGAAAAGACTGCACGTGTTACGTGCACAGATGTGAATAGCTCAGTTAATGAATATACGCCTGTCATCGTCTCCGCTGGCATGGAAATGACTCTTTCATTTAGACCATCAAGTGTTTATTGAATGTTGTTCCTGTACGTTGGTTCTACTATTTGAACAATTAGATTGCCACGTGATAAAATTTTCCATCTTAGTCTTTACTCCAGGATCTCAGTACGTGAAAGAGTGTTAGAGTACAGACAACCTGCAGAGCTGGAGGAAAGCTGATGTAGACATTTGAAGGAAGGAGAAAGTCTCTATAGGGACTTTCTCTGGATGAGTAACTAAACAGAAGCTGCAGGGTGAATATGTAGCTGAGTGCTAATAATAACTCTGAGAATGCAGAAATGTTTGGGAGTGAGCAGAGGTTATAATGTCACGATCTTCTTGCGGGACAGACCAAGATGCAGCGAAGCTTCCAGTGTACATACTTTATTAAACGTAACTGGCAAAACAAACAAAGATCGTAACTCCGGTGTGGCTCAAAATAAGCACGCGCGCCCCAAATAACATGAAAAAAAAATCAAATGTTATATTAAACAATGACCCACAACCCCAGTAACGAAAAGAACAAACATATATATGGTTCCCAATTAGAGGTAACGATAATCAGCTGCCTCTAATTGAGAACCTTCAAAACAACATAGAAATATAACACCTAGAACACAAAACCCTTCTAACCCAAAACTCAAACTAAACACCAGCCTGCTAAACCAGGCCTGGACGTTACATATAATGCATATTATACAGTATTAGTCAATGCATATTCTCCATTTAGAAAAATAAATATTAAAATATTTGTCCTATAAAGCACACTATTCAGCTGAACATATCTCTCCCCACACTTCCCTAGTTAAGTAAAGGTTAAATAAAAAATAGAAAATACAGTTGTATAATAAAGCACGTAAGTATGCTCAGCAAACAAGTTAATTGTGTAAGGATATGAATATATTGTTCCTTCATAACACCTGCTCTCTCAGGTGTACAAGCTGACCAACTAAACCATGCCAAGACTGTACAGCTAGCTAGCCAATTCTAATGTATCCTGCAATAGAAATGAGTTATTATGGGACACCAAATACTGTACACTATAGCTAGTGTAACCCAATCGATTTTAGTTTAATGGTCATTGAAATATCAAGGTCTGGTCTATAGGCACAGTGAGTGTCTTGACTCACCTGGGAACAAGATAGAAAGAGTTCAAAATAGAAACTAGATGGAGGCCGATGGAGAATGCTGCTGTCAAACAGTAACATGACAAGGGGCTGGTAAAAGGTAGTGTAAAAATGTAACATGGAATGAGAACTTACCTAGAGCCTGAAATACCACTGAGATTTGTCTCACTGTTCCTTCTCTAGTATTCTGATAGGTGGTTAGCTAGATGGGATTGTGAAAGGGATAGTTTGTTTTTTAAATATTGAAATAGGATACACTTTTGTATTCCACATGCCTGCATTTTGATCGAATGGGATCACGTTCTTTACAAAGTTGCCACATCTAATGTTAATTGGGCCCATTTCAATGAATGCACCCCAGATGTTTCACTCCGAGCCCTGTTTGAAACGTAAATATTAAATATTATTTAAAATATGTGGTCCAACTTTGAATCTGGGCTGTGTTTTGCTTCTGGTGATTGTAAGTGTAGGAGCGTTGGAATGCTAGCTGTTTTAACCCCCCTGGATCCTAGCCAGCCTGCTGCTAGCTCATGTAAGCTCTGAGGCGCCATCTTAATTGGCAGGTCCACAGTGTCTGGCCCATTATTCCACACTCAAGTGTCAATTAAGTGGACCTGGCCAACTGCAGGCAGCAGCACTCATGTAGAGATTTAGTCCAAATACATAGATGGTTACTGCCATCCTGATTGGGAAACGTGCCCAGACAGGTTAAGACTTTCTCATTAATACTATGTTTCAAAACACTGACTACGGTTACATACACACAATAACACAATTCATGTGAATAGTCAGATTAATATAATAGATTGAATTAAAATGTTTACATGCTTTATAAGTGTCACGTCCAGGCCTGAAAAGACAGGCTGGCGTGTTTTGTTTTGGGTTTGGTGTAGGGTTTTGTATGTTCTAGGTGTTATATATCTATGTTAGGGTAATGGTTCCCAATTAGAGGCAGCTGTGTGTTGTTGTCTCTAATTGGGAACCATATATATGTTTGGGGTTTTTGTACAGGTTTTGTGGGTTGTTGTTTGGTCATAGCTGTGTGTTTTGTCAGTTATGGTTTCAACGTCATGGTCTTCGTTTGTTTATTTTGCCCAGTTACGTGTGTTTTTTTTTGTAAAATAAAACATGTATACTGGATGCCTCGCTGCGCCTTGGTCTGTCTATCCCGAAGATCGTGAAAATAAGAAGAATAATCCTAATAATCCTGTTTACCTGAACACATCTGAAATCAGGCTACCTGATGGGGCTTTGATGATAAATGCAGAAAATCAGCACTCAAAATAAACATCAAATAACATTTTATTGGTCACATACACATGGTTAGCAGCTGTTAATGCGAGTGTAGCGAAATGCTTGTGCTTCTAGTTCTGACAGTGCAGTAATATCTAACAAGTAATCTAACAATTCCCCAACAACTACCTAATACACATAAATCTAAAGGGGTGAATGAGAATATGTACATATAAAAATATGGATAACCGATGGCCGAGCGGTATAGGGAAGGTGCAATAGATGGTATAAAATACAGTATATACATAAGATATGAGTAATGTAAACATTATTAAAGTGGCATTGTTTAAAGTGACTAGTGATTCATTTATTAAAGTGGCCAGTGATTGGGTCTCAATGTAGGCAGCAGCCTCTCTGAGTTAGTGATTGCTGTTTATCAATCTGATGGCCTTCAGATAAAAGCTGTTTTTCATTCCCTCGGTACCAGCTTTGATGCACCAGGTCCATTCTACCACAGCGACCATGTTATGTTATTTACCACAGCGACCATGTTAACGATTTGATTCTGAGTTAGGATATATACAGTTTGTATGTTAAAACTATTTCTAAGATACATGCTTTAAGTTTTTCCGAACTCACGTATTTTGCGCAAAGAAGGAAACTCTAAGGCGTTTACATGTCCTAACAATTAGAAAGATTGCAAAAACAAAACTGGTGTTTTAACCGGCGTATGCTTCGATTATGACCTTACGCCGATTAAGATAAGCAGAGTAAGGTGTTTACATGACTAATGCCATACTCAGCTTACTGCCATATCAGTTTAACATCGAATTATTAGTGTGCATGTAAATATACTTGTCCACTGAGATTTCTGAAACCCAGGTAATATATTGAGGTCCATGTTAAGTATCCTATGCTTGGACCTTTGGGTGGAAAACCACATTGGAAGACTTTGGAGGAAAGTATTTAAAAAGTAGCATGCCAGGAAGAACAGAGAGAGAGAAAGTGTAGTGTCTGGAAAGATAATGGTAGCTAGTGCCAAGACATTCATAAACAAATTTGCTTTGCGTCGTCCGTTTGTCATTTAGCCAAATTCAAGACAATATTTGTTTTTCAGTCTTAATCTTGTGTAATTAATCTGCAAACACTTCTGCTGAAATAAGCAGATTAAAGAATTGAAATAGTCTTCAGTAGCATTAAATCCTTTGCCTTGACACATCCCACAGCAGACTGAAGTAGATAAAAAAAGCTTTTAGTGTAATTCCGCCGGCACATCCAACTCTCTCCTGTGTAGCGGCTCTCTAATGATCAACTGCACCACTTTATCATATATCTATCTCCGTTATACTATTGTGCTGGCACTGGCTTCGCAATTAACACATGCTGTTCCAATTAGTGTGACTCAAAGAGCTGAATCGCTATCAACACTTTCAATAACAGATTTAGCAGATTTGTTTTCTCTTACACAGTAAATCAAGGATAGTTGAAATCACAGTGTTAAAATTTTTGGGGGGTTAAATTGAAGATAATGAATGTGTACTCTCAACTCAGAATATGATGGGAGTATAATTTATTCACTGTAAAAATAAAGATGTTGATTCAGCGTACAATTGTAAGGCAACCAGCTGCAATAGGATTTTGAGTTTTGCAACAAATATGTTGTTGAGCAAACTCAAACAAAAAGTTTGTGTGAACATTTTGTTGAGCAAACTCACAATCCTATTACAGCTGGTTGCCTATTGCAGCTGGTTGCCTACAATCCCATTGCAACAATTGTACGTTGAATTTAAATGTGTATGTATTTTTACAGCATCGTCATATTAGATATACAAGTATGTTTGACTGATACAAAAGGAGTTAATCAGTAGTCATACAGTTACATAAATGAGTAATTACAGATAATGATCCCTAGCCTGCAGGATATGATTTGTGTTTTTAATTATATATTTTTTTGTAATCTACTTTCCTCTGGCAGGTGTTAAATGACTAAACGCCATGTTGTATGTTGAAACTGAGGCCACAGTCATCAGTCATCAGTAGAAAAGTAATGACCGCACGTCTGTCCTCAATTCTGTTTTTCTCCCTCTAGGCACCAAATGTAAATGAATGCTGAATTAAATGTACAGTATTTGCAGCTGTTACTATTCAGTTGTTGATACATTTAACATGTTTCTGGCTGTGACTGAGACATGCTTACAAAGAGCCCATTGAGAGAGAGAGAGCTACAGTACTGTTTGTTACGAAGATCTTGTACGTTTACAGTGCATTCAGAAAGTATTCAGACCCTTGACTTTTTCCACATTTTGTTATGTTACAGCCTTATTCTAAAAGGCATTAAATACATTACAAATCCTCATCAATCTACACACAATACCCCATAATGACCAAGTGAAAAAGGTTTAGCCATAGAATTGACATGAAATCAGTCAAAACACCTCAACAAGACATGGTATCAAGAACAAGATAAACTTGCTGAAATTAGCCACCTACGATTTCCCACATAGCAGCTTCTTGTCATTGTTGCTAGCTATCTGACCATTCAGAATCATAACAAAGCACGACTTTCGCCACATCGAAGCGCTCATAATTTTTGTGACGTTGTCAGCCAACTTCTCTATTGATGTGATTGGGAAACGTGCCCAGACGGGTTAAGACTTTCTAATGAATGCAATATTTCAGAACACTGTCCACTCAGACTTCTGAAACCCAGGTCATGTATTAAGGTCCATGTTAAGTATCCTATGCTTTCACCTTTGGGTGGAAAACCACATTGGAGGAAACTATTTCAACAGTAGCATGCCAGGAAGAACAGAGAAAGAGAAAGTGTAGTGTCTGGAAAGAGAATGGTAGCTAGTGCCAAGGCATTCATAAACAAATTTGCTTTGCGTCGTCCATTTGTCATTCAGCCAAATGTTTTCAGTCTTAATCTTGTGTAATTAATCTGAAAAAACTTCTGCTGAAATAAACAGATTAAAGAATCGAAATAGTCTTCAGTAGCATTAAATCCTTTGCCTTGACACATCCCACAGCAGACTGAAGTAGATAAAAAAAGCTTTTAGTGTAATTCCGCCGCCACATCCAACTCTCTCCTGTGTAGCGGCTCTCTAATGATCAACTGCACCACTTTATCATTTATTTATCTCCATTATACTATTGTGCTGGCACTGGCTTCGCAATTAACACATGCTGTTCCAATTAGTGTGACTCAAAGAGCTGAATCGCTATCAACACTTTCAATAACAGATTTAGCAGATTTGTTTTCTCTTACACAGTAAATCAAGGATAGTTGAAATCACAGTGTTAAAATTTTTGGGGGGGTTAAATTGAAGATAATGAATGTGTACTCTCAACTCAGAATATGATGGGAGTATAATTTATTCACTGTAAAAATAAAGATGTTGATTCAACGTACAATTGTAAGGCAACCAGCTGCAATAGGATTTTGAGTTTGCGCAACAAATATGTTGTTGAGCAAACTCGAAACAAAAAGTTTGTGTGAACATTTTGTTGAGCAAACTCACAATCCTATTACAGCTGGTTGCCTATTGCAGCTGGTTGCCTACAATCCCATTGCAACAATTGTACGTTGAATTTAAATGTGTATGTATTTTTTACAGCATCGTCATATTAGATATACAAGTATGTTTGACTGATACAAAAGGAGTTAATCAGTAGTCATACAGTTACATAAATGAGTAATTACAGATAATGATCCCTAGCCTGCAGGATATGATTTGTGTTTTTAATTATATATTTTTTTTGTAATCTACTTTCCTCTGGCAGGTGTTAAATGACTAAACGCCATGTTGTATGTTGAAACTGAGGCCACAGTCATCAGTCATCAGTAGAAAAGTAATGACCGCACGTCTGTCCTCAATTCTGTTTTTCTCCCTCTAGGCACCAAATGTAAATGAATGCTGAATTAAATGTACAGTATTTGCAGCTGTTACTATTCAGTTGTTGATACATTTAACATGTTTCTGGCTGTGACTGAGACATGCTTACAAAGAGCCCATTGAGAGAGAGAGCTACAGTACTGTTTGTTACGAAGATCTTGTACGTTTACAGTGCATTCAGAAAGTATTCAGACCCCTTGACTTTTTCCACATTTTGTTATGTTACAGCCTTATTCTAAAAGGCATTAAATACATTACAAATCCTCATCAATCTACACACAATACCCCATAATGACCAAGTGAAAAAAGGTTTAGCCATAGAATTGACATGAAATCAGTCAAAACACCTCAACAAGACATGGTATCAAGAACAAGATAAACTTGCTGAAATTAGCCACCTACGATTTCCCACATAGCAGCTTCTTGTCATTGTTGCTAGCTATCTGACCATTCAGAATCATAACAAAGCACGACTTTCGGCCACATCGAAGCGCGCTCATAATTTTTGTGACGTTGTCAGCCAACTTCTCTATTGATGTGATTGGGAAACGTACCCAGACGGGTTAAGACTTTCTAATGAATGCAATATTTCAGAACACTGTCCACTCAGACTTCTGAAACCCAGGTCATGTATTAAGGTCCATGTTAAGTATCCTATGCTTTCACCTTTGGGTGGAAAACCACATTGGAGGAAACTATTTCAACAGTAGCATGCCAGGAAGAACAGAGAAAGAGAAAGTGTAGTGTCTGGAAAGAGAATGGTAGCTAGTGCCAAGGCATTCATAAACAAATTTGCTTTGCGTCGTCCATTTGTCATTCAGCCAAATGTTTTTCAGTCTTAATCTTGTGTAATTAATCTGAAAAAACTTCTGCTGAAATAAACAGATTAAAGAATCGAAATAGTCTTCAGTAGCATTAAATCCTTTGCCTTGACACATCCCACAGCAGACTGAAGTAGATAAAAAAAGCTTTTAGTGTAATTCCGCCGCCACATCCAACTCTCTCCTGTGTAGCGGCTCTCTAATGATCAACTGCACCACTTTATCATTTATTTATCTCCATTATACTATTGTGCTGGCACTGGCTTCGCAATTAACACATGCTGTTCCAATTAGTGTGACTCAAAGAGCTGAATCGCTATCAACACTTTCAATAACAGATTTAGCAGATTTGTTTTCTCTTACACAGTAAATCAAGGATAGTTGAAATCACAGTGTTAAAATTTTTGGGGGGTTAAATTGAAGATAATGAATGTGTACTCTCAACTCAGAATATGATGGGAGTATAATTTATTCACTGTAAAAATAAAGATGTTGATTCAACGCATTACAATTGTAAGGCAACCAGCTGCAATAGGATTTTGAGTTTGCGCAACAAATATGTTGTTGAGCAAACTCGAAACAAAAAGTTTGTGTGAACATTTTGTTGAGCAAACTCACAATCCTATTACAGCTGGTTGCCTATTGCAGCTGGTTGCCTACAATCCCATTGCAACAATTGTACGTTGAATTTAAATGTGTATGTATTTTTACAGCATCGTCATATTAGATATACAAGTATGTTTGACTGATACAAAAGGAGTTAATCAGTAGTCATACAGTTACATAAATGAGTAATTACAGATAATGATCCCTAGCCTGCAGGATATGATTTGTGTTTTTAATTATATATTTTTTTGTAATCTACTTTCCTCTGGCAGGTGTTAAATGACTAAACGCCATGTTGTATGTTGAAACTGAGGCCACAGTCATCAGTCATCAGTAGAAAAGTAATGACCGCACGTCTGTCCTCAATTCTGTTTTTCTCCCTCTAGGCACCAAATGTAAATGAATGCTGAATTAAATGTACAGTATTTGCAGCTGTTACTATTCAGTTGTTGATACATTTAACATGTTTCTGGCTGTGACTGAGACATGCTTACAAAGAGCCCATTGAGAGAGAGAGAGCTACAGTACTGTTTGTTACGAAGATCTTGTACGTTTACAGTGCATTCAGAAAGTATTCAGACCCCTTGACTTTTTCCACATTTTGTTATGTTACAGCCTTATTCTAAAAGGCATTAAATACATTACAAATCCTCATCAATCTACACACAATACCCCATAATGACCAAGTGAAAAAGGTTTAGCCATAGAATTGACATGAAATCAGTCAAAACACCTCAACAAGACATGGTATCAAGAACAAGATAAACTTGCTGAAATTAGCCACCTACGATTTCCCACATAGCAGCTTCTTGTCATTGTTGCTAGCTATCTGACCATTCAGAATCATAACAAAGCACGACTTTCGCCACATCGAAGCGCTCATAATTTTTGTGACGTTGTCAGCCAACTTCTCTATTGATGTGATTGGGAAACGTACCCAGACGGGTTAAGACTTTCTAATGAATGCAATATTTCAGAACACTGTCCACTCAGACTTCTGAAACCCAGGTCATGTATTAAGGTCCATGTTAAGTATCCTATGCTTTCACCTTTGGGTGGAAAACCACATTGGAGGAAACTATTTCAACAGTAGCATGCCAGGAAGAACAGAGAAAGAGAAAGTGTAGTGTCTGGAAAGAGAATGGTAGCTAGTGCCAAGGCATTCATAAACAAATTTGCTTTGCGTCGTCCATTTGTCATTCAGCCAAATGTTTTTCAGTCTTAATCTTGTGTAATTAATCTGAAAAAACTTCTGCTGAAATAAACAGATTAAAGAATCGAAATAGTCTTCAGTAGCATTAAATCCTTTGCCTTGACACATCCCACAGCAGACTGAAGTAGATAAAAAAAGCTTTTAGTGTAATTCCGCCGCCACATCCAACTCTCTCCTGTGTAGCGGCTCTCTAATGATCAACTGCACCACTTTATCATATATCTATCTCCGTTATACTATTGTGCTGGCACTGGCTTCGCAATTAACACATGCTGTTCCAATTAGTGTGACTCAAAGAGCTGAATCGCTATCAACACTTTCAATAACAGATTTAGCAGATTTGTTTTCTCTTACACAGTAAATCAAGGATAGTTGAAATCACAGTGTTAAAATTTTTGGGGGGTTAAATTGAAGATAATGAATGTGTACTCTCAACTCAGAATATGATGGGAGTATAATTTATTCACTGTAAAAATAAAGATGTTGATTCAACGCATACAATTGTAAGGCAACCAGCTGCAATAGGATTTTGAGTTTGCAAACAAATATGTTGTTGAGCAAACTCGAAACAAAAAGTTTGTGTGAACATTTTGTTGAGCAAACTCACAATCCTATTACAGCTGGTTGCCTATTGCAGCTGGTTGCCTACAATCCCATTGCAACAATTGTACGTTGAATTTAAATGTGTATGTATTTTTTACAGCATCGTCATATTAGATATACAAGTATGTTTGACTGATACAAAAGGAGTTAATCAGTAGTCATACAGTTACATAAATGAGTAATTACAGATAATGATCCCTAGCCTGCAGGATATGATTTGTGTTTTTAATTATATATTTTTTTTGTAATCTACTTTCCTCTGGCAGGTGTTAAATGACTAAACGCCATGTTGTATGTTGAAACTGAGGCCACAGTCATCAGTCATCAGTAGAAAAGTAATGACCGCACGTCTGTCCTCAATTCTGTTTTTCTCCCCTCTAGGCACCAAATGTAAATGAATGCTGAATTAAATGTACAGTATTTGCAGCTGTTACTATTCAGTTGTTGATACATTTAACATGTTTCTGGCTGTGACTGAGACATGCTTACAAAGAGCCCATTGAGAGAGAGAGAGCTACAGTACTGTTTGTTACGAAGATCTTGTACGTTTACAGTGCATTCAGAAAGTATTCAGACCCCTTGACTTTTTCCACATTTTGTTATGTTACAGCCTTATTCTAAAAGGCATTAAATACATTACAAATCCTCATCAATCTACACACAATACCCCATAATGACCAAGTGAAAAAAGGTTTAGCCATAGAATTGACATGAAATCAGTCAAAACACCTCAACAAGACATGGTATCAAGAACAAGATAAACTTGCTGAAATTAGCCACCTACGATTTCCCACATAGCAGCTTCTTGTCATTGTTGCTAGCTATCTGACCATTCAGAATCATAACAAAGCACGACTTTCGGCCACATCGAAGCGCGCTCATAATTTTTGTGACGTTGTCAGCCAACTTCTCTATTGATGTGATTGGGAAACGTACCCAGACGGGTTAAGACTTTCTAATGAATGCAATATTTCAGAACACTGTCCACTCAGACTTCTGAAACCCAGGTCATGTATTAAGGTCCATGTTAAGTATCCTATGCTTTCACCTTTGGGTGGAAAACCACATTGGAGGAAACTATTTCAACAGTAGCATGCCAGGAAGAACAGAGAAAGAGAAAGTGTAGTGTCTGGAAAGAGAATGGTAGCTAGTGCCAAGGCATTCATAAACAAATTTGCTTATGCGTCGTCCATTTGTCATTCAGCCAAATGTTTTTCAGTCTTAATCTTGTGTAATTAATCTGAAAAAACTTCTGCTGAAATAAACAGATTAAAGAATCGAAATAGTCTTCAGTAGCATTAAATCCTTTGCCTTGACACATCCCACAGCAGACTGAAGTAGATAAAAAAAGCTTTTAGTGTAATTCCGCCGCCACATCCAACTCTCTCCTGTGTAGCGGCTCTCTAATGATCAACTGCACCACTTTATCATTTATTTATCTCCATTATACTATTGTGCTGGCACTGGCTTCGCAATTAACACATGCTGTTCCAATTAGTGTGACTCAAAGAGCTGAATCGCTATCAACACTTTCAATAACAGATTTAGCAGATTTGTTTTCTCTTACACAGTAAATCAAGGATAGTTGAAATCACAGTGTTAAAATTTTTGGGGGGTTAAATTGAAGATAATGAATGTGTACTCTCAACTCAGAATATGATGGGAGTATAATTTATTCACTGTAAAAATAAAGATGTTGATTCAACGCATTACAATTGTAAGGCAACCAGCTGCAATAGGATTTTGAGTTTGCGCAACAAATATGTTGTTGAGCAAACTCGAAACAAAAGTTTGTGTGAACATTTTGTTGAGCAAACTCACAATCCTATTACAGCTGGTTGCCTATTGCAGCTGGTTGCCTACAATCCCATTGCAACAATTGTACGTTGAATTTAAATGTGTATGTATTTTTTACAGCATCGTCATATTAGATATACAAGTATGTTTGACTGATACAAAAGGAGTTAATCAGTAGTCATACAGTTACATAAATGAGTAATTACAGATAATGATCCCTAGCCTGCAGGATATGATTTGTGTTTTTAATTATATATTTTTTTGTAATCTACTTTCCTCTGGCAGGTGTTAAATGACTAAACGCCATGTTGTATGTTGAAACTGAGGCCACAGTCATCAGTCATCAGTAGAAAAGTAATGACCGCACGTCTGTCCTCAATTCTGTTTTTCTCCCTCTAGGCACCAAATGTAAATGAATGCTGAATTAAATGTACAGTATTTGCAGCTGTTACTATTCAGTTGTTGATACATTTAACATGTTTCTGGCTGTGACTGAGACATGCTTACAAAGAGCCCATTGAGAGAGAGAGAGCTACAGTACTGTTTGTTACGAAGATCTTGTACGTTTACAGTGCATTCAGAAAGTATTCAGACCCCTTGACTTTTTCCACATTTTGTTATGTTACAGCCTTATTCTAAAAGGCATTAAATACATTACAAATCCTCATCAATCTACACACAATACCCCATAATGACCAAGTGAAAAAGGTTTAGCCATAGAATTGACATGAAATCAGTCAAAACACCTCAACAAGACATGGTATCAAGAACAAGATAAACTTGCTGAAATTAGCCACCTACGATTTCCCACATAGCAGCTTCTTGTCATTGTTGCTAGCTATCTGACCATTCAGAATCATAACAAAGCACGACTTTCGGCCACATCGAAGCGCGCTCATAATTTTTGTGACGTTGTCAGCCAACTTCTCTATTGATGTGATTGGGAAACGTACCCAGACGGGTTAAGACTTTCTAATGAATGCAATATTTCAGAACACTGTCCACTCAGACTTCTGAAACCCAGGTCATGTATTAAGGTCCATGTTAAGTATCCTATGCTTTCACCTTTGGGTGGAAAACCACATTGGAGGAAACTATTTCAACAGTAGCATGCCAGGAAGAACAGAGAAAGAGAAAGTGTAGTGTCTGGAAAGAGAATGGTAGCTAGTGCCAAGGCATTCATAAACAAATTTGCTTTGCGTCGTCCATTTGTCATTCAGCCAAATGTTTTTCAGTCTTAATCTTGTGTAATTAATCTGAAAAAACTTCTGCTGAAATAAACAGATTAAAGAATCGAAATAGTCTTCAGTAGCATTAAATCCTTTGCCTTGACACATCCCACAGCAGACTGAAGTAGATAAAAAAAGCTTTTAGTGTAATTCCGCCGCCACATCCAACTCTCTCCTGTGTAGCGGCTCTCTAATGATCAACTGCACCACTTTATCATTTATTTATCTCCATTATACTATTGTGCTGGCACTGGCTTCGCAATTAACACATGCTGTTCCAATTAGTGTGACTCAAAGAGCTGAATCGCTATCAACACTTTCAATAACAGATTTAGCAGATTTGTTTTCTCTTACACAGTAAATCAAGGATAGTTGAAATCACAGTGTTAACATTTTTGAGGGTTAAATTGACTGTACTGGGAGTTATCTTAAACCTGAAGAGAATGATACGCTCCCTGGAGTTAGTGTTGATAACTGGAATTGATTAGGACAGAGTACTTTTAATTCCATTGAGAGTAACCAGAGACAGGGAGTTGAAATCTATGGAGCGATCCACATATGTGGAAGGGGCCTCGTTGTCAATATTTCCCAGCATGCTCTGTTGCAGGTTGATTTAAAAAATATATTTTGTTTGTTTCAATATCTGTATACATTTTTCTAATCCAATCTGTAAGTGGTTGGATTTATAACAACCATTAGTGATATGGTTGTTCTAGTTTACATGGTCTGTAGTCTTCATGTACTGTATTTTCTTTCATACTCTGACAGGTATTCTAAATGCAAGTTGGCAATTGGAGTTAAATTTGAGCAACTCTCTTAAGTTGGATATTTACTCCATTTAGTGTCATTTTAATGCCAATAATATCAACACCATGACCAGAGTAGTTTTAACAGAACATGGGGGTGGGCCCATATAAACCCCAAAATAGTGTTACATTTGACTCCTTAGGAGTTGCATTTACTCTTGCAACATTACTGTGTACTCTCAACTCAGAATTTAGTTGAGAAATCATACATTCACTGTAAAAATAGAGATTAAACATACAATTATAAGGTAACCAGGTGTAATAGGATTGGGAGTTTGTTCAACAATATTGTTGAGTAAACTATTGTAACTGGTTGCCTAGGACTGTAAGTCTTTATTTTTACAACGTTGTCATATTATATATACAAGTATGTTTGACATATGCCAAAGTAGTTAATCAATAGGCATACAGTTAGATACATGAGTAATTACAGACAATGATCCCTAGCCTGCAGGATATGATTTGTTTTTAATTTGAATATCTTTGCAATCTACTTTCCTCTGGCAGGTGTTGAATGACTAAACGCCATGTTGTATGTTGAGACTGAGGCCACAGTCATCAGTAGATAAGTAATGACCGCACGTCTGTCCTCAATTGTGCTTTTCTCCCTCTAGGCACCATATGTAAATGAATGCTGAATTAAATGTACAGTATTTGCAGCTGTTACTATTCAGTTGTTGATACATGTAACATGTTTCTGGCTGCAGCTGAGACATGCTTACAAAGAGCCCATTGAGAGAGAGAGAGCTACTGTATGTTAGGAGGAGGGTTGGGAAGAAACAGATCGCATGTAATCCGTTACATGTAATCTGATATACCCCCCCCCCCACCAACAAAATGTACCTGTAATCAGTTACGTTACCAGCAAAAATATTGTAATCAGATTACAGATACTTTTGAAAAATGACACACCAAATGCTTTTGATGGATCCTTTTTGTCTTTTACAATTTTGGAAAGGTAGCTAATAACTGTAATGGATTACGTTTATAGAAAGTAACCTACCCGACCCTGGTCAGGAAGATCTTGTATGTATACAAACATGACATTATCTCTACATGGGTAGGGTACTTGGGCTAACGTATAAGTCTTGCTTAATTTGCCAACCATTCAAAAGGATACAGTGTAGTAGATTAACCAATGTCAAATTACTGGCTTGAAGGGAACAGGGGCTAGACAAAAGACAAGTGGATACAGAGGAAAATAAATGTAATTGAACAGCAAAAGCATTTGAAGAAGATCTTTTGTGGATAGCTCTACTCTTTGGTACATACTGACTTGTTATTTAGAGAAAAATAAGACGATTACCTGACAGCAGGTTTACTTGACTTCCTATTTTCTTAATTTCTTTGCCCATTGGCAAGTTACCTTCAGTAAATTAAAACACCCCCCTATTTCTTTAGATGACTTGTGAAACAGCAGGGAGGCTTTGTGAATGAATTTAATAGCCTATTGGCTGCAGAGAGGGATCTCAGTAAATTGATTTTATTCTAGCTTCTGTGTGCAAACAACCAATTGTCCAGAATTGAACTCAATGGCGTCACAAAGCCTTAACTCTCCGCCTCCCTGTTGGTGCTTATTTGTGCTTGAATATATGCCATTATCGTCGAAGATAATTTTCTATTAACTTGGCTGATTCACAATGAGGGATGAATGCAACATTTCAGATGTTTGACCTTTGAACATCTGGCATATACTATAAACCTTGCCATGAGGACTGTAAGCTAAAAATTCTACATCACAAAAAAGGGTTGTAGGCTGCTGAATTCCTCCCAGGTTGTGCATTTTATTTTCGGAAGAAGAAAGAACACTATGGCTATCTTCTTTTCTGTTAAGGGAATTATTCTGTAATGAAATGTATTAATAACAAGCCTGTACACTTACGTCATTGGCAGATTATTGGCAGATATCGCACCAATGGCAGTGAATATGCAGATTACATTTCACTGCCAATATCTATGAAGATCTCAGTGTTGAAATGACCAGAAAAACGATAGATGTGAGAGTTTGAGGCAGCAGCAGTGACTGACTAAGCAATTCTGGTGGCATTACCCACATAGGACTTAATGCAGGTGATATCCCCGATACACCATCACTTTGTGTCTCGCCTCAACAGCATGATCGTTCTCCAGTTGATTTGTTGGTTTTTCAACACCAACAGTCTATGTGGATTGATTCAACAGATGAAAGAAAGGATGGTGGATGCCGCAAACAAATCAAAACGATGTATTTACAACCCCATACAGCAAGTTAATCATCTGATAGTAGAATAAACCTGCTGAAAGGTCAAAGGTTAGGTACCAGACATGAGCATGGTGCCATGGTGGTTATTACATGGTTGGGTAACACTTTATTTTGATAAGTAGATGGTTTGTAGCTGTTCCATTGATGTTCAATAATACGCATTTCAGACAAAATATGTGGTATATGACCTGTAAAAAAATACAAGGCAATTATATATGACCCTCTTTCAAACAGCTTTTTGTTTACTACTTTCATGCAGGTAACAACATTGCAACTAACCATCCACTAACCCTAACCCCAACCCTTTCCCTAAACAGAACCTTAACCCTTTCCCTAAACTTAACCTTAAACCTAACCCTAAACTTAACCTTAACCCTAACCCAATACCTAACCTTAACACTAAATTTATCCATACCCTAGTCCTAACCCTAAACTTAACCCTAAACGTAACCCTAATCTTAACCTTAAACCTAACACTAAAATTAACCTTAACCCTAGACCTAACTTTAACCCTTACCCTAAACTTAACCTTCACCCTAACTCTACACTTAACCCTAACCCTTACCCTAAACTTAACCCTAAACTTAACTCTAATCTTAACCTTAAACCTACCCCTAAACTTAACCTTAACCCTAGCCCTAACCTTAATCTTTACCCTTAAATTAACCATAAACCTTATTCTAAACCCTAACCTTAGCAAGCGGTTGCTATCAACAAATAGTTTGTTGATAGTCCCATATAGATGATCTACAAATTATCAAACAATCTAAATAAAGTGTGACCCATGGCTGATTAAAGATCTTACGCTGAGCTGATTGGTATGCACAGAGGTTAAAGAGTGCATGGGAGCTGGCTTATAATTGCATAGTAATGTAAAGTGTATTGAACTGAATTAAATAAGACAGTGGACACACCGTTGACATGGCTGCCAGGGCCTGGCATGGTGACACCTGAGAGTGTTACCGACTGGCAGAAGTCTTACAGT
This sequence comes from Brachymystax lenok tsinlingensis, assembly GCA_030435695.1. Classification (NCBI taxonomy): domain Eukaryota; kingdom Metazoa; phylum Chordata; class Actinopteri; order Salmoniformes; family Salmonidae; genus Brachymystax; species Brachymystax lenok. The sequence goes on along the minus strand of CM059780.1, from coordinate 13,462,221 downwards.
ACATCTGGTGTGTAGTGCTGCCAATGTGTGTCATGACACCTGGCAGTCACTGAGCTGCAGGCAGGAGACTGACCCCGTTTAGCAGGGTTGTTGGACGTCGGCCATACAGTAGCTGTTTCTTTTGAACTACACTGAGTATACCAAACATTAGGAACATCTTCCTAATATTGAGTTGCACCCCCCCCATCCCCTTTTGCCCTCAGAAGGTGTCGAAAGCGTTCCACATGGTTGCTGGCCCATGTTGACTCCATTGCTTTCCACATTTGTGTCAAGTTGACTACAGTAGATGTCCTTTGGGTGGTGGACTATTCTCGATACACACGGGAAACTGTTGAGCGTGACAAACCCAGCAGCGTTGCAGCTCTTGACACAAACCGGTGTGCCTGACACCTACTACCTCACCCTGTTCAAAAGCACTGAAAGTTTTTGTCTTGCCCATTCACCCTCTGAATGGCACACATACATAATCCATGTCTCAATTGTCTCAAGGCTTTAAAAAAATCATTCTTTAACCTGTCTCCTCCCCTTCATCTACTTTGATTGAAATGGATTTAACAAGTGACATCAATAAGGGATCACAGCTTTCACCTGGATTCACCTGGTCAGTGTATGTTATGGAAAGAGTATACTCTGTGTAGGTTGTCGTTGTGGATGAGTTTGTCATATGAATAGGGCTGGATGCAGTTTGAATGCATGCAAAACAGCCACAGATCCAGATTGTATCTCACTATGTTGTGTATTTTCAACTTTCCCCTTCCTGTTTCACACAATACCTCAACAATGTGTCAAAGAGGATTCAGACAAACTCATGCTGGTTAGCATATTCTGATCAATTTATGGGCTAATCTTTGTTACTAGTATTTTTGTTCTTGTCATACTTCCTATATTTGGGATCTCATTTTTTTTTTAAGTGTCTGTGAACATGATATGGTGCGTGACTGTTTCCTGCTTGGTAGATGTGAGACTTTGCTTGGTGGATTAAACCATTAGAACAAGCTGCTACAGTACAGCCTTACCACCCACAGTGACTAATGTCCCAATCAGACTGGAGTGGGGCATCTCATAGCTAACTTTCCCAAATACATAAGCTATAAACTCGGCCACCACAGACAGCACACAAACACATCTCAACACCCACCACAGAGGCATTTCCTTTTCCAACCTCCATGGCTCCCTTCCTTCCTGATAATAAAAGCCTTCAAGATGCATTGCATTGTGGGGGAAATAGAATGTGTTCCCCCAATAACCCACCCACCAGTACATCCTCTGGGATTGGTCTATATTGTCTAAAAATCTAGTGTTGGCGAATGGGGGAGTGAGGTGTGGGAGATGTACAGCATATCTGACTGCACACTGACAGTATGAGTGGCTGAACCATTGATCCGATGGTTGCTCCTAGATGAACTCTCTCCACGTATAGCAGGTAGACATGTCTCTGGGGATCCTCTCATGCAGGGCTGTGTGCAGCGCTGTGGGATGCTCTGAGCGGTCTCTCCCCCTGTGTGTGAAAGAATCTCCAGACTCTCCTCGGGCGCCTGCTTTTTGTGTGCAACCAGACGGAGCACTGAGACTGCTGCCAGGGTTGTTCATGGCTCACTCTACTTAATGCTTTTCAGTGTTCTTGCTCTGTGTTTTTCCACCTACAGTAGAGGTATGGCGGTACTGTGCTATCGATGCAGTATGAATCCCATCAGTGATCATGGACAAGAGTCGGCACATTCTTTTCACATCATTTCACATGCAAAATGTCACGTGAAGTAATGGGATACTGTATTAGTATTTTGCTATTTATTTACTGTCAATTGCAATGCACTTGGATACTTTTTGGCCATCCTGCAAATTAACTTGGCATGCCTCACTTGCAATTGCATTTAAACAGATGCAGTTATGGCACAAAATCATGATTTTACCTTTTTTCCCCCCTGAGGTCCCAGTTGTCTTGAAAGCACCAATAGACGCGTTTCCCGCTAGTAATTAGCAGTTGGAAGGCAGTTAAAGTGGATTTTTATCAGTCGTATGTGATAAATTCCGACTTCGTTACGAACGAAGCATTCGGCACAATTATTACTGTACTTTGAAATGTAGGTGGGGGCATTGAGCTGTTGGGGGCTCATTAGCATATTTGGGGGCATGGTCTAAAATATGTTGTATTTGTGCCAACCGTCAATTTAAAATATATATATTTTTTTTTTCATTTCACCTTTATTTAACCAGGTAGGCAAGTTGAGAACAAGTTCTCATTTACAACTGCGACCTGGCCAAGATAAAGCAAAGTAGTTTGACACATACAACAACACAGAGCTACACATGGAGTAAACAAACATACAGTCAATAATACAGTAGAAAAACAAATCTATATACAATGTGTGCAAATGAGGTAAGATAAGGAAGGTAAGGCAATAAATAGGCCATGATGGCGAGGTAATTACAATATAGCAATTAAACACTGCAAATGGTAGATGTGCAGTAGACGAATGTGCAAAGTAGAAATACTGGGGTGCAAAGGAGCAAGCTAAATAAATAAATACGGTAGGGGAAGAGGCTGTTGGTTGGGCTATTTACAGATGGGCTATGTACAGGTGCAGAGATCTGTGAGCTGCTCTGACAGCTGGTGCTTAAAGCTAGTGAGGGAGATAAGTGTCTCCAGTTTCAGTGATTTTTGTAGTGGGTTCCAGTCATTGGCAGCAGAGAACTGGAAGGAAAGGCGGCCAAAGGAAGAATTGGCTTTGGGGGTGACCAGTGAGATATACCTGCTGGAGCGCGTGCTACGGGTGGGTGCTGCTATGGTTACCAGCGAGCTGAGATAAGGCGGGGCTTTACCTAGCAGGGACTTGTAGATGACCTGGAGCCAGTGGGTTTGGAAATGTTGTACCAGTTTAAGTGTTGACAAAGGTTGAGGAACCTTGATATATTTGTTATTTAGAATTTTTTGTAAATGTTCTGTTCTGAAATTTTTGTTGGATGGGTGTGACTCAAGTGCTGCAGCATTGAGAGGTTACTGTGCATTTTCTATTAGCTTAATGGTAGCTGGTTCACTGGAAATTAATGTTTTATTTTCAAGAACATACTGTCAACTAGTTACAAGTGGGTGATTGTGAAATTCACAGTAACTTACTGTAGCTAATCTGTCACACTGACTGACATGATGGTCTGGTAGGAAAGTGAGTATTACAATTACATTGTGACTAGCTGTAAATTAAATACTCTATTGTTATTTGGTATCACATGCAATTATGTCAGCCTTTAACAAGTCAGTTCTGACTGTGTATAAGATTAATGTTTTTGAACAGAGCACATTAACTGGTCTCCCTTATGGTAGACCAAAATGAGCTAGCTGAAAGCCACGCCTCAAATAAGCCACACCTGCAATCTTCTGATAGGCTGCTACTGTTACAGTATGCTGTCAATCAGCTAGTGACATGCGTGTTGTCAACAGAAGAGTCAGTGAAGGCAAAATATGTTACCTGCAAGATTGCTAGTGCAGCAAAAGTCTTGTAAAGGCAACATTTTGCCAGTAAGTAAATGTGCATTTTACAATAACTTACTGGCAAGTAATGTTGTCAAGTAGTCTCCAGTTAAGAAATGGCAAATTCACAGCAACTTCTGGCAACATGTTGCCATTAAGTTACCTGGAAATGCACAATAACCTCTTCACAGTAGTGATGTTATGTTTGATACCTGAGTTCCGAGGCATGCATTGAGATTGCAAAACAGCTAACTTCAAAGCAGTGGGCCGATGCCTGTGTCACTTTATCAGAGGTACGTCATCAATGACGTCCGAAGCTTCGTTTGACCACGTGCTTTGCAAAATGCGAGATCTCACTGATTTCACTGTTGTTCCGGTGCTTTCTTTGATGTCAAGCTGCTTTCAGACATTGATCTTTACTGGACACCGTACTTACAAATATACAGTGCTTTTGTGGAGAGTCTGGTTCCTCTCTAGGTTTCTTCCTAGGTTCCTGCCTTTCTAGTGAGTTTTTCCTAGCCACCGTGCTTCTACATCTGCAGTACGTCATCAATGATGTCCGAAGCTTTGTTTGATCACATGCTTTTTAAACTGTGTGTTGCAAAATGCGAGATCCCACTGATTTCACAGTTGTTCCGATGCATTCTTCGATGCCAAGCTGCTTTCAAACATCGACCTCTACTGGACACCGTACTTACAAATATACAGTGCCTTTGTGAAGAGCCTGGTTCCTCTCCAGGTTTCTTCCTAGGTTCCTACCTTTCTAGGGAGTTTATCCTAGCCACCGTGCTTCTACATCTGCATTGCTTGCTGTTTGGGGTTTTAGGCTGGGTTTCTGTATAGCACTTTGTGACATCGGCTGATGTAAAAAGGGCTTTATAAATACATTTGATTGAATGATTGAAGTACTCAGACCCCTTGACTTTTTCCACATTTTGTTACGTTACAGCCTTATTTTAAAATTTATGAAATAAAAAAAATCCTCAGCAATCTACACACAATACCCCCTAATGACAAAGCAAAAAACAGGTTTTTAGAAATTTTGCAAATGTATTAAAAATAAAAAACAAATACCTTATTTACAGTGGTTGCTCGACCAGTCACGTTGTACAGCGGCATTATGTGCTATTAGCAGGAAAATAGATACTTTGTGCAAGGAAATTGATCTGCATTAAAAACTTTGTGGATAGGGCCTCCTGAGTGGTGCAGCGGTCTAAGACACTGCATCACAGTGCAAACTGCATTGCTACAGATGCTGGTTCGATACCCATGCCGGCTGTGACCGATAGACCCGTGAGGCGATGGTGGGCGTTGGTAATTCTAAATAACAAACTGGCTTTCTTTACAAGTTAGTAAGAATGTCTCACCCCATGTTCAAGATTGGCCTTTTTCTCGCTCACTTTCGATTATTTGAAAACAAAATCATCTCAAAAATATTGTTATTTTTAAACAACCCATAGACTGTTGGTTGCAACTTCAGTGTAATCCACCAGAAAAGACAGAACAAATAATACAACAAATATTGTGGTTAAACTCAAATATACTAATTGATTAAATAAACTTTATTAATTGGAACGTTTTAACAAGTGGAAGGGGGAAAAAGTATTATTATTATTATTATTATTATTAACCCTGTTTTTTAAGCGTAGCAGGCTGTGAATTCTGCAAACAACATTTCTAGGATGGGCTATTAGTAGGACAATATATATTGGTCATGGCTCCTGAGTGACACAGAGGTCTAAGGCACTGCATCTCAGTGCAAGAGGCAACACTACAGTCCCTGTTTTGAATCCAGGCTGTATCACACCTGACCGTGATTTGGCGGCGTACAATTGACCCAGCGTCGTCCAGGATAGGGGAGGGTTTGGCCGGCCGGGATGTCCTTGTCCAAAAAAATAGGCACAGTGGGCTTTTGGTTTCTCTAACTCTAAAAACAGAAATAAATATTGGCCTTCATAAATATTATTTTGGCCTTTATTCAGATTACAATTGCTCACTTTCGGTTATTTGAAAATGAAATAATCTCCAAAATATCGTTACTTTAAAAGAAAGTGATTATTATTATTAATAATTAATTTAGAATGATATAAAAGCCCCTTAGATATTATCACAGATCAGATTTGCCCTAACGGAAAATTCCCCTTAGATATTAATTTAAAATCCACCAATCCTCTAAATGTAATTATTGGCGGAGAGTCACGTCATTTAACATAAATATTTTTTTAGATATACTGTAGGCCTACCGTAGGCGACATGAGTCTCACTAGTGTTGAGTAATGTGCTGTCAAAAGTGGTGTAGGTCTTATATATTTAAAAAGCATATTGACGTTAGAAGCAATAGGATTTCAAGCAATAGGCCACCCGTGTGTGGTCAACTATTTCAGCACCGTTTTGCGCTGCTCTGAGACAAGCATGGGGACTGGTCTTGATAAATCAATGAGATTTTTATTTTCACTGAATCTCCATTTGGGTGTTGGTTAGACTACAATTAGGGTGTGGAAATGTTATGCTCTTAGAACTGTAGCCTACTCCCGACCGTCACGTAATACAGCGCCATATTTTCCTAATGGAAAGACTGTGGGTTTTGTTTTTTGTTGTTTTTTTTGGAATAGAAACACCGTAATATTAATCAAATTAATTAAGCTACATCTGTTCAAATCAATCCCATATATTTGGGGCGGCAGGGTAGCCTAGTGGTTAGTGGCTGCAAGTTCAAATCCCCGAGCTGACAAGGTACAAATCTGTCGTTCTGCCCCTGAACAGGCAGTTAACCCACTGTTCCTAGGCCGTCATTGAAAATAAGAATTTGTTCTTAACTGACTTGCCTAGTAAAATAAAGGTAAAAAAAAAAAAAAAATATATATTATGTTCTTACAAAATAGGTTTTACATTCTGTAGTACAGACAACATTGAAGACTAACAGGCATTAATGGCAACAGTGGCTGACAATTAAGTAACGTGCCATAGAATTCTGCAGCATCCCGCAAGGTGTGCTGCAGTGTAACACAACTTTTACAGGAAGAACCACTGTAAATAAGTATTCAGACCCTTTGCTATGAGACTCGAAATTGAGCTCAGGTGCATCCTGATTCCATTGATCATCCATTAGATGTTTCTACAACTTGATTGGAGCACCTGCAGTAAATTCAATTGATTGGACATGATTTGGAAAGGCACACATCTGTCTCTATAAGGTCCCACAGTTGACAGTGCAAAAACCAAGCCATGAGGTCGAAGGAATTGTCCATAGAGCTCAGAAACAGGATTGTGTCGAGTCACAGATCTGGGGAAGGGTACCAAAATATTTCTGCAGCAATGAAGGTCCCCAAGCACGCAGTGGCCTCCATCATTCTTAAATGGAAGAAATTTGGAACCACCAAGAGCTGGCCGCCTGGCCGAACTGAGCAATCGGGGGGAGAAGGACCTTGGTCAGGGGAGATGACCAAGAACCAGATGGTCACTCTGACAGGGCTCTAGAGTTCCTCTGTGGAGATAGGAGAACCTTCCAGACATCCATCTCTGCAGGACTCCACCAATCAGGCCTTTGTGGTAGTTTGGCTAGACATAATTCACTCCTCAGTAAAAGGCATATGACAGCCCACTTGGAGTTTGCCAAAAGGCACCTAAAGGTCTCTCAGACCATGAGAAACCAGATTCTCTGGTCTGATGAAACCAAGATTGAAGTCTTTGGCCTGAATGCCAAGCGTCACATCTGGAGGAAACCTAGCACCATCCCTACAGTGAAGCATGGTGGTGGCAGCATTTTCAGCAGCATGGACTGGTAGCCGAGTCAGGGTTGAGGGCAAGATGAACGGAGCAAGTACAGAGAGATATCCTTGATGAAAACCTGCTCCAGAGCGCTCAGTAACTCAGACATGAACCTGATCAAACATCTCTGGAGAGACCTGAAAATAGCTGTGCAGCGACGCTCCCCATCCAACGTGACAGATCTTGAGAGGGTCTGCAGAGATGAATGGGAGAAACTTACCAAATACAGGTGTGCCAAACTTGTAGCGTCATACCCAAGAAGACTCAATGCTGTAATCAACAAACTACTTAGTAAAGGATCTGAATACTTATGTAAATGTTCAGTAAAAAATTTAAGTAAAAACTTGAAGACAAAAACGGGAAGCATGATGTAGTATGCGAACCTGGTATTCCAACTGATTCTAAGCTACTAAAGCCAACAACCTACAGCTACACCAGAGTTTTGATGAAAGAAAATAAGAAAAAAAACATCTGATAATCACACAGTGCTATTTATTGCTGACCAGCAGATGCCACTAATGAGCATTGTGAACCGATAATGAAACTCCAATTAATTAACAGTTTTTCAGCACAATTTTGTGAACGCTCCAAAGCCTTCAGAAAGTCTCGGTTTCCCAGAACTCCTTCACAGTGCTGCTTATTCCTGACACATTATTTTAAATAATTTGCTGAACAGACAGTGTCAAAGGAGGAGCTTTATTTGCATCGGCATAACCATCAAACACTTAAACTGCTACAAGACCTCCACTGACAGTTGGTGCAAATACACATGTTTCCACGCCCCCCAAATATGCTAAATGTACACCAGTACATTGTCCCCACCTATCAAAAAGCAGTGATGATTGTACCATAGATGAAAATATTGTGTAGAAAAATGTCTCATTATGTCTACAAGGTACCGAACTGAGCGATGTGAGTTCATATGTGTACCTTTGAACTTGTTGTACCCCAAGCAAACACCACTGTAGTGTACCCTAACCCCATACCCTTATTTTATGAGTGCGTTAATATACTGTATGTTCAAAGTAATTAGTATTAACCTGGTGGCACTGCAGGAACAGTGATCCACTCCAAACCAAGAGGTAGCAAGTTCAAATCGCCAAAGAGTTAATGTGCACTCTGTGTCAAGTGTACTTGAGTACTGCTAGTTTGATGTTGGTGGTGATAATTGGACAGTTATTTACTTGATTTTGCTTTTAGCAAAGTACATAAATGCATTCTTGCCCGTAGTTGTTGTCACAGTACAAGATTTTACTGTAATTGAAATCATAAAACAGCAGCATACAGTCATTTTATAAAAAATAACACCTTCAGGTTGTTTATTAATGTTTATTTAATTTTTACTGCAACATTAGGCAATGTGTAGAAATGTATTCTCACCAATCTCCATTGTGTCCACACACCTGGTGGTGCAGCAGGAACTTCAGGTAGCTGGGACCCAAGAGGTTATGAGTTCAAATCCCAACTGAGTCTGAAGTAATCAGCATACTGTCCATTAGCACCTTGCTTTAGTTATGAAAATACAGTAACTAGTAGTAGATTTATAGTATTTTCACCACAACTAGACAAATACCTCCAGGGGACCACGTCCTAAAAACATAATTGGGGATGTCCCTGGAACAAACCGGAAGTAGACAGAACCTGCAGGGGACCATGACTGTTTAAATTGAGTTAATGCCAATTATGCCTTTCAAGGTAAAATATTCAAAATGACCTGGGCTCACATGTTGTCATGTTATCACATGTTGAAATTTCGCTTCTCCATGTTGTCACATTTATTTCACATTCATTTCATAGGAGATCATGTTCTCACATGCTCACATGTTGTCACGTGTAGTTTTCTGTTATCACATGTTGCTTCAGATTGTCACATGTTATCAGGATGTGATCATGTGTTTTTTCCATAAGGGAGACATATCTCAACAAGCTCCTTTTAATGAAATACTGTACAACTAACACTTATTGAACCCATTGTAAATACGTCTTTCTATACCTATGAGGTTATTATGCCAGTTGTCCCCTCTAGTGTAGCAGTGATTAATTCATCAGGGTGTATTATTAGGAGGATTTAGTGACAGAAGACCAGTTTGATTAAAAGACCAATCTGGTCCGTCTGGCTATTATCTAGTAGAGGCAGATTGTGTCTGTGCTTATTTATGAATGCCAGGGCCTTTCAGGATATTAAACAATTAAACGGCCTCCCCTGAGATGTAAATTAATCGCATGCTTTTCAGCCAGGAAATACAATGATGACTGATACAGAGCATCCTGATGCCCTGGTACCATGCTCCATGGACTTGACTCTGAGATAACGTGACTCTGAGATAAACGCTGTATCCTATTGTCCTCCGTGTTCTCCCTCCCTTTTCTCCCTTATTTTTCTGTCACTCCATCACAGATAAAGCTGTCAGGTGATGATGGATATCTAATAGACGTGTTGGAAAGGAAGGATGGAGGGATAAACGTGTTAGGAAGGAAGGAGGGAGGACACAGCAAGATAACTCGCTCTGTGTGTGAAGACTATTACTTTTTACAGCTTTCACTGCTCGGTATGGCACATGGGGCCGAGTACATCTCTGGGGCTGAGTTCCCTGCAATCCAGGACCTCTATACCAGGCTGTGTCAGAGGAAGGCCCTAAAAATGGTCCCAGACTCCAGCCACCCAAGACCCAGTCTGTTCTCTCTGCTACCGCACGGCAAGCGGTACCGGAGCGCCAGGTCTGGGACCAAAAGGCTCCTGAACAACTTCTACCCCAAAGCTATAAGATTGCTGAACAGTTCATTAAACGGATACCCGGACGTTCTGCTTTTCACCTTCTACCTACATGTACATAGTACTTCAATCAATCACCTAACCAAACCTACATGTACATATTACCTCAATCACCCCAACTACCTCGTACCCCAGTACACGGACTTGGTACCGGTACTCCTTGTATATACAGTTGAAGTCGGAAGTTTACATACACCTTAGCCTTAGCCAAATACATTTAAACTCAGTTTTTCACAATTCCCGACATTTAATCCTAGTAAAAATTCCCTGTCTTAGGTCAGTTAGGATCACCACTTTATTTTAAGAATGTGAAATGTCAGAATAATAGTAGAGATAATTATTTATTTCAGCTTTTATTTCTTTCGTCACATTCCCAGTGGGTCATAAGTTTACATACACTCAATTAGTATTTGGTAGCATTGCCTTTAAATTGTTTAACTTGGGTCAAATGTTTTGGGTAGCCTTTCACAAGCTTGACACAATAAGTTGGGTGAATTTTGGCCCATTCCTCCTTACAGAGCTGGTGTAACTGAGTCAGGTTTGTCTCCTTGCTCGCACACGCTTTTTCAGTTCTGCCCACACATTTTCTATAGGATTGAGGTCAGGGCTTTGTGATGGCCACTCCAATACCTTGACTTTGTTTTCCTTAAGCCGTTTTGCCACAACTTTGAAAGTATGCTTGGGGTCATTGTCCATTTGGAAGACCCATTTGCAACCAAGCTTTAACTTCCTGACTGATGTCTTGAGATGTTGCTTCAATATATCCACATAATTTTCCTGCCTCATGATGCCATCTATTTTGTGAAGTGCACCAGTCCCTCCTGCAGCAAAGCACCCCCACAACATGATGCTGCCACCCCCATGCTTCACGGTTGGATGGTGTTTTTCAGCTTGCAAGCCAGCCCCTTTTTCCTCCAAACATAACGATGGTCATTATGGCCAAACAGTTCTATTTTTGCTTCATCAGACCAGAGGACATTTCTCCAAAAAGTAAGATCATTGTCCCCATGTGCAGTTGCAAACCATAGTCTGGCTTTTTTATGGCGGTTTTGGAGCAGTGGCTTCTTCTTTGCTGAGCGTCCTTTCAGGTTATGTCGTTATAGGACTCGTTTTACTGTGGATATAGATACTTATGTACCTGTTTCCTTCAGCATCTTCACAAGGTCCTTTGCTGTTCTTTGCTGTTCTAGGATTGATTTGCACCTTTCGCACCAAAGTATATTAATCTCTTGGAGACAGAACGCATCTCCTTCCTGAGCGGTATGACGGCTGCGTGGTCCCATGGTGTTTATACTTGCGTACTATTGTTTGTACAGATGAACGTGGTACCTTTAGGCGTTTGGAAATTGCTCCCAAGGATGAACCAGACTTGTGGTCAACATTTTTTTCTGAGGTCTTGGCTGATTTCTTTTTAATTTCCCATGATGTCAAGCAAAGAGGCACTGAGTTTGAAGGTAGGCCTTGACATACATCCACATGTACACCTCCAATTGACTCAAATGATGTCAATTAGCCTATCAGAAGCTTCTAAAGCCATGACATAATTTCATGGAATTTTCCAAGCTGTTTAAAGGCACAGTCAACTTAGTGTATGTAAACTTCTGACCCACTGGAATTGTGATACAGTGAATTATAAGTTAAATAATCTGTCTGTAAACAATTGTTGTAAAAATTATTTGTGTCATGCACAAAGTTGATGTCCTAACCGACTTGCCAAAACTATAGTTTGTTAACAAGAAATTTGTGGAGTGGTTGAAAAACGAGTTTTAATGTCTCCAACCTAAGTGTATGTAAACTTCCGACTTCAACTGTAAATGTGTATGTATAGACTGTATATATCCTTGTTATTGTTATTTTATTGTGTTACTATTTTCTTATTAACTATTTGTTAATTTTCTTACTTATTAGCTGCATTGTTGGGAAAGGGCGCGTATGTAAGCATTTCACTGTGTTCGTTTTTACTCTGTTTGTTTAGAACGGACAACTAGGAAAAGCTCAAATCAAATTTATTCACCCAATGGGTGAGACAACTGAACAGACAATGACATATTCACACAAGCACTGGTATTTATACCTTCCTCTTATGCTGAGTCTCCTCCTTACACATCTGAACAGCTAATACATCTCTGTTGCTAGACAGGACTTTGGTGATGTCTGTTCTTTTTCACTTCATCAGTCCTGACCTCGGCCCAAATTCCTCACTCCCAAACTCACGGCTGTCCTGTTGACTTGTACCAGACTGTGGCCCTTCTCCTTTCCATAGCATACCTGATGTCTAACAATAACATGTTCTGACAGACTGTAAACGTTCTGCATACCCCTTTCTTCTTTAGTGACTTGATTAATGATATTTCAAGTTTATAAGTCAGAACCCGTCACGGTAAAGTCTACACTTGTTGTATTCAGCGCATGTGACAAATACAATTTCATTTGATTTAAAACCCCCAGCATATTCCTTTGGTCCATTTTCACATTTTGTTTTTTAGGGTGAAAGTACGGAACAGTTTGAAGGGAGTAGATATGTGTCCATATTTCATTTTACAGCTGATAAAGGAGCTGCCAACAGTGCTGGTGAAGAATTCCCCCGCCAGAAGCCTTAGATGGAAGAGAGGCTGTTGGTGCTGTCACCATTTGGATAAATTCCACACAGCTGTAGTCGGTGAACCACACCGCAGGTACCATCAAACCAGATCAACAGGGTTTTGTCTTTTTGTCTCTTCCCTGGCCAGAGGTGTTTTTGGGAGGAAATGCTGCAGTTATTTGGCAAACATATGATGTTCAGGGAACACAACGCAGCCCTGATTGTGTAATTCACATAGAAAGAAAAATGAAGAAGAAGGTGTAAAAACTAGAGATAGAGAGGGTAGAGGTAAGAAAATATGTATCTTAAGGCATCTAAGTCTTTATTGTCCTGCTGGATGGATGGCAGAGGTTTACATCTAACTCTCCCTGCTGCTCAGGGAATGGACCAGGGCCCGGTTTCCCAGAAGCATCTTAAGATGAAGTTCATTGTTAGAACCATCGAATGAGCATCATTAAATCTCCGAGCTGTTTCCCAAAACCATCGTTACTATCGTTACACTTGAAAGCGCTCGTAATCTAATGACTGCCTTAGACCCCTCATAGAACAGCTAAGTGCGTCGTAAAATGACTTTTTGCCCTCCTGCGTCTCTTCACACACAGGAAATCTTTGCTAAATGCAGAATCAAAACGTTTATCTGTCTCTCTGTGACCACCAATAACTTCATAGTCTAATACAAATACAAAGTTTGCAATGTTACAAACAAGCAAAGCAACAATACACTTTTTACAGAGATGACTGCATTATAAGATAGCTATATTAGGCAAAATATAAAACATATAGAAATCACTTTCATGTTAAATCAATGAAGTTATTTTGCCAATTGTAGGATACCACAATCTGTACAACATGTGAGCATTGATGTGCTCTGTCATTTATAGGCTAAGCCTCCTAAGTATTTGCAGCCATAAGTGATAAAGATCTCTCTAGCAGCTGATTATTGGTCAGTATTGTGTAGTTATTCTAATGTTAATGTAAGGATATAAATAAGTAAAGCTGATCCGAAAGCTGCACTGCCTTCTTGCCATCTTCTCAGTATCGACAGAATGCTCCAACAACACACTTAGTGAACATTCTCTCTTTGTGGTGTTTTGGTAAACGCATGTTACAATGCGTCGTTAAACCACTCGTAGGTTTGAGTTCATTCACTGTCGGGAAACCCGGCCCAGGATAATGACCAGTCTGTTCTGATTAGAGAATGCCAGTCCTTTCATCCGGTGCCAGTCTGTAAACTGTGACCTGTTGCTGCTTGGTGAATCACCAGCTTGCCAGAATCATACTGCAGAGATGGGGATTTTGGAGCCTGCTGGTCTCTGCTGGACATTCAGCGACATTTAGTCCCTCACATTCCAGCAATGCTTTCAATCCCCACATCGCTCGCTTCGTAATGATCTAAAACTAATGTCTGTTTTGCTAATACCTTTCCCTCGTTTTTCCTCTCAGCTAGTGTCCTATTTTTCCTCTGAACCCATTATTGTAGTCTGCATACCATTCTGCTGTAATCTCTATACCCGGTGCTCATGTGCCGGTTAAGTAATGAATTTAGACTTTTATTCTAATGCATTAGCCACGACTCCCCAATCTGGGCAACAGAGGCGCTGAGCAGCACGGTCACATTTACAGCCTGTCATACTCACTTTCATGGGCCGTACATCAGCGGGGGAAATTAAAGAGTGTGCTCTGCTTTGTCGTTTTTCCTTGCAGATGGGAAGGTGGAGGTGACCAAGGAGAGCATGAAGCTGTGCACCATGGGACCTGGGAAGGTGTTTGGAGAGCTGGCCATCCTTTACAACTGCACCAGGACGGCCACTGTCAAGAGTAAGTTTGACCAGTATAAGTGGTGGGTTGCCCATGCACTGAACACCATAGTTGAGTTCAATTTATAAGCTTGACCATAACTGTCCACAACCAGCCATATACTCCCTCAACCTGATTTACTAAGCATTTGCACCTGTTATTTTCAGAAGATAATAAAATACAAAAATATCCTTATCCAAGCTTAGTAAATCAGAATGACTGAGCACACACACAGTTTTTAATAACCTGCCGAGGGACTGCGGTTGAAAATTAGCCGGCTGGATAAAACCGGAACTTTTACTGAAACGTTGATTAATGTGCACTGTCCCTGTAAAAATAAAAATTAACTCAAACTGGCCTTTCAACAGCAGTGAGTTGAGCTGAGGTGGATAATGTGTAAAGAACAAATGATCATTCTCTGAGCTTTGTTTGAATCAATTGAAATTATATCCACCCAACATGGTATCAGACAGACATTTCCCTCATATATATAGTCATTCCAGGTAAACACAGTAGACAATTTGTTTTAGTCTCCCTCCCAGATACTGAAGACAGCCTCTGAATAATTTTATGTGCTTTCGATGGTTACATTCCTGCTTTTGTCAAGTACGGAGAGAGAGAGAGAGAACTTGAGCACACACACAGAATAACATCTCTATCCTGAGGAAATACTCTTTCTACCTTTTCACTGTGATGAATCATGGGATAATGAATGCGTACCTGGAATTCCTGTTGGGCAAATGTTAAAAAAATAAATTGTTTTGACATATGTAAAGTCAGATTGGTATGTAAACATGACCGAAAGCATTATGGCCAAATAGTGTCACGTCCAGGCCTGAAATGACAGGCTGGCGTGTTTTGTTTTGGTTTTGGTGTAGGGTTTTTTATGTTCTAGGTGTTATATATCTATGTTGGGGTAATGGTTCCCAATTAGAGGCAGCTGTGTGTCGTTGTCTCTAATTGGGAACCATATATATGTTTGGGGTTTTCATTTAGGTTTTGTGGGTTATTGTTTATGCATAGCGTTGTTGGTTTATGTAAGTCTATGTTAAGTTACGATCTTCGTTTGTTTGTTGTTTTGCCCAGTTACGTGTGTTTCGTTCGTTTTAATAAACATGTATACTGGATGCCTCGCTGCGCCTTGGTCTGTCAATTATGAAGATCGTGACAAATAGTTCCTTAATATATACTTCTGGCGCCGACAGAGATGGCAGCCTTGCTTCACGTTCTCAGGAAGCTATGCAGTATTTTGTTTTTTTATAGATTACTTCTTACATTGTTACCCCGGGAAATCTTAAGTTTTATTACATACAGTCGGGAGGAATTATTGGATATAAGAGCAACGTCAACTTACCAACTTTACGACCAGGAATACGACTTTCCCGAAGCGGATCCTCTGTTTGGTCCACCAACTAGGACAATTGACTGGATCCCAGCCGGCGACCCAAAACAACGGCGGCGCAGGAGAAGGGGTAGATGGGGCGGGTTCCTGCTCCCCGCACCAGAGTGCGCGTTACGAGCCCAGTACGGCCGGTTCCTGCTCCCCGCACCAGAGTGCGCGTCACGAGCCCAGTACGGCCGGTTCCTGCTCCCCGCACCAGAGTGCGCGTCATGAGCCCAGTACGGCCGGTTCATGCTCCCCGCACCAGAGGGCCAGTGAAGGTCCCCAGTCCTGGGCCGCCAGTGAAGGTCCCCAGTCCTGGGCCGCCAGTGAGGGTCCCCAGTCCGGGCCCGCCAGTGAGGGTCCCCAGCCCGGGTCCGCCAGTGAGGGTCCCCAGCCCGGGTCCGCCAGTGAGGGTCCCCAGCCCGGGTCCGCCAGAGAGGGTCCCCAGCCCGGGTCCGCCAGAGAGGGTCTTCACCCACACAGATAGTGTGGTGAAGAAGGCGCAACAGCGCCTCTTCAACCTCAGGAAGCTGAAGAAATTCAGCTTGTCGCCAAAAACACTCACAAACGTCTATAGATGCACAATCGAGAGCATCCTGTCGGGCTGTATCACCGCCTGGTACGGCAACTGCTCCACCCACCACCCATAAGGCTCTCCAGAGGGTAGTGAGGACTGCACAACGCATCACCGGGGGTAAACTACCTGGGGGTAAACTACCTGCCCTCCAGGACTCCTACACAAAACTAAGGAGATGATAGTGGACTTCAGGAAACAGCAGAGGGAGCACCCCCCTATCCACATCGACGGGACAGTAGTGGAGAAGGTGGAAAGTTTTAAGTTCCTCGGCGTACACATCACGGACAAACTGAAAGGGTCCACCCACACAGACAGTGTGGTGAAGAAGGCGCAACAGCGCCTCTTCAACCTCAGGAAGCTGAAGAAATTCGGCTTGTCACCAAAAACAATCACAAACTCCTACAAATGCACAATCGAGAGCATCCTGTCGGGCTGTATGTTTACATATCCAACATTACTCATATCAAATGTATACACTGTACTCTATACCATCTACTGAATCTTGCTTATGCCGTTCGGCCATCGACTCAAATCTCTAGCCACTTTAATAATTAAAAAGTGGATGTAATAAATGTATCACTAGCCACTCTAAACAATGCCATTTATATAATGTTTACATATCCTACACTACTCATCTCACATGTGTATATACTGTACTATATACCATCTACTGCATCTTGCCTATGCCGGTCAGCCATCGCTCATCCATATATTTGTATGTAGATACTCGTAGTCATTCCTTTACACTTGTGAAATTGTTAGATTACTTGTTAGATACTACTGCATGGTCGGGAACTAGAAGCACAAGCATTTCGCTACACTCGCATTAACATCTGCTAACCATGTGTATGTGACAAATACAATTTGATTTGATTTGAAGAGTAGCAGCTGTTGCTGAATAAATATCTGATTTGGCTATTTCATGCACAGCATCCATTTAAATTGTTTTCATATATCCCAATATAGTTTTCAGGGAAGGCTTAGAGCATAGCAAACACACCCACTCAAACACTCCCACACATGAATTTAGGTCTGTGTAATCACACAACCCACCTACATGCACGGACACACAGACACACAATGGTCACAAAGATTATTATTATAGAATTATTATTTCAACAGTTTCATATGTTGTTCGTACTTTCGAAAGTAAATATGATTTTATTGTGTTAACAGGTTAATGAGTCAGTCTACACCCCAAAAAAGTAGGGTTCCTCAAGGGTTCTTTGGGAGAGGTTATGGTTCTATGTGGAACCATACTGACCCAAAGAACCCTTTGAGTCCTTCAATTGCCCTTTGCAGTTAAAAAAAGTGTTCTTTCCTCATTTAGTGACAATTAAAATGTAGGGGCGGCGGGGTGTTAGAATGCCAACATTGGGAATGGGATTCTGGTGCGGGGAGCAGGAACAGGCCGTGCTGGGCTCGCGATGCGCACTGGGAATCTGGTGCGGGGAGCAGGAACAGGCCGTGCTGGGCTCGCAATGCGCACTGGGATTCTGGTGCGGGGAGCAGGAAAAGGCCGTGCTGGGCTCGCGATGCGCACTGGGAATCTGGTGCGGGGAGCAGGAACAGGCCCTGCTGGGCTCAGGATGCGCACAGGGGGCCTGATGCGTGGAGCAAGGACAGTCCGTACCGGTCTCTGAACGAGCACTGGAGACACCGTGTGCTTCACTACATGACCCGGTGCCTGACCAGTGCCACACTCACTCCAGAAAGCACGGGGAGTTGGCTCAGGACTCCGAACTGGCTTCGCCAAACTCCCCGTGTGCCCCCCCAAATGTTTTTATTGGGGCTGCCTCTCGGGTTTCCTCGCCAGCCGTGTTCCCTTGTACTTCTCCCGCTCTGCCTCAAATAACTCCCATTCATCCCTGGGACGGCGTTACTCCTCAGCCTTCCTCCAGGGTCCCTCTCCAGCCAGGATTTCCTCCCATGTCCAGAAATCCCGGCTCTTTCGCTGCTTGGTCCTTGTTAGGTGGGTCATTCTGTCACAATCTTCTTTAGAGACGGACCAAGATGCAGCGATGCTTCCAGTATACATACTTTATTTTAACGTAACTGGCAAAACAACAAACAAACAAACAAACAAACAAACAAACAAACAAACAAACAAACAAACAAACAAACAAACAAACAAACAAACAAACAAACAAAGATCGTCACTCTGGCGTGGCTCAACTCAGGCACACACAATAAACATAATACTATAAACAATGACCCACAAAACCCCAGTGAAAACCACAAACATATATATGGTTCCCAATTAGAGGTAACGACAATCAGCTGCCTCTAATTGGGAACCATTAACCCCAACATAGAAATATATAAACTAGAACAAAAACCCTCCTAAACAAAACACAAACTAAACACGCCAGCCTGCTAACTCAGGCCTGGATGTGACACAAAGCTGTGTGCTGGAAAACCTTGGTAGAATGTGGGTGGTGTACACATTGTAGTGCTCAAGGGAATTTTCTTTCTTTTTCAGCTTCAGACCAATGCCTACTTCTCACTTAGTTTTTTGTTTTTAATTTGCATTGTTTTTACACCGGAAGGGGATTATACAACATTGTAAACTGGGTGGTTCGAGCCCTGAATGCTGATTGGCTGACAGCCGCGGTATATCAGACCGTATACCACGGGTACGACAAAACATTTATTTTAACAGCTCTAATTGCGTTGGTAACCAGTTTCTAATAGCAATAAGGCACCTTGGGGGGTTTGTGATATATGGCCAATATACTGTAACTTGGCCACTCAGGTACATTCACTGTCCAGCTGAAACGACAATTCATCTCCCTGTGTCTGGTGGAAGGTTTTCCTCTGGGGTTTTGCTGTGCTTAGCTACATTATTTGGATTTGCCCCAAACATAACACATTGTATTCAGGACAAAAAGTGAATTGCTTTGCCACATTTTTTGCAGTGTTACTTTAGTGCCTTGTTACAGACAGTATGCATTTGAATACTTTTATTCTGTATAGGTTACCTTCTTTTCACTCTGTCATTTAGGTTAGAATTGTGGAGTAACTACAATGTTGTTGATCCATCCTCAGTTTTCTCCTATCACAGCCATTGAACTCTGTAACTGTTTTAAAGTCACCATTGGCCAAATCCCTGAGCGGTTTTCCTTCAACTGAGTTAGGAAGGACGCCTGTATTTTTGTAGTGACTGGGTGTATTGAATCCCCATCCAAAGTGCAATTAATAACTTCACCATGCTTAAAGGGATTCAATGCCTGTTTTTTTTATTTTGACTATCTACCAATAGGTGCCCTTCTTTGCGAGGAATTTGAAAACCTCCCTGCTCTTTGAGATTGAATCTGTGTTTGAAATTCACTGCTCAACTGAGGGACCTTACAATATCTGTATGTGTGGGGTACAGAGATGAGATAGTCATAGAAAAATTATGTTAAACACTATTATTGCACACACAGTGAGTCCATGCAACTTATTATGTGATTTGTTAAGCACATTTGTATTCCTGAACTTATTTAGGCTTGTCATAACAAAGGGGTTGAATACTTATTGACTGAAGACATTTCATTTTTTAATATTTTATTAATTTGTAAAAATGTCAAAATATGTCAATCCACTTTGACACGATGGTGCATTGTGTGTAGGCCAGTGACAAAAAAATCTGAATTAAGTCCACTTTAAATTCAGGCTGTAACAAAACAAAATGTAGAAAAAGTCAAGGGGTGTGAATACTTTCTGAAAGTACAGAGTTTGAGAGCTGGACCCAATTTCCTAAGAGCATCTTAAAGCTAACCTTCGTAGTAGCATCTTTAAATCTCCGAGCTGTTACCCAACACCATCGTTACTACCGTTACACTTGAAAGCGCTCGTAATCTAATGACTGCCTTAGACCCCTCATAGAACAGCTAAGTGCGTCGTAAAATGACTTTTTGCCCTCCTGCGTCTCTTCACACACAGGACATCTTTGCTAAATACAGAATCAAAACGTTTATCTGTCTCTCTGTGACCGCCAATAACTTCAAGTTGCACTTGAAAATGCTCTTAATCTAATAGCTGCCTCGTAGAACAGCTTTGGTAGATGCTCTTCTGGCCTCCTGCATCATTTTATTCACAGAATATCTCCGCTAAACATAGAATCACATGGTTTTTCCATCTCTCTCTGACCACGATAACTTCAGAACAAGGTTGACTACAAATCCAAAGTTGTCAATGTCTTTGCAATTGATACAAGCAAGCCATGTATAAAAATATGCTTCAAATGAAAACCGAAATGACTGCGTTAAAAAAACATGTACACTTTTGATTCCATGTTGACTCCAATGCTATGTCACAGCTATGTCATGTTGGTTGGACGTCCTTTGGGTGGTGGACCATTCTTGAAACACATGGGAAACTGTTGAGCGTGAAAAATCCAGCAGCGTTGCAGTTCTTGACACAATCAAACCGATGCGCCTGGCACCTACTACCATACCCCGTTCAAAGGCACTTAAATCTTTTGTCTTGCTCATTCACCCTCTGAATGGCACACATAAACAATCCATGTCTCTATTGTCTCGAGGATTTAACAAGTGACATCAGTAAGGGATCATAGCTTTCACTTGCATTCACCTGGTCAGTCTATGTTATGGAAAGAGCATGTGTATAAACAGTAAGCTATAGGCCTATCTCAATCATATTGAAATACATTTCATGTTCAATCAATTGAGTTCTGTTCTGCTCCTTGTAGGCTACTGTCTGTAATTTGTCTCAACATATTTCATGATGTGTAGCCTAACGTGCGCAGTGATGTGCCAAATCTGTGATTTAGTGCATTTTTATTGGGTAAGCATTAGAATAAGCCGCCTCAATATTCACAGCCGTTGGTATTAATATCTCTCTAGGAGCTGATCCGTCGTCAGTATTGTTAAATAATTCTAATGTTAAGGAAATATTTGAATGGAGAAAGCTGATCCAAGAGCAACGCTTCCTTTCTTTCGATCCTATCAGTGTCGACACATGCTCCAACAACGCACTTGGCAACCGTTCTCTCTGCGTGATGTTTTTGGGGAACGCGTGTTACATCTTCGGCTGTTGTAGGAAAGATGCAATGTTAAAACACTCATAAGCCTAAAATTCCATTGCTATCGGGAAACCGGGCCCTGTTCTCCCCACCGTTCTCTTCTCCGTAGTAGCAAGAAGCATGCACTAGTACTAGTACATGCCACACTCCCTGTCCCTTGCCACACAACGACGCCCAACGAACCCAAAGGCTCTTTTAAGAGACACCTAATAAATTAACATCAGCACACACCGTGTTCACCCCTGTGTGTGTGTGTATGTGTGTGTGTGTGTCGGGAAAAGCCAGGGGAGTGTCAGAAACTATACACGAAAGAGAATGGTCAAAATATCCCCTTCGGTAGGGGAACCTAGGATCTTCATATCCCAAGCCGGTGACTGAACTAAACCGTTATGCTATGAACCCTGTAATAAACTCAGCAAAAAAAGAAATGTCCTCTCACTGTCAACTGAGTTTATTTTCAGAAAACTTAACATTAGTAAATATTTGTATGAACATAACAAGGTTCAACAACTGAGACATAAACTGAACAAGTTCCACAGACGTGACTAACAGAAATTGAATAATGTGTCCCTGAATAAAGGGGGGTCAAAAGTAACAGTCAGTATCTGGTGTGGCCAGCAGCTGCATTAAGTACTGCAGTGCATCTCCTCCTCATGGACTGCACCATATTTGCCAGTTCTTGCTGTGAGATGTTACCCCACTCTTCCACCAAGGCCCCTGCAAGTTCCCGGACATTTCTGGGGGGAATGGCCCTAGCCCTCACCCTCCGATCCAACAGGCCCCAGACGTGCTCAATGGGATTGAGATCCGGGCTCTTTGCTGGCCATGGCATAACACTGTCTTGCAAGAAATCACGCACAGAACGAGCAGTATGGCTGGTGGCATTGTCATGCTTGAAGGTCATGTCAGGATGAGCCTGCAGGAAGGGTACCACATGAGGGAGGAGGATGTCTTCCCTGTAACGCACAGCGTTGAGACTGCCTGCAATGACAACAAGCTCAGTCCGATGACACACCGCCCCAGACCATGACGGACCCTCCACTTCCAAATCGATCCCGCTCCAGAGTGCAGGCCTCGGTGTAATGCTCATTCCTTCAACGATAAATGTGAATCTAACCATCACCCCTGGTGAGACAAAACCGCGACTCGTCAGTGAAGAGCACTTTTTGCCAGTCCTGTCTGGTCCAGCGGCGGTGGGTTTGTGCCCATAGGCGACGTTGTTGCCAGTGATGTCTGGTGAGGACCTGCCTTACAGCAGGCCTACAAGCCCTCAGTCCAGCCTCTCTCAGCCTATTGCGGACAGTCTGAGCACTGATGGAGGGATTGTGCGTTCCTGATGTAACTCGGGCAGTTGTTGTTGCCATCCTGTACCTGTCCCGCAGGTGTGATATTCGGGTGTATCGATCCTGTGCAGGTGTTGTTACACGTGGTCTGCCACTGCGAGGATGATCAGCTGTCCGTCCTGTCTTCTTGTAGCGCTGTCTTAGGCATCTCACAGTACGGTCATTGCAATTTGGCCATATCTGCAGTCCTTATGCCTCCTTGCAGCATGCCTAAGGCACGTTCACGCAGGGATGAGCAGGGACCCTGGGCATCTTTCGTTTGGTGTTTTTCAGAGTCAGTAGAAAGGCCTCTTTAGTGTTCTAAGTTTTCATAACTGTGACCTTAATTGCTTACCGTCTTGCTTACCGTTCCACAGGTGCATGTTCATTAATTGTTTATGGTTGGGAAAACGTGTTTAAACCCTTTACAATGAAGATCTGTGAAGTTATTTAGATTTTTACGAATTATCTTTGAAAGACAGACAGGGTCCTGAAAAAGGGACATTTCGAGTTTAGATACATAGACTTGACACCATTGAAATGGACAGTCTGGTGATGACAGCACCAAAAATGTTCCAGAAATGTTTTTGTTGTTCATTCACTCAGTACTGATTGAAAGTTTATTTATTTTGCTTGGTAAAAAAAAAAGTCTGAAACAGTTGATGTGTTGAAAACAGTTTCATTTTATCACATACCTAACCAAGTTAGTAAGCATGACATTTTCTTTTGACTGCGCACAGGTTACACAAGCAAGCAATGATCATTATGATGTTGTTGGATGCTTTGTGTGAAACCCGCACCCCTGCTACTTAATAAGAAAATTGCATTGACAGAGGGAACGTACCAGCCCTTGATCCTGACTCTCAGTTCCATTTACATTTCACATAAGAATCATTGGATGAAGGCGTCTTCTGTCGGGGGGAGTTTCTTTAAGAGCCCCAACACCCTGTATAAACATTAACACTCACCGCTTGAGGTACAGTTTTAGAAGCATAAGGCCCTTATCTTTCATATCAGCAAGAAATTATTTTCAAAAAACAAAAAGGTTAAATTGATATACATCTTTGTAGAGTCAGGGTTAGTGTTCCCGCACAGCCATATCTCCATGTCACAGCGTTTGTTTACAGAAGACAGATGGAAGACAGCTAATTAGCACAGGTGGTCCCTCTATTTAACATGCTCCGAACACCTGTGTGTAACAGAGGCCGCCAGAAACTTGTTGTCACTGAAAGATACTGTTGGCTGCAACTGTGATAAAGCCAGTTAAAACAGTATACAATAAGTGTATATTTTGCATTTGTGAAATAATTTTAATGTGACATGAAATTACGAGGCTTTATGTTTCTCGAACCGTATTGCAGCTGAGAATCAATTCGCGTTTAGATGGAGTATTTGGCTGTTTCGGCTGCGAGAGCTAGTGTATCTCTGAAAATAACAAGATCCTTGGATCTTAAGGAGTAATGGTAGCAAAGACAGATTTGAAGATAGGCTTAAACTGCTTCTCCAATAGAAATCCCAGATCACACTTGTAGGCGATGACGTGGCGACGTTGGCTAGCTAAGCTCATGCGTAGAAACACGTCATCAAGTCTAACGGTCGTCTCGTGCCGAACTGCGCATGTACAGGCTGTCAAATCAATGGCCCTCCTTCGATATAAAGTTGTTTTTGACTAAAAATAAAAACTTGTCAGAGGTTTGAGTAATAACATGTTCAACGACTTAAGACATTGGCTCGAATCTAGGTTGTGCTCTTAGATTTCAATAAAATTAACAACTAAGGAAGAATTTTGTAACTTCTCTCGTTGACTTCTCAAACCCTGGCCTGGTCTGTTTGTTCTGTTTCACAAGCATTCCCAGAGGTCTCGGGATGTTGTGCTTCTGGGTTTAAAAACTTTGTGACGGTAGGCTCCTTAAAAGTAAATCTCTGGCTAGGAGCATACTGAATCAATGCATAAGGTAAGGGCTAGAATTTGCTATGGATTTTTGAACAGTGACACGTCTGTTCTGGTGTGTGCATGTATTATAAATTAGCAGCATAGTAGTTTTCCCAAGCTCCCAAAGTTTGGTTATATGGCTATAATAGCAGCCAAGGACGTTTGCTAGCTTATTTGTTTGTGCTCTGATTACACTCCAGTGTCCAGGTCAGCAGTTTACACAGATGATTGTCTTCAGCCATATGAAAAATTCTCCATGAAGGTTCTATAAAGAACCATAAAAAAGGATTCTATATAGCCCCCAAAAGGGTTGTAACAATAGCGGAACCCTTTTTTTGGTGCTATATAGAACCTTTTTTTAATGGTTCTTTATAGAACCTTAGGAAAGGGTTCTTTATAGCACCGTACAGGTTCCATTTAGAACCTCATGAGCATGGTTCTTTATAGAACCTTCAAAAAAAGGTTCCAGATAGCACCAAAAAGTGTTCCATTCACTAACAGAAGCGTGCCTGACTAAACCCTGAAAACAAATGGTTCTAATATTCCATAGGTTTTATTATTGTGTTTAGTAACACATTGAATCAGGTGTGCTAGCTCTAGAACAGCTGGGGGTCCCTGAGGAGACAACTGACAACTTTACCAAATCAAAATCAAGTCTCAATTGAGTCTTACACAATATACTGACGCTGGCCATAGTAAAATTAGACATTTAATGGCATTACACAACCGATTAGATAAACTGGAATGATACTCTCACTCACGGTTGCACAAAAAAAGATGTGAGCAAACCCAGTCCCAGAATATTCGAATGAGCCGACTCCCCTACATTTTAATTATCAGTCAAAGAGCAAACAACCATTTTTTTAACTGCAAAGAACCATTGAAGAGCTCAATGGGTTATTTGGGTCAGTATGGTTCCACCATAGAAGCATCACCCTTCCCACCCTTGAAGAACTCTACTTTTTTGTGTGTACAGGTACAGCTGTAATGAGCATTTTCTCTGCACTAGTGGCTTTCTCTGCAGAGAGTTACACAAACACCATTACTGTGTGTTTTTCTAAGATAAATTAAAATATGAATTAAACAATGAATTACTGACAAAAGTACATAGCTGCATTATCATTTATTTTGTTGACTGTGTTTTTCGATTAATCAACTCAAGGATGAATGCACACTGTCGGCACTGGCTTAGGCTTAGCTTCCTGCTTTTTCATTCAATGGTTATGGTAACAGAATTAGTGCTTCAAAATGATTGAAGCAATGTAATGGGGAGTCATAAGTGTTTTGATGTCTACAGTATGTCCCTTCTTGGACAAATCTATAGCTGCAGTCTGTGAGCTGAAAAGGATTTAAAATGATAGTAACTCACGAGAAGATCACAGTCCTTCTCGGTAACATACAGTTGTCATCGATGTCTTGGGAAATATGATACAAATCCTATACAGCTTCAAAGAAGAATACAAAGTTGGATTGTATGTGACTGAAAAGAGCTGCTATCGGAGAAAGGGCTTTCTGTACTTTCAAGGCTGGACTGTCCACAGCTTGAAACAGGTTGCCTTGAAGGTACAGAAAGAAGAATCTCATTGATAGACCTCTTTAATCTCCTCTAATGTATCAGCCAGCTGTTACTATACATGTGTATTTTGTCTGTCATGGGATTTTTGTCATGTGCCTCTGAAGTGCACACAGTAATGTATTTCACAGTATCAAGACACTTATGGGTATTGGCGGCCAGTTCCCAAGGCAGCAGATTTGAGGTTTTTCACCAGCGACAAGTCAGGGACATGGCAGCAGATTCAAGGTTTTTCACCAGGCGACAAGTCAGTGACATGGCAGCAGATTTTAGGTTTTTCGTCAGTCCATTATCTTCTGCTGTGTAATTGAAGTCACAGGGGCTGGTGAGGAGAGGACGGCTCATAATAATGTCTGGAATGGAGTGAATGGAATGACAAAGACATGGAAACCATGTGTTTGATGTGTTTGATACAATTCCATTCATTTGATATGTTTGATACAATTGCTCTCTCTCTCTCTCTCTCTCTCTGTCTGTGTGTGTGTGTCTGCTATTTATGTCACACATAAACTATTTAACAATATTAGGAGGGGCTGTCTGTTTTTTACCCTTATTTTAGCAGGTGAGTTGACTGAGTACACAATTTCATTTTACAGCAGCGACCTGGGGAATAGTTACAGGAGAGAGGAGGGGGGATGAATGAGCCAGTTGGAAACTGGAGATGATTAGGTGGCCTTGAGGGCCAGATTGGGAATTTAGCCAGGACACTGGGGTTAACACCCCTACTCTTACGATAAGTGCCATGGGATCTTTAGTGACCACAGAGAGTCAGGACACCCGTTTAACATCCCATCCAAAATACGTCGCTTTACACAGGGCAATGTTCCCAGTTACTGCCCTTGAGTATTCAGATATTTTTTTTGACAAGAGGAAAGAGTGTCTCCTAATGCCCCTGGCATTTTCGTTCAGGTGTTATGTTGGCTGAATAGCTTGTTGCTATAGAGATGTCTCCATCCTGACTATTTTTACTGAGTCCCGGGAGAAAATGCACTTCACCCACTCGTATGCCACTAATGCCTGCAAAGAGCAGGCACAACCAGTCATATTGCTTCATTTGAACTCTCGTAGGGGTCCTGCCTGTAACTCAAGGTAAATGGTTGCTTCAGGGAAATATGGTAAACCAATCATCTGATGCTTCATATTTTTTGAAGGCGTTGACCTTTCGGCATTGAAGGTTGATGGAGACGTCTCTATCTGCGTTCGTGTTGTTGCCATGGTTTTCATGTACTTCAGTGGATTGTTTTGCTTTGCAGAATGCCTGTGGACATATTGGGCTTAGTATTGGCTTTCTGCTATCTTGTGGGTCTCTGGCATAAAGTCTACTGTTTTATTGTATCATTGGTAAACAGTCGCCTAGGGCGTGAAACTTGCTCACGATGTTCCTCATGCATTACCAAACTTTCAGGGAAATACTTGGCAACAGCAATGCCAAACTATTCCATGCACGACTGTAAGTCGAAAATATGTTATAATATTCACAAAATTGGTCTTGAATGTAAATGGTATTATTACGGAACTGCAAATAATCATGAAACTGATATTCATGCCACGTGTTTTATATCTGCGTTGCAAGGTTGCAGTGAACATGTCATCTTGTTTAATGGGACTGTATTTCTCCTGGTGGATGTTTCTCTGGGAACAGTCACAGTGACAGTGGCTCACTAATGGTCAGCAGGGTGAGCTGTGGTCACTGACCAGTGTTGTGTAACTAAACTGACGTGGAGTAACAGTAAGGATGTTTTACTGTCATCACCACGCGCCTTTTCAGAGGGATCAGAGTCAATGGACTGATTGAAGTCTCGACTGGACATTAGTAATCATTGTATACAAGAGTCTGAAATCACTTGTAAGCATGCTGTTTATCATTCTTTTGATTGTAAAGGGCCATTTGACCGATGAGACGCTCACATTGTTGGTTGCATAGCTATTTCAGTCACACAATGTTTCCACATTACGTCTCCTGTAAAGTAAAACCCTAGCCATCGTATCAAGATAGTTATTGATTTAAAACCTACAAACTAAGTTCATCTAACTGTATTGTCATTTTTTGCCTATTTCAAATTCTGTCAAGGAATCAATAAGGAATCAATAATCACTTTCCAATCGCCAAACATATTAAGTGAGAAAACAATCAACAGTCGTATGTG
Source organism: Brachymystax lenok tsinlingensis (assembly GCA_030435695.1). Taxonomy (NCBI): domain Eukaryota; kingdom Metazoa; phylum Chordata; class Actinopteri; order Salmoniformes; family Salmonidae; genus Brachymystax; species Brachymystax lenok. The sequence continues at coordinate 13,433,871 of CM059780.1, read as the reverse complement.
GTTACAGCTTAGCTGAGCTAAAAATTATCTGTTTGAATCTGAAGACGGTGATTGGCTGTGTATGTTCCCTAATGAACACAATGAATGGTTACAGGTAAAAGGGGCCGGTGTGGCTTGGCTAAATTGAATGAGATTTACAGCACCACTCAGTCACTACGCTCCACAGGGGAGAGATCAACAATCTCTAACAGCTGGAGTCTGTCAATAAAAGAAGGAGATCCTGTAGCTGATTAAGGTGTGCTGCTTCTGGAGAAGGAGGAAGAAGGGAAATATCAATAAAAGTGTTTTGACGCTTCACCATGCTGGAGCCACTGCTGTGTTAAATGTAAATATACCCCCCTCTCTCTCTCTCTCTAGAGCCAAAAAGATTGGAGAAGTCGTTTATCCATACATCTCAGTTGTGGATAGATAACTCTTCGTCTTGTTGTTTAGAGTTTTCACATTTTTCCATAAGACTAGTACTGTACATGTCCCTGGGCCTGGAGATTTTTGATCTCCCCCTCTAGGATGGAGAAGCTGTCATCGTTAAAGTATGGGGATTCTATTGAGGGGATATAGGTAGCACACATGAGGAAATGTTTCTCTGTTGAGATAATGTCCTTATAAATTTCTAGCCAAATGTCAAATGTAAAATGTTTTGACTAATTTAATGAAGTGGGTTAGGTCTGCTATATACCAAATTAGCATAACCCCTGAGTCTCTTCCCTGTTCCACACCTGGTAGTTTGGTGGATGGGACTACCAGCTCTCTGTAACTTATCTCTGTCTCTCTGTGTCTGTGTGTGTACATTTCCAGTGAAACGTTTGGACACACCTAATCATTCCATTTTTTTTTTTTTTTTTTAACTATTATTCTATTTTTCCGTCGAGTCATTTTTGTGTCTTAATTATTTAATCACAGTGTGCTTAAAGCATCAGACAAGCTCAGTAGCCTACATATAGTTGATTTTATTCAAACATAGCGTGTCTATATACATTTTTAGTTGGGGACAGCCCTAATATATATATATGTATGTATATATATATATATACAGTATAAAGATATATATCCAGTTGAAGTCGGAAGTTTACGTGCACTTAGGTTGGAGTCATTAAAACTCTTTTTTTCAGCCACTCCACAAATTTCTTGTTAACAAACTATAGTTTTGGCAAGTCGGTTAGGACATCTACTTTGTGCATGACACGTCATTTTTCCAACAATTGTTTACAGACAGATTATTTCACATATAATTCACTGTATCACAATTCCAGTGGGTCAGAAGTTTACATACACTAAGTTGACTGTGCCTTTAAACAGCTTGTAAAATTCCAGAAAATTATTTCATGGCTTTAGAAGATTCTGATAGGCTAATTTAAATCATTTGAGTCAATTGGAGGTGTAGCTGTGGATGTATTTCAAGGCCTACCTTCAAACTCAGTGGGAAAATGGGGAAATCAAAAGAAATCAGCTAAGACCTCAGAAAAAAAGTTGTAGACCTCCACAAGTCTGGATCATCCTTGGGAGCAATTTCCAAACACCTGAAGGTACCATGTTCATCTGTACAAACAATAGTACGCAAGTATAAACACCATGGGACCATGCAGTCGTCATACCGCTCAGGAAGGAGACGTGTTTTGTCTCCTAGAGATGAATGTACTTTGGTTCGAAAAGTGCCAATCAATCACAGAACAACAGCATAGGACCTTGTGAAGATGCTGGAGGAAACAGGTACAAAGTATCTATATCCACAGTAAAATGAGACCTATATCAACATACAGTGGGGAAAAAAAGTATTTAGTCAGCCACCAATTGTGCAAGTTCTCCAACTTAAAAAGATGAGAGAGGCCTGTAATTTCCATCATAGGTACACTTCAACTATGACAGACGAAATGAGAAAAAGAAATCCAGAAAATCACATTGTAGGATTTTTTATTTATTTATTTGCAAATTATGGTGGAAAATAAGTATTTGGTCAATAACAAAAGTTTATCTCAATACTTTGTTATATACCCTTTGTTGGCAATGACAGAGGTCAAACGTTTTCTGTAAGTCTTCACAAGGTTTTCACACACTGTTGCTGGTATTTTGGCCCATTCCTCCATGCAGATCTCCTCTAGAGCAGTGATGTTTTGGGGCTGTCGCTGGGCAACACGGACTTTCAACTCCCTCCAAAGATTTTCTATGGGGTTGAGATCTGGAGACTGGCTAGGCCACTCCAGGACCTTGAAATGCTTCTTCTGAAGCCACTCCTTCGTTGCCGAGGCGGTGTTTTTGGGATCATTGTCATGCTGAAAGACCCAGCCACGTTTCATCTTCAATGCCCTTGCTGATGGAAGGAGGTTTTCACCCAAAATCTCACGATACATGGCCCCATTCATTCTTTCCTTTACACGGATCAGTCGTCCTGGTCCCTTTGCAGAAAAACAGCCCCAAAGCATGATGTTTCCACCCCCATGCTTCACAGTAGGTATGGTGTTCTTTGGATGCAACTCAGCATTCTTTGTCCTCCAAACACGACGAGTTGAGTTTTTACCAAAAAGTTCTATTTTGGTTTCATCTGACCATATGACATTCTCCCAATCCTCATCTGGATCATCCAAATGCTCTTCAGACGGGCCTGAACATGTACTGGCTTAAGCAGGGGGACACGTCTGGCACTGCAGGATTTGAGTCCTGGCGGCGTAGTGTGTTACTGATGGTAGGCTTTGTTACTTTGGTCCCAGCTCTCTGCAGGTCATTCACTAGGTCCCCCGTGTGGTTCTGGGATTTTTGCTCACCGCTCTTGTGATCATTTTGACCCACGGGTGAGATCTTGCGTGGAGCCCCAGATCGAGGAAGATTATCAGTGGTCTTGTATGTCTTCCATTTCCTAATAATTGCTCCCACAGTTGATTTCTTCAAACCAAGCTGCTTACCTATTGCAGATTCAGTCTTCCCAACCTGGTGCAGGTCTACAATTTTGTTTCTGGTGTCCTTTGACAGCTCTTTGGTCTTGGCCATAGTGGAGTTTGGAGTGTGACTGTTTGAGGTTGTGGACAGGTGTCTTTTATACTGATAACAAGTTCAAACAGGTGCCATTAATACAGGTAACGAGTGGAGGACAGAGGAGCCTCTTAAAGAAGAAGTTACAGGTCTGTGAGAGCCAGAAATCTTGCTTGTTTGTATGTGACCAAATACTTATTTTCCACCATAATTTGCAAATAAATTCATTAAAAATCATTTTGTCTGTCATAGTTGAAGTGTACCTATGATGAAAATTACAGGCCTCTGTCATCTTTTTAAGTGAGAGAACTTGCACAATTGGTGGCTGACTAAATAATTTTTTCCCCCACTGTAACCTGAAAGGCCACTCAGCAAGGAAGAAGCCGCTGCTCCAAAACCGCCATTAAAAAGACTATGGTTTGCAACTGCACATGGGGACAAAGATTGTACTTTTTGAAGAAATATTCTCTGGTCTGATGAAACAAAAATAGAACTGTTTGTCCATAATGACCATTGTTATGTTTGGAGGAAAAGGGGGAGGCTTGCGAGGCGAAGAACACCATCCCTACTGTGAAGCATGGGGGTGGCAGCATCATGTTGTGGGGGTGATTTGCTGCAGGAGGGACTGGTGCACTTCACGAAATAGATGGTATCATGAGGAAGGGAAATTATGTGGATATATTGAAGCAACATCTCAAGACATCAGTCAGTAAGTTAAAGCTTGGTCGCAAATGGGTCTTCCAAATGGACAATGACCCCAAGCATACTTCCAAAGGTGTTGCGAAATGGCTTAAGACAACAAAGTCAATGTATTGGAGTGGCCTTCACAAAGCCCTGACCTCAATCTTATAGAACATTTGTGGGCAGAACTGAAAAAGCGCATGCGAGCAAGGAGGCCTAAAAACCTGACTCAGTTACACCAGCTCTGTCAGGAGGAATGGGCCAAAATTCACCCAACTTATTGTTTGGAAGCTTGTGGAAGGCTGCCTGAAATGTTTGACCCAAGTTAACCAATTTAACTTCTTAGGGAGTGGTGGTGCGCTAGCGCCCCACTCCCGACACTACCAGGTGAAATGCAAGGCGCCAAATTCAAAATCCAAAAGTTGAATTATTAAACATGCATCAATATACAAGTGTTTCATACTCAACAAAAGCCTTCTTGGCAATATCACAGCGTTGTCAGATTTCAAAAAGGCTTTACGGCGAAAGCACTACATTTGATTGTTTGAGGGTAGCACCTTCTATATTTCCCATTACCATGAATTCATTAGCCAGCGCGGTCCATAGAAAATGCATTTCACAGGGAAAACCTGTGCCTTACCTTTTGTAGAACTTCTGCTGAGGGCTTCCCAAGTGTCCAACGAAGACAATCCATGGGTATTTGGTTAGAAAAAGTCATTTATTATATCCATAAATCTCCGTTTGGTTGACGCCTTGTTCAGAAAATCCAACGTGAAGAGAACGCGTTCAACTAAACCTATAAACTTTTCCTCAACAAAACAAAAACCAATTAAAATGCATCCTTAGCTATCCTTTTATGAATAAAAGTGATAATATTTCACTTGGATGGTCATCTAAACGTTATATAAGTCAAATAAAGTGGACCGCTCAGCCAAACGTGCGCCCAAAAACGTGCAGCCGAAAAAGAGCTCCTCTCACCAAAACCCCTTCCTATTCAACACATTAGCTCCGATCACTTTGATACTTTATATATTGACTGCTGACATCCAGTGGAAGCCATAGGTACTACATTAAGTGTCCTGATATAAGGGGTTTTTAATAGGCAGTCTCTCAAAGTGGGCCATAAGCCTCCAGAATGACATTTCCGGATGGAATTTTCTCTGGTTTCTGCCTGCCAAATGAGTTCTGTTATACTCACAGACATTATGTTAACACCTTTGGAAACCTCAGAGTGTTTCCTATCCAATAGTATGCTACCAAATACTAATTGAGTGTATGTAAACTTCTGACACACTTGGAATGTGATAAAATAAATAAAAGCTGATATAAATCGTTTCTCTACTATTATTCTGACATTTCACATTCTTAAAATAAAGTGGTGATCCTAACTGACCTAAGACAGGGAATTTTTACTAGGATTAAATGTCTAGAATTGTGAAAAACTGAGTTTAAATGTATATGGCTAAGGTGTATGTAAACATCCAACTTTAACTGTAGATATATATATATATATATATATATATATATATTCCAGCCATTACTATGAGCCTGTCCTACCCAATAAAGATGCTGACATAAGGTGCTGTCATAAGGCTGTTCTGGGGGGAAAAGGGGAATGCAGCTCAATATTAGGAAGGTGTTCCTAATGTTTCCTGTACTCAGTGTATACTGTATCTCTATTTCTTGCTCTCTCTCCTCCCTCTCTCTCTATTCCCTCTCTTCCTTCTCTCCTTCCCTTCTGTCAAACTAAACACACCCAAACCAGAGCTCCACATGTAACCTCCTCAACCTGCCGGGCCAGGCCCCTATGAAATCAGATAGTGGGAGAATCTCAATTGCATACTCCTCACGTCCTCTCTCCTTGCCTCTTTTTAATACCCAATGGAGGAGAATGTTGGAGGGGAGGGACCTATGACATGAGGAGTATACACATTAGATCTTCCCAGTGTTATATGGAGGATAACATATGGTCTTCTTCACCCTTCCCAAGCCCAAGCCCCATCTCCATTAATCTTTTTCCTGGAAGACGTTGACCAGTATGACGAATAGCACTTTACCATGGTCCTCATTCTAATGGAAAACATTGGCCTGATACATTCTTGGCAAGTTGGTCTGGATGGAGCTACCAACTACTCATCTCAAAGTACCTCCATTCAGGAGGAATGTCCTGTCTCCAAGGTTACAGGTACACTGAACAAAACTATAAATGCAACATGTAAAGTGTTGGTCTCATGTTTCACGAGCTGAAATAAAAGATCCCAGAAATGTTCCATAGGCACAAAAAATATTATTTATCTCAAATGTTTACATTTGTTTACATTACAAATGTTTACATTACATCCCTGTTAGTGAGCATTTCTCATTTGCCAAGATAATCTATCCACCTGACAGGTGTTGGATCAAGAATCTAATTAAACAGCATGATCATTACATAGGTGCACCTTATGCTGGGGACAATAAAAGGCCACTGTAAAATGTGCAGTTTTGTTACACAACCCAATTCCACAGATGTGTCAAGTTTTTAGGAAGCGTGCAACATATGTGTCAAGTTTTTAGGAAGCGTGCAACATATGTGTCAAGTTTTGAGGAAGCGTGCAATTGGCATGCTGACTGTAGAAATCTCCATCAAACCTGTTGCCGGAGAATGTAATGTTAATTTCTCTAACTTTAGGCGCCAATACTGGCAAATTCTCTAAAACGACATTATGTCAAACCGGCCTCCCAACCACAGACCACATGTAACCACGCCATCCCAGGACCTCCACATTCGGCTTCAGCCTCCCGGACAGCTGATGAAACTGTGGGCTTGCACAACCAAAGAATTTCTGCACAAACTGTCAGAAACTGTCTCAGGGAAGCTCATCTGCATGCTCATTGTCCTCACCGGGGTCTTGACCTGACTGCAGTTCGGGGTCGTAACCAACTTCCGTGGCCAAATGCTCACCTTCGATGGCCACTGGCACTCTGGAGAAGTGTGCTCCTCACAAATAAATCCTGGTTTCAACTGTACCGAGCAGATGGCAGACAGGTGTGTATAGCAAGTGGTTTGCTGATGTCAACGTTGTGAACAGTGTGTACCATGGTGGCGGTGGGGTTATTGTATGGGCAGTCATAAGCTACAGACAATGAATACAATTGCATTTTATCGATGGCAATTTAAATGCACAGTGATAACCAGCAAGATTCTGAGGCCCATTGTCGTGCCATTCATCCGCAGCCATCACCTCATGTTTCAATATGATAATGCCCGGACCCATGTCGTAAGGATCTGCACACAATTCCTGGAAGCTGAAAATGTCCCAGTTTTTGGCCTGCTTACTCACCAGACATGTCACCAATTTAGCCTATTTGGGATGCTCTGAATAGACGTGTACGACAGCTTATTCCAGTTCCTGCCAATATCCAGCAATTTTGCACTGCCATTGAAGAGGAGTGGGACACCATTCCCCTGGCCACAGTCAACAGCCTGATCAACTCTATGCAAAGGAGATGTGCCGTGCTGCATTATGCAAATGGTGGTCATACCAGATACTGACTGGTTTTCTGATCCACGTTCCTATCTTTTTTTTAAGGTATCTGTGACCAACAGATGCATATCTGTATTTCCAGTCATGTGGAAACCATAGACTAGGGCCTAATTAATTTATTTCAATTGACTGATTTCCTTATATGAACTGTAAAATCTTTGCAATTGTTGCATGTTGCGTTTGTATTTTTGTTTAGTGTAGATGAGTTTATATACCACTGCCTGTCTTGGGTTGACTGCAGCTCAGGTCTCCTCTATCCATGTAATGTTACAAAATGTTATCTTAAAGGCAATTGATCCTAGATCAGCACTCCTACTCTGAAATTATTTATGAATATGGGCCCAGGAACTTTTTGAAATAATAGGGCCTGGAATGTCTTTTTTTAGTGATGTTGTGAACATGATCTGCCCACTTCAAAGGGAGTGTCAGGTGGTGTCTACATTTGTCACGGCTCATACAAATAAAGGAATTCAACAGCAAATATATGTACACCTGGAGCTCCATCTTAACGAGTGAAACACACAACACCATCTGCAAGATTGAGTCATAAGATACAGCCATCTGTTTTTCCTTGACTATTTTATATACACAAACAACATAATGGCCATATGCTGCCAAGCCCCATTAAAAGGAGATGAATGTGTTACTGCCACAAAGTAATAAACTGAAGCCTTATAACTAATACAACTGGTATATAATCTAAAATTGGAACACTCCGTAACACTTTTCGCTGAAAAGCTCCCTGTCCCGAAAAGTGACATTTCTCATTGAAGAGCTTTGAAAGCTTTTTTGTCTCTTGCTGAGTAATATCTGCAGAACCTAGCTGTAATAACCTGCCTGGTCTGCATGAACGAACAAAACAGATTGCGCTTCATACTGTTTCCCCCTTACCAATACTCCATCTATTTAACAGACCATTGCCATTTCCTTGACTAAACATATACTCGGTTGTCACATCACACATCAAACCCGCTGTTCCCCCAAACAACACGGTGAGTGATGACGTCCTCTGCATTTATGCAGAATACAGAAATGTAACAGTATTTAAAAAAAATAACAATCCTAAAGGGGGATGGACTGTGTGTGGAATGTCACCCACTGGAGTTACCTACTGGAGTGTGATGTAAATGGGGAAAATGAAGTGGGATTTGGCATAAGGTTGGTAAGGGAGAGTGGGGTAAATTGAGCTATTTTTTACATTCAGATTCACTCCGTCAAGGGAAAAATAGTAGTTTAATAAGATATCTACATATATTTCAGGATGTGGTGTATCCCTGGAAATAATTAGAATTCATGTCAACATTACAGTTTTGAAAAAACAGCTTGCCAACAAAAGTGGTCTCTTGGCACGAATTACCCTGGGTATGGGGTAAATTAATCCGAGGGACAGGGTAGGTTAAGTCGCCTACACATTTCTGTACTGAATGAAATATTGCCACTACCTTTTTAAAACCATGCCTATCTTTATTTAACATAGGCCAGGCCCTGTCATATCCCAGCGATTATGTCTTGCATTACGCCTGGGAAGAAAACATGTCAATTTGCTCCCCAAGGCAAACATTTTGACTATATTAGCGCACACAGCTACAACGATGTACTTTCAGGCTAGGTTTAGGAACTCATATTGAAGCTTATAGAGACCCAAACTGATATATAAAACAATCTTAAAATTATATAATTTGGTTTAGATACAAGCATCATGAAACTTCTAACACAATAAGTTAATTTGAAAATCCTATTTTTTTTTACCAACTTGCTTACCACTTTTTCCATGTGGTTTCTTCCTTCACAGACCCCATGAAATGATGACCTCTTCCAAAATATTTTGCCTAATGATACATTTTCTGTATGGTTTCCTAGAAACAAGGGTGGTTCAACTTACCCCTTTGGCTCAACTTACCCCACTCTCCCCTGATACCCTTTGTAAAACCCAAGACTCTGACAGGAAATATAAGGGATATTCCTTGGACAGGAAATGGTCCCAGCATTCCTCAGACACAACCAACCAATGGAAGCTGACTATGCTGTATAGTCCTATTGCTCTATTGGAAATACAATGATTTTCTGTGGTATGTGTTGTTTTACTGCCTGGGGCAATTTAATTACATACTGATGAAGTCAAACAAATCAAACTGCCAGTAGCTGGAGACAGGAATGACTGTAAGTGTTGTGGAAATGTCACTCTCTGGATGTAATGTGTTTTTATTGTGCTTCCAGATGTCGTCTTTCCAGTGGCTGCTTGCTGCCTCATTCATTATAATGTAGCCTATGTATGTGAAGGAATGTCTATTAATTCAGTGATACAAATACAAACACGTTATACAAACAAACTCATAAGCAGGTACTGTATCAGGGGCGGCAGGTAGCCTAGTGGTTAGAGCGTTGGACTTGTAACTGGAGGGCTGCAAGTTCAAATCCCCGAGCTGACAAGGTAAAAATCTGTCGTTCTGCCCCTGAACAAGGCAGTTAACCCACTGTTCCCCCGGGCGCCGAAGACGTGGATGTCGATTAAGGCAGCCCCCCCCGCACCTCTCTGATTCAGAGGGGTTGGGTTAAATGCAGAAGACACATTTCGGTTGAAGGCATTCGGTTGTACAACTGACTAATAATGGTGACTGACTATCACACGGTGGAGAGAGATCTCCATGATAGTATGACAGCAGGCAGGCATACAGAGAAACAGCAAGTCCCCTCATCCCGCAAGCAGAGTGTAACCTACTTCCTGTAATGCTTGTCCAAAATGATTGATAGGGATTCGTATAGGTAACACAGAATTATGCGCCATTTCTAAGATCTTTGCCATGCACCAATTTTTGGACAGAATAGCAGCGATTGCAAGTATAAGTCAATGAATATTTCCTTTTGTCGGTGGATAGGCCAGTTCATTGTGACACCCATATCCCATTACTTATAAATGTGTTATTTCCTTTGCACAGTAGTTTTAAAAAGTGTTGAGGATTACAATAGCCGCTATTCAGCTCCATGATACATTACTGATACTGATGTAGTAAAAACAAAGCTGGAAAGTTAATTGTATGAAATATCATGACCTTACCTCCAGGCCTATTTTTCTCTCCTGTGCTGTACTGTGGCTGAATTGTACCCTATTCCCTATATAGTGCACTTTTTTGAACCAGGACCTATATGGCTCTTTTCAAAAGTAGTGCAGTACATATGTAGGGAGGAGGTTGCTATTTGGGACTCTAACCTGGTCAAAAGTAGTGCACTATGTAGGGAATAGGGTGCCATTTGGGGCTAACTGGAGCCCTGTTTCGAAGGTACAAGTAGAGCCATCATCAGAGGGAGGAACTAAGGGCAGTTGTACTGATCTGATTTTGTTATATAAATGTTAATTCTATAAATGTTAATCTTTCTGCATCTAGACATTTAAAACCTAGAAACATTATGTTGTGGATGGAAATGAGACCGAAGGAAGATAATTTTTTTTATTTTATTTTGTCCCACCAGAGAAACCAATATATGTTCCAAACTATTTCAGAGTTCAGCGGTTTGAAGTGAGTACACCGTCATGGTGCCAACACAATGGACCTTTATCTGTAGACTGATCTTCTCAGAGGTCACAAACTGAGATATTGTGAATTAGACTGATTGATTAGAATTATGTGTCACTTAGTGGTCGAACACCTACATTCTACAAACTGATGGACTGTCTGAAATCCATTCATGTGTGTGTGTGTGTGTGCAGTTTGTTTTTCCCTCTTTAATGTCACAGTCAAACTTCACATTATTAAGATTCAGAGCAACACTTTCCCCCATGTCTGGTAAATATTTTGGAGACATCCCTCCAACCTGTTTCTGACCTCTAGCTGCTTGAATGCATAATGATCATCAAGTCACATTATCTGCCTGATTACTTTGATTCCCACTTAAAAAATAAACTTCATAAAAAATGTTATGGTGCAGAATGGAAATGTAGAGGTACTCCGCAGTAGAGAATTAAGAAAAGATTAATCGATGTCTGATTCATCTGAGAACATTTAGATTGTGACATAACAATAGAATACATAAACGCAACAGACTATGGTTCAGACACAACAGGTTAGAGGTCAACACTTCACTGGTGAATTATATGTCCAAACAACAATATCACATTCGCTACTGCTATCGCTGCCGCCCATCCAATCGATGCCCCCAGCTGGCGACCACATGAGGTCATGACCTGATGGTCAAGGTAAAGGCTTTTTATTGTCCAGTGAAATATAAACTCAGCAAAAAAAAAAATGTCCTCTCTCTGTCAACTGCGTTTATTTTCAGCAAACTTAACATGTGTAAATATTTGTATGAACATAACAAGATTCAACAACTGAGACATAAACTGAACAAGTTCCGCAGACATTGTCACGATCTTGTGGAGTAACGGACCAAGGTGCAGCGCGGACTGAGGTCCACATATTTTAATTAAGTGAAACTTACAACCAACAAAAACAATAAACAAAGATCGGACATGAACTGTGTAGCACATAGACACATACACAACATACAAACAATGACCCACAAAACAAGTGGGGAAATGAACAAACTTAAAATTGGTCCCCAATTAGAGGTAACGACACTCAGCCTCTAATTGGGAACCATCAACAACCAAGCACAGAAAACCACCACATAGAACAAAAAAAAAAACCTGATAATGTCCTGACCAAATCACAAAATGACAAGTCAGCAGGCTATCCCAGGCCAGGACGTGACAGACATGTGACTAACAGAAATTGAATAATGTGTCCCTGAACAAAGCGGGGTGGTCGAAATCAAAAGTAACAGTCACCAGCTGCATTAAGTACTGCAGTGCATCTCCTCCTCGTGGACTGCACCAGATTTGCCTGTTCTTGCTGTGAGATGTTACCCCACTCTTCCAGCAAGGCACCTGCAAGTTCCCAGACATTTCTGGTTGGAATGGCCCTAGCCCTCACCCTCTGATCCAACAGGTCCCAGACGTGCTCAATGGGATTGAGATCCGGGCACTTCGCTGGCCATGGCAGAACACTGACATTACTGACTTGCAGGAAATCGCACACAGAACGAGCAGTATGGCTGGTGGCATTGTCATGCTGTCGTGTCGTGTCAGGATGAGCCTGCAGGAAGGGTACCACATGAGGGAGGAGGATGTCTTCACTGTAACGCACAGCGTTGAGATTGCCTGCAATGACAACAAGCTCAATCCAATGATGCTGTGACACACCGCCCCAGACCATGACGGACCCTCCACCTCCAAATCGATCCCGCTCCAGAGTACAGGCCTCGGTGTAACGCTCATTCCTTCGCAGATAAACGCGAATCCGACCATCACCCCCTGGTGAGACAAAACCGCGACTCGTCAGTGAAGAGCACTTTTTGACAGTCCTATCTGGTCCAGCGACGGTGGGTTTGTGCCCATAGGCAACGTTGTTGCCTGTGATGTCTGGTGAGGACCTGCCTTACAACAGGCCTACAAGCCCTCAGTCCAGCCTCTCTCAGCCTATTGCGGACAGTCTGATCACTGATGAAGGGATTGTGCGTTCCTGGTGTAACTCAGGTAGTTATTGTTGCCATCCTGTACCTGTCCCACAGGTGTGATGTTCGAATGTACCGATCCTGTGCAGGTGTTGTTACACGTGGTCTGCCACTGCGAGGACAATCAGCTGTCCATCCTGTCTCCCTGTAGCGCTGTCTTAGGCGTCTCAATGTACAGACATTGCAATTTATTGCCCAGTCCTCATGCCTCCATGCAGCATGCCTAAGGCACCTTCCTGCAGATGAGCAGGGACCCTGGGCATCTTTCTTTTGGTGTTTTTCAGAGTCAGTAGAAAGGCCTCTTTAGTGTCCTCTAAGTTTTCAGAACTGTGACCTTAATTGCCTACTGTCTGTAAGCTGTGTCTTAACGATCGCTCCACAGGTGCATGTTCATTAATTGTTTATGGTTCATTGAACAAACATGGGAAACAGTGTTTAAACCCTTTACAATGAAGATCTGTGAAGCTATTTGGATTTTTACGAATTATCTTTGAAAGACAGGGTTCTGAAAAAGGGCCATTTCTTTTTTTGCTGAGTTGATCTGTGGTTTAATCACACTTGCCTGGTTTAGCTCACGCAATGGACCTCTTCATAACATACTGTGCTACTGCCTGCATGGAAGGTCAGAGGTGACATATGGGCTTACATGTGTTCTACCCTCCCCCACTTCGGTTAGCTTACTTTCTCTCCCGGTGTAAGAAGGTCGAATGTGTTCTTAGAAATGCTACTGTTCATGTATCCATCCGGCTAACTGGCTTTAGCATCATACAGTGTACCACATCACTGTGAATGCTTAAAGTTAGTACATTAGCTAGTACACCCTGAAGGCTCATACATTCGTTGATGATTTCCCTTGCGTCATTGTATCTCCTTATTAAACTCGCTCACTTATTTTTTCTCTTTCCTCGCAACACTAGTTCTTTTTAGCTACATGCCTGTATTTATCCGTTAAAGAGCCCTTTACCACTATCAAACATTCATGAATAGATCCTCCTCTTTTCCTCTCCAGTAACAAGAAACTAAAGAGTGGTTAAACTAAAAAATAAATAAAAAATACTCTTATTTCAATTAGTTGCCATGGTGACAGTGTGGAAGGCTCCCCAGCACACTTGGTGTGTTCGGTCGGGATGAAAGGGTTGAGGTAGACAAGCAGGAGATGGAGCTCACGCTGACTTTCAGCACACACACCTCCACTGAGGCGGCCCTTTAGTCACGGGCTTGGGAGTAACGTTGTCACAGCTCCTGCGTTACACACAAAGTCACACACACATAAAGTCACACACAAAGACACACACACCTCCGCTGAGATGGCCCCTTAGCCGCCGCAGGCTAGGGGACTAACAATACCAGCTCCCTGCATTACACACAGTCAAAGACTCCCTCAGGTTCCTTTTAACCACAGATAAGAACAGGCACCATTCCCAGCTAATAAATAAACAGGGGTTGTTGGTTATTCAGGCTGACTCTCCAGGCAACAGGTGCTGTGCCAAGGAAAGGCAAGGATCATGGTTATGCTATGTCTCTTGACACCTTGGATGCTTGTGTCGGTTAAGAGGGGAAGCTGTGACGTGTTTTGCATGGTGATGGTAGGATATACGGATGGATGTGTGGATGCGTGTTATTATCCCTTACCACTCGAGAGGAAGCCTCTCAAGCGTTCATGTAAAGCCAGGTTATTGTTTGTAATGGTTAATGGCTAATGTTTTGTCATGATGATGTGGTTTGGAGTAGTGAGTGATGAGATCAAATAGAAATGTCTCTTTAACATGAAGAGAAGAGGGTTTATAGCTTTAATTTTCCTTTGCTTTTTGAAGGGGTTACCTGGTAATGGTGTGCTTTGATTCACTGAATGCTCATCAATTATTATTATTTTTCGGATTCAGTCCTTCTGACAGAATGGTCTGTACTCTGTATACTCTGAAGAACGTTGTGTTAAGTTTATGTCAGCGCCTTACTTGAGGTAAGATGACTACCTTTTAGGGTAACAAATTGTTGAAAATTCTGTGATATACAGTGCATTCAGAAAGTATTCAGACCCCTTTACTTTTCCCACATTTTGTTACGTTACAGCCTTATTTTATTCATCAGTCTACACACAATACCCCATAGTGACAAAGCGAAAACAGGTTTTGAGTTTTTTTTGCAAAAATAAATATCACATTTATGTAAGTATTTAGACCCTTTACGCAGTACTTTGTTGAAGCACCTTTGGCTGCGATTACAGCCTTGAGTCTTCTTGGGTATGACACAAAGCTATTTTCAGGTTTCTCCAAAGATCTTCGTCCGGGTTCTGGCTGGGCCACTCAAGGACATTCAGAGACTTGTCCTGAATCCACTCCTGTGTTGTTTTGGCTGTATGCTTAGGGTCGTTGTCCTGTTAGAAGAGGAACCTTCGCCCTAGTCTGAGGTCCTGAGCGCTCTGGAGCAGGTTTTCATCAAGGTTATATCTTTACTTTGCTCTGGTCATCTTTCCCTCAATCCTGACTAGTCTCCCAGTCCCTGCTGCTGAAAAACCTCCAAAGCATGATGCTGACACCACCGTGCTTCACCGTAGAGATGGCGCCAGGTTTCCTCCAGATGTGATGCTTGGCATTCACACCAAAGAGTTCAATCTTGGTTTCATCAGACCAGAGAATCTTGTTTCTTATGGTCTGAGAGTCCTTTAGGTGCCTTTTGGCAAACCTCAAGTGGGCTGTCATGTGCCTTTTACTGAGGATTGGCTTCCGTCTGGCCACTCTACCATAAAGGCCTGATTGGTGGAGTGCTGCAGAGTCAAATCAAATCTAATTTATTTATAAAGCCCTTCTTACATCAGCCGATGTCACAGAGTGCTGTACAGAAACCCAGCCTAAAACCCCAAACAGCAAGCAATGCAGGTGTAAAAGCACGGTGGTTAGGAAAAACTCCCTAGAAAGGCCAAAACCTAGGAAGAAACCTAGAAAGGAACCAGGCTGTGAGGGATGGCCAGTCTTCTTCTGGCTGTGCCGGGTGCAGATTATAACAGAGATGGTTGTCCTTCTGGAAGGTTCTCCCATCTCTACAGAGGAACTCTGGAGCTCTGTCAGAGTGTCCATCGGGTTCTTGGTCACCTCCCTAACCGGGCCCTTCTCCCAATCAATTGGTAGAAACATCTCAAGGATGAGCTTAAATTCATGAGCTCGCTTTGACTGACAGCTCTTTGAAACACCTGTGTCAAGCAACTTGGATGCAGTGAGCAGTGTTGCAGTAAAATCATCTCAAGCAAATTTGGTGATACACAAAGCATCAATTATATATATATTATTTTATACATCACCCGTATGGCATGTTTCTTGTGATGCGGTTCACAGTAAGGATGGGGAAACAAAGCTTACTGAAGCATTGAGGCTTTCCAGCCGATTGTGTTGAAAATAACTTCATTACTCAAGGCTTCGATCAACACAGTACACACTAGTGGCACCTGCTTGTCAAAGGAATTTAGAGCAGACAAAATATTATAGATGACGTACCACACGCTGTTGCACCTTTTTTTAGTCTATAAAAACAAATCTAGTGGCTTTTTGATGAAACAAAGCTTTGGACAACATTGATCACATGCTTCTGATAAAGTAATACAGACATTGGCACACGGCTTTAAAGTAAACAGTTTAGTGAGTTCGAAGCATGCCTCGGAACTCCGGTATCAAACTTAGCATCTCTAGTTCACAGTAGCACTGATGGATGTGTTGACTGGACAACTGTGTCAGAGTTTTGAATGACCCTTCCCCCCCTTTTGTTCCACGCTGGCTGAAGACCAATCTAGCCAGTAACTAGCTAACACCAGACACAGATAAAGACCAAACTAGACAGTAACTAGCTAACACCAGACACAGATGAAAGGGGAAACATATGTGTCTTTGCCATAGATAAAAAAGGTAAACTCTAAATTATATTTGCTGACACCCTACAGTCAAATTATGGCACCAGTAGAGTAGCTATCTAGCTATATAAACCACGCCCCTCTGATTTACATTTTTATCTTTTAGCAAATGCTCTTATCCACAGCGACTTACAGTTAGTGGATTCATCTTAAGATAACTAGGTGGGACAACCACATATCACAGGCTTAGAAAGTACATTTGTCCTCCATAATGTAGCTATCAGGGGGGCCAGTAACTTTCTAATCAAACTTTTTCAATGTAGAAGCAACAGTAATTTCTCATATTTTGGTCAGTACACTTTCATCTGGTTTCATCCAAATATCATCCGATTTCATGAAAATCATGATTTTGACTGTTCATGACCTTTAACAATGCAGCTTTTGATTGCCACATGTTTTTACAAAGATTGCACACACAAAAATAAAAAGAGGTGCCCAACTTGGAGCAACATATTGATAAAACCACCTAAACTGATACAACATTTCCATTGACGGTTGGAATGCAACATATTTTAGGCCATGCCCCCAAATATGCTAATGAGCTCCAGCCAGCACATTACCCACACCTATACTAAACAAAATTATAAACGCAACATGTAAACTATTGGTCCCATGTTTCATGACCTGAAATAAAAGATCCCAGAAATGTTCCATACGCACAAAAAGCTTTTGAGGGAACGTACAATTGGCATGCTGACTGCAGGAATGTCAAATTCCAGAAAATGTAATGTTAATTTCTCTACCATAAGCTGCCTCCAATGTCATTTTAGAAATTAGGCAGTGCGCCCAACCGGCCTCACAACCACAGACCTCGTGTAAACACACCAGCCCAGGAACTCCAACTGAGACCAGCCACCTGGACAGCTGATGAAACTGGGTTTGCACAACCAAATAATTTCTGCACAAACTGTCAAAAACGTCTCACGGAAGCTCATCTGCATGTTCGTCGTCCTCACCGGGGTCTTCACCTCACTGCAGTTCGGCATGTTGCACGGATCTGTACACAATTCCTGGAAGCTTAAAGTATCTGTCACGCCTGCTCCCACTCCCCCTGTCTGGCGCCAGGTTGCCCATCATTATGTACACCTGTCACCATCATTACGCGCATCAGCGCTCATTGGACTCACCTGGCTCCTTCACATTTTGATTGCCTTCCCTATATCTGTCTGTTCCTCTGTTTCATCCCCGTGTCCGTGTTCTGTTTAATGTCTGTGTTTATTAATTGTTCACTCCCTGTACTTGCTTCTCGTCTCCAAGCATCTGTCCTCACAATATCTCAGTTCTTCCATGGCCTGCATACTCACCAGAAATGTCACCCATTGAGCATGTTTGGGATAATCTGGATCAACGTGTATGACAGCGTGTTCCAGTTTCCGCCACGATCCAGTGACTTTTCACAGCCATTGAAGAGGAGTGGGACAACATTCCACAGGCCACAGTCAACAGCCTGATCAACGCTATGTGAAGGAGATAAGCCGTGCTGCATGAGGCAAATGGAGGTCACACCAGATACTGACTGGTTTTCTGATCCACGTCCCTACTTTTTTTTAAAGGCATCTGTGACCAACAGAGGCATATCTGTATTCCAAGACATGTGAAATCCATAGATTAGGGCCTCATTTATTTATTTTAATTGACTGATTTCCTATTATGAACTCTTAACTCAGTAAAATCAATTAAATTGTTGCATGTTGTGTTTATATTTTTGTTCAGTATACATTTCAAGGTGCAGTAATGGTTATACCTAATGCTGCGTTTGAATTTACCACATATGACTGGGAAAAATCTACTTGAACAGCCCTCCAACTGGCAATTACAATTTGGAAACTTGTCTATCATCCCTGAGCGCTGACCTCTGACGTATCCTACTAAGGAAATTATCGCAATTACAGCATTTTCAGCAGTTAAATGTAACAACAAAACAGTATTTATTAGAAGCAATCTGGTAATATGGGTTTTGACCTCTATAATTTGTTGACAAGCATGATAGCTGTACTTTTAGTTTGTGGTTGACGCATCTTGTTGGCCATTAGCCAATCAGCGTTTCCCACGAATTTCAAAGCATATGAATGCCTCCAACTGGTATTTATGACTTCACAACTGCTACATTTCCACCTCCCACATGGTTACGAATACTGCTTTATATTTAATATATTGGGTTTGAAAAATGTTCCATTTATTAGATAATCCACACATATACCCTAAAAGGTACTGACCAGTACCATGTGAATACCTATGTGTACCTCTGAAAGTACCCTATGTGTACCTTTGACCTTTTTGTACACCAGGGAACAACACTGTTCCGTAACTGTTCTCTTATTATATAGAGTATGTGGATATACTGTATGTTCTTGGTAAGAAATAACTATTTGGTGGCATTGCTGACCTATTAATGCATTCCAGACCAAACGATTGCAAGTTCAAATCCAAGGAGCATTTATAGTGGATACCTACATAGTGTATTTTTTGGCAGTGTCTGAGGTGGAACTGCGTTAGAAATCCACAAGCGTCTACCGGCATTATACCTGAAGCTGAAATTGCCTTTGGCTGCACGGAGCTGCATTAACAATCCCATGCAGCCTTGTTTACAAGTTGGAACACTGGAATGTGAGATATAATCTACACCTTGATAAGGCTGATAGAAATCCTCATTATTTTCTTTATTGATTTTCAATTTGAGTGTTATTATAGTGTTATTATTTCTATATAGCCAACACTTTCTCGTTCTGAACTTCTAACACGAGTAGGAGGGTTATGGCTTCGTGACCACACAAGCTCACTGATTTGACAGCTCAAACGCAGTTACACCTCTGACACCGGCAAAACACCAGCTATGCGGGTGTTTTGGCAAGAAATGTATTATTTTCAGTAAATCTGTAACAGATCTCTGTCATGGCCACAAACCTGGTGGTGAAGCAAGAAATTCAAGTTGCTGTAATCTATGAGGTTGTGAGTTCAAATCCCAGGCATGGCTGTGACCCTAGTGTGCTAACCAATGTTGCGGTAAATTCCATTTAAGTTCCAGTCAATTCAGAAAGTAAACCCAATTTTCTATTTTTCCATTATTGAAAATAATTGATTTGAAATTTCAGTGTATTTCCTGAATGCAGTTTGTTGTCATATATTTAATGACAAAATACAGTTTAACTGTAGAAATATATTAAATGTTTTTTCCACTATTTTCACCACAACTCAGTAGCTGATAACTTACTATAAAATTACAGGATGTTTTTTAAACAGTTTTTTCCATAAACGCAATCTAAAGTATCCAATAATATTAAAGGCAGTTGCAAGTGAGGCAAGCCAAGTTAATTTGCAGGACATGTCAAAAAGTACCCATGTGCATTGCGAATGACAGTAAATACATAGCAAAACACAAATACAGTGTCCTATTACTGTAGAAATGTACTGTAACATTTTGCAATGGTTAGGTTAGTTTCATGTTATCACATGTTGAACAACATGATTCACATGTGGAAAATCACGATTTCACACATGTAAAATCATGTGATAACGTGTTTTTGGAACACTTCACATGACATTTCATATGTGAAAACCTGTTTTGGGAATACTTCACAAGTGACATTTTACATGTGAAAACACTTCACATTTCACATGTGAACACGTTTTTTCAAATGTGTAATTCCGTGTGTTATATATGTTCAGCTAAAATATTTGAGATATGCTGAACCACAAAGTCTGTAGCATTCCCCTAAACATGTATTACCTGTAATATTTCTCTGCACTTAGCAAAAGAGGGCCAACTGCACTGCTATTTTAGTTATCAGTTATACTGACTATTCTCTCATCACTGATTTCATTGTCCAAAAGGTTGTGAGTTCAAATACCAGTTTAGAACATGTTGAATAATAATAACTGTATAAATAAACATACACAACATAGTAATGCGTGTCAAATATGTACATTTAAAAAGCTGTATGTTAAAAGCACTGTGTGTCTAGCATATTTTTTTTTAAATTGCCAGTATCACCTGTGAAATCTCATGTAAAAAAATGTATCCACATGTGAAAGGTTATGTAAAACCTCATGTGAAATATCATTGCATGTGAAGTGTTCCAAAAACACATGGTTTCACATGATTTCACAAGTGCAAAACATTTGTAGATCATGTGGTTTTTCCGTATAAATATTTTCAAAATATCCTAAATTATTTGAATATTTCTCTTCCTTGGCCTGTCACTTTTAATAAAAAATTCCGGGATGTGTCACGACTTCAGCCGAAGTCGGTCCCTCTTCCTGTTCGGGCGGTGTTCGGCGTTCGTTGTCACCGGTTTTCTAACCATCACCGATTCCTTCCTGTGTGTCTATTGGTTTTGGTTTTGATTGTTCACACCTGTTTTGTATTTCTCCCAATCACGCCCCTGTTATAATTTCCTCCTTTTCCCGTCTTCCCTTGTGCGTGATTGTTTTGTCTATTGACAGAGTAGGTGGCTACCGTTTAACTTCTTGCTCTGTGTAGGGTATTTGATTTGTATTTTTCGGTACTCCGGTTTGTTGCATTTATACCCGTGTTTATTTTTGGTGTTTTGGTTTGTAATGAGTATTGCTCTGCTAGTGTGCCTGTATGTTCTCTGGCGACTACATAAAAAATACTCATATTCTGCATATCTCTTGCGCCTGCCTCCTTCCACACACACCGGACAACTTACAGGATGTGTGTTATCTCCTGTGGAACTATAATCTCCGGTGAGTCATTTCTCCTTTATTAAAAACATTATTTCTGTGGATGATTTATTTTTCTCACCTGGATCCTCGTCTTGATTAGAATAACCTCAGTGAGATGAGTTTTGTCACAGTCAGAGCAGAGCTGTAAGGCAGCACTCATCACGGTGCACAATTCCATAAGAGTTCCTATCCAGGAACGACTGGGCCTGAAAATAAATAGGGGATTCAGAGGGGAAGTATTTACACCTGCGGAGCCGATGCCTCTGTCTGAGAAGACTGACAGTCCCTAATTTGTGTTGGAGTCGCAAGTCTGGTCTCAGCGTGTGTGTGTGCGTGTGTGTATGTGTGTTTGTGTGTGTGTGTGTGTGTGTGTGTGCACTCACTCACACCTGTGTTAGAAACAGAACACATTAAGAAGAAAGACAGAGTGCGAGATAGACAAACCGAGAGAGACTGAGAGAATAGGTTGAGAAAAGTATGAAGTATGTGACAGGGTTGAAAAATGTGCTGTAAAGTATATTCACAGTATGCTAGTTGGATTATTAATAAAGTCAGTCACCTCACCTCTTGAGTAATGATCTGAGCTAATGAACCTTTGCTCTATTGCTGCACACCACAGTATAATTAACACTACAGACCCCTGGCATAGAAGCATTAACTATTTTCTAGCCAAGGCAAACGACTGATGTTGCTGCCAAAGAGATTTGTCGGTGGTATGTGGTTGGCCTATGCAGATTAGATGTCTTTTTAGAAATTAAGAGAATGTCTTTGACTTTGCTTACAGAAGAAAGGAATACAGGCCTGGGGGAAGATAAGGAATTTGTTAAAAATCCAGTCCTGTTATGTAAGGAGATCTTGTTGCTTAGTACTGAGCCGTTTGCATGTTTCTTTCATATAAGTACCTTACCTTTACCTTCTCGTCATTGACCTTTTCAAGAGACGTCCACCCTGAACAATGACCATTTGATGAAAGAGCATCTTATTCTCACACCTGTCATAACACATTTTCCCAAGACTTTTCAATATCTTCTTCCAAAGCAAGGAAATGTGTGATGTTCAGTACAGGAGAGTACAGTCTCAGAGCTCTATGGACAATTCCTTGGCCCTAATGACTTGGTTTTTGCTCGGACATGCACTGTCAACTGTGGGACCTTATATAGACAGGTGTGTGCCTTTCCAAATCATGTCCAATCAATTGAATTAACATCTCAATGGAAACAGGATGCATCTGAGCTCAATTTTGAGTCCCATTTGTTGTCCTTAAAAATGAGTGTGTACACAATCCTTCCCATTTACACCTCATAATTTAAGACATTTACAGAGTCCTTTACAGAGCCTTTTACAGACTCCTTTATGACCCTCTATTTCTTTCAGTTACAATACAGTAGCCTTATACAGTGCATTCGGAAAGTATTCAGACCCCTTCCCTTTTTCCACATTTTGTTACTTTACAGCGTTAGTCTAAAATGGATAAAATTATCATTTTTGCTCATCAATCTACACAGAATACCCCATAATAACAAAGCGAAAAAATACCTTATTTACATAAGTAATCAGAAACTTTGCTATGGGACTCAAAATTGAGCTCAGGTGCATCCTGTTTCCATTGAGATGTTAATTCAATTGATTGGACATGATTTGGAAAGGCACACACCTGTCTATATGAGGTCCCACAGTTGACAGTGTATGTCAACTGTCATTAGGGCCAAGGAATTGTCCATAGAGCTCTGAGACAGGATTGTGTCGAGGCACAGGCCTGGCGAAGGGTACAAAAACATTTCTGCAGCATTGAAGGTCCCCAAGAACACAGTGGCCTCCATTATTCTTAAATGGAAGTAGTTTGGAACCACCAAGACTCTTCCTAGAGCTGGCCGCCCCAGCAAAACTGAGCAAATACAGCGTCACACCCAAGAAGACTCAAGGCTGTAATCGCTGCAAAAGGTGCTTCAACAAAGTACTGAGCAAAGGGTCTGAACACTTATGTAAATGTGATATTTCAGATATTTGCAAAAAAATCAAAAAACCTGTTTTTGTTTTGTCGTTATGGGGTATTGTGTGTAGATTGATGAGCAAAAAAAACAATTTTATCCATTTTAGAATAAGGCTGGAACGTAACAAAATGTCAAGTGGTCTGAATGCACTGTATGTTCTATCATACAGGACTTCCATTGAAACAGAATGTCAGGCAATCCAGACAGTTTGTTGGTCTATACTCTATTTTGGGGGTTTTCCTTGTAAATCATTTTCATGTTTTAGTTTTTGAAGAAAATGTGTTTTGTGTAAGAAGTCTTCTGCCAAGTCTGTCTCACCTGTTTACTTGTGTTCAGAGACGAGGAGCACGTCACCCACAGAAGCACCATCTGTCGTTGGGGAAGAATAATTCCCTCTGAATTGAATATAGTCCCCAGTTTTCTCTCTCTCTCTCTCTCTCTCTCTCTCTCTCTCTCTCTCTCTCTCTCTCTCTCTCTCTCTCTCTCTCTCTCTCTCTCTCTCTCTCTCTCTCTCTCTCTCTCTCTCTCTCTCTCTCTCTCTCTCTCTCTCTCTCTCTCTCTCTCTCTCTCTCTCTCTCTCTCTCTCTCTCTCTCTCTCTCTCTCTCTCTCTCTCTCTCTGTGTGTGTGTACCACCTGCTCTCAAGTGATAGCTTTAATCTGTGCTGAGGAAGTTGGTCTGGTTTTCTCTTTTTAATTGAAAAATAGCATCCATTAGAAAGTGAAGGGAATGAAAAAGCCACTTTGACATGTTCTAATATTCTGCAGCTCTGTGAAAAGGAGATATTGATCTGATATGATTGCAGGACTAAATTGAAGCTTCTTTTCGACATCTGCTCTTTGCTAATGTGTATTCTGAGGCTTATTGTGAAGCCCTCTACCTTCTGCCACAGTACGTTTTAGTGTCAGTGTACAGTCATGATTGGTTGGGTTCCCTTTACAAAGCAATCATACCTATTACGGTAAACTTTTCCTATTGAGTTTTCATAAGGTGAACCCATCACAAGCTTCTCCAAGCATTTCAATATATGTGTGTCTGTCTGTCTGTCTGTGTGTGTCTGTTCATCCATCTGTCCGTTTAAGCTTTGACAATTAACTTTGAGAGCACTGTGAGGATGTGAGACAGTGAGGGCCACTATCTACCCGAGACATCACAGGTTGTCGTGCCCATGGTCCCTAAGTGGTCTCTGAATGACAGTAAACCAACCGTTCCAGATGTCAGCGGAGAGTTGCCGCTGTGACTCTCACCTTGACGTTCCTCTCTGACTGGCGGATACATATCCCATTCCTAAGACTATGTCACCTGTTGCTCTACAGCATAGGTTGAAGGTGTGTTCTGGACCTTTGTGTATCGTATACGCCACGTTTCTTTGATCCTCACAGCTTTTGATTGTTCAGTCCCATTTCATTAAGACTGCTTGATTGTTAAACGTGAGGTGTGAGCTAATTGTTTTCATAAACATTGGCCACCTAATAGAAACTGCTAATAGAAAAAGCCAGGTAGTGAAATGCTGAATGTTGAATTGACATCCTATTTAATAAGGATTAAGGGTAAGATAACTGGAATAACATCACCAGAGGAAGAATCGATAGAGGGATGTGCCCTGATTTAACTTGACTGATCCCTCTCTGTCTTCTTTCTTTCTTCCCTCTGTCTCTAGGTTTGGTGTGGTTTGTACCCTGTGCTCTACTGTTACTTCAACTTTTATATGTCTGGTTTGAGAACAGGTGAAATTAAGAGCTTTAATGTTAAGGCAGTTGAATGATTTAGTGTTATCTGCTGCTCTCTGCAAGTATGGAGTACACGTCATACGGTAGGAGTATGGAGACAATCCATAATGAGCAATACTGGTTGAGGTATAGAAGTTAATGAAGTATGTACAGTAGGTATGCTGGCACTACCAACGGTTTCTATGGGTATGTGGTGCTTATCTGGGTAAACATTGTAGTTCTCTAGCCGTCCAAAAAAAGGTAAACATTGTAGTTCTCTAGCCTTCCAAAAAAAGGTAAACATTGTAGTTCTCTAGCCTTCCAAAAAAAGGTAAACATTGTAGTTCTCTAGCCTTCCAAAAAAAGGTAAACATTGTAGTTCTCTAGCCTTCCAGAAAAGGTCAACACTGTAGTTCTCTAGCCTTCCAAAAAAGGTAAACATTGTAGTTCTCTAGCCTTCCAAAAAATGTCAGCAATCAGCAACACCAAAAGATGACTAATTGGGGGTTGTTGTCATTTTTTACTTTTTTGGGATGCAAAAAAATCTACAAGTTTACCTCAGCCTTTATGATCACCACCTGTTGAATATTCATGACCCTGGATCAGCACAGATGATGATAGACGTGCGAACATCTGCTCCATGCTGGCTCTGCGCCAACAGCTTTATTGTGGTAGAGAGCTTGTTCATCACAGTAGGAAGTGTCATTGTAACTCCTATGAGACGGTTGTATTTACCTCCAGATTGAAAACCTTCCTCTCTTTGAAAACAGGGACGCACCCACCCTGCTCTCGCATAATCATCATCATTACCCGTCATCTGGGAGAATGTTGAGACGTATGGGGATTTGACAGTATAACAGGAAAATGTACACAGGGCTTATTTTATTTACACTAACATGAGTCAATGTCAATCATCATTCTCTCATTGAGGAATTGGCTGAATATTAATTACCGCTGGTTAGATTGCTAGATTGTGTTATGTAACGTTTGATTGTCATTCAATTTGATGAGCATGCATAGGCTATTGTAGTTTTTCAGCCATTCAACTATTCCCAAGAATACAACTTTATTGCATCCAAAGGGTAGGCAATAATGGAGTGTTTCTGGTTCCTCGGTGTGTGGTGGACCAGCCAGAGGGACTTGCAGTGGTTCAATAGCCTACCCTCCTCTGGGGCTATTTGGAAGGCCCTGCAGCCCTATCATCACATCCATTCCCTTTACTACTGTTTGTTTCTAAGTGGGGGGAATGCTCTTCTCACAGTCTTCCCAGGACAGGACTGCATGGAAAACTGTGAGAGTTTCCAAACATTCCCCTATGGAGGCTACGCTGTTCTGAGAGTCCTTCTGAGAGTTATCCTAGTGTTCTAAGAGCAGCCCATGACATTCAGACGGGAGTCATTGACCCTGCTCTGCTCCCTCTTCTCACTCCATCTTTCCCTCGTTCCTCTTTGACACCACGGGGCAAAGACACAGCTCAAACGCCAAGTTGGTGGGGTTCAGAGGACAATGCTCGAGCCACAGTAGTAGATCTTCCTAGCTCCCTATCCCAGGCCTGACAATGGTGGCAGGAGAATTAATGGACGTCCTGGGAGAATCAATAAGAGTGGTTAAAGAGCTGATGTCTCTGTTTTCAGTCAGAGAACAGAGTTTAACCCTGAGTTGTAATTGGTTTGGCTGGTGTTACTAAAGTGAGGTGGACCCCCAGCCTTGGATGGTTTTTGACCACTATCATGCAGACAGACAGTCCTGCCGAGATCCCAATTTTGTTTGCTACTGCTGCTTGTGTGCCTCATTGAAATGTTGTTTTCTTTGTTCCAAATGTCTTTGTAATTCCCATCTTTGGCTTAAATGTACTGGAAGAGTGGTATTATATTATTATATTCGACAATCATTTTGTTTTGATTTTGCCTCATTTCTGTATTAGAAATGAGGGCACTAAAGCTACATTGTGTGCTTGCATTGTTCGATTGAGTTTGTTTTGTTTGTAAGGGGCCCGGTTTTGTAGTGAGGATAATAAGCTGCCAACTACCACAAACAAACCGGGTGAAGACAATTACATGCTGTTTGCTGTGGAACTTCTTTCTTAGATAATTATTTTTTTTTACTCTCAGAATGAAGGCCCGTTCTCCAATAGCTGGGTAGAGAGAAGAGACCCTTACAGCAAAACAACATGATTTCACATGTGGAAAATCACATGATTTCATGTAATTTCCATGGATCATTTTATTATTATATGTTACATTTACATGTGAAATTATGTGAAATCACCCTAGTTAAAAAATCCTTTAGGATTACAATTAAAAAAATCGAATTGAAATTCCTATCAGATTTTGGAACCTATCCCATAGGAGTCCAGAAGGACTGGTTCCAAAATCAGAGTTTTCTATTGGTCTGACTGAAAGTGAACTTGCAGCCTTGAGTCACTCCTATATTATGGTGGTGTGTTGAATAGGTTGAGAACTTCAGGGAATTATCAATGGTGTGAATAGGCAAAGGATATGCATATTGTGAGGGAGAGAGGCTGTTCCTCAGCTTACTGGGTTTTAATCTTGATTGCAGTTTAACATATAGTAAATGTTCAGGTTTCTATGTAATAGTTAGCTGTGAGATTGTCCAATAAAGCTGTATTTATCAAATTGTAGTGTCCATACACTGTGGTCTGAAATAACAATGAATAGAATATTATCAATACTATGGTTTGATAGGTTATAATAAGTAGGCAGGGTGAACGAACAGGTTGCTGCACAGTCATTATGGGAGCTCTTTCTAGAGCGCCCGGTTAAACTGTGCATAATTTGTAAACTCTGTAAATGGTTAAACTACTGAGAAATATGTGTAAAATATCAGCCCAAATTGAAATGTTGATTTATTTTTACATATTAGATTATTTCATATTGCACTAATTTCCTATATGTGGACAGTATGTGTTACTACATTAGACAACCTCACGTTTTGACCACATCGAATTGAGAATTTATTTTATTTTTTATTTTATTTCACCTTTATTTAACCAGGTAGGCCAGTGGAGAACAAGTTCTCATTTACAACTCCGACCTGGCCAAGATAAAGCAAAGCAGTGTGACACAAACAACAACACAGAGTTACACATGCAATAAACAAACGTACAGTCAATAATACAATAGAAAAAGAAGTCTATATACAGTGTGTGAAAATGGCGTAAGGAGGTAAGGCAATAAATAGGCCATAGTAGCGAAGTAATTACAATTTAGCAAATTAACACTGGAGTGATAGATGATGATGTGCAAGTAGAAATACCGATGTGCAAAAGAGCAAAAAATGTAAATAAAAACAATATGGGGATGAGGTAGGTAGTTGGATGGGCTATTTACAGATGGGCTGTGTACAGCTGCAGCGAATGGTAAGCTGCTCAGATAGCTGATGCTTAAAGTTAGCGAGGGAGATATAAGTCTCCAACTTCAGCGATTTTTGCACTTAGTTCCAGTAAATTGGCAGCAGAGAACTGGAAGGAAAGGGGGGTGTTGGCTTTGGGGATGACCAGTGAGATATACCTGCTGGAGCGCGTGCTACGGTTGGGTGTTGTTATGGTGACCAGTGAGCTGAGATGAGGTGGAGCTTTACCTAGCAAAGACTTGTAGATGACCTGAAGCCAGTGGGTCTGGCGACGACTATGTAGCGAGGGCCAGCCGACAAGAGCATACAGGTCGCAGTGGTGGGTGGTATATAGGGCTTTGGTGACAAGACGATGGCACTGTGATAGACTGCATCCAGTTTGCTGAGTAGAGTGTTGGAGGCTATTTTGTAAATAACATCACCGAAGTCGAGGATCGGTAGGATAGTCAGTTTTACGAGGGTATGTTTGGCAGCATGAGTGAAGGATGCTTTGTTGCAAAATAGGAAGCCAATTTGGATTTCATTTTTGATTGGAGATGTTTAATATGAGTCTGGAAGGAGAGTTTACAGTCTAACCAGACACCTAGGTATTTGTAGTTGTCCACATTCTAAGTCAGAACCGTCCAGAGCAGTGATGCTAGTTGGGCGGGCGGGTGCAGGCAGCGATCGGTTGAAGAGCATGCATTTAGTTTTACTAGCGTTTAAGAGCAGTTGGAGGCCACGGAAGGAGTGTTGTATGGCATTGAAGCTCGTTTGGAGGTTTGTTATCGCAGTGTCCAAAGAGGGGCCAGATGTATACAGAATGATGTCGTCTGCGTAGAGGTGGATCAAGAAATCACCTGCAGCAAGAGCGACATCGTTGATATATACAGAGAAAAGAGTCAGCACGAGAATTGAACCCTGTGGTACCCCCATAGAGACTGCCAGATGTCCGATTTGACACACTGAACTTCTTCTGAGAAGTAATTGGTGAACCAGGCGAGGCATTTGAGAAACCAAGGCTGTTGCGTCTGCCAATAAGAATACTGTGATTGAGTCGAAAGCCTTGGCCAGGTCGATGAAGACGGCTGCACAGTACTGTCTTTTATCGATGGCGGTTATGATATCGTTTAGTGCCTTGAGCATGGCTGAGGTGCACCCGTGACCAGCTCGGATACCGGATTGCACAGCGGAGAAGGTACGGTGGTCAGTTATCTGTTTGTTAACAGCTTTCGAAGACTTTAGAAAGGCAGGGCAGGATGGATATAGGTCTGTAACAGTTTGGGTCTAGAGTGTCACCCCCTTTGAAGAGGGGGATGACGCGGCAGCTTTCCAATCTTTAGGAATTTCGGACGATACGAAAGAGAGGTTGAACAGACTGGTAATAGGGGTTGAAACAATGGCGGTGGATAATTTTAGAAAGAGAGGGTCCAGATTGTCAAGCCCAGCTGATTTGTACGGGTCCAGGTTTTGCAGTTCTTTCAGAACATCTGCTATCTGGCTTTGGGTGAAGGAGAAGCTGGGGAGGCTTGGGCAAGTAGCTGCAGGGCAAGTAGCTGCAGGAGGTGCGGAGCTGTTGGCCCGGGGATGGGGTAGCCAGGATGAAAGCATGGCCAGCCGTAGAGAAATGCTTATTGAAATTCTTGATTATCATGGATTTATCGGTTCCTAGCCTCAGTGCAGTTGGAAGCTGGAAGGAGGTGCTCTTGTTTTCCATGTACTTTACAGTGTCCCCAGATTTTGGGGAGTTAGAGCTACAGGATGCAAATTTCTGTTTGAAAAAGCTAGCCTTTGCTTTCCTAACTGACTGCGTGTATTGGTTCCTGACTTCCCTGAAAAGTTGCATATCGCAGGGACTATTCGATGCTAGTGCAGTACGCCACACAATGTTTTTGTGCTGGTCGAGGGCAGTCAGGTATGGAGTGAACCAAGGGCTATATCTGTTCTTAGTTCTACATTTTTTGAAAGGGGCATGCTTATTTAAGATGGTGAGGAAATTACTTTTAAAAATGACCAGGCATCCTCTACTGACGGGATGAGGTCAAAATCCTTCCAGGATACCCGGGCCAGGTAAATTAGAAAGGCCTGCTCGCAGAAGTGTTTTAAGGAGCATTTGACAGTGATGAGGGGTGGTCATTTGACCGCGGACCCATAGTGGATGCAGGCAATGAGGCAGTGATCCCTGAGATCCTGATTGAAAACAGCAGAGTTGTATTTGGAGGGCAAGTTGGTCAGGATAATATCTATGAGGGTGCCCAAGTTTGACGGATTTAGGGTTGTACCTGGTGCGTTCCTTGATGATTTGTGTGAGATTGAGGGCATCTAGCTTAGATTGTAGGACTGCCGGGGTGTTAACTTCTTAGGGAGCAGCGCACGAGGTGACCGTTTTGGAGACCCTGGCGTGCCCAAAGTAAAATGCCTCCCATTCAGGCCCAGAAAATAGGATATGCACATATTTAGTACCATTGGATAGGACACACTCTGAATTTCCTAAAAGCGTTAACCATTTGTTTGTGAGTAAAACAGAACAGATATGGCAGGCGAAACCCCAAGGAATTTCTGTCCTAGAAAAAGTGGTTTTGACACATTGCTCATTTGGAACCCCTCCCTTATGAAAATGCCCATATAAAGGCATATGAATGCAGTACCTATCGCTTCCTCTGGATGTCAACAGTCTCGAGACAGTGTTGAGATTTTTTTTAGATGCTTTTAGAGCAGAGAAGAAGAGGAATAAGGAAGTGCCCCCACAGATGTCAATAGAAGAGGACGCGCGCCCCGCCAGGCACGCTCTGTGGTTTTTTCTTTTATTATCGCCCAGTTTATATTCCGGTTGAAATATTATACCAATTATACAGAAAAGTGTTCCTAAGGATACATTTAAAATGATGTTTGATTGTTCTTGGACAAGTTTATAGGTATAAGTTGAATGAGTTCTCTTCACGTTTCAATGGACGAGTGGAGGCTGTAGTTTCTGATTAGCATAAATTCATATCCAGCGCGGGTCACACAAAACCCATATAAGAGCTCAAATAAATCACTTAACTTTTGAAGAACTTCTGCTGAGGGCATCCCAA
This sequence comes from Brachymystax lenok tsinlingensis, assembly GCA_030435695.1. Taxonomy (NCBI): domain Eukaryota; kingdom Metazoa; phylum Chordata; class Actinopteri; order Salmoniformes; family Salmonidae; genus Brachymystax; species Brachymystax lenok. The sequence goes on along the minus strand of CM059780.1, from coordinate 13,402,486 downwards.
GTGTCCAAGGAAGACATCCAATTGTGTACACTTCCTTAATTGATTTGTTTTCGCTGTGAAATGTGTTTTGTGTGAACCGTGAAGGCTAATGAATTCATGATAATGGAAAAATAGTGAAGGTGCTACCCTCAAACAATCAAATGTGGTGCTTTCGCCGTAAAGCCTGTTTGAAATTTGACAACGCTGTGATATTGCCAAGAAGCAGAGCTTTTGATGACTATGAAACACTTGTATATTGATGCATGTTTAATAATTTAACTTTTGGATTTTGAATTTGGCGCCTTGCATTTCACCTGGTAGTGTCGGGAGTGGGGCGCTAGCGCCCCAGCGCACCTTGCTGCTCCTTAAGAAGTTAAGCATATCCCAGTTTAGGTCACCTAACAGATCAAACTCTGAAGATAGATGGGGGGCAATAAATGCACATATGGTGTCCAGGGCACAGCTGGGAGCTGAGGGGGGTCTATAACCTCTTAACTACTTAGGCTGCTCCCGACACTACCCGGTGAAATGTAAGGCACCAAATTCAAAATCCAAAAGTTGAATTATTAAACATTCATCAATATACAAGTGTTGCATAGTCATCAAAAGCTCTGATTCTTGGCAATATCATATTGTTTGAGGATAGCACCTCATATATTTTCACATTAGCATAATTTCATATCCAGCGCGGGTCACACAAAACCCATATAAGAGCTAAAATAAATCACTTACCTTTTGAAGAACTTCTGCTGAGGGCATCCCAAGTGTCCAAGGAAGACATCCAATGGTTCTTTTGTTAGAAAAAGTCAAATATTATATCCATAAATCTCTGTTTGGTTGGCGCGTTATGTTCAGAAAATCCACTGTCGAGTCGCCCATTGAACCGTGAAGAGTATGCGTCCACGTCTAAATTCTTCTTCTATTCGCTTCTAATTCAACCTAACGTCATGAAACCCTGTCTAAAGACTGTTGACATCCAGTGGAAGCCATGGGTACTGCAGTCTAAGTCATAGATAACAGCAAATCCCATAGCCAGCCAGGGGAAAAAGGTCACCTAAAAGGAAATGCAAATCCGGATGGATTTTCCTCTGGTTTTCGCCTGCTATATCAGTTCTGTTATACTCACAGACATTATTTTACATATCCTACATATCCTAGTTTCTGGGCCTGAGTGGCAGGTATTTTACTTTGGGCACGCCAGACTCTCCAAAACCGACACCTCGGCTGCCGCTCCCTAAGAGGATAACAGGCGACAACAGTGAGAGACTTATTTCTGGAGAGATACATTTTTTTAAATTAGAATCTCGAACTGTTTGGGCAAAGACCTGGAAAGTATGACAGAACTTTGCAGGCTATCTCTGCAGTAGATTGCAACTCCTCCCCTTTTGGCGGTTCTATCTTGACGGAAAATGTTGTAGTTGGGGATGGAAATCTCAGAATTTTTGGTGGCCTTCCTAAGCCAGGATTCAGACACGGCAAGGACGTCAGGGTTGGTGGAGTGTGCTAAAGCAGTGAGTAAAACAAACTTCTGATGTCAACATGCATGAAACCAAGGCTTTTATGGTTACAGGGCCTGGGTTAACCTCTACCTCACCCGAGGAACAGAGGAGGAGTAGGATGAGGGTACAGCTAAAGGCTGTCATAACTGGTCGTCTAGTGCGTTGGGGACAGAAAAAAAGGAGCAGATTTCTGGGTGTGGTAGGATAGATTCAGGGCATAATGTACAGACAGAGGTATGGTAGGGTGCGGGTACAGTGTAGGTAAACCCAGGCATTGAGTGACAATAAGAGAGGTTGCATCTCTGGACATGCTGGTTATACTGGGTGAGGTCACCGCATGTGTGGGAGGTGGGACAAAAGAGGTATCTGAGGCATGTTGAGTGGGACTAGGGGCTCCACAGTAAACTAAAACAATGATAACTATCCTAACCAACAGTATACAAGGCATATTGACATTTGAGAGAGACATAAAGCGAGGCATAAAGCAATCACAGGTGTTGATTGTGAGGGCTAGCTAAGACAATAACTGTTAAGACAGCAACAGCTAATCAGCTAAGACAACAACAACAAGTAAAATGGCGATGAATGGGCAGAGAGGGTCAGTTAACTTCTTAGGGAGCGGTGGTGCGCTAGCGCCCCACTCCCAACACTACCCGGTGAAATGTAAGGCGCCAAATTCAAAATCCAAAAGTTGAGTTATTCAACATGCATTAATATACAAGTGCTTCATAGTCATCAAAAGCTCTACTTCTTGGCAATATCGCAGCGTTGTCAGATTTCAAAAAGGCTTTACGGCGAAAGCACCACATTTGATTGTTTGAGGGTAGCACCTAACATATTTTTCCATTACCATAATTTCATAACCCAACGCGGGTCTCAAAAAACACATACAATCGCTAATATAAAAGCCCTTACCTTTCGAAGAACTTCTGCTGAGGGCTTCCCAAGTGTGCAACGAAGACAATCCATGCTTCTTTTGTTAGAAAATGTCATTTATTATATCCATAAATCTCCGTTTGGTTGGCATGTTATGATCATAAAATCCACCGTTGAGTCGCCCATTGAACCGTGAAGAGAACACGTTCAACCTATACCTATACACTAAGAACAATCAAACATCATTGATAATGTATCCTTAGGAACACTTTTATGTATATTTACTATAATATTTCAACCGGATTATGAACTGGACGATAGGAAAGGAAAAACCACAGCGCGCGCGAGCCGTGAACGCGCATCCTCTTCTGCTTACATCCTGTGACTAGTTCGAAATTCTTCTTCTATTACCATCCAGAACAACCTAACATCACCAAACACTGTCTAGAGACTGTTGACATCCAGTGGAAGCAATTGGTACTGCAATCTTACTCCCATATATGTCTGTTCTCAATCGGGAGAGGTTCAAAATGAGGCAATGTGTCAAAAGCACTTTTTCCAGGACAGAAATTCCTTGGGTTTTCGACTGCTATATCAGTTCTGTTATACTCACAGACAATATTTTAACACTCTTAGAAACTTCAGAGTGTTTCCTATCCAATAGCACTACTTATGTGCATATCTAATTATGTGCAGATCAATATCATTGTTTTTATCGTTGATTTTGTCGTACACGGTGGCTGTCTTAAGACTTCTACTATCATTTTCAAACTCAAATGGCAGGGCAAATTTGTGCACTCTCTGAATAAAAGTCTCTGGCCTCACACATGAATTTGAGAGTCAACGATCACTCAAATAACAGCCGCTGTCACTGTTGATATCCTATGGCGGACCGTGATTCGTTGAAGTTAAATAACAAAGCAACTTATTTGTTTCCTTCTCCATTTCGGCAGCCTCCCAAAACTTCCATCAGTTGTTCTAGAATTTTCTTCTAAACAGTGATATGAAAATTATTCTCAGATACAGTGTGGCCTTTGAATAATGTTAGTTTAAACAGCGCATACGCCCCCAAATGTTTGCCCCCGCTCTATTGATATTGATATGTGTGATTGACAAAATAGTGTTACGTTTATCTTTCCTAAATGTAGCTGGCTGTTTTCTACAAGTTGTCCTCTAACCAGTGATATACATATTTCTCAGATTCCGTGTGTTGTTTTTTTATAGTACGGTTATTTTGAACAGGACGAGCAACCCTACTCCCTCCTCTCATTCTATGGAGTTCAACATGATATCAATATGAGTGATTGAAAATAAGTGTTTCTCTTTCTGTTTTGGCCACACCCACAAATCAAAATGCATCACTACAAAATGTAGCAGGTTGTTTTCAGCAGGTTGTCCTCTAGCGAATTATGTAAACAATATTTCCAGTTTCCATGTGGTTTTTGAGCTTAGTTTTATTAAACTGTGCATAAATCCGGATCCCCCCCTTATCAATATGAGTGATTAACTGCCACTTGTCAAAACAACATATTTTTTTGTGCATATGCAGTTTATAAGACGCTTGTTTAATATCATTACCTTTGTGGCACATGTATGTATAGGTAGTATATTTTATGTTTAGGTTTTCAGGATATCACAAACTATTTGTCAATGGGAAGCAGCGACAGCATCATTTTCAACTTATGTTTTAGGAATATTTATGTAACTTTCAACATCAAGTTCCAATAATATTCTACTTAATTAGGTAAAAACTGCTGATTGAGATAAAAAATGTGATGTAATTAATTTATTTTGAGAATCTACCAGAAATCATGAAAACGGGGTGGACTTGCATATGATAAGGCACGTATACTGTATTTAGCAATAACAAACAAGGAAAAAACATTTCTCATCTGCTTTAACAATACAGTGACTCCAACATTACATATAAATGGCTACAACTTAGCTAGCTAGTCAGCGATCAGGTAGAATGTGGATGACAGTCTTTTAGCTAGCATAAAAACCAGTGCATAAAATGCGGCACAATGATAAAAATATGACTAAAACATTGACAACTTTGTCAGGAAAAATAAGGAAACAAATACTACACTTACATTTCTTGAATTCACACACAGTGAAGGATAAACTGGAGAATCTCTGCACAGCCACCGGTGGGAGCTGAATTTGGGAGTTAATTAACACTGCCATGTAGTGCTAGCTATGATGTCATTAGTCACTCTTAAAGGGACAGGCTTTCTTACAGGTGAATAAAACAGAAATTAATATAGAATACTGCTCAGGGGAGAACTGCTCATAATAATGACCAAGATGGAGTAAATGGAATGTCACCAAACACATGGAAACCATTTGTTTGATTTATTTGATGTCATCCCATCTATTCCGCTCCAGCTATTACCATATAATTGAATGGGTTAAATTAAGAAAAAATAGGATTCTGATTGGGGTGACAAAATCATCTTATCGAAAACCCATACGATCCAATCTAAATACTTTTGATTTCCAATAGGAAAAAAATAGTACAATTGTCATGTCCTGGCCATAGATAGCCCTCTGGGTTATCTATGGTGTTTTGGTCAGGACGTGACCAGGTTTTTTTTTGTTCTATGTGGTGTGTTTCTATGTTGAGTTTTGTGTTGAAAAAACAATAACCCACAAGGCAGGTGGGGAAGGGAACAAACTTAAATAGGATTCCCAATGACTAACAGCTGCCTCTAATTGGGAATCTTATTGTCACGTCCAGGCCTGAGTTTTACAGGCTGGCGTGTTTAGTTTCGTTTTTGGTGTAGGGTTTTTGAGTTCTAGGTTGTTTATTTCTATGTTGGGTTAATGGTTCCCAATTAGAGGCAGCTGAGTGTCGTTACCTCTAATTGGGAACCATATATATGTTTGTGGTTTTGCACTAGGGTTTTGTGGGTTATTGTTTGTTTGTTTGTAGCATAAGTGTTTAGTTTATGTTATGGTCGATGTTACGATCTTTGTTCGTTTATTTGTTATTTTCCCCAGTTACGTGATTTAATAAATATGTATACTGGAAGCATCGCTGCGTCTTGGTCCGTCTATAATGAAGATCGTGACACTTATTTAAGTGTGTTCTCTTCCCCACCTGCCTTGTGGGTTATTGTTTTCAGTTAGTGCATGTGTTTATGTGCGCTACACTTAGTGTCCGATCTGGTCATCATTTTGTTGTTTTTTACGTTTCACATTTATAATAAAGAATGTGGAACAACATGTCCGCTGCACCTTGGTCCACTCCTTCAACCAATTTTGACAACAATAGGATTCTGACAGAGGCATAGCTGCGGGAAGATGTTTGGAGGATACATTTTGTTTTATCCACATGTGAAACATGTGTACCAAAACCACATGCCCTAGTCAAAATACCTTTCACATGTGGATTCAAATTTTACATGAGATCTCCTGCAAACAAAAATGTTTTCAACGTACACATTGGCGTTTTTCCATTTTTTTTTGCATTACAACCTGTAATTTAAATAGATTTTTATTTGGATTTCATGTAATGGACATACACAAAATAGTCCAAATTGGTGAAGTGAAATTTAAAAAATGACTTGTTTCAAAAAATTCAAGCAAATAAAAAACTGAAAAGTGGATTTACCCCCTTTTGCTATGAAGCCCTAAATAAGATCTGGTGCAACAAATTACCTTCAGAAGTCACATAATTTGTGTGCAATCTAAATGTCACATGATCTCAGTATATATACACCTGTTCTGAAAGGCCCCAGAGTCTGCAACACCACTAAGCAAGGGGCAATACCAAGCAAGCGGCACCATGAAGACCAAGGAGCTCTCCAAACAGGTCAGGGACCTGGTATTGGTATTGCCTGGTATTGGTATGGCTTGGTATTGCCCCTTGCAGATCAGGGTTGGGCTATAAAAAAATATCAGAAACATCCCACGGAGCACCATTAAATCCATTATTAAAAAAATGAAAGAATATGGCACCACAACAAACCTGCCAAGTGAGGGCCGCCCACCAAAACTCATGGACCAGGCAAGGAGGGTATTACTCAGAGAGGCAACAGAGACCAAAGATAACCCTGAAGGAGCTGCAAAGCTTCACAGCGGAGATTGGACTATCTGTCCATAGGACTACTTTAAGCCGTACACTCCACAAAGCTGCGTTTTACGGAAGAGTGGCCAGAAAAAAGCCATTGCTTAAAGAAGAAAATAAGCAAAAACGTTTGGTGTTCGCCAAAAGGCATGTGGGAGAAGGTACTCTGGTCAGATGAGACTAAAATTGAGCTTTTTGGCCATCAAGGAAAATGCTATGTCTGGCGCAAACACAACACCTCTCATCACCCCAAGAAAAGCATCCCCACAGTGAAGCATGGTGGTGGCAGCATCATGCTGTGGGGATGGTTTTCATCGGCAGGGACTGGGAAACTGGTCAGAATTGAAGTAATGATGGATGGCGCTAAATACAGGGAAATTCTTGAGGGAAACCTTTTTCAGTCTTCCAGACATTTGAGACTGGGACGGAGGTTCACCTTCCAGCAGGACAATGAACCTAAGCATACTGCTAAAGCAACACTCAAGTGGTTTAAGGGGCAACATTTAAATGTCTTGGAATGGCCAATTGAGAATCTGTGGTATGACTTAAAGATTGCTGTACACCAGCGGAACCCATCCATCTTGAAGGAGCTGGAACAGTTTTGCCTTGAATAATGGGAAAAAATCCCAGTGGCTAGATGTGCCAAGCTTATAGAGACATACCCCAAGAGACTTGCAGCTGTAATTGCTGCAAAAGGTGGCTCTACAAAGTATTGACTTTGAAGGGGTGAATAGTTAGGTTTTCTGTTTTTTTTTGTTTCACAATAAAACATATTCATGTTGTGTAAGTGAAATGATACAAACCCCCCAAAAATCTATTTTAATTCCAGGTTGTAAGGCAACAAAATAGGAGAAATGCCAAGGGGGGTGAATTCTTTCGTAAGGCACTGTAAATGACTGATATCACCTGTATTCCTACAATCTCAGCTTTGTTAAAACACTCAAGAAAAACAATTATATTCATCAAAGTGATTCAGGAGTAACATTAATACAAAATAATGTGCCCTACCAACATTAGATGATACAAAAAACACTCAAATTACTGAAATAAGTAAATTAAATTCATGAGAGAATTGTCAGATTAACTGATAATTAAAATAGCAGTGCAGATGGCACTTTTGTGTTAAGTGCAGGGATATTTTATAGGTAATGAATGTGTAGAGGACTTCTGAGAATACTACAGACTTTGTGGCACAGCAGAAAGATCAACTTACTCAAAGGTTTTGAGTTCAAATCCTAGGTGAGATTATATTGAAAAGTCATTATTAAGTGACAATGTAAAATGTAGTCATATTGTCACTGATTAAATATGTTTACACTATTTTATCTGACCAGCGTACCACTTACCTTAAAATTCCCATACCATTGAATTACCCCCTTACATAAAAGCATGTGAAATTTCCAGTTTCAATTGTGAAAACATGTCAGGTCAGTTGTTCAGGTGCGAAACCATATGTTTCATGTTATCACAAGTTGCTTTTACATGTTGTCACACGTTAATACATTAACTTCACATAAGATCAATAGAAATTAATGTGGTTTTCCTGTAAGGGGAATAATGTCTGGGAGGCAGCTAGTACCGGAAAAGGGACTATCAATTTATTATCACCTTTTCTCAAGAGAGTGACTTCCCAACATGAATAAAAGTCAAACAACACCATCATTTTATAATTCCGAGAGAATTCAAACAAATGTTTGAATACGACCCTATGGCCCATAGTGATTATCATCCATTAGCAAATAATTTTCCATAACCATTGTAATATTCCACATGACCAAATCTTTTGTTAAATATTGGTTCCGATCTTTTTTTTATCTGCTCCTTTAATAGCAGGATTTCCTATTCTTTAATCTTTTACAAATTTCAGTGAGGGCTGACTCAAAGATGACACTATAATTGAAAAGAAGCTTTTAGATTTAACTGTGACCTCGTCTCGTATGTGGCAGAAGAGCTGGATGAAGCAGAGCAGGGAATGAGAGGTGAGGATGTGGATCAATCCCTGACAGAAACCTTGTAGAGAGAGAGAGAGTGAGATAATAGGAGAAAGAGAGAATATGAGAAGAGGAAGAGAGGTAGGATTGAGTGAAATAGGTGTTGACAGAGTAAGTCATTGATCTTCCCTGAAGATTAAACACCACTCTAAACAACAGGGTCCGGTTTTCACTTTGCACTGGAGGCTGATCGTGTGTCTGTTTATGGTTTATTTCAATAACATCCTGATATTTTGAATTATTTAACTGGGTTTTTGTGCTATTTGATGCATGCTGATTGGACAATTTATTAATTGTCTCTGTCAGGGTCGGGTTGTGCACCTTAGAACTCCCCAGCTCTTTAATGGCTGAAAACCTAAGTGAAATTACAGATAAGAGTGAACCGTGGAGTAAATTGTGCCAATTTGCTGGCATCGACTGATGCCCAGTCATTCTGAGCGGTGTCGTCTAAATTACACTATAGTGGCCTGGAAATACAATGAGATTGCTAAAGTAGGCAAATTACTAGTAGGGAACAACTTTGTCATCATTATGACGTTGTCAAATGTATTTTAGAGAGATGGCAATGTTGCCATTAGCTAGCAAAGTTCATAAAAAAATTGCTGGCAAGGGCTTCCCGAGTGGCGCAGTGGTCTAAGGCACATCATCACAGTGCTAGAGGCGTCACTACAGACCCAGGTTTGATCCCAGGCTGTGTCACAGCCGGCCGCGACCGGGAGACCCATGAGGCGGCACACAATTGGCCCAGCAACTTCTGGGTTAGGGAGGGTTTGGCCGGCAGGGATGTCCTTGTCCCGTTGCATTCCTGTGGCGGGCTGGGCCCATGCATGCTGACTTCGGTCGGTCGCCAGTTGTACGGTGTTTCCTCCGACACATTAGTGCGACTGGGTTCCGGGTTAAGTGAGCAGAGTGTCAAGAAGCAGTGCGATTTGGCAGGGCCGTGTTTTGGAGGATGCATGGCTCTCAACCTTTGCCTCTCCCGAGTCCGTACGGGAGTTGCAGCATTGGGACAAGACTGTAACTACCAACTGGATATCATGAAAATTGGGGAGAAAAAGGGGTAAAAAAGTATCAAAAAAATAAATAGCTGGCAATGCTAATGTTAGCAAGCTAAAATTCAGTGCTATCCGCTCAATATTGTCAAACTGGCAGCATCACAGTGATTTATGTGCTTTTTAAATGTCATTGTGTTTCCAAGCCACGGTAATGCACATAGACTAAATCTTCATCAGCACCAATATAGTGGGGTATTATTTGATAATACTTTCTCCACATTTTGTTACATTACAGCCTAAAATGGACTAAATTAAATATTTTCCTCATCAATCTACAATACCCCATAATGACAAAGCAAAAACAGGTTTTTAGACAATTTTGCACATTCAATTCCTGTACCGCCCCAACAGATCCACAGATGATGCAATCTCAATCGCACTCAAAACTGCCCTTTCCCACCTGGACAAAAGAAACACCTATGTGAGAATGCTGTTCATTGACTACAGCTCAGCGTTCAGCACCATAGTGCCCATGAATTTCATCACTAAGCTAAGGACCCTGGGACTAAACACCTCCCTCTGCAACTGGATCCTAGACTTCCTGCCAGGCCATCCCCAGGTGGTAAGGGTATGCAGCAACACATCTGCCACGCTGATCCTCAACACTGGGGCCCCTCAGGGGTGTGTACTTAGTCCCCTCCTGTACTCCCTGTTCACCCACGACTGCGTGGCCAAACACAACTCCAACACCATCATTAAGTTTGCTGATGACACAAAAGTGGTAGGTCTGATCACCGACAATGATGAGACAGCCTATAGGGAGGAGAACTGTCAGTGTGGTGCCAGGACAACAACCTCTCCCTCAATGTGAGCAAGACAAAGGAGCTGATCGTGGACTAGAGGAAAAGGTGGGCCAAACAGGCCCCCATTAACATCAGGTTGAGAATTTCAAGTTCCTTGGTGTCCACATCACCAACGAACTATCATGGTCCAAACACACCAAGACAGTTGTGAAGAGGGCGCGACAAAACCTTTTCCCCCTCAGGAGACTGAAAAGATTTGACATGGGTCCCCAGATCCTCAAAAAGTTCTACAGCTGCACCATCGAGATCATCTTGACCGGTTGCATCACTGCCTGGTATGGCAACTGCTTGTCATCTGAGGCGCTACAGAGGGTAGTGCGTACGGCCCAGTACATCACTGGGGCCAAGCTTCTTGCAATCCAGGAACTATATAATAGGCGGTGTCATAGGAAAAGGCCATAAAATTGTCAGAGACTCCAGTTACCCAAGTCATAGACTGCATTCTCTGCTACCGACGGCAAGCGGTGCCGGAGCGTCAAGTCTAGGACCTAAAAGCTCCTTAACAGCTTCTATCCCCAAGCCATAAGACTGCTGAACAACTAATCAAATGGCCACCGGACTATCACATTGACCCTCCCATTTATTTTGTACACTGCTGCTACTCGCTGTTTATTATCTATGCATAGTCACTTCACCCCTACCTACATGTACAAATTACCTCTAACCTGTACTCCCGCACACTAACTCGGTACCAGTACCCCCTGTATATAGCCTCATTATTGTTATGTTATTGTGTTACTTTTTATTATTTTTTACTTTAGTTTATTTGGTAAATATTATCTTAACTCTTCTTGAACTGCACTGTTGGTTAAGAACGTAAGTAAGCTGCGACCTGTACACTCTCGTTGGCTGGCCCTCGCTTTTCGCCAAACCCACTGGCTCCAGGTCATCTACAAGTCTTTGCTAGGTAAAGCCCCGCCTTATCTCAGCTTACTGGTCACCATAGCAGCACCCACCCGTAGCATGCGCTCCAGAAGGTACATCTCACTGGTCATCCCCAAAGCCAATTCCTCATTTGGCCACCTTTCCTTCCAGTTCTCTGCTGCCAATGACTGGAACGAACTGCAAAAATCACTGAAGCTGGAGACTCATATCTCCCTCACAAGCTTTAAGCACCAGCTTAAGCACCAGCTGTGAGAGCAGCTCACAGATCTCTGCACCTGTACATAGCCCATCTGTAAACAGCCCCTCCAACTACCTCATCCCCATACTGTATTTATTTATTTATTTATCTTGCTCCTTTGCACCCCAGTATCTCTACTTGCACAGTCATCTTCTGCACATCTACTATTCCAGTGTTTAATTGCTATATTGTAATTACCTTGCCACCATTGCCTATTTACTGCCCTACCTCCCTTATCTTACCTCATTTGCACTGACTGTATATTTACTTTTTTTTTCTTTTTTCTACTGTATTATTGACTGTATGTTTGTTTATTCCATGTGTAACTCTTTGTTGTTGTATGTGTCGAACTGCTGTTCTTTATCTTGGCCAGGTCGCAGTTGTAAATGAGAACTTATTCTCAACTAGCCTACCTGGTTAAATGTTGAAATAAATCAATAAAAAAGCATTTCACAGTAAGGTCTACACTTGTTGTATTCGACACATGTGACAAATAACATTTGATTTGATAAAGATGATTTAGAAATATCCAAGAGACTATAGCTGAGTTACAGGAATTGGAAGGTCAATAAAATAATAAGAATTGTCTATATCAAAGGCAGACATTTAATATAATTGTAAAATGAATGATAACATTATACAAGGCATAAAGCTTACGTTACAAGACAATACTTTTCGTTAAAATACATTATTCTAGTCATGATCAAAGTGGGAGAGAGAGAGAGAAAGCATAGCCTGACAGTCCCTGGAGTGGAGGGAGAAAGAGAATCTCACCACTGCTGGTCAGGAACAAAGAGAAAGAGACAATGAATATGAGACCCTTTTTTAACTGATTTATTTGGATAAAAAAATTTGAGTTGACCAATACTATTACTGTAAAGTTAACCTCCAATCAGATATCAGACCTACAAGATGTAAAGACAACTGAACCTCTGCTTCCCAGAGGTGTTACAAGAGGGGGTTGGAGATGTAATGCAGCGTTCCTATGACAACACAGAGGAAACCTTGCTTACAGTTGATAAGAGTCACTTCGGGGGCTGGGCCACACTACATAATCCTCCCCTGAACACATCTGATTCTGGATCAGACAGAAGTGTTCCAAACCAGACGGACAGCACTGTAGTTACTGTAGACAATTGTCAGACCAGCAGTTCATGGTCCTAGCAGCATCAGTTCAGGAGTGTCCTTTTGGCGGGTAGCATTGTCATTCTTTAGACAGGCAAATGTCCTTGGGTACACCTTCCCTACCTTCCCTGCTAGAAAGGAATGCTCCATTATTCTTGTGAGAGAAAAACACAGTACTGAAGGTAAACCAAGACATCACAGATTAATTCATATTTCAATTAACATAAAATAGTCTGTTTATCTAATTGGATTGGTAAATAGCAACTTCAGATGTGGTTTTATCAAATCAGTCAGATGAATATAAAGGATGATCAGAAATCAATGCATCATCAAAACAGTATATTTGAAATAAAACTCTCAGAAACTCTCCTCCCTTTGAGAGAACATTGATTCGCCTAGAAAATGAGAAAATAACAAAATAACCAGAATTATGAAATAATCAAGAACAATTCATGAAGTTAAGTAAAAATGAAATTTGGAAATTACGTGTTGCATCTCAGTTTACAGCACGGAATATTAGCATACCAATGGTGAATGTTCTAAGGCCATTTTGTGAGAAACAAGGCAATGACTTTTCATAGCACATCTATACATACAGATGGACATAGCCATATGTACCACACGTAAAACAACAAACTATTATTATGTGTCTCAACAGGAGCCATTAACATTTGTCTAGCACTCTCTACACATCAAAGAAAGCACATTCACAAAAGTAACCTATATAGCCATGACAAATGAATTTAGAAATTATTGAGTTACGAAGGAAGAAATTATTAACACATCATCGTCAAAATAATGATCATCCAACATTTTATGAGAAAGCTCCTAATATACCCTATGCTGCAAATAGAATGGAGAAGGTCGGCCCCTCTTTAAATCCCAACGTTTCTGCATCGTATGAACGCTTCGGTGACAACAGTTACAACCTCTAACAGAATAGGTGGTTCTGCTCTGTGGGCTGGCAGGCTGCATGAAATGTGCAAGAGGATTTCCACTGACAAGGTTCCAACAGCGCCTGACCATAATGCCTTTCCTTTTTACAGAAATCACAACAATGCTTTTGTGGGTTCTTTGAGATTAGCCTCTGTGCACGTCCCAATAGCTGCAATGGGGGCTATTTTAGTAGCTTGGCCCGCTTGTACACTAGAGAGCGGCGTGGACTGTGTTTCCATCCCGCTATCTGTATACGAGTCAGATATGTCGCTTTGGAGCCTATTTTGGCTCTGTTCCATCAAATCTCTCTGTGTGTCATGTATACGTGATCTAGTCAGATCGGGCTCTTTTTGCATGCTTGAAGTTCTGCCTGCAACTGCTCTATTTTGCGCTCTGAGGTCGTCTGGGACTTCACAGTTGATATCGAGCATGTTCATCGCTAGTTTGCTATGTGCAATTTGCTTTTTTTAAAATGTAAAAACACAGCAAGCTCTAGAATTAACACCATCTTGGATTTGTTTCTTATGTGTGCCAATATATTGCCAGTACTGAAGAATTTCATCCCTAGTGGAATCAAATGTGATACCTTTCTTGCCTTTTTTTTTATCAAATCATTAATACGAGATAAATCCCATAACTGAAAAATATCGGTTGCTTGCATATTAGGTCTATACATCGCGTAAACTACGTTTTCATTATATATCTAGGAATCTAATTTAGGCCAAATTATCCGTAAAATATATCACCACCCATAATAAGACTATACAAATATCCTTTTAAAACATCTGACTTCATAAAGACGATTTAGCAATATGCAAGAGATTATAGTTGAGTTACAGGATTTGGAAGGTCAAGAAAGAAATAAGAATTGTCTATATCAAATGCACATATTTAATATCATTATAAAATGAATGATAACATTATACAAGGCATAAAGCTACAAGACAATACTAGCATTACAAGACATTATTCTAGACATGATCAGAGAGGGAGAGAGAGAGAGAAATCATAGCCTGAAAGGCCATGCCCCAAAAGTCCCTGGGGTGGAGAGAGAAAGAGAGCGAGCGTCACAAGCGTAGGTAAGGAACAAAGAGAAAGAGGCAATGATTCTGAGACCCCTTCATAACGTCTACGTTTGGATTCAAAATCAGATTTGTTGACCAATAGGATACTATAAAAGTGAACTTCCAATCAGATATCAGACATACAAGATGTAAAGACAACAAAACATCTGCTTTCCAGGGGTGTGACAAGTGTGTTGGTGAGATAATGCAGTGTTCCTAAGACAACACAAAGGAAATCCTTGCTTACAGTTGATAAGAGTTACTTCGGGGGCTGCCCTACACCAATTGAAAATGCATTGAGTAGATTACTCAGTCCTAAAACGAATGTACAAAACAATATTGTGGCGAAACGTGCAACCCATGAATTGGGAGAGGTTCAAGTATACTTTTTTTACTGTTTGGAATGTTTACAATTTGGCCCACTCGCGTTCTGTATACTGGGATAAACAAGACAATGAACTGTCTGTCAGTAGTTCATGATGTGTCTATGAGGCACAATGCCTATAGGTGTCAGCCTTTATGCTTTCCTGAACATAAATATACATTATGTTCCAGCAAGCAAGTCACAATTAGTGTTTTATAATCAATGCCATTATTACTGCACAGATGTTTTCTTCAGGCAGTGTGAAGGTTTATGGATCTCTGAGCCATGATGTTCCATAGTCCTCTTCTTCATCTTCTTTGTCTGTCAGACATACGCTGACAGCCAGATGACACACACGTAATGTGTGTGTCATCTTCTACTATGGAGATGGATCAATTTATGAACTAATCTCATGGTGTGCATAATGTGCCCTAAAGGTACATAATATACATCCGTGTTATAAAGTAGCCAGAAGCAACTGATACCGAGATGCATCTATTGTAGTCAAAGAAGACAGGGATATTATGAGTACGTTTACATGCACACTAATAATTTGATATTAAAGGAAAATACAGTACAAGTCAAAGGTTTGGACACATCTACTCATTCAAGGGTTTTTCTTTATTTGGACTATTTTCTACATTGTAAAATAATTGTGAAGACATCACAACTATGAAATAACACATATGGAATCATGTATTAACCCAAAACGTGTTAAACAAATCGAAATATATTTATATTTGAGATTCTTCAAAGTAGCCACCCTTTGCCTTGATGACAGCTTTGCACACTCTTGGCATTCTCTCAACCAGTTTTACCTGGAATGCTTTTCCAACAGTCTTGGAGGAGTTCCCACATATGCTGAGCACTTGTTGGCTGCTTTTCCTTCACTCTGTGGTCCAACTCATCCCAAACCATCTCATTTGGGTTGAGGTCAGGTGATTGTGGAGGCCATGTCATCTGATGCAGCACTCCATCACTTTCCATGGTCAAATAGCCCTTACACAGTCTGGAGGTGTGTTTTGGGTAATTTTTCTGTTGAAAAACAAATGATAGTCCACTAAATGCAGACCAGATGGGATGGCGTATCGCTGCAGAATGCTGTGGTAGCCATGCTGGTTAAGTATGCCTTGAATTCTAAATAAAGTCTCACCAGCAAAGCACCCCCACACCATCACACCACCTCCTTCATGCTTCACGGTGAGAACCACACATGCGGAGATCATCATTGACCACGTGCTTCTGATAAAGTGATACAGGCATCGGCACACTGCTTCGAAGTACACTGCTTAGCGATTTCGACGCATGCCTCGGAGGTCTGGCATCAAAAGTAATATTACTAAATATAATATGGATATTAAACCAGAATGAGATTGAGATTGAAAAAGGTTCTTTATAAATCCATTATCTATAAAGGTTCTATAAAGAACCATAAAAAAGGGTTGTATATAGGCCCAAAAAGGGTTGTAACCATAACATAACCTTTTTTGGTGCTATATAGAACCTTTTTTAATAGTTCTATATAGAACCTTAGGAAAGGGTTATTTTTAGCACCATAGATGTTCCATTTAGAATCTTTAAAAAAAGGTTCCATTTAGCACAAAAAAGGGTTCCGCTATGGTTACAAGCCAATTAACCCTTATTTGGCACTAAACAGAACCATTTGTGTTTAGTGTGTAGGAGAATACAGCTCTGTCTCATCCAAAGTAAGGCACAGTATTCCTGTGTGATTTGACTGGCCTTGATATAGCGCAAACTGCACAGAGCACTCAGAAAACGAATGGTGACGTAACGTATCCAGGACCTTTACTCACTTTATTCAAATTCCAAATTCCTTTAGTTTTGAAATGTTACCATATTTGTTGTAAATAAATATATGCCGTAATAGAGAAAGTATCTAACTAATCAACATGAACGATGAACTTACACATCGAGGGATTTTGCTACTAGCAAACAGTCACGTTTACCATAAACAAAGCAGTAAGTCTGATGGAGCATCATGCAAACGCCTTGTCTTGTCATGGACCCTGTAACACTGCGAGGGTCCAAGGGAAGTCCTAACGTCTTCATCTAATAATAATAACTAGGCATATTCTCTCAAAATGCGTTGAACTTTCCCATGATACTGTATATTCCCATCCCTGTACCGGAGTAATAAATAATGAATGGTGTAATGGAATGTCCTATTCCTCCTCTGTCGCCCCTGTCATCCAGTCTAAGACTCCTTCATCTGCGTACCATAGATGATGATCCATTAAAGGAAATCAATTTGGGTTCACTGACAAGATCCAACACAGCGGTCATCGTGGGTGTGTAGGAGTTTAGTATCTCTCCTTGCACTCACTGTGTTAAATAATGATGATGATTTGAGGGTATACCCTTTAAGAAAAGTATATTTTTTCAAATGCGCTGACTGATGCTCTGCCATGGAAAACATACAGGGGAACGGTAATCATGGGTAGACATCGGTGGTGGTGGTATGAATGGTAATCATTGGTAGATGTCAGTGGTGGTGGTATGAATGGTAATCATGGGTAGACATCGGTGGTGGTATGAATGGTAATCATCGGTAGACGTCAGTGGTGGTGGCATGAATGGTAATCATGGGTAGATATCAGTAGTGGTGGTATGAATGGTAATCATTGGTAGACATCAGTTGTGGTGGTATGAATGGTAATCATGGGTAGACATCAGTTGTGATGGTATGAATGGTAATCATGGGTAGACATCGGTGGTTGTGGTATGAATGATTATTGCTCCGGTTCCAAATGACTTGACTTGGATTTAACCATAGGAGTTGCCATGGATACTGTATGACTGGTGATCTGCATAGCAGATTCGGTGATACAATGATACACTCTTAGAAAAAAGGGTTCCAAAAGGGTTCTTCGGCTGTCCCCATAGAATAACCCTTTTGGGTTCCAGGTAGAATCCTCTGTGGAAAGGCTTCTACAGTACATGGGGAAAGACGAATAACTCTTTTAGGTTCCCCCTTTTTTCTAAGAGTCTAGGAGTGTACTGCACAGGTTTTTAATTAGATTTACATTTCAAAATGTTATTGATCAAATGTTAAATTGTCAGTTTCTTGATATTCTGTCATTATATAAGACTGTTACATCCTCTGATCTAAAAGTTGTTATTTTCTCAGTCTAATGTCTTTTTGTTGTCTCTTCCTCAGCCCTCACTAATGTGAAGTTATGGGCCATCGACCGCCAGTGTTTCCAGACCATTATGATGAGGACAGGCCTCATCAAACATGCCGAATACATGGAGTTTCTAAAGAGGTGGGCTCCTCTCTCTCTCTCTTTCTCTCTCTGTCCTCCACCTCCCGTAAGATGCCATTCAAGCGAGGGCTGTGGTTTGAGTGACAGTCTCTGACAGTCACAGAATCACCTTCCCCCTCTTCCCTTTTCCTGTCACAGATGTCTGTGTTCAACAAAGACACTTGCTGGATGCATGTTCAAATGAGGATGGTGATTGGATACCACTTGGTGATATTAAAGCACCAGTTTATTGATTATCATCATGCTATGCCCTCTTTCTGTTTACACAGCTGAGTGTAATCCAGGTTTTTCTAGTGGGTTTTCTGCTCTAAAACCAACAAACGTTTGACGTCCCAGACCAATAGATTTCCACTCATATGAGCCATTTGTGTGTACTCTGACTAGAAGGGAATGTTGAAATACAGTAGCCTCCTGCAGAAAAGGTTGGATCATGATTAAATCCCCCCTTTCTGAGCAGGCAAACCCTTAGGATGCCGCAACAATAACATCGTCATCCCCGAATTAAGATTTCCCACCGAGTGATCATCTGTAGTGATTCAGATGGAAAGTCCACAACAGCTGTTTGACCACAAATACTCATTCAACACACGTCCTCGAGTACAGTACTGATCTGCATACACAGAGCCTTAAGCATGCCTTCTGGGATTCCTCAATGACTGTGTAAGTAGTTGGAGCTGGAGTTTCCTTTAGTCTCCACTACTGAAATAGATCATCGAAGAAGACCGAGTGTCACGTCCTGGCCATAGATAGCCCTCTGGGTTATCTATGGGGTTTTGGGCCAGGACGTGACCAGGTTTTTTTTTGTTCTCTGTTGTGTTTTCTATGTTGAGTTTTGTGTTGGTTCCCAATTAGAGGCAGCTGTTAGTCGTTGCCTCTAATTGGGAATCCTGTTTAGTTTGTTCCCTTCCCCACCTGCCGTGGTGGGTTATTGTGTTTTTTGTATGTGCTGTTGTGCACACACTTATGTCCGACCTGTTATTTTGTTCTTGTATATTTTGGGAAGTTTCCCTGTATTAAAGATGTGGAACTACCAACACGCTGCACCTTGGTCCAGTCCTTCCAGCAATTGTGACAGAATAACCCACCACCAAAAGACCAAGCAGCGTGCCCAGGAGAAGGTATTCTGGACCTGGGAGGAGATCATGGGGGGTTGCGAGACCCTTCCGTGTTGGGAGTCGCAGAGGAGAGAGAAATAGCAGCGACAACGCCGGGGTCGGAGGCCACAACAGCCCTCAAGATTTTTTGGGGGCACATGGGGCGAAGGAACGAAATTAGGCCAGAGCCACAGCCCGAATGGAGGAACGTAGAGGAGTTTAGGCTGGGATATGAGAGAGAGGTTGTGGCACGTCAGGAGCTGCAACGCAGGTGCTGAGAGGAGCGTCTGCCCAGCCCAGTACGTCCAGTACCAGATCCCCGCACTCGCCCAGAGGTGCGTGAGACAAGCCCTGTGTATCCAGTGCCAGCTCCACGCATCAGGCGTCCAGTGCGCATCCCCAGCCCGGTGCGTCCAGTGCCAGCTCCCCGCACTCGCCCAGAGGTGCTTGAGACCAGCCCGGTACGTCCTGTGCCAGCTCCACGCACCAGGCGTCCAGTGCGCATCCCCAGCCCGGTGCGTCCAGTGCCAGCTCCCTGCAACCACCCAGAGGTGCGTGAGACCAGCCCGGTGCGTCCAGTTCCGGCTCCACGCACCAGGCGTCCAGTGCGCCTCTCCAGCCCGGTGCGTCCAGTGCCAGCTCCCTGCACTCTCCCAGAAGTGCGTGAGACCAGCCCAGTATGTCCTGTTCCGGCTCCACGCACCAGGCCTCCAGGGTGTCGTCCCAGCCCAGTATGTCCTGTTTCCCGGCTCCACGCACCAGGCCTCCAGAGGGTCGTCTCAGCCCAGTATGTCCTGTTCCGGCTCCACGCACCAGGCCTCCAGAGTGTCGTTCCAGCCCAGTACATCCTGTTCCGGCTCCACGCACCAGGCCTCCAGAGTGTCGTCCCAGCCCAGTACGTCCTGTTCCGGCTCCACGCACCAGGCCTCCAGGGTGTCGTCCCAGCCCAGTACGAGCTGTTCCGGCTCCACGCACCAGGCGTCCAGAGTGTCGTCCCAGCCCAGTACATCCTGTTCCAGCTCCACGCACCAGACCTCCAGGGTGTCGTCCCATCCCAGTACATCCTGTTCCGGCTCCACGCACCGGGCCTCCATTACATCTTCTCGGGCCGGTACGGCCCGCACCGGAGCCGCCACCGACACAGAAGGCCCACCCGAACCCCCCCATTGACTGTTGGTAGCGGTCGGAGTCCGCACCTTTGGGCGGGGGTACTGTCACATCCTGGCCATAGATAGCCCTCTGGGTTATCTAATGGGGTTTAGGGCCAGGACGTGACCAGGTTTTTTTTTGCTCTATGTTGTGTTTTCTATGTTGAGTTTTGTGTTGGTTCCCAATTAGAGGCAGCTGTTAGTCGTTGCCTCTAATTGGGAATCCTATTTAGTTAGTTCCCTTCCCCATCTGCCATGGTGGGTTATTGTGTTTTTTTGTATGTGCTGTTGTGCACACACTTATGTCCGATCTGTTGTTTTGTTCTTGTATATTTTGGGAAGTTTCCCTGTATTAAAGATGTGGAACTACCAACACGCTGCGCCTTGGTCCAATACTTCAAGCAATCCTGACACCGAGGAGAATGTTGCATTGATAGCATCTCTTCTCCTGGAGGCCCTGCTGTTGCCCTTTATTGCAAGGACCCGATGATGTCACACGCAAGAAATGCTGAAATTGATTTGGATGAAGTCATCTTTTAGTGTTAACATAAGATGCCTTTCTCCCCATGCATTGGCAGCTACAGCCAGCTGGTGCACGTTTACATTTGAGTCATTTAGCAGACGCTTTTAACCAGAGCGACTTACATGAGCACTTAGGGTTTAGTGCCTTGCTCAAGTGTTCATGGCTTTTATGTCATAATATTTGAGAAGTAGCTTCTGCCAGTTCTTATTTTCAATACAGAATGTCAAATATCAAACGCATCAATTATATTTCTGAAGGAGTAGTTCCCCTGGTAACAAGCTACAGTGGTTCCATAGTAGCAAAGAGACTTGGATGTTGTCAAACTGCCAGATTTTGTGTGTGTGTGTGTTCCTGCATGTTTGTGTGTGTGCGTTTCCGCAAATGTGTGTGTGAATGAGGTCTCTCTCACTGAGGAGAAAGCATGCCAGAGGTATGTAAACATCTCTTTCCTGGAACGCTTAGTTTGATTGGCAGCTGCTCAAAGGCCTTAAATTAAATGAAATTCAACCTTAAATTCTAACCCTGAGCCATGGCTTGCTACTGGCTTACTACTGACTTGCTACTGGCTTACTATTAACTTACTACTGGCTTACGACTGACTTACTACTGGTTTACTGTTGACTTACTACTGGTTTACTACTGACTTACTACTGGCTTACTAATGGTTTACTCCTGACTTACTCCTGACTTACTACTGGTTTACTACTGGTTTAATACTGACTTACTACTGCACACACTGTCCCACTTCAGATGATGCTGGTGTTAGAGAGGGAGTGTAAGACAGACAAGAATGTGGAAAATCACACGATTTCACATGACATTTCCACGTTTTGTACATGTTCTTCTTTTTTTTCATTTTATTCAACTGTTACCATGCGTGAATTTTGAATTACACGTTTTGCACATGTGAAATCATAACCTTTTACATGTGGATTACATTTTTCACATGAGATTTCACAATAATGAGTCTTTATGATACACACACTACTTTTAACATATAGTTTTTCAACTTACATATTTGACACACTTTGACCTACATGCTTACATTGTGGTTTATTTATGCAGTAATTATTATTCAACATGTCCTTACCTGGGATTTAGAATAGTCAGAATAACTGATAACTAAAATAGCAGTGCAGATGGCACTCTTTTGTTATGTGCAAAATAGTGCACACTGTTGAACAGTTTTGCTCCCTGGTGTACAAAAAGGTCAAAGGTACAGATAAGGTACCTTCAGAGTTACATATAGGAACTCACATGTTACTGGTCAGTACCTTTTAGGCTACATGTGCCCATAATCTATTATAATAGTACATTTTTCTACCCAATATATTCAATATAATGCTGCATTCGTAACCATGAGGGAGATGGAAATTTAGCAGTTGTGAAGTCGTAATTACCACTTGGATGCATTTACTGTATGTACTGTGAACTCGTTGAGAAACGCCAATTGGCTAATGGCCAACAAGCTGTCAGCCATAAACTAAAAGCACAGCTATCATGCTTGTAAACACATGATGGAGTTCAAAAACCATATTAATA
Source organism: Brachymystax lenok tsinlingensis (assembly GCA_030435695.1). Lineage (NCBI taxonomy): Eukaryota > Metazoa > Chordata > Actinopteri > Salmoniformes > Salmonidae > Brachymystax > Brachymystax lenok. Next base: position 13,380,008 of record CM059780.1, on the reverse strand, counting down.
GATTGCTTTTCATAAATAATGTTTTGTTGTTACATTTAACTGCTGAAAATGCTGTTATCGAAGTAATTTCCTTAATAGGTGATGTCAGAAGTCAGCATGTGGGAGAAGTTGGAGCTCAGGGATGATAGATGCATTCCCCACTAGTAATTACCAGTTGGAGGGCCGTTCAAGTGGATTTTTCCCAGGCGTATGTGGTAAATTCCCACTCCCCACTTGGTTTCGAATGCAGGATTAGGTATCATTACTGCACTTTGAAATGTAGGTGGAGGCAATGTGCTGGCAGAGACTCATTAGCATATTTGGGGGCATGGCCTAAAACCGTCATTGGAAATTTTGAACACGATTAAGTGCTTTTATGGTTATGTTAAAGAAGGTTGAGCATCTCTTTTGACACTGTCAGTTTTGCAATTTTAGTAAGCAGTTGTGACACGCAAGAGCTACGCTGTTTAGAGGTTTCTGTGCATATTCCAAAAGCTTAATGGGAGCTGGTTCACAGGAAGTTAAACATTAACTTCTAATAACTTGCGATCGACCAGTTGCAAGTGGTTTCATTACATTTCACAGTAATTTACTGTAGCAAGTTGGTCACACTCACTGACCTAACAGTATGGTAAGTGACTGAGTAGTACAATAACATAGTTACTCACTATTAATAAAATATTATATGGCTCTTCAGTATCACACGCAATTACATCAGCCTTCAACAAAGCTGCAGAACTGACAGTATACAAGCATAGTATTTACTAACAGAATACAACAGATCAGATTAACTGTGATGACATTCCCTCTCATGGAAGACAAAATGAGCTAGCTGAAAGACAACAACTCAAATAAACCACTACTGCAATCTTCTGATATGCTGCTGCTACAGTATGCTGCCAATCAGCAAGTGATGTGCATGATCTCAACAGAAACATCAGTGAAGACACAGTCGAGCACTTACAAGGATTGCTAGTGGGAGCAACTGTCCTGAATGTTAACTCATATTTTTTTTATATATAACCTTTATTTAACTGGGCAAATCAGTTAAGAACAAATTCTTATTTACAATGACAACCTACGCCAGCCAAACCCAGACGACACTATGGAACACCTAATCCTTCCGGTTGTGATACAGCCTGGATTTTGCCAGTAAACTGTAGTGATTTGCTCAAAAATGACTGACAAGTATTTTCCATTTAAGAAATGACAAATTCACAGCAATAAGTTCCTGGAAAATGCACAATAACCTCTACAGCATTACTGACACATCAGCTTGCAATATTTGCAGAACAGTGTCAAAGGAGTTGCTCAACTTGCATCGGTAAAACCATCAAACACTTAAACTGCTCCAACACTTCCACTGACGGTTGGCACAAATACACAGATATTTAACCACGCCCCCAAATATAATAATGATCCTCAACCAGTACATTGCCTACAGTGCCTTCAGTAATTCTTCAGACCCCTTGACTTTTTCACAGACCCCTTGACTTTTTCTGCATTTTGTTACGTTACAGCCTCATTCTAAAATATTAAATAAACAAAAATCCCCAGCAATCTACACACAATACCCCATAATGACAAAGCAAAAACAGGTTTTTAGACATTTTTGCAAATGTATTACTAATAAAAACAGAAATACCTTATTTACATATGTATTCAGACCCTTTGGTATGAGACTCGAAATTGAGCTCAGGTGCATCCTGTTTCCATTGATCATCCTTGAGCTGTTTCTAAACTTGATTGGAGCCCACCTGTGGTATATTCAATTGATTGGACATGATTTGGAAAGGAACACACCTGTCTATATAAGGTCCCAGAGTTGACAGTGCATGTCAGAGCAAAAACCAAGCCATGAGGTCGAAGGAATTGTCCTTAGAGCTCAGAGACCGGATTGTGTTGAGTCACAGATCTGGGGAAGGGTACCAAGATATTTCCGCAGCAATGAAGGTCCCCAAGAACGCAGTGGCCTCCATCATTCTTAAATGGAAGAAGTTTGGAACCACCAAGACTCTTCCTAGAGCTGGCCGCCCGGCCGAACTGAGCAATCGGGGGAGAAGGACCTTGGTCAGGAGATGACTAGTCAGGATCGAGGCAAATATGAGAGGAGCAAAGTACAGAGAGATCCTTGATGAAAACCTGCTCCAGAGCGCTCAGGACCTCAGACTTCCAACAAAAAAAATTGGCAAACATTTTGCTTTGTCATTATTGGGTATTGTGTGAAGATTGATGAGGGAAAAAACAATTGAATACATTTTAGAATAAGGCTGTAATGTAACAACGTGGAAAAAGTCAAGGGGTCTGAATACTTTCCAAATGCACTGTATATTTTAAAGTGCAGTGATGATCGTACCTTAGATTTAAAGTATTGGGTAGAAAAAAAATCTCCTATACCTACAAGGTACTGAACTGGACCATGTGAGTTTATATGTGTAGTTGTGAAGTGTACCTTTGACAATTCTGTACACCAGGGAACAACGCTGTGCCCTAACCATACTCTTATTTTTTAAGAGTGTGCAACAAAAATGTAAACGCAACATGTAAAGTATTGGTCCCATGTTTCATGAGCTGAAATAAAATATCCCAGACATTTTCCATATGCACAAAATGCTTATTTCTCTCAAATTTTGTGCACAAATTTGTTTACATCCCTGTTAGTGAGAATTTCACCTTTGCCACCTGACAGGTGTGGCATATCAAGAAGCTGATTAAACAACATGATTATTACACAGGTGCACCTTGTGCTAGGGACAATAAAAGGCCACTCTAAAATGTGCAGTTCCAAGCAATTAGTTTGAACCTGGAAGTTAGTCAGAGTCTTTGAGCACTGCTAGTTTTACGTTGTTACATTGGTGGTGACAATTGTACCGTTTTTTACTTGATTCTGGGCAGCTTTGATAAAAGTGCAGATACGTTCTTGCCAATAAGTCTGTGGCCATAACTCTTTTACATGGATCTGGTGGTGTAGCTGCATTGTAACAGGACAGTACAGGTTGATAGTGAGCAAGGGGTTATTAGTTCAATCCCATCCAAATGTTGTTCACTGTACAAAATTATACAAGATTTTACCGTAATTGAAATCAGAATACAGCAGGATACTGTCCTTTTATAGAAATAACACCTTCAAGTTGTTGTATATATTACCTTATTTTTACTGCAGAAATGCAGAAATGTGCAGAAATGTGTTCTTGACAATAAATATATAGCCAATCTCCATGATGTCCATAGACCTGGTGGCTCAGCAAGAACTTCAGGTTGCTGGAAATTACGAGGTTATGAGTTCAAATTCCAATTGAGGATGAATCCAAAGTATTCAGCATGTTGTCCATTAACACCTTAATTCATCTGTAAAAATACAGTAGTTAGTTGTAGATTTAAAGTGTTTTCATCAAAACTAAACAAAACTTCAAGAGGACCATGACACAACATTCTGAGAACAACTAAAAACGTCCCTGGAACAGGGGACCATGACTGTTTAAATTTAATTAATGTAAATTATTCCTTTTTAAAGTAAAGTATTCTAAACAACATTTTACACCTCGTGCTCAAATGTTGTCAAATGTAATTTAATGTTATCACATGTTGAAATGTTGCATCCCCATGTTGTCATATTTATTTCACATTAATTTCACATGAGATCATGTTCTCACGTGCTCACGTAATCATATGTGGAGTTTTATGTTAGCACATGTTGCTTCATATGTTGCTTTCTATGTTGTCACATAAAATCACATGTAATCACACAAGATCACATGTGATCACATGTGAAATGGATGTGGTTTTTCCATAAGGGTGCTGCCACAGCTGTGTCTATATACGTACATTAAGTGGTCTTACCTGGTGTTTTTTTTTTCTCCCTCCCTGTAATCAGTCATACAGACTCCACGCTGTCATGCAACTTGCTGTGCTGTTTTTTTACATAAATGCTGCATACCTGCTCTGCTAGCGCATTGTGTATTTTGGCTTACTTACAAAGATAGATAGCAGAAACAGAAAACAGAGAGAATATTGATGATGTGTGATTTATGTGAATAAACAGTGTTTATCGCTGTGGTGGGAGATGCTTTGCAAGTCATGAAGCTCCACAGCACCTAGTACTGTCAACCAGCCAGGAACAGCATGAACTGTTGGCTTCACCTTGTGTCTGAAGGCTCCAAAACAGCTTACTCTCACTCTCTCCCTCTCCCCAACAGTGTTCCAACATTCCAAGGCCTTTCAGAAGAAATACTAAGCAAGCTAGCCGACGTGATGGAAGAGGTGAGTTTCCTAAGTGTCCTGGTGGAACTTAGCGAAGTTACCTCAATTTAAAAGGGTTGTGGCAATAGGTGCTGATGAGTTTTTGTCTGTTTCAATTACTGTAATTGAGCAATTTCTTCACATTTCCATAAATGATGAACCATATCATTACATGATGAAGAATTGATTGCCTGGATAAGTCGTAATGATTATTATACTGTGGGTATTCACATTTTAAAAGAGGTTTCTCTGGAAATGTAGCTAAACTGCAATTTGTAGTCATTGCAATCTTCATAGTAGTGGAAGTGCATTTCAGGTCTCCTGTCCTGGTCTGACAGAGCCATTTGAATTGATTTGAGTTCTTATCTGTAGTCAATAGCTCACCAGACACAACCTGAGGTAAAACTCACTGCAACAACCTCTGAGCTAACTCTGCCTGCAATACTGTCTCTGTAGATTTCAGTCTAGAGAGTAGACATCAGAATTGGCGGTTTTTTTCGTCATGCATCTTGTTCTGAAGGCAGCTCTGCAGAGTGGTCACTATCTGGCACAGCCACAAAGTCATTCAATATGATTTTAAACCGAACCATAACCTTAACCTTAACCACACTGCTAACCCTAATGCCTAACATTAACCTTAAATGAAGTCCATACATTTTTACAATATAGCCAATTTGGACATTGCAGCTGGCCGATCTAGCGGAAATCGCTCAGTTCTGCCTCCGAGGCAAGACTCAAGACAATAAACGTCCACCTGCGAGATTTTCATGACCACGTGATATGACCAAGAATAACTGTAAACTAGACTATAACCAGGGCCCAGATGTATTCCTAGTCAGGTCACATGGTCAGGAAAACCATTCTGTCTCTGATCAGAAGATTACAATAAACAGTGTCTTCTTTGTGGTCTATGAGTGAGAGGGGAGCAATTACAGTTGTAATCACATCCCCAGAGCAGATTGTTAATCATCTTATTATTCATTGGCATGCAGATGTTTCCCAAAACGGTGGTACGGGGGTCCTTTGGATCACTTGAGAAACGCAGACATAATACATTAAGTCTCTACAGTCCTTCACCTCCTATATTTTATGCTTGTTAATTTCCAGTATAAATCTCTCTGCTGTTCCAAGTTAATTAGATGACTTGACCTCCAGTATAACTGGTTTCAAAAGAACATTTGGTAATTAAAACGAGAAAAATATAATTCCGGCTTTCTCTATTTTAGTCAACTTAAGTATGACCACAAAAATCACAAGGGAATCAAATGAATTATTTCATGGTTCTTTTAATCTATTGGATCAATAGAGGACTATCTCAATTAAGAACACACATCCTTATTCCTAAACCAACCTATATATCAAACCAGGTTTTGTTTTTTTAATTCATTGGCCTCAGTTTTCATTGGCACCAACTGCTGCTTCTGAGTAAACCTGACGTCTTTAACCCCCTTACAGAACAATAATATAATTACATGCAAAGGGAAAACATAAGTCTGAGTTATGATTCATCTGATAAAACAGTATTTGGTCACATCTACCCAAATCCAATCCATAGTGCCGTATAGTTTCAGACTAATAAAACTATAATTAATATTTTATTTCTATGTTCAGACCCAGAATGCCTCACTGACTACCAAGACACTATCAGTCTGACTCTGTTCGCTGAATGACTCAAATAAAACATGAGGGAAAACCCAGAATGTTCAAACAGTTGAGGGGTGCTCCAAAGGGGGGCTGATGATTCAGTGTGCCATTCAGTGTGGTGTAGGTGAGATCACTGCCGATGTGTCTTTGCATGTTGTTTGCGTGTGTTGTGTGTGCGTGCATTCGTGCGCGTGTGTGATTGTGTGTGTACCTGCCTGTATGCATCGCCAGAAGACGCTAGAATCGATCAGACTATATGCAGCCTCACCATGGAACGACACAACACAACACCCAAATGTCACCCCTTTGTCACAAATAGCCATTAGTCCATTTCTTACCATTTGTAACAGTGCAGTGATTTTCTGTCTGTGCTTCATATTGTTGTTCACATGATGGAGAAAATGTATTAGACAGATATACTGTTGATAATTGGGTAGCATGACTGATTTAATTTGAGCAGCAGTGAAACATACAGTTAAGGTAATGACGAGGAATTGGAAACATTAGTTTCTTGCAAATAGTTTGCTGTCATGGTGATTTGCCTAGACGTGAAAGTATGATTTAAAAAATGTCATGTAGTTATTTGTTAATTGCATTGTTATCAATGTTAACACTGAGGTGTTGCACCTCAGTGTTAACACAATCCTCTCTGGATACAGTATGTGCTGTGTTTTTTGCCTCTGACTAACTGCAGTTGTGTTTAGCTTCAGTGTACCCTAAAATAATAGACAATTACTGCACTAACAGGATTTAAATGAGGAAACCCAGTGGTGCAGGTTACAGATGAGAACATTAGGAACCTCAGGAATACCCAACTTTACAACAACATCTGTGATGTATGGCATTTCGTCGTTTAACATCTGTGATGTATGGCATTTCGTTTTAAGCCTCTTTTAAGCCTTATCTCATTACTTACTGTCAGTCACCATTTCAGGTAAAAAGCAGTGAAGATGTTTGCATACAAAGAAGTGTGTGTGTGTATCTGCTATGGAGGCTTCTCAAGTGGCTGGATTATGGAACAATCTTCTAGAGCCTTGCAGTGTGGGATAAGGATAAGACTCCTGTGGAATATCTATAGGTAGAACACTCAGGCTATCCTCCGTGATAACAGGAGAATCTGCTTTAAAACACATAGGAGTCTCATGGTATTCCTCCAAGGCTCTGGACCCCCCCCACACACACACCCACACCTGCTTGCTGATTCATACACTAAAACAATCCCACTCTTTTACCTTCTTAAGGCCTTCCCCGTTTCTTTGTTTCATGTTGTGTTTCTTCCTGTTATTGTCTTGTTTTCATCTCTGTTTGTTTCGCTTCTACAATTGTAAGTGACTTTGGGTCACTTAAATAAGTCCCATGTATTATTATTATAATTATTATTCATGTGTGGTTACTGGCCAGTATACTATGCTCACATATAGATTTTTTTCAAATGGCATCAGTTTGTTTCTTACTTTGTTTTCACGTTTCAGTCAGTGTAAAATAACAGCATAGTACGGTGACAGACACAATAAAAACCTTGGACAGAACCCTGCGGAGCGGTTTCTATGGAAACGGATGACTGGGCAGCAGTGTTTGACTTGGACTGAAATAGGTGCCGGTACTCATTTTGGTTGTCGGTAGTGTTTATATTTAGATACAGGAGCTCCACAATACGTTTGAGTTTATGTACAGTGCATTCGGAAAGTATACAGACCCCTTGAATTTTTCCACATTTTGTTACGTTACAGCCCTATTCTAAAATCGGTTAAATAAAAACAATTCCTCATTAATCTACACACAATACCCTATAGTGACAAACCAGCCAGAGGCCGGACTTGAACCTGATCAAACATCTCTGGAGAGATGGGAAAATAGCTATGCAGCGACACTCCCCATCCAACCTGACAGAACTTAAGAAGATCTGCAGAGAAGAATGGGAGAAACTCCCCAAATACAGGTGTGAAAAGCTTGTAGCGTCATACCCAAGATAACTCGAGGCTGTAATCGCTGCCAAAGGTGCTTCAACAAAAGTTCTGTGTATAGGGTCTGAATACTTATGTAAATATAATATTTCAGTTTTTTATTTTTAATACGTTTGCAAACATAAAAAAAGGTTTTGTTTTGTCATTGTGGGGTATTATGTGTAGATTGATGAGATTATTCATTTTAGAATACGGCTGTAACGTAACAAAATGTGGAAAATGTCAAGGGTTCTAAATACTTCCCAATGCACTGTATATCCTATAAGAGGTCCAGGAGCCCAAGCAGTAGAACATTTGAGGTGCTGGTACTGGTAACAAACTCATCATGTAACCAACCATATCAGCTAACAATCTCTGTATAACAAAACAGAAGAGTAGGTCTTGAGTTCTTTTTCCACATGGAAACCAAAGGAGATAGGGGTACCCAAGTAAGAAAGGAACTGATTTGTGTGAAATAAAGTGGTAGATAAGTAATGCCAAGCAGTAAAAAAGTAATTCAGTGTTGTGGAGCAGAATTTTCTGCATCTGTGAGGGCACCTTTTCATCATCGCACTTCAACCATGCCTTTCCTCTCCTTTACTGATTTGCCAAATACATCATTACACCTTCAAGACTACTGTTTGATGTTTAGCCACCATTCATAATGAAAATAAGAATTGTCTGATAAGTTAACTTTCATCACTGCTCAATTCATCTTTAACGCAAGATTAAAAAGGTGTTATGATGTTAAATGCAGTTATATGCACTATTCATGCTGTATAGTTTATAGGGACACATATCTGTCTTACTCATTGGAATGCCCATTCCTTGGCAGAAACCGCTCATGACACAGGTGGTATATTTCAATTTGGGAGAAAGAAAAACGAAGTCTGTGTCAGCCCAAAATGTCATGTTCTCTTAAAGAATGACAGAGAACTTTAAATGAAATTATGGGCAGAAAGACACATTAAATTACATCTTTCATCAAATCAGATAGCTTATTCATCACAAAACCATTTGATGTTGCCAATTATGTTCATGATTACTTCATTGGAAAAGTGGGAAAACCTAGGCAGGAAATGTCAATAATGAGCAGTGAGCCACTGTATTCATGCATTAAAAAAAGTTTTAATTTTGCAAAGATAGTGTGGGAGAGGTGGAACAATGACAATTGACAACTTAGATGGAAAGCTACTGAGAATGGTAGCTGACCCTAGGGCTGTTGCGGTGACTGTATTACCGCCACACCGGCAGTCATGAGTTATGGTAATCTCCTTTTATGCACTCTGGACATGGCTTTGTAATATCCAATTTGATAACTACCATCAGGTCCTAATGGCCTGGTACTCAGGACTCTATTGTCCTTCTGACCACTCTGACATCAATGTCAATAAAATCGAAAATCACATCAAAATCACAGTACTTCTAAAACTCACCTCACTGTGATGATCAATCTGAAGAAAGAAGTTCAACAGCAGGTTGAAACAGTGAGGAGATGGCAGAGGCAGGATTGTTGTTGTGGATGTTGTTTCAAAGCCTAACATGCTGATCACACCGCTCGCATCGCAAAATAAATTCAACAGGTTATTCAAACATTGCACCCACACTGCTCGCGCGCACCAACGAGCGTTTGTGATGCCAAGCGCTAAAATAGAAGTCAGTTCTATTTGTGACGCTGAACGCTGAACACGGTGCAAGTCCTGCTTCTCCCATCTCCTCATTGGTTTATAGAAGCATATACCCACGTGCCATCTCCTCATTGGTTCTACCCACGTGGATGATTGAAAGATGAACTGAGGTTGGTCGGCTGGTTGTGGTAATACACCTTATTATGAAAGTTATATGCCAATCGGCATAAAAAGTCCAAAGAAGAAAAAGCCTGGAAGGAGGTGAGATGACTAGAAACGATTTAGTTGACCGTTTTATGTGTTGATTAATTGTCGGAGTAGGGGACCTTGTGCATTTCAGGTAAAATAACAACTCAATGTTTATATCCCAGGACAAATTCAGCTAGCAACAGCAAGCTAGGTAGCTAAATGCACAGGGCGGGGTTCAGACCCAGGGCCCCGAGCTTAATGGTGAGCTTGGATGGTACTATGGTGTTGAAGGCTGAGCTTGAGTCAATGATCAGCTTTCTTACATAGGTATTCCTCTTGTCCAGATGGGATAGGGCATTGTGCAGTGTGATGGCGATTGCATCGTCTGTGAATCTATTGGGGCGGTATACAAATTGAAGTGGGTCTAGGGTGTCAGGTAAGGTAGAGGTGATATGATCCTTAACTAGCCTCTCAAAGCACTTCATGATGACAGAAGTCATCATGAAGTGCTTTGAGTCTGACCATGACTCCATTTTGTTGCTCCCAGCCTACAAACAGAAACTAAAACAGGAAACGCCCGTTCTCAGGTCTGTTCAACGCTGGTCCGACCAATCTGATTCCATGCTGCAAGATTGCTTCGAGCACGTGGACTGGGATATGTTCCGAATAGCATCTGACAACAACATTGATGTATACGCTGATTCGGTGAGCGAGTTTATTAGCAAGTGCATTGGTGATGTTGTACCCATAGCAAATATTAAAACCTTCCCAACCAGAAACCATGGATTGATGGCAGCATTCGTGCAAAACTGAAAGCGCGAACCACTGCTTTTAACCAGGGTAAGGCTACCGGAAACATGACTGAATACAAACAGTGCAGCGATTCCCTCCGCAAGGCAATCAAACAAGCTAAGCGTCAATATAGAGACAAAGTAGAGTCACAATTCAACGGCTCAGACACAAGAGGAATGTGGCAGGGTCTATAGTCAATCACGGACTACAAAAAGAAAACCAGCCCGTCGCGGACCATGACGTCCTGCTCCCAGACAAACTAAACAACTTCTTTGCTCGCTTTGAGGACAATACAGTGCCACCGACACGGCCCGCTACCAAAACCTGCGGGCTCACTTTCACCGCAGCCAATGTGAGAAAACATTTAAATGTGTTAACCCTCGCAAGGCTGCCGGCCCAGATGGCATCCCTGGCTGTGTCCTCAGAGCATGCGCAGACCAGCTGGCTGGTGTGTTTACGGACATATTCAATCAGTCCCTATCCCAGTCTGCTGTTCCCACATGCTTCAAGAGGGCCACCATTGTTCCTGTTCCCAAGAAAGCTAAGGTGACTGAGCTAAATGACTATCGCCCGTAGCACTCACTTCCGTCATCATGAAGTGCTTTGAGAGATTAGTCAAGGATCATATCACCTCCATCCTGCCAGACACCCTGGACCCACTCCAATTTGCTTACCGTCCCAATAGGTCCACAGACGACGCAATCGCAATCACACTGCATACTGCCCTAACCCATCTGGACAAGAGGAATACTTATGTAAGAATGCTGTTCATCGACTACAGCTCAGCATTTAACACCATAGTTCCCTCCAAGCTCGTCATTAAGCTCGAGACCCTGGGTCTCGACTCCAGCCCTGTGCAACTGGGTCCTGGACTTCCTGACGGGCCGGTCCCAGGTGGTGAGGGTAGGAAACAACATCTCCACCCCGCTGATCCTCAACACTGGGGCCCCACAAGGGTGCGTTCTCAGCCCTCTCCTGTATTCCCTGTTTACCCATGACTGCGTGGCCAAGCACGCATCCAACTCAATCATCAAGTTTGCTGACGACACTACAGTGGTAGGCTTGATTACCAACAACGACGAGACGGCCTACAGAGAGGAGGTGAGGGCCCTCGGAGTGTGGTGTCAGGAAAATAACCTCTCACTCAATGTCAGCAAAACAAAGATGATCGTGGACTTCAGGAAACAGGAGAGGGAGCACCCCCCTATCCACATCGAGGGGACAGTAGTGGAGAAGGTGGAAAGTTCCTCGGCGTACACATCACGGACAAACTGAATTGGTCCACCCACACAGACAGCGTGGTGAAGAAGGCACAACAGCGCCTCTTCAACCTCAGGAGGCTGAAGAAATTCGGCTTGTCACCAAAATCACTCACAAACTTTTACAGATGCACAATCGAGAGCATCCTGTCGGGCTGTATCACCGCCTGGTACGGCAACTGCTCCGCCCACAACCGTAAGGCTCTCCAGAGGGTAGTGAGGACTGCACAACGCATCACCGAGGGTAAACTACCTGACCTTCAGGACACCTACACCACCCGATGTCACAGGAAGGCCAAAAAGATAATCAAGGACAACAACCACCCGAGCCACTGCCTGTTCACCCCGCTATCATCCAGAAGGCGAGGTCAGTACAGGTGCATCAAAGCTGGGACCGAAAGACTAAAAAACAGCTTCTACCTCAAGGCCATCAGACTGTTAAACAGCCATCACTAACATTGAGTGGCTGCTGCCAACATACTGACTTAAATCTCTAGCCACTTTAAACATAGGAATTGGATGTAACAAATGTATCACTAGCCACTTTAAACAATTTTGTATATAATGTTTACGTATCCGACATACTCATATCAAATGTATACACTGTACTCTAAACCATCTACTGTATCTTGCCTATGCCGTTCGACCATCGACCCAAATCTCTAGCCACTTTAATAATTATAATTGGATGAAATAAGGTATCACTAGCCACTTTAAACAATGCCATTTATATAATGTTTACATATCCTACATTACTCATCTCATATATATGTGTATATACTGTACTCCATACCATCTACTGCATCTTGCCTATGCCGGTCAGCCATCGCTCATCCATATATTTATATGTACATACTCGTATTCATTCCTTTACTCTTGTGTGTATAAGGTAGTTGTTGTGAATTTGTTAGATTACTTGTTAGATACTACTGCATGGTTGGAACTAGAAGCACAAGCATTTCGCTACACTCGCATTAACATCTGCTAACCATGTGTATGTGACAAATAAAATTAAATTTGATTTGAAGTGAGTGCTACGGGGCGATAGTCATTTAGTTCAGTTACCTTTGCTTTCTTGGGTACAGGAACAATAGTGGGCATCTTGAAGCAAGTGGGGACAGCAGACTGGGATAGGAAGATATTGAGTATGTCCGTAAACACTCCAGCCAGCTGGTCTGCGCATGCTCTGAGGACTCGGCTAGGGATGGGGGTCTGAATACTTTCCGATTGCACTGTATCTAATAGAACTCAGAGGGTTTTCTTAAATGGAAGCTTCTCTAATGTCATACATGTAAAGTGTGGTGTACTGCAGGGCAGCTCTCTAGGGCCTCTACTCTTTTCTATTTTTACCAATGACCTGCTACTGGCATTAAACAAAGCATGTTTGTCCATGTATGCTGATGACTCAACCATATACGCATCAGCAACCACAGCTAATGAAGTCATTGAAACCCTTAAGAGTTGCAGTGTGTTTTGGAATGGGTAGCCAGTAATAAACTGGTCCTGAACATATCTAAAACTAAGAGCATTGTATTTGGTACAAATCATTCTAGTACTAGACCTCAGCTGAATCTGGTAATGAATGGTGTGGCTGTTGAACAAGTTGAGGAGACTAAATTACTTGATGTTACCTTAGATTGTAAACTGTCATGGTCAAAACATATAGATTCAATGGTTGTAAAGATGGGGAGAGGTCTGTCCGTATTAAAGAGATGCTCTTTTTTTGACACCACACGCCACAAAGCAAGTCCTGCAGGCTCTAGTTTGATCTTATCTTGATTATTGTCCAGTCATATGGTCAAGTGCTGCAAAGAAAGACCTAGTTAAGCTGCAGCTGGCCCAGCACGTCTTGCTCTTCATTGTAATCAGAGGGCTAATATTAATACTATGCATGCCAGTCTCTCTTGGCTAAGAGTTAAGGAAAAACTGACTGCGTCACTTCTTTTTTTTATAAGAAACATTGTTGGAAATTCCAAATTGTTTGCATAGTCAACTTACACAAAGCACTAACACACACACTTCCTCCACCAGACATGCCACCAGGGATCTTTTCACCGTCCCCAAGTCCAGAATAAATTCAAGGAAACAGTATTATTGTCATGATTCTCCCTTCGTAATGGACAGACCAAGACGCAGCGATGTAACCAGAATACATGTTTAATAACCACGACGGGACGAGACGGAACAAAACAATAAACGATAAACAATACGTGAACCCTACCGCTAAATCCTAACCTGAACACAGATCTAAACATGACTAGCGAAACCTGACTAAACACGAACGGAGAAACCTAACTAGACATGACTGGCAAAACCTAACTAGACACGAAGGACAGGAACCCGACTGAACATGATAAGCATGACAAAAACAATAACCCACCAAACTCAAGTGCAACTCCCAAACATATATATGGTTCCCAATTAGAGACAACGAGACTCAGCTGCCTCTAATTGGGAACCATTATCCCAACATAGAACTAGACACCATAGAACAGTGGAAACCCCTAAACCAAAACGAACCCAAAACGCTCCAGCCTGTCATCCCAGGCCTGGGCGTTACAGTACCCCCAAAGGCGCCGGACTCCGGCCCCGCCACCCAAAAGTCCATGGGAGGGTCTTCGGGTGGGTTCCTTTTGTCATGGGTGGGGCTCCGGTGCTGGCCGTGCTGGTCTGATGTCACGCACCGGAGGCCCTGGACCCTTTCTTGGAACTCTGGTGCGTGGAGCAGAAGCTGGGCGTACTGGACTCATGATGCTAACGGGAACTCTGGTGCGTGGGGCTGGAGCTGGCCGTACTGGACTCAAGATGCTCACTGGAACTCTGGTGCGTGGAGCAGGAACTGGCAGTACCGGACTCGTGATGCTCACTGGAACTCTGGTGCGTGGAGCAGGAACTGGCAGTACTGGATTCGTGATGCTCACTGGAACTCTGGTGCGTGGAGCAGGAACTGGCAGTACTGGACTCGTGATGCTCACTGGAACTCTGGTGCGTGGAGCAGGAACTGGTCGTACTGGACTCGTGATGCTCACTGGAACTCTGGTGCGTGGAGCAGGAACTGGTCGTACTGGACTCGTGATGCTCACTGGAACTCTGGTGCGTGGAGCGGGAACAGGCCGAACTGGGCTCGGACGCCGCACTCTGGTGCGAGGAGCGGGAACAGGCCGAACTGGGCTCGGGACGCCGCACTCTGGCGCGGGAGCGGAACAGGCCGAACTGGGCTCTCTAAGCGCGCACAGGGAGCTTGCGCGCGGAACCGAACAGGACGTGCTGGACTCTCTGAGCGCACGGGAGCTGGGTGCGCGGAGCAGGACGTGCTGGACTCTCTGAGCGCACGGGAGCTGGGTGCGCGGGCCGAACAGGACGTGCTGGACTCTCTGAGCGCACGGGGAGCTGGGTACGCGGAGCCGGAACAGGACGTACTGGACTCTGAAGATGCACTGGGGACCTGGCACGTGGAACAGGGACTGGACGTGTAGAAACCACCACACGGACTGGGGTCTTGGAACGCGGAACAGGATGTGTTGGAACCTCAACACGGACTGGGATCTTGGAGCGTGGAACAGGGATCTTGGAGCGTGGAACAGGGATCTTGGAGCGTGGAACAGGGATCTTGGAGCGTGGAACAGGGATCTTGGAGCGTGGAACAGGGATCTGGGAGCGTGGAACAGGGATCTGGGAGCGTGGAACAGGGATCTGGGAGCGTGGAACAGGGATCTGGGAGCGTGGAACAGGGACTGGACGTGTAGAAACCTCCACCCGGACTGGGGACCTGATACAGAGAGCCGACACCATACCTCCAGCTAGCTCACTAAACCTGGCCTCACGGGTGAGTGGAGCTGGAATCTCTCGGACTGGGCTGTGGATTTGCACCGGAGATTCTGCCCGTAGGACCACAGGATAACTTGGTCCCAAAAGGCGCACTGGAGACCTGGCGCGCAGAACTGGCACCACTCTACCAGGTAGTACACAGACCTCGGCCCGACCAATGAGTGGCGCTGGGATCTCTCGCACTGGGCTGTGGACACGACATCGAGACACCGCACGCAGAACCGGGGCAGGATATCCGGGTCCCAGGAGGCGCACTGGAGACTTAGCGCGCAGAGCTGGCACCACTCTTCCTGGCTGAACCCTCAGTTTCGCCCGACTGAAGAGTGGAGCGGGAATCTCTCGCACCGGCCTCTGAATCCCTATAGGGGAAACCGTGCGCAACACTGCATAGCACGGTGTCCCTTCGGTGCGACGCTCTCCCCAACGCTCTCTCCACAAAACACGAGGAGTTGGCTCAGGAGTCCCTCCTGAACCGGCCAACCTCCTCGTGTGCCCCCCCCCAAAAGTTTCTTGGGGCTGCCTTACGGACCTCCGTGCCAGGCGAGTCCCAATGAGCTGTTCCCTGGTCCAATACTCCCGGATCTCTCGCTGCTTGGTCTTCGGTCGGTGGGTTATTCTATCATGTTTCTCTTCGTAATGGACAGACCAAGACGCAGCGATGTAACCAGAATACATGTTTAATAACCACGACGGGACGAGACGGAACAAAACAATAAACGATAAACAATACGTGAACCCTACCGCTAAATCCTAACCTGAACACAGAGATCTAAACATGACTAGCGAAACCTGACTAAACACGAACAGAGAAACCTAACTAGACATGACTGGCAAAACCTAACTGGACAGGAACCCGACTGAACATGATAAGCATGACAAAAACAATAACCCACCAAACTCAAGTGCAACTCCCAAACATATATATGGTTCCCAATTAGAGACAACGAGACTCAGCTGCCTCTAATTGGGAACCATTATCCCAACATAGAACTAGACACCATAGAACAGTGGAAACCCCTAAACCAAAACGAACCCAAAACACTCCAGCCTGTCATCCCAGGCCTGGGCGTTACAATTATACAGAACCATGACTGCATGGAACCCCCTTCCATCGTATATATAGCGCAAGTGAACAGCAAACCTGGTTTAAAAAATAAAAAAAAGCAACACCTCACGGCACAATGCCTCGCCCCCATGTGACCTACTTGTTGTGTTTATACTGACATGTATGTGTAACTCTTAGATGCACACACACCCTACATGTTCATGTTTTTAAATGTATGTAAATTGTAAAGTCTTTTGTCTGCAATGTATTTTTCGCTTTGTGTCAGACCCCAGTAAGACTAGATGTCGCTAATGGCAATCCTAATGAATCAAATCCCACCCTCCAACTGCTCAGATGTGGTCAGAGAGAAAGAGGGAGAGTAATTTTGACATCTGATGCTGGGGAATGAGTAGATAAACTTGAAGCCTTTTAATTTCATGTTGTGCTAATTTAATAATAATACTACTATATTACATATTCTACATGTCATTTATGTTGTCATTCATTCTCCCTCTGACTGCTACCCCCTATTGCGTAGCAGTGAGCCGTTCTAAACAACCAATCAGGGACGATCCTCACAGGATCCCTTCCTGCCACTTCACTGAGCTGGTTTACTCTTGCATTCTGGGAGGCCAGGGAGGAAGAAAAAGACACAAAGCAGCAGCAGCCCAGGGTCAGGTCCGTCAGGTTTCAGGGCTCCAGCCCCAACTCATCAAATTATCTGATTTTATTCCCCACTGGTTGGTTTTCAGAGTGGCAGGAAGTCAACTGAACCTCTGTGCAGGCGGCACTACATTAACTTGGACTTTGTATCTTTTATGGATCCCGATTGCCAAGGCAGCAGCTACTCCACCAAACTTGGACTTTGGTGGAGGGAGTAATGGAACACAGTAGGGATGTTTTTTTATTAAAAAGTACTAAAGTACATTAGCCATGATAAATAGGTCTGAGGTAAAAGTAGATTTATATAATACATCACAGATCAATGGTACCAGGTTTTTATGGATTGATGGCAGCTGACAGCTTTGACTTTCATGTCAAAGTTGGGTACATCAAGAAGACAGAGATCAACAGGAGCTGGAAGCCTGGCCCCCAGATTCATTTAAAATAGACAGCAGAACCATTTCAATAAAGATGGAGTGAAGCGGAGGGTCATGAATCGGAAATGAGATTCCATGGTATAATGGGCAGGCTTATCAAGGGGAAATTATGGCCTGTACTGTACTGTATGTTGCATCGCTATGCATCAAATCATAAATAAATAAATGGTATTCAAAGAGTAAATCCTATTTCTAATCATCTACATTCAATAATGATTGACAGGTTGCGGTAAGAAAATCATTTTTCATTCCTCTCACTCTCAGCCTGAGACTATCGATTGGTAATAGCTGCTTAATTCTCCTCCTTCTTCTTCCATATTTGAGGACACCGCTGCTTGTGAGGATGGCAGATCATGACGGGAGTCGCGACAAGTCACCCCACACATTAACGCAACCCTCACACATCAGCTGGAAAACAGTGAACTCTTGACATGCTCTGCTCTGCACCGTATGGGCCAGAACAGCTCTTTCTAGTTTCTTCCAGTGCTTTAGTATATTTTTGGGCCTGGGAGAAAATGTCACCGTTAATCATTGAAGCTGCATGGGAAAAATCCATTAAGATTAAGAAAGCAATGGCTAATTTAAAACTACTTAGGGAGCAGTGGGGCGCTACCCGGTGAAATGTGAGGCGCCAAATTCAAAATCCAAAAGTTGAATTATTAAACATTCATCAATATATAAGTGTTGCATAGTCATCAAAAGCTCTGATTCTTGGCAATATCACAGCGTTGTCAGATTTCAAAAAGGCTTTACGGCGAAAGCACAACATTTGATTGTTTGAGGATAGCCCCTCTCATATTTTATGCATTAGCATAAATCCATAACCAACACGGGTCTCAAAAAACGCATAAAATCGCTAATATAAAATCCCTTACCTTTCGAAGAACTTCTGCTGAGGGCTTCCCAAGTGTCCAACGAAGACATCCAATGGTTCTTTTATTAGAAAAAGTCATTTATTATATCCATAAATCTCTGTTTGGTTGGTGCGTCATGATCATAAAATCCACCGTTGAGTTGCCCATTGAACCGTGAAGAGAACACGTTCAAATTATACCTATACACTTTCTACAAACAAATCAAACATCATTTTTAATGTATCTTTAGGTATCCTTTTGTGTATTTTTGCTGTAATATTTAAACCGGACGATAACGTGAAAGAAAAATAAAGTGGTGCGCGTTCACAATCTCGCGCGCATCAAACCTTGTTTACAAAAGTGGTCCTCTGACTTCTTCCTGTTCCTATCCGTTCTGGTTACTCCCAGTCTTTGACTGTTGACATCTAGTGGAAGCCATAGGTACTGCAGTCTCAGTCCTACATAACATTGTATGCAATAGGCACAATGGAGAAGATGGTCATTTACAAAAAACACTGCATATCCGGATGGATTTTCCTCTGGTTTTCACTTGCTATATCAGTTCTGTTATACTCACATACATTATTTTAACACTCTTAGAAACTTCAGAGTGTTTCCTATCCAATAGTACTATTTATGTGTATATCCTATTTTCTGGGCCTGAGTGGGAGGCATTTTACTTTGGGCACGCCAGACTCTCCAAAACCGTCACCTCGGGAGCCGCTCCCTAAGAAGTTAAATCATTGATCTTGGCTCCCGAGTGGCACAGCGGTCTAAGGCACTGCATATCACTACAGACCCTGGTTTGATCTTGGGCTGTATCACAAATGGCCGTGATTGGGAGTCCCATAGGGCGGCGCACAATTGGCCCAGCATCATCTGGGTTTGGCCAGGGCAGGCCGTCATTGTTAATAAGAATTTGTTCTTAACTGACTTGAATAGTTAAATAAAGGTTAAATAATTAAAAAAAAATACAGCTTCTTCTTTTTGTTGAGTTTAGTCACATAATTTCTCCATTTGCAGTTAGATGTGCAGCCAGACTTATTAGCCATCTCCTTCTTATTAGCCATCTCCTTCATCCTTCATATATATTGATCCCTGCTGCCAAGGATGGACATGAAGCAGCAGCAGCCCTATTTCTCTGCCCCCCCTTCCCCTCCCATCCCCCTCCCACCCCCTCACATCCCCCTACTCTCTCACTCTCTTCCCTCACTGAGTGATGGTCACAAACAGTCAAATTCAGGATGTTTCATTCAGAAAAAGATCATAAATTTCAACATCGCAACTGATATCTGGCAGTACATGGTCTGTGTACACAGTGATCCTATTTTCCTAAAGGCCATTCTACGTTGGGGGACTGGTGATGATTAAACATGGTGGTTGTGTGCCTGACGCTGAGGACTCTTGTCAGGTCTCTTTGGACCGTTCATGACAGTGTTGAGTGACACTTCTCTTCCTCTCTCTTCAGACGCACTACGGGAACGGGGAGTACATCATCAGACAGGGAGCCAGAGGGGACACCTTCTTCATCATCAGCAAGGGAAAGGTGACCAACCTTTTTATAATAGAGGCGCACGTATTAATGGTAGAGGTGCACGGCGTCAGTGGGGCTAGCCAAGGCCTGTCTACTACAGTGATTACAGTAGCGGTAACCTCATCTTCCTGAGGGTATATCATCAATTTGTGATGGAACTCCTTGGTGTTAAATCGTCATTTTATAACATAGGCTTACTGGTCTAGCGTCCTTTCCCGTGCCGCGGGGGTTGGAAGGAGGCTCCAATGCAATGAATGACTGCTGATCCCTTTCCTTACAGGTGAACGTCACCAGGGAGGATTCTTCCAGTGACGTGCCTGTGTACCTGCGAGGCCTGGGAAAAGGAGACTGGTTTGGGGAGAAAGCCCTGCAGGGGTAAGTTGGTTAGTCTTGTCTGTGGAAAGGTCCATAATATGAAGATTTGCAATACTGACGGGGAAACGACTTCTTTCTAATCTCCTCCAATACAATAGCATGAAAGTTGGTGGAATATGTAACATGAGTAGTATGAAATACCAATATCACTTCACCAGGACTGCGAGGAAAGTAGAGAGTAAAAGATAGGGATATAGAGGGAGAGTGAACAGGTGTATTTCTCTGATGGAAAGGTGCTTTCTTTAGGCTACCTCACTGTGTGTCTGAAGAGCCCCACTATGTCAGAACAGTCAGCAGCCCCTCTCAGATCCCTCTCATCACTCCATACCACTCAAAGTCATCCTACAGTTCAGCTGTTCACATATTCCAATTCCTCCAGCTGCTGTATGTTGTTGACCTGGTAGAGACCATGGAGAGAGGATTGTATCGTGGAAGAGAAGTTGTGTCGTGGAAGAGAGGTTCTGTCGTGGAAGAGAGGTTCTGCCGTGGAAGAGAGATTCTGTCGTGGAAGAAAGATTCTGTCTGGGAAGAGAGATTCTGTCGTGGAAGAGAGCTTCTGTCATGGAAGAGAGGTAGTATCGTGGAAGAGAAGTAGTATCGTGGAAGAGAGGTTGTATCGTGGAAGAGTACGCTCTGTAGATCAGGTGGGGTGTATTATGAAGTACTGCAGTACAATGTAAAGTTATACAAGCAGGCCTACTTTATGTGCAGTACAGTACTGATGAATGATAAAAGTGAATGTGACAGAAAAAAGGTTTGCTGTAAATTGGCTCCAATTATATTAATACTCTTTGTTTTTAATGGTTTCATCTCACTGTGTTAGCCTAACAAAAGCTCTTCCCTTGACATGATAGCTACCTGAAGTTAAGCCATTCTTCTCTGTCCTGGTATAGCTGTGTAACAATGTTATTCAGGTCATTGGTCCTGAGGTGTAGAAAGCAGCAGCTATCACACTGACTGGTAAAGTCAATGAATGAAGACCTGGGGCTCCCTCTTTCACTCAATGAGACAGACAGTCTTTGATTCAGTGTGGTGTGAGGACAGTTGTAAGGGAGGGATTAAACTATATGAAGGGTTACAGGAGGCCACGACCGCTGTAGGAGCGTTATTGATTCCTGGAGTCGTGACGCCCAGTGGGGAGAGAAGTGTTAACAAAGGAAGTAGTCAGGGTTAAGGCAGGTAAAGCTGTCTTTATTAGAGAGGAAATGGAATGGACTGGAAGCTCTCACAGGCATGATGGAAGGTAAAGAATTGTTCGCCTCAGGCCAGTAGAATCCGAACGGTGAGATTTAGAAAAGCTAACCTCTCAGCTTTTAATCATCTCCTAGGCAAGAGAAGGCTCAAACTCTAACATGAGGTTTTAACCTGATCACTTTTGAAAATGATGTTTTAATGCTGCAGCAGAATATGCATTCAGATATTTAATGTAGAATAAGTACAAAGGGGAAGTAAATAAATGATTTGCTTGTCACCTCATTTGACAGTAAACTATTTTCCTGAAAGCGAGTGCTTAGAATGGTAATTTTTTGACGTAAAGCTGAGAAATAGTCCTTAACCACCCATTATATAATTCAGTAGTCAGTTACGAGTCTACGGGCTGTTTTGACTGGAGGCAGTGAGAGATAGGCACAGTGGTTTTGTGGCACAGTGACCTGCTCCCAGCTCAGATTAGAAGCGAGGAGACGAGAGACAGGAGAGAGGTGAAAGTATCAGGGAGGGATTATTAAATCCAGTGTCGGGCTGTGATTGAAAGAGACACTGCCTCCTGGTGTTCCCTCGAGCTATGTCAGCCCTCAGGTGGTTATAGTGGCTTCAGTGGTGTACAGTCAAAGGGCCAAGTTAACATTTGCAACACTCTATCTGTAACGCCCAGTCCCGAGTTTCAGGCTGGAGCGTTTTGGTTTTGTCTTTGTGTAGGGTTTGTTCATTCTAGGTGTCGTATTTCTATGTTGGGTAATGGTTCCCAATTAGAGGCAGCTGTGTGTCGTTGTCTCTAATTGGGAACCATATTTAGGCTAGTAGGTTTCACTCTGGGTTCGTGGGTTATTGTATGTTCATAGCTGTGTTTGATTGTTCAGTTATGTTCATCGTTACGTTCTCCGTTCTTTGTTTTGTTCCGTCTTGTTCCCGTGGATTTATTAAATCATGTATTCTGGCTACATCGCTGCGTCTTGGTCTGTCCCCTCAGAAGTGAAACGTGACAGAATAACCCACCAGCAAAAGACCAAGCAGCGAGAGACTCGGGAGTGCTGGACCAGGGAGGACCTCATCGGATCTCGCCTGGCACGGAGGTCCGTAAGGCTGCCCCAAGAAACTTTTGGGGGCACACGAGGAGGTTGGCCGGTTCAGGAGGGACTCCTGAGCCAACCCCTCGTGCTTTATGGAGAGAGCGTTGGGGAGAGCGTCGCAGCGAAGGGAGGCCGTGCTATGCAGTGTTGCGCACGGTTTCCCCTATAGGGATTCAGAGGCCGGTGCGAGTGATTCTCGCTCCACTCATCAGTCGGGCGAAAAGAAGTGTTCAGCCAATAAGAGTGGTGCCATCGCTGCGCACTAAGTCCCCGGTGCGTCTCCTGGGACCCGGATATCCTGCTCCAGTTCCGTGTGCGGTGTCTCCGGTACGTGTCCGCAGCCCAGTGCGAGAGATCCCAGCGCCACTCATTGGTCGGGCCGAGGTCTGTGTGCTACCTGGGAGAGTGGTGCCAGCTCTGCGAGCCAGGCCTCCAGTGCGCTTTTGGGTCCATGTTATCCTGTGGTCCTACGGGCAGAATCTCGATGCGGATCCACAGCCCAGTCCGAGAGATTCCAGCTCCACTCACCCATGAGGCCAGGGTTAGTGAGCTAGCTGGAGGTATGGTGTCGGCTCTCCATATCAGGTTCCCGGTCCGGGTGGAGGTTTCTACACGCCCAGTCCCGTTCCACGTTCGAGACCCCTGTTCCACGTTCCAAGATCCCTGTTCCACGCCCGAGATCCCTGTTCCACGTTCCAAGATCCCTGTTCCACGTTCCGAGATCCCTGTTCCACGCCCGAGATCCCTGTTCCACGTTCCAAGATCCCTGTTCCACGTTCCAAGATCCCTGTTCCACGTTCCAAGATCCCTGTTCCACGTTCCAAGATCCCTGTTCCACGTTCCAAGATCCCTGTTCCACGTTCCAAGATCCCTGTTCCGCGTTCCAAGATCCCTGTTCCGCGTTCCAAGATCCCTGTTCCGCGTTCCAAGATCCCTGTTCCGTGTTCCAAGATCCCAGTCCGTGTAGTGGTGTCTACACGCCCAGTCCCTGTTCCACGCACTCCAGCTCCCGTGCGCTCCGAGAGTCCAGCACGTCCTGCTCGCCCCGCGCACCCAGCTCCCGTGCGCTCCGAGAGTCCAGCACGTCCTGCTCGCCCGCGCGCACCCAGCTCCCGTGCGCTCCGAGAGTCCAGCACGTCCTGCTCGCTCCGCGCACCAAGCTCCCGTGCGTTCAGAGAGTCCAGCACGTCCTGCTCCGCCCCGCGCACCAAGCTCCCGTGCGCTCCGAGAGTCCAGCACGCCCTGTTCCGGCTCCGGCGCACCAAGCTCCCGTGCGCTCCGAGAGTCCAGCACGCCCTGTTCGGCTCCGCGCACCCAGCTCCACGTGCGCTCCGAGAGTCCAGCACGTCCTGTCCCGCCCGCGCACCAAGCTCCCGTGCGTTCAGAGAGTCCAGCACGCCCTGTCCCGGCTCCGCGCACCAAGCTCCCGTGCGTTCAGAGAGTCCAGCACGCCCTGTCCCGGCTCCGGCGCACCAAGCTCCCCGTGCGTTCAGAGAGTCCAGTACGACCAGTTCCTGCTCCACGCACCAGAGTCCCAGTGAGCATCACGAGTCCAGTACTGCCAGTTCCTGCTCCACGCACCAGCGTCCCAGTGAGCATCACAAGTCCAGTACGACCAGTTCCTGCTCCACGCACCAGAGTTCCAGTGAGCATCACAAGTCCAGTACTGCCAGTTCCTGCTCCACGCACCAGAGTACCAGTGAGCATCACTAGTCCGGTACTGCCAGTTCCTGCTCCACGCACCAGAGTTCCAGTGAGCATCACAAGTCCAGTACTGCCAGTTCCTGCTCCACGCACCAGAGTTCCAGTGAGCATCACAAGTCCAGTACTGCCAGTTCCTGCTCCACGCACCAGAGTTCCAGTGAGCATCACGAGGTCCAGTACGACCAGTTCCTGCTCCACGCACCAGAGTCCCAGTGAGCATCACGAGTCCAGTACGACCAGTTCCTGCTCCACGCACCAGAGTCCCAGTGAGCATCACGAGTCCAGTACTGCCAGTTCCTGCTCCACGCACCAGAGTCCCAGTGAGCATCACGAGTCCAGTACTGCCAGTTCCTGCTCCACGCACCAGCGTTCCAGTGAGCATCACGAGTCCAGTACGGCCAGTTCCAACTCCACGCACCAGAGTTCCAGGAGAAGGCCCAGGGCCTCCGGTTCTGGATGTCAGACCAGCACGGCCAGCACCGGAGCCTCCACCTGGGACAAAGCGACCACCGAAGACCCCCCACAGACTTTTCGCGTCCGAGTCCGCGCCTTTGGGTACTGTAACGCCCAGTCCCGAGTTTCAGGCTGGAGCGTTTTGGTTTTGTCTTTGTGTAGGGTTTGTTCATTCTAGGTGTCGTATTTCTATGTTGGGTAATGGTTCCCAATTAGAGGCAGCTGTGTGTCGTTGTCTCTAATTGGGAACCATATTTAGGCTAGTAGGTTTCACTCTGGGTTCGTGGGTTATTGTATGTTCATAGCTGTGTTTGATTGTTCAGTTATGTTCATCGTTACGTTCTCCGTTCTTTGTTTTGTTCCGTCTTGTTCCCGTGGATTTATTAAATCATGTATTCTGGCTACATCGCTGCGTCTTGGTCTGTCCCCTCAGAAGTGAAACGTGACACTATCACACTTGCTCAGACCCACGTGTTCCCACCATAAATCAAATCAAATTTTATTTGTCACATACACATGGTTACACATGGTTAGCAGATGTTAATGCGAGTGTAGCGAAATGCTTGTGCTTCTAGTTCCAACCATGCAGTAGTAGCCACACACTTCCTGCCCATCTCACAATAACATTTTCTATCATTCTTCATTCTTTGGATATCTCCAGTGCTTATAATACTTTGTACCATATGTCTTAAAATTGTACGATTCTGTTTCTCTCTGCCGTGAATTTTGTCTCTTGTATAATACATTTTGTACATTAGCTTATACTGGATTATCTGTACATGTTCATTAACTGTATATTCGTTGGATATGTTCCAACACTCACTCCATCTTGTGCCAATATCAGTTATCAGTTACAATAGTTTATATAGAGATTGTCAGTTGGATAGGCTTTCTGCAAGATTTTGTATATCTTACCTATCATATCATATCCTTTTTCTGACTCAAATAGAATTCCCTCAACATTGCTCTGATGTCCAAAAGATTTCAGATCGACATTTTGTGATATAAAATACATTCTTAAAAAAATATATACTCGGCCATGACAGACTTAATATGGGGAAATAAAACTCATAGAATAAATTATGTTGTATTATTTCACTTCCAGACGTGGAATTGTATCAACTCACAACCCAAGGCGTTTACTTGCAACATATTATTAAATGCACTAAAGAGGAAGAATGACTACATATTTAAGAGGTGCATGCTCATCCCCAGAATCACTGTGTCTGTTTTCAAAGGATGGAGCTAAGCACATTAACAACTTCATAGTTAAGAACACTATAACATGGAAGAAAATTAAACGGATCCTACAAGAACCAAAATCACTCCCTAAAAACACATCCCTTTGGAACAATCCTTGAATAGCTTTTCAGAATTCACTGATAAATTGGCCCACATTGAAAACGTAATGCATAGAAACCGTAAATGAATTGATAATTAGGAAATACAACTATTTCCATAACAGAATTAAAAAGCAATTTTGGACTGAACAACGTAGACATTTTCAAATACCTGCAACTTAAAAGCTGTATATAGCTTCTGTTGTTTTTCAGAAAGAATAGTACATGAAAGCTTGAACAGAACAAGTATAGTAATTAAATATAAAACCTGAAGATGTAAACAGACAGTATAATATGGTTCTACTGAATAATGTAGATAATACAATTATGAATCTCATTAAGGCATAAGAATGAGAACAGAATTTGTTTTGATAGATTGCATGTGTTTTTTTGCTAGACTAAATACATAATTGAAACGCAATAAATGTATTGTATCTCACTGAGGTTTCCTCTCGTTAGTTAACAGCATTACAATTCTTGGTTCTATTTTTTTCCCACAACAAACAGACAAGGATATCTTGTTAAAAGCTGCTTCTACCAGAGAAGCAGCCACAGCCCTGAACAGCTAGGACATAACGAGCTATGGTGGTGTATTAGTTAGACTTTGAAATCTCCAAATCTGCCTCTCTCCCTTTGATCTCTCCTCCTCTCCTTTGTCTTAATTAGCACACAGACGTCTCCATTATTACTGTGTTTAGCAAATCAATCAGTGCTTGAGAAAGGGGCCGGGCTGTTTACCCAAGTCGCTGACATTGATCTTTAGCGATATGTGCATGCTAGAGCAGCCTTGGGGGAGGAGGGAAGTGAGTTGTGAAGAGTTGACTACAGACAGGACAGCACTATAGTCCTTGTGGTTAAAGGGTTTTAAGTGGATTACAGGCTTTGATGTGGAGGAGGTTGTATGCTGAGTGGACTGTCATATCTGCTTTAAACAAAACACCTTGTCCCTCACATTAAGGCTAATTATTGCCTATAACGGAGATGTCAGGACTCCTCTCTCTCTCTCTCTCTCAAACACACAGGACGCACACACAAACACACAGGACGCACACACACACACACACACACAAACACACAGGTCTTTCTTTTTCCTTCTCAGCCACACATGGGTACACATACAGTACCTGCCTGAACTTTGCCCAAGGATGTTTAGCACCAATCAGTGCTCAATTCATCGCCAGAGCCTTCCAGCTACTGACCCAAAGAGAGCAGAATGGTCAGCAGAGTGAATGTCTAATTTCGCCGGAGTTAGTTTGGCAGTTGGCATGAGCAGCCTGACCAGCTCTAAGCTACTTTACAAAGCCTTTGTTTTTCCTGGCATCTCTCCTAATCTGTGGACTTTCTTGGCTGGGTTGTGATAAACTGAGGCCTTAAATGCCTATGGCATTTATATTTCCCCCTAGTCTTTGTTCTGTGCACACATTTCCAGTGAGATTGACAACCATAACCTTTCCTCCAGGCTGCTCTCTCACTGGTTGTTGATTGGCGTCGGTTAAGGCATGGTCTACTAAGGCTCAAATTGATCTCTGGAGCATGGCTGTGCCTGGCTCAATCTAGCCGGCATCAATGCCCACTTTCACTGCCTCTGTCTATGTTTCTCTCTCTCTCTCTCTCTCTCTCTCTCTCTCTCTCTCTCTAAGGCAATGCATCTCAGTGCTAGAGGCTTCCTACAGACACCCTGGTTTGATTCCAGGCTGTATCACAACCGGCCTTGATTGGGAGTCCCATAGGGCAATTGGCCCATCGTCGTCTGGGTTTGGCTGGTGTAAGCCGTCATTGTGAATAAGAATTTGTTCTTAACTGATTTGCCGATGTTAAATAAAGGTTAAATAAAAAAAATATCTTTCCTTGTCTAGTACCCTCCCTCGAAGCTCATAGTAGTTATATAATGTTTGGTGTGGGATATGTTTCTCTCTCCCTGCCATGATATGAGGCATCTTATCTCGAGAAAGCTCTCCTCTCATTTCCCTGGGAGGTATCTGGTGATATAGCAGCTGTAGTCTATAGTGTACTGTAGATGTTTCCATCTCCTTGCCATAATACGTGCTAATTGACTTGAAGAATGGCATCCTGCTCCCTCGTTGGGAGGTATCTCCTTACACATATCAGCTGTGTACCGAAGCATTGAAATGAATGTGTAAGGCTAGGTGGCTGGTCGGCTAGCAACGACTGTGATGTATGCTGTATTCTGTGTGAAATGGCCACCTCAGCCTGAGCCTTTTGAATCCCAGGATGTTCTTGTGAAGTCCAGGGAATTGTTGCCTCGTCCATGAGCAGGGGGGAGAAATCACAGCTGTTCTCCCTGGTCTGTCTATTAGAGGGCTCATAAGTTACGCTGGGCTGGATATTCCCCTCTCATTCTTCCCCCTCTCCGTCTCCCTCTCTCCTTCTGTCACAAGATAGTTCTGTCAAATCCCCTAGAAGAATACACCTGGTCTCACTGGTAAGGTCCATGGAGACAGCCTGGACTTGACAGCTCAGGGCAGCCAGCTGATTGCATGGAAGATGAGGTATCAGATTGGGTGTCTGGGTAACCTATGACACATGGAGGAATGTTTCTTCCATGTCTATAATTTAACAGATTTGCTGCTAGAAATGTGTTCATAATGCATGCTCTAGAATGCCCTTCAAGGCAATCACAAACTAGTATTCAACAATGCCATGGTATAAGTAACCATATTGAATTCATGCCAATTACAGAGATGCCTGTCACACATACAAATATACTGTATGGTATTACTAGCAAGGTGTTCGTTCGGCCACCGTTCTGTTATGTTTAGTTCATTATGAAATCGTCTGGACATCCCCCATTCAGTGATGCGATATACAGTAAGTTACATGTATCCACCAATAAGAACTTATTCTAATAGTCTTGGGAAGTGGTCTCATGGTTACATTTGTCTCTTACTGATATCTTGCAGTTGATGCTCTTTAGGGATAGCAATTTACTGGTACTCTAGCCTCAGGAAGACCTACAGTAGATAGCCTCTTTCAGCAATGTGTTGTAGCTCTTTAGTACCATCCCCTCTGTGTGGATGGAGAGTGTGTTATTAACTCTTTCACCTCACTGTAATTATCATGCTGCACAGCTGCTGGATGTGACCTTTCACAAGCATCAGTTAGGAGAAGACCCTCTCTCTCCCTCAGACTAATATCAGTTGAGCTGGTGCCAGATTGGAGTGTATGTTTTTGTGGGTGTGCGTGTGTGTGTTTGAGAGAGTGGATCGCAAGTCATTATAGGTACGACTGACACAGATTAAAGTGATTGGGGAAAGACTTCTTCAGGCTACAGTGAAGGGGATTCCAATGACAGTATAGATAACTGTAGAGACTACCATCATGACTATTTACAGTTTATAGGATGTGTTGAATGGTATGTTTGCAATTCTGTATTCACATTTTTTGAAAACATTATTCACTTGAGGCTAAATCTTACTAGACTTTAACATGAGATATTACTTTTTGAATGGACAGTGACTTACGTCCAAGAGTGAGGATTATGGGTATACCTTTGACTGATGTGTTGTCACTTTGTGTCCCCACAGCGAGGACATCAGGACGGCTAATGTCATCGCTGCTGAAGCTGTCACCTGCCTGGTCATTGACAGAGAGTAAGTAGTTTCACGTTTTATTTGTTAGACACACAAGTACAGTGAAATGCTTAACTTGAATGCCCTTCCCAACAGTAGGGTTGTAAAGGGAGGTTTGTTACTGGAAACTTTACCAGTAAAGTTTACCAGTAAACTACCAGCATTTTGGTATCTTAGATGATTTTTTCATTAATTAGGCTATTTTCTCTAGAAACTCATGGTCAATATGGACCATATGATAAAAAAAAGTATAAATTGCTAAAGATATAAATAGATTGGCATAGATTTTCACTGAAGATTTTGGTAACTTTGGTCAATTACTGATAGCTTTGCATCCCTTCCCAACAGTGCAGTATTCAATATCTAAATAGAGTAGAAGCCTGTAGGGTAGTAGTAGTAGCCTGTAGAGTAGTAGTAGCCTGTAGAGTAGTAGCCTGTAGGGTAGTAGTAGTAGTAGCCTGTAGAGTAGTAGCCTGTAGGGTAGTAGTAGCCTGTAGAGTAGTAGCCTGTAGAGTAGTAGCCTGGAGGGTAGTAGTAGTAGCCTGTAGAGTAGTAGCCTGTAGAGTAGCAGCCTGTAGAGTAGTAGCCTGTAGGGTAGTAGCCTGTAGAGTAGTAGCCTGTAGAGTAGTAGCCTGGAGGGTAGTAGTAGTAGCCTGTAGAGTAGTAGCCTGTAGAGTAGCAGCCTGTAGAGTAGTAGCCTGTAGAGTAGTAGTAGTAGCCTGTAGAGTAGTAGCCTGTAGGGTAGTAGCCTGTAGAGTCGTAGTAGTAGCCTGTAGAGTAGTAGCCTGTAGTGTAGTAGTAGTAGCCTGTAGGGTAGTAGTGGTAGCCTGTAGAGTAGTAGCCTGTAAGGTAGTAGTAGTAGCCTGTAGAGTAGTAGCCTGTAGACTAGTAGCCTGTAGGGTAGTTGCCTGTAGGGTAGTAGTAATTTGTAATTTTTTGTAATTTTTATTAGGATCCCCATTAGCTAACGCCATAACGCTAGCTAATCTTCCTGGGGTCCAACATCAATTAACAAGACATTACAATCAACCAAAATCAAGACTTCACAAACATTCAACAAGTAGACAATACAGATAATTAAAATACCTGACAGGAAACAGATTTAACATTCAGTTGTTACTTTCTATTTATTGTCCAGTCATATGGTCTATCACATTAGATGTTCTTTTATTTTTTTCTTGAAGGTGGATTTACTTTTTGCTTGAGAAATATGGATTGGTAATAAGTTCCATTCAGCTATAGCTCTATATAAAACTGTAGATTTAAGGCGATTTGTCCTTGGCTTGAGTTGTTTTAGCTTCCCTGAATTTGTACTGTGTTTTTTTTAAAAATATAACATTCCTAAAGAAAATCAAAAGACTAGATAGTAATTTGATTTTAACGTAAAGCCATGAAAGATTCTGATGCATTTTAATAATATTCATTCGATTAGAGCAATGAAGAGATCATCTGGCAGCCCTGTTTTGAGCCATTTGGAGCATTTTTCTTTGCTGCAGATGAACATATAACTGGACAGTACTCTAAGTGTGATAGGACAAGGGATTGAATCACCTAATTCAGAGTGCTAGATGTTACATACTCTGAAAATATTATTGTAACAGCAATTACAGTTAGTAGTAGTAGCCTGTAGAGTAGTAGCCTGTAGACTAGTAGCCTGTAGGGTAGTTGCCTGTAGGGTAGTAGTCGTAGCCTGTAGAGTAGTAGCCTGTAGAGTAGTAATCTGTAGAGTAGTAATAGCCTGTAGAGTAGTAGCCTGTAGGGTAGAAGTAGTACCCTGTAGAGTAGAAATAATACCCTGTAGAGTAGTAGCCTGTAGGGTAGTAGTAGTAGACTGTAGAGTAGTAGCCTGTAGAGTAGTAGCCTGTAGAGTAGTAGCCTAGAGGGTAGAAGTAGTAGACTGTATAGTAGTAGCCTGTAGAGAAGCAGCCTATAGAGTAGTAGCTTGTAGAGTAGAGGCATGTAGGATAGTAGCCTGTACAGTAGTAGTAGTAGCCTGTAGAGTAGTAGCTTGTAGAGTAGTAGCCTGTAGAGTAGTAGTAGTAGTAGCCTGTAGAGTAGTAGCCTGTAGGGTAGAAGTAGTAGCCTGTAGAGTAGAAGCCTGTAGGGTAGTAGTAGTAGCCTGTAGAGTAGTAGCCTGTAGAGTAATAGCCTAGAGGGTAGAAGTTGTAGACTGTAGAGAAGTAGCCTGTAGAGTAGCAGCCTGTAGAGTAGTAGCTTGTAGAGTAGAAGCCTGTAGAGTAGTAGTAGTAGCCTGTAGGGTAGTAGCCTGTAGAGTAGTAGTAGTAGCCTGTAGAGTAGTAGCCTGTAGAGTAGTAGCCTTTAGGGTAGTAGTAGTAGTAGCCTGTAGAATAGTAGCCTGTAGAGTAGTATCCTGAAGGTTAGTAGTAGTAGCCTGTAGAGTAGTAGGAGTAGCCCGTAGGGAAGTAGCCTGTTGGGTAGTAGCCTGTAGAGTAGTAGCCTGCAGTGTAGTAGTATGAGCCTGTAGAGTAGTTCCTGTAGGGTAATAGTAATAGCCTGTATGGTAGTATTAGTAGCCCATAGAGTAGTAGCCTGTAGAGTAGTAGCCTGTAGAGTAGTAGCCTGTAGGGTAGTAGCCTGTAGGGTAGTAGCCTGTAGAGTAGGAGCCTGTAGAGTAGTAGCCTGTAGGGTATTAGCCTATAGGGTAGTAGCCTGTAGAGTAGTATCCTGTAGAGTCGTAGCCTGTCGGGTAGGAGTAGTAGCCTGTAGAGTAGAAGCCTGTAGAGTATTAGTAGTAGCCTGTAGGGTAGTAGTAGTAGCCTGGACAGTATTAGTAGTAGCCTGAAGGGTAGTAGTATTAGCCTGTAGAGTAGTAGCCCGTAGGGTAGTAGCCTGTAGAGTAGTAGTAGTAGTAGCCTCTAGAGTAGTAGCCTGTAGAGTAGTAGCCTGCAGTGTAGTAGTATGAGCCTGTAGAGTAGTTGCCTGTAGGGTAATAGTAATAGCCTGTATGGTAGTAGTAGTAGCCCATAGAGTAGTAGCCCGTAGAGTAGTAGCCTGTAGGGTAGTAGCCTGTATGGTAGTAGCCTGTAGAGTATGAGCCTGTAGAGTAGGAGCCTGTATAGTAGTAGCCTGTAGAGTAGTAGTAGTAGCCTGGAGAGTATTAGTAGTAGCCTGTAGGGTAGTAGTATTAGCCTTTAGAGTAGTAGCCTGTAGGGTAGTAGCCTGTAGAGTAAGTATCCTGTAGAGTCGTAGCCTGTCGGGTAGGAGTAGTAGCCTGTAGAGTAGAAGCCTGTAGAGTAGTAGTAGTAGCCTGGAGAGTATTAGTAGTAGCCTGTAGGGTAGTAGTATTAGCCTTTAGAATAGTAGCCTGTAGGGTAGTAGCCTCTAGGGTATTAGTTGTACCCTGTAGGGTAGTAACCTGTAGAGCAGTAGCCTGTAGAGCAGTAGCCTTTAGGGTAGTAGGCTTTAGGGTAGTAGCCTGTAGAGTAGTAGCCTGTACGGTAGTAGCCTGTAGGGTAGTAGCCTGTAGAGTAGGAGCCTGTAGAGTAGTAGCCTGTAGGGTATTAGCCTGTAGGGTAGTAGCCTGTAGAGTAGTATCCTGTAGAGTCGTAGCCTGTCGGGTAGGAGTAGTAGCCTGTAGAGTAGAAGCCTGTAGAGTATTAGTAGTAGCCTGTAGGGTAGTAGTATTAGCCTGTAGAGTAGTAGCCTGTAGGGTAGTAGTAGTAGCCTGGAGAGTATTAGTAGTAGCCTGTAGGGTAGTAGTATTAGCCTTTAGAGTAGTAGCCTGTAGGGTAGTAGCCTCTAGGGTATTAGTTGTACCCTGTAGGGTAGTAACCTGTAGAGCAGTAGCCTGTAGAGCAGTAGCCTTTAGGGTAGTAGGCTTTAGGGTAGTAGCCTGTAGAGTAGTAGCCTGTAGGGTAGTAGCCTGTAGGGTAGTAGCCTGTAGGGTAGTAGCCTGTAGAGTAGGAGCCTGTAGGGTATTAGCCTGTAGGGTAGTAGCCTGTAGAGTCGTAGCCTGTCGGGTAGGAGTAGTAGCCTGTAGAGTAGAAGCCTGTAGAGTATTAGTAGTAGCCTGTAGGGTAGTAGTATTAGCCTGTAGAGTAGTAGCCTGTAGGGTAGTAGTAGTAGCCTGGAGAGTATTAGTAGTAGCCTGTAGGGTAGTAGTATTAGCCTTTAGAGTAGTAGCCTGTAGGGTAGTAGCCTCTAGGGTATTAGTTGTACCCTGTAGGGTAGTAACCTGTAGAGCAGTAGCCTGTAGAGCAGTAGCCTTTAGGGTAGTAGGCTTTAGGGTAGTAGCCTGTAGAGTAGTAGTAGTAGCCTGGAGAGTATTAGTAGTAGCCTGTAGGGTAGTAGTATTAGCCTTTAGAGTAGTAGCCTGTAGGGTAGTAGCCTGTAGAGTAAGTATCCTGTAGAGTCGTAGCCTGTCGGGTAGGAGTAGTAGCCTGTAGAGTAGAAGCCTGTAGAGTAGTAGTAGTAGCCTGGAGAGTATTAGTAGTAGCCTGTAGGGTAGTAGTATTAGCCTTTAGAATAGTAGCCTGTAGGGTAGTAGCCTCTAGGGTATTAGTTGTACCCTGTAGGGTAGTAACCTGTAGAGCAGTAGCCTGTAGAGCAGTAGCCTTTAGGGTAGTAGGCTTTAGGGTAGTAGCCTGTAGAGTAGTAGCCTGTACGGTAGTAGCCTGTAGGGTAGTAGCCTGTAGAGTAGGAGCCTGTAGAGTAGTAGCCTGTAGGGTATTAGCCTGTAGGGTAGTAGCCTGTAGAGTAGTATCCTGTAGAGTCAGAGCCTGTCGGGTAGGAGTAGTAGCCTGTAGAGTAGAAGCCTGTAGAGTATTAGTAGTAGCCTGTAGGGTAGTAGTATTAGCCTGTAGAGTAGTAGCCTGTAGGGCAGTAGTAGTAGCCTGGAGAGTATTAGTAGTAGCCTGTAGGGTAGTAGTATTAGCCTTTAGAGTAGTAGCCTGTAGGGTAGTAGCCTCTAGGGTATTAGTTGTACCCTGTAGGGTAGTAACCTGTAGAGCAGTAGCCTGTAGAGCAGTAGCCTTTAGGGTAGTAGGCTTTAGGGTAGTAGCCTGTAGAGTAGTAGCCTGTGGGGTAGTAGCCTGTAGGGTAGTAGCCTGTAGGGTAGTAGCCTGTAGAGTAGGAGCCTGTAGGGTATTAGCCTGTAGGGTAGTAGCCTGTAGAGTCGTAGCCTGTCGGGTAGGAGTAGTAGCCTGTAGAGTAGAAGCCTGTAGAGTATTAGTAGTAGCCTGTAGGGTAGTAGTATTAGCCTGTAGAGTAGTAGCCTGTAGGGTAGTAGTAGTAGCCTGGAGAGTATTAGTAGTAGCCTGTAGGGTAGTAGTATTAGCCTTTAGAGTAGTAGCCTGTAGGGTAGTAGCCTCTAGGGTATTAGTTGTACCCTGTAGGGTAGTAACCTGTAGAGCAGTAGCCTGTAGAGCAGTAGCCTTTAGGGTAGTAGGCTTTAGGGTAGTAGCCTGTAGAGTAGTAGCCTGTAGGGTAGTAGCCTGTAGGGTAGTAGCCTGTAGAGTAGGAGCCTGTAGAGTAGTAGCCTGTAGGGTATTAGCCTGTAGGGTAGTAGCCTGTAGAGTAGTATCCTGTAGAGTCGTAGCCTGTCGGGTAGTAGTAGCCTGTAGAGTAGAAGCCTGTAGGGTAGTAGTAGTAGCCTGGACAGTATTAGTAGTAGCCTGTAGGGTAGTAGTATTAGCCTGTAGAGTAGTAGCCCGTAGGGTAGTAGCCTGTAGAGTAGTAGTAGTAGCCTCTAGAGTAGTAGCCTGTAGAGTAGTAGCCTGTAGAGTAGTAGCCTGCAGTGTAGTAGTATGAGCCTGTAGAGTAGTTGCCTGTAGGGTAATAGTAATAGCCTGTATGGTAGTAGTAGTAGCCCATAGAGTAGTAGCCTGTAGAGTAGTAGCCTATAGGGTAGTAGCCTGTATGGTAGTAGCCTGTATGGTAGTAGCCTGTAGAGTAGGAGCCTGTAGAGTAGGAGCCTGTAGAGTAGGAGCCTGTAGAGTAGTAGCCTGTAGAGTAGTAGTAGTAGCCTGGAGAGTATTAGTAGTAGCCTGTAGGGTAGTAGTATTAGCCTTTAGAGTAGTAGCCTGTAGGGTAGTAGCCTGTAGAGTAAGTATCCTGTAGAGTCGTAGCCTGTCGGGTAGGAGTAGTAGCCTGTAGAGTAGAAGCCTGTACAGTAGTAGTAGTAGCCTGGAGAGTATTAGTAGTCGCCTGTAGGGTAGTAGTATTAGCCTGTAGAGTAGTAGCCTGTAGGGTAGTAGCCTCTAGGGTATTAGTTGTACCTTGTAGGGTAGTAACCTGTAGAGCAGTAGCCTGTAGAGCAGTAGCCTTTAGGGTAGTAGGCTTTAGGGTAGTAGCCTGTAGAGTAGTAGCCTGTAGGGTAGTGTAGTAGTTCCCTGTAGCGTAGTACCCTGTCGGGTAGTAGCCTGTAGGTGAGTAGTAGTATCCTGTAGAGTGGTAGCCTGTGGAGTAGTATCCTGTAGTGTAGTAGTAGGAGCCTGTGGAGTAGTTGGCTGTAGGGTAGAATCCTGTAGAGTAGTAGCCTGTTAGGGTAGTAGCCTGTTAGGGTAGTAGCCTGTAGAGTAGTAGCCTGTAGAGTAGGAGCCTGTAGGGTAGTAGTAGTAGTCCATAGAGTAGTAGCCTTTAGAGTTGTAGCCTGTTAGGGTAGTATGCTGTAGAGTAGTAGCCTGTAGGGTAGTAGCCTGTAGATTAGGAGCCTGTAGGGTTGTAGCCTGTAGAAAAGTAGCCTGTATGGTAGTAGCCTGTAGAGTAAGAGCCTGTAGGGTAGTAGCCTGTAGAGTATTAGTAGCAGCCTGTTGAGTAGTAGCCGTAGCCTGTAGAGTAGTAGCCGTAGCCTGTAGAGTAGTAGCCGTAGCCTGTAGAGTAGTAGTAGTAGCCTGTAGGGTAGTAGTTTTAGCCTGTAGAGTAGTAGCATTAGCCTGTAGGGTAGTAGTAACCTTTAGGGTAGTAGTAGAAGCCTGTGGGGTAGTAGTTTTAGCCTGTAAGGTAGTAGCCTGTAGAGTAGTAGCCTGTAGGGTAGTAGTAGTAGCCTGTAGGGTAGTAGTAGTAGCCTGTAGATTAGTAGCCTGTAGGGTAGTAGCCTGTAGGGTAGTAGCCTGTTTAAAAGTAGCCTGTAGGGTAGTAGCCTGTAGGGGAGTGGCCTGTAGAGAAGGAACCTGTAGGGTAGTAGCCTGTAGAGTATTAGTAGCAGCCTGTAGAGTTGTAGCAGTAGCCTGTAGAGTAGTAGTAGCAGCCTGTAGGTTTGTAGTATTAGCCTGTAGAGTAGTAGCCTGTAGGGTAGTAGTAGTAGCCTGTAGAGTAGTAGCCTGTAGAGTAGTAGCCTGTAGGGTAGTAGTAGTAGCCTGTAGAGTAGTAGCCTGTAGAGTATTGTTAGTAGCCTGTAGGGTAGTTGTAGTATCATGTAGGGTGGTAGCATGTAAGGTAGTAGCCTGTGGAGTAGTAGCCTGTAGGGTTGTAGTAGTAGCCTGTTGAGTAGTAGCCTATAGGGTAGTAGTAGTAGCCTGAAGGGTTGTAGCCTGTAGAGTTGTAGCCTGTTGGGTAGTTGCCTTTAGAGTAGTAGCATGTAGGGTAGTAGCCAATTGGGTAGTATCCTATTGATTAGTAGTAGTGGCCTGTAGAGTAGTATTCTATAGGTTAGTAGTAGTAGCCTGTAGAGTAGTAGCCTGTGGGGTAGCAGTAGTAGCCTGTAGAGTAGTAGCCTGTAGGGTAGTAGTAGCCTGTAGAAAAGTAGCCTGTAGGGTAGTAGCCTGTAGGGTTGTAGCCTGTAGAAAAATAGCCTGTAGGGTTGTTGCCAGTAGGGGAGTGGCCTGTAGAGAACGAACCTGTAGGGTAGTAGCCTGTAGGGTAGTAACCTGTAGAGTAGTAGCCTGTTGGGTAGTTGCCTTTAGAGTAGTTGCATGTAGGGTAGTAGCCAATTGGGTAGTATCCTATTGATTAGTAGTAGTAGCCTGTAGAGTAGTAGCCTGTAGAGTAGTATTCTCTAGGTTAGTTGTCGTAGCCTGTAGAGTAGTAGCCTGTGGAGTAGTAGTAGTTGCCTTTAGAGTAGTAGCATGCAGGGTAGTAGCCAATTGGGTAGTATCCTATTGATTAGTAGTAGTGGCCCTTTAGAGTAGTAGCCTGTAGAGTAGTATTCTATAGGTTAGTAGTAGTAGCCTGTAGGGTAGTAGCCTGTAGGGTAGTAGAGTGTAGAGTAGTAGCCTGTAGAGTAGGAGCCTGTAGGGTAGTAGAAGTAGTCCATAGAGTAGTAGCCTTTAGATTAGTAGACTGTTAGTGTAGTATCCTTTAGAGTAGTAGCCTGTAGGGTAGTAGCCTGTAGGGTAGTAGCCTGTATAAAAGTAGCCTGTAGAGTAGTGGCCTGTAGAGTAGTAGCC
This sequence comes from Brachymystax lenok tsinlingensis, assembly GCA_030435695.1. Classification (NCBI taxonomy): domain Eukaryota; kingdom Metazoa; phylum Chordata; class Actinopteri; order Salmoniformes; family Salmonidae; genus Brachymystax; species Brachymystax lenok. Next base: position 13,341,879 of record CM059780.1, on the reverse strand, counting down.
TGCAGTGTAGTAGTATCAGCCTGTAGCGTAGTAGCCTGTAGGGTAGTAGCTGTAGCCTGTAGCGTAGTAGCCTGTAGGGTAGTAGCTGTAGCTTGTAGGGTAGTAGCCTGTAGGGTAGTAGCTTGTAGGGTAGTAGCCTGTAGAGTAGTAGTAGTAGTAGCCTGTAGAGTAGTAGCCTGTAGAGTAGTAGTAGTAGCCTGTAGAGTAGTAGTTGTAGACAGTAGGGTATTAGTATTAGCCTGTAGAGTAGTAGCCTTTAGGGTAGTAGGCTTTAGGGTAGTATCCTGTAGAGGAGTAGCCTGTAGTGTAGTGTAGTAGTACCCTGTAGAGTAGTAGCCTGTCGGGTAGTAGCCTGTAGGTTAGTAGTAGTATCCTGTAGAGTGGTAGCCTGTGGAGTAGTATCCTGTAGTGTAGTAGTAGGAGCCTGTAGAGTAGTTGGCTGTATGGTAGAATCCTGTAGAGTAGTAGCCTGTTAGGGTAGTAGCCTGTAGAGTAGTAGCCTGTAGAGTAAGAGCCTGTAGGGTAGTAGAAGTAGTCCATAGAGTAGTAGCCTTTAGAGTAGTAGCCTGTTAGTGTAGTATCCTTTAGAGTAGTAGCCTGTAGGGTTGTAGCCTGTAGAGTAGGAGCCTGTAGGGTAGTAGCCTGTAGGGTAGTAGCCTGTATAAAAGTAGCCTGTAGGGTAGTGGCCTGTAGAGTAGTAGCCTGCAGTGTAGTAGTATCAGCCTGTAGCGTAGTAGCCTGTAGGGTATTAGCTGTAGCTTGTAGGGTAGTAGCCTGTAGGGTAGTAGCTTGTAGGGTAGTAGCCTGTAGAGTAGTAGTAGTAGCCTGTAGAGTAGTAGTAGTAGCCAGTAGAGTAGTAGCCTGTAGGGTAGTAGTATTAGACTTTAGAGTAGTAACCTGAAGAGTAGTAGCCTGTAGAGTAGTAGTAGTAGCCTGTAGAGTAGTAGTAGTAGGGTAGTAGTATTAGCCTGTAGAGTAGTAGCCTTTAGGGTAGTAGGCTTTAGGGTAGTATCCTGTAGAGGAGTAGCCTGTAGTGTTGTGTAGTAGTACCCTGTAGAGTAGTTGCCTGTCAGGTATTAGCCTGTAGGTTAGTAGTAGTATCCTGTAGAGTGGTAGCCTGTGGAGTTGTATCCTGTAGTGTAGTAGTAGGAGCCTGTAGAGTAGTTGGCTGTATGGTAGAATCCTGTAGAGTAGTAGCCTGTTAGGGTAGTAGCCTGTAGAGTAGTAGAGTGTAGAGTAGTAGCCTGTAGAGTAGGAACCTGTAGGGTAGTAGAAGTAGTCCATAGAGTAGTAGCCTTTAGAGTAGTAGCCTGTTAGTGTAGTATTCTTTAGAGTTGTACCCTGTAGGGTAGTAGCCTGTAGAGTAGGAGCCTGTAGGGTAGTAGCCTGTATAAAAGTAGCCTGTAGGGTAGTAGCCTGTAGGGTAGTGGCCTGTAGAGTAGTAGCCTGCAGTGTAGTAGTATCAGCCTGTAGCGTAGTAGCCTGTAGGGTAGTAGTTGTAGCCTGTAGGGTAGTAGCCTGTAGGGTAGTTGCTTGTAGGGTAGTAGCCTGTAGAGTAGTAGTAGTAGCCTGTAGATTAGTAGTAGTAGCCAGAAGAGTAGTAGCCTGTAGAGTAGTAGTAGTAGACTGTAGGGTAGTAGTATTACCCTGTATAGTAGTAGCCTTTAGGGTAGTAGGCTTTAGGGTAGTATCCTGTAGAGGAGTAGCCTGTAGTGTAGTGTAGTAGTACCCTGTAGAGTAGTAGCCTGTCGGGTAGTAGCCTGTAGATTAGTAGTAGTATCCTGTAGAGTGGTAGCCTGTGGAGTAGTATCCTGTAGTGTAGTAGTAGGAGCCTGTAGAGTAGTTGGCTGTATGGTAGAATCCTGTAGAGTTGTAGCCTGTTAGGGTAGTAGCCTTTAGAGTAGTAGAGTGTAGAGTAGTAGCCTGTAGAGTAGAAGCCTGTAGGGTAGTAGAAGTAGTCCATAGAGTAGTAGCCTTTAGAGTAGTAGCCTGTTAGTGTAGTATCCTTTAGAGTAGTAGCCTGTAGGGTAGTAGCCTGTAGAGTAGGAGCCTGTAGGGTAGTAGCCTGTAGGGTAGTAGCCTGTAGGGTAGTGGCCTGTAGAGTAGGAGCCTGTAGGGTAGTAGCCTGTAGGGTAGTAGTCTGTAGAGTATTAGTAGCAGCCTGTATAGTAGTAGCAGTAGCCTGTAGAGTAGTAGTAGTAGCCTGTAGAGTAGTAGCATGTAGGGTTGTAGTATTAGCCTGTAGGGTAGTAGTTGTAGCCTTTAGGGTAGTAGTAGAAGCTTGTGGGGTAGTACTCTTAGCATGTAGGGTAGTAGCCTGTAGGGTAGTAGCCTGTAGAAAAATAGCCTGTAGGGTAGTAGCCTGTAGGGTAGTGGCCTGTAGAGTAGGAGCCTGTAGGGTAGTAGCCTGTAGGGTAGTGGCCTGTAGAGTATTAGTAGCAGCCTGTAGAGTAGTAGCAGTAGCCTGTAGAGTAGTAGTAGTAGCCTGTAGTGTAGTAGTATTAGCCTGTAGAGTAGTAGCATGTAGGGTAGTAGTATTGGCCTGTAGGGTAGTAGTAGTAGCCTTTAGGGTAGTAGTAGAAGCCTGTGGGATAGTAGTATTAGCCTGTAAGGTAGTAGCCTGTAGAGTAGTAGCCTGTAGGGTAATAGTAGTAGCCTGTAGAGTATTAGCCTGTAGGGTAGTAGTAGTAGCCTGTAGATTAGTAGACTGTAGGGTAGTAGTAGTAGCCTGTAGAGTAGTAGCCTGTAGAGTAGTATTAGTAGCCTGTAGGGTAGTAGTAGTATCCTGTAGGGTGGTAGCATGTAAGGTTGTAGCCTGTGGAGTAGTAGCCTGTAGGGTAGTAGTAGTAGCCTGTAGAGTAGTAGCTTATAGGGTAGTAGTAGTCGCCTGTAGGGTAGTAGCCTGTAGAGTTGTACCTGTTGGGTAGTTGCATTTAGAGTAGTAGCATGTAGGGTAGTAGCCAATTGGGTAGTAGCCTGTTGATTAGTACCCTGTGGAGTAGTAGTAGTAGTAGCCTGTAGAGTAGTAGCCTGTAGAGTAATATTCTATAGGTTAGTAGTAGTAGCATGTAGAGTAGTAGTCTGTAGGGTAGTAGTATTAGACTTTAGAGTAGTAGCCTGAAGAGTAGATGCCTGTAGAGTAGTAGTAGATGCCTGTAGAGTAGTAGTAGTAGACTTTAGGGTAGTGGTATTTGCCTGTAGAGTAGTAGCCTGTAGGGTTGTAGCCTCTAGGGTATTAGTTGTACCCTGTAGGGTAGAACCTGTAGAGCAGTAGCCTGTAGAGCAGTAGCTTTTAGGGTAGTAGCCTTTATGGTAGTAGCCTGTAGTGTTGTGTAGTAGTACCTTGTAGAGTAGTTGCCTGTCGGGTAGTAGCCTGTAGGTTAATAGTAGTATCCTGTAGGGTAGTAGTAGTAGCCTGTGGAGTAGTAGCTTATAGGGTAGTAGTAGTCGCCTGTAGGGTAGTAGCCTGTAGAGTTGTACCTGTTGGGTTGTTGCATTTAGAGTAGTAGCATGTAGGGTAGTAGCCAATTGGGTAGTAGCCTGTTGATTAGTACCCTGTGGAGTAGTAGTAGTAGTAGCCTGTAGAGTAGTAGCCTGTAGAGTAATATTCTATAGGTTAGTAGTAGTAGCATGTAGAGTAGTAGCCTGTAGGGTAGTAGTATTAGACTTTAGAGTAGTAGCCTGAAGAGTAGATGCCTGTAGAGTAGTAGTAGATGCCTGTAGAGTAGTAGTAGTAGACTTTAGGGTAGTGGTATTTGCCTGTAGAGTAGTAGCCTGTAGGGTTGTAGCCTCTAGGGTATTAGTTGTACCCTGTAGGGTAGAACCTGTAGAGCAGTAGCCTGTAGAGCAGTAGCTTTTAGGGTAGTAGCCTTTATGGTAGTAGCCTGTAGTGTTGTGTAGTAGTACCTTGTAGAGTAGTTGCCTGTCGGGTAGTAGCCTGTAGGTTAATAGTAGTATCCTGTAGAGTGGTAGCCTGTGGAGTAGTATCCTGTAGTGTAGTAGTAGGAGCCTGTAGAGTAGTTGCCTGTAGGATAGTATCCTGTAGAGTAGTAGCCTGTAGAGTTGTAACCTTGTAAAGGAGTAGCCAGTAGTGTAGGAGTAATAGCCGGTATGGTAGAAGTAGTAGCCCATAGAGTAGTTGCCTGTAGAGTAGTAGCCTGTATGTAGTAGCCTGTAGGGTAGTAGCCTGTAGGTTAGTAGTCTGTAGGGTTGTAGCCTATAGAGTAGTAGCCTGTAGAGTAGTAGCCTGTAGCGTTGTAGCCTATAGAGTAGTAGCCTTTAGGGTATTAGCCTGTAGGATAGTATCCTGTAGAGTAGTAGCCTGTAGAGTTGTAACCTTGTAAAGGAGTAGCCAGTAGTGTAGGAGTAATAGCCGGTATGGTAGAAGTAGTAGCCCATAGAGTAGTTGCCTGTAGAGTAGTAGCCTGTATGTAGTAGCCTGTAGGGTAGTAGCCTGTAGGTTAGTAGCCTGTAGGGTTGTAGCCTATAGAGTAGTAGCCTGTAGAGTAGTAGCCTGTAGCGTTGTAGCCTATAGAGTAGTAGCCTTTAGGGTATTAGCCTGTAGGGTAGTAGCCTGTAGAGTAGTAGCCTGTAGAGTCGTAGCCTGTTGGGTAGTAGTAGTAGCCTGTAGAGTAGTTGCCTGTTGGGGAGTAGTAATAGCCTGTATGGTAGTAGTAATAGCCCATAGAGTAGTAGCCTGTAGAGTAGTAGCCTGTAGAGTAGTAGGCTGTATGGTAGTAGCCTGTAGAGTAGTAGCCTGTATGGTAGAAGTAGTATCCTGTAGAGTAGTAGCCTGTAGAGTAGTAGCCTGTATTGTAGTAGCCTGTAGGGTATTAGCCTGTAGGGTTGTAGCCTGTAGGGTTGTAGCCTATAGAGTAGTAGCCTGTAGAGTAGTAGCCTGTAGGGTAGTAGACTGTAGAGCAGTAGCCTGTAGGGTAGTAGCCTATAGAGTAGTAGCCTGTAGAGTCGTAGCCTGTCTGGTAGTAGTAGTAGCCTGTAGAGTAGTAGCCTGTAGGGTAGTAGTAATTGCCGGTATGGGAGTAGCAGTGGCCCATAGAGTAGTAGCCTGCAGAGTAGCAGTCTGTATTGTAGTAGCTTGCAGAGTAGTTTCCTGTAGGGGAGTAGTAATAGCCTGTATGGTAGTAGTATTAGCCCATAGAGTAGTAGCCTGTAGAGTAGTAGCCTGTAGAGTAGTAGGCTGTAGGGTAGTAGCCTGTAGAGTAGTAGCCTGTAGAGTATTAGCCTGTATGGTAGTAGCCTGTAGAGTAGTAGCCTGTAGAGTCTTAGCTTGTCGGGTAGTAGTAGTAGCCTGTAGAGTAGTATCAAATCAAATCAAATCAAATTTTATTTGTCACATACACATGGTTAGCAGATGTTAATGCGAGTGTAGCAAAATGCTTGTGCTTCTAGTTCCGACCATGCAGTAGTATCTAACAAGTAATCTAACAAATTCACAACAACTACCTTATACACACAAGAGTAAAGGAATGAATACAGTATGTACATATAAATATATGGATGAGTTTATGGCTGACCTGCATAGGCAAGATGCAGTAGATGGTATGGAGTACAGTATATACACATATATATATATATATATATATATATATATATATATATATATATATATATATATATGAGATGAGTAATGTAGGATATGTAAACATTATATAAATGGCATTGTTTAAAGTGGCTAGTGATACATTATTTCATCCACTTATAATTATTAAAGTGGCTAGAGATTTGGGTCGATGGCGAACGGCATAGGCAAGATACAGTAGATGGTTTAGAGTACAGTGTATACATTTGATATGAGTATGTCGGATACGTAAACATTATATACAAAATTGTTTAAAGTGGCTAGTGATACATTTGTTACATCCAATTCCTATGTATAAAGTGGCTAGAGATTTAAGTCAGTATGTTGGCAGCAGCCACTCAATGTTAGTGATGGCTGTTTAACAGTCTGATGGCCTTGAGGTAGAAGCTGTTTTTCAGTCTCTCGGTCCCAGCTTTGATGCACCTGTACTGACCTCGCCTTCTGGATGATAGCGGGGTGAACAGGCAGTGGCTCGGGTGGTTGTTGTCCTTGATGATCTTTTTGGCCTTTCTGTGACATCGGGTGGTGTAGGTGTCCTGGAGGGCAGGTAGTTTAACCCCGGTGATGCGTTGTGCAGTCCTCACTACCCTCTGGAGAGCCTTACGGTTGTGGGCGGAGCAGTTGCCGTACCAGGCGGTGATACAGCCCGACAGGATGCTCTCGATTGTGCATCTGTAAAAGTTTGTGAGTGATTTTGGTGACAAGCCAAATTTCTTCAGCCTCATGAGGTTGAAGAGGCGCTGTTGCGCCTTCTTCACCACGCTGTCTGTGTGGGTGGACCAATTCAGTTTGTCCGTGATGTGTACGCCGAGGAACTTAAAACTTTCCACCTTCTCCACTACTGTCCCCTCGATGCGGATAGGGGGGTGCTCCCTCTCCTGTTTCCTGAAGTCCACGATCATCTCCTTTGTTTTGCTGACATTGAGTGAAAGGTTATTTTCCTGACACCACACTCCGAGGGCCCTCACCTCCTCTCTGTAGGCCGTCTCGTCGTTGTTGGTAATCAAGCCTACCACTGTAGTGTCGCCAGCAAACTTGATGATTGAGTTGGATGCGTGCTTGGCCACGCAGTCATGGGTAAACAGGAGTACAGGAGAGGGCTGAGAACGCACCCTTGTGGGGCCCCAGTGTTGAGGATCAGCGGGATGGAGATGTTGTTTCCTACCCTCACCACCTGGGACCGGCCCGTCAGGAAGTCCAGGACCCAGTTGCACAGGGCTGGGTCGAGACCCAGGGTCTCGAGCTTAATGACGAGCTTGGAGGGAACTATGGTGTTAAATGCTGAGCTGTAGTCGATGAACAGCATTCTTACATAAGTATTCCTCTTGTCCAGATGGGTTAGGGCAGTATGCAGTGTGATTGCGATTGCGTCGTCTGTGGACCTATTGGGACGGTAAGCAAATTGGAGTGGGTCCAGGGTGTCTGGCAGGATGGAGGTGATATGATCCTTGACTAATCTCTCAAAGCACTTCATGATGACGGAAGTGAGTGCTATGGGGCGATAGTCATTTAGCTCAGTTACCTTAGCTTTCTTGGGAACAGGAACAATGGTGGCCCTCTTGAAGCATGTGGGAACAGCAGACTGGGATAGGGACTGATTGAATATGTCCGTAAACACACCAGCCAGCTGGTCATCATGCTCTGAGGACACGCCCAGGGATGCCATCTGGGCCGGCAGCCTTGCGAGGGTTAACACATTTAAATGTTTTTCTCACATTGGCTGCGGTGAAGGTGAGCCCGCAGGTTTTGGTAGCGGGCCGTGTCCGTGGCACTGTATTGTCCTCAAAGCGAGCAAAGAAGTTGTTTAGTTTGTCTGGGAGCAGGCCGTCATGGTCCGCGACGGGGCTGGTTTTCTTTTTGTAGTCCGTGATTGACTGTAGACCCTGCCACATTCCTCTTGTGTCTGAGCCATTGAATTGTGACTCTACTTTGTCTCTATATTGACGCTTAGCTTGTTTGATTGCCTTGCGGAGGGAATAGCTACACTGTTTGTATTCAGTCATGTTTCCGGTAGCCTTACCTGGTTAAAAGCAGTGGTTCGCTTTCAGTTTTGCGCGAATGCTGCCATCAATCCACGGTTTCTGGTTGGGGAAGGTTTTGATATTTGCTATGGGTACAACATCACCAATGCACTTGCTAATAAACTCGCTCACCGAATCAGCGTATACATCAATGTTGTTGTCCGATGCTATCCGGAACATATCCCAGTCCACGTGCTCGAAGCAATCTTGCAGCATGGAATCAGATTGGTCGGACCAGCGTTGAACAGACCTGAGAACGGGCGTTTCCTGTTTTAGTTTCTGTTTGTAGGCTGGGAGCAACAAAATGGAGTCATGGTCAGACTTGCGAAAGGAGGGCGGAGAATAGCCTTGTATGCATCACGGAAGTTGGAATAACAGTGGTCCAGGATTTTACCAGCCCTGGTGGCACATTTGATATGCTGGTAAAATTTCGGGAGCCTTGTTCTTAAATTAGCCTTATTAAAATCCCCAGCCACAATAAATGCAGCCTCAGGATATGTGGTTTCCAGTTTACATAGAGTCCGATGAATTTCTTTCAGTGCCGTCGATGTGTCAGCTTGAGGGGGGATGTACACGGCTGTGATTATAATCGAGGAGAATTCTCTTGGTAGATAATGCGGTCTGCATTTGATTGTAATGAATTCTATGTCAGGTGAACAAAGGACTTGAGTTCCTGTATGTTGTTATGATCACACCACGTCTCGTTAATCATAAGACACACACCCCGCCCTTCTTCTTACCAGAGAGATGTTTGTTTCTGTCGGCGCGATGCGTGGAGAAACCAGGTGGCTGTACCGACTCTGATAACGTGTCCTGAGTGAGCCATGTTTCCGTGAAGCAAAGAACGTTGCAGTCTCGGATGTCTCTCTGAAAGGCAACCCTTGATCTGATTTCGTCTACTTTGTTGTCAAGAGACTGAACATTGGCGATTAAAATACTCGGGAGAGGTGCACGATGCGCCCGTCGGACGTAGCTTGACCAAAAGACCGGCCCGTTCCCTCTTCTCCGGCGCCGCCGTTGCTTTGAGTCGCCGGGTGCTATCCAGTCTATTGTTGTGTTTGGGTTAACGAAAGGAGAATCCTCTTTGGGAAAGTCGTATTCCTGGTCGTAATGTTGGTAAGTTGACGTTGCTCTTATATCCAATAGTTCCTCCCGGTTGTATGTAATAAAACTTAATATTTTCCGGGGTAACAATGTAAGAAGTAAAACATAAAAAAACAAAATACTGCATGGTTTCCTGAGAACGTGAAGCGAGGCTGCCATCTCTGTCGGCGCCGGAAGTAGATATGTAGCCTGTAGGGTAGTAATAATTGCCGGTATGGGAGTAGCAGTGGCCTATAGAGTAGTAGCCTGTAGAGTAGTAGCCTGTAGAGTTGTAGCTTGTAAAGGAGTAGCCTGTAGAGTAGGAGACCTGTAGTGTAGTAGTAATAGCCGGTATGGTAGAAGTAGTAGCCCATAGAGTAGTAGCCTGTAGAGTAGTAGCCCATAGAGTAGTAGCCTGTAGGGTAGTAGCCTGTAGAGTAGTAGCCTGTAGGGTATTAGCCTGTAGGGTAGTAGCCTGTAGAGTAGTAGCCTGTAGAGTAGTAGCCTGTAGGGTATTAGCCTGTAGGGTAGTAGCCTGTAGAGTAGTGGCCTGTAGAGTCGTAGCCTGTCGGGTAGTAGTAGTAGCCTGTAGAGTAGTTGCCTGTAGGGTAGTAGTAATAGCATGTATGGTAGTAGTAGTAGCCCATAGAGTAGTAACCTGTAGAGTAGTAGCCAGTAGAGCAGTAGTCTGTAGGGTAGTAGCCTGTAGAGTGGTAGCCTGTAGAGTAGTAGCCTGTAGAGTTGTAGCCTGTAGTGTAGTAGTAGTAGCCTGTAGAGTAGTAGCCTGTAGAGTGGTAGCCTGTAGACTAGTAGCCTGTAGAGTTGTAGCCTGTAGTGTAGTAGTAGGAGCCTGTAGAGTAGTGGCCTGTAGGGTAGTAGTAGTAGCCTGTATGGTAGTAGTAGTAGCCCGTAGAGTAGTAGCCTGTATTTTAGTAGCCTGTAGGGTAGTAACCTGTCCGGTAGTAGCCTGTCGGGTAGTAGCCTGTAGAGTAGTAGCCTTTAGATTGGTAGCCTGTAGACTAGTAGCCTGTAGAGTTGTAGCCTGTAGTGTATTAGTAGGAGCCTGTAGAGTAGTGGCCTGTAGGGTAGTAGTAATAGCCTGTAGGGTATTAGCCTGTAGAGTAGTAGCCTGTAGAGTAGTAGCCTGTATTTTAGTAGCCTGTAGGGTAGTAGCCTGTAGGGTAGTAGTAGGAGCCTGTAGAGTAGTGGCCTGTAGGGTAGTAGTAGTAGCCTGTATGGTAGTAGTAGTAGCCCGTAGAGTAGTAGCCTGTAGGGTATTAGCCTTTAGAGTAGTAGCCTTTAGAGTAGTAGCTTGTAGTGTAGTAGCCTGTAGAGTAGTTGCCTTTAGAGTAGTAGCCTGTAGAGTAGTAGCCCATAGAGTAGTAGCCTGTAGAGTAGTAGCCTGTAGGGTAGGAGCCTGTAGGGTAGTAGCCTGTAGGGTAGTAGCCTGTAGAGTAGTAGTCTGTAAGTTAGGAGCCTGTAGGGTCGGAGCCTGTAGAGTAGTAGCCTGTAGAGTAGTAGACTGTTGACTTGCAACCTGTAGAGTAGTAGCCTGTGCACGGTTTGTTGAGTAACCCTTCTCTGCCAAGAAAATATTATGTACTGCAGACCATTACCCCATCATAATGATTAACAGTGAACAGTAGCGTGACTATAGTGTCAGTATCTTTTAGCAAGATTGTTATTGATCCATATCATTGGTAACAGATAATTAATCACTGATTTAATACTATGCCATTTATTCCTAATCAAAACAAATACTACACCACATTGAAAAGGTGGCTACATCTATACAATTAAAACATCATGTAAAGGAGCCTGAAAAGGTTCCTGTTTTGAATGACCGCCAGCTTTGTAAAACAGTGGGACTGGGGATGGAGTGCTGTGCACAGCATGGTAGACTGAGCCTGTTCCTCTTCACAGACCCAGCAGCACTCGCTGTGTGTGGTCTGGGTCTCTGTGTGTCTCTGTCTGGGTCTGTGTAGCTCAGAGCCAGAGGCAAGGCTGAAAAAATGCAATCCCAGCACAGCAGACAAACACTGGAGAAAAGAGTGGACCATTCACCTTTCTCTCTGCAGGAAATCCACCATTAATTTTATCACGTTGGCCCGCTGAAAGCTTTATGGCCAAGGCCATTAGAGAGGGCTTGTTTTGGCTGTCACACTGTGCTCTCTCCGTCGTCATGCCGTTGTCGTGCACATAATGATGTGATCGCTGTGGTGTGGTGGGATTCCTGGAGTGTGTCTGAAATAACACACTATTCCACTAAAATAAGAAACTGTATTATAAAGCCAAGATCAATGGTGGACAGAACGATGGAAATAGTACTTCATATGAAATGATGGGCAGAAAGACCAATTCAACTCCATCTTTCATCCAATCAGATGGCTTATTCATCACCGAATAATTTGATGTTGCCAATTATTTTTGTGATTAGTGGGTAAAATAAGGCAGGAAATGCCAGCAACGAACAGTGAGCCATCGTATTCATGCATAAAACCATAAAAAGTAATGAAAGAAAAGCATTGTAAGTTTGAATTTTGTAAAAATCAGTGTGGAAGAGGTGGAAAAGTATTGTTATCAATCAATAATGACAAACCTCCTGGTGTTGACAACTTACATGGAAAGCTAGTGAGGAGGGTAGCTGAGTCTATAGACACTCCTATATGTCATATCTTTAGTATGAGTCTAGAGGAAAGATTTTGTCCTCAGGCCTGGAGGAAAGCCAAAGTCATTCTGCTACCCAAGAATGGTAAAGCGGCCTTTACTGGTTCTAACAGCTGACCTATAAGCTTTCTGCCATTTCTGCCAGGTCTTAGCAAACTGTTGGAAGAAATTGTGTTTGACCAAATACAATGCAATTTCTCTGTAAACAAATTAACAACAGACTTTCAGCATGCTTATAGAGAAGGGCACTCAACTGACACACATTACTGATGATTGGTTGAAAGAAATTGATAATAACAAGATTGTGGTACCTGTACTGTTAGATTTCAGTGCTGCCTTTGATATTATTGACTATAACCTGTTGTTGAAACAATATATCTATTTTCAAACTTTGCCATATCATGGATTCAGAGCTTTCTATCTAATATAACACAGAGGGTTTTCTTTAATGGAAGATTCTCTCATGTTAAACATGTGAAGTGGGGTGTACTGCAGGGCAGCTCTCTTGGCCCTCTACTCTTTTCTATTTTTACCAATGACTTGCCACCTTTTTTTTTACCAAGCCCGTGTCCATGTATACTGATGATTCAACACCCAATAAGCGTCAGCAACCACAGCTAGTGAAATCACTGCAACCCTAAACAAAGAGTTGCAGTCAGTTTCATAATGGGTGGCCAATAATTAACTGGTCCTGTACATCTCTAAAACTAAGAGCAATGTATTTGGTACAAATTTTCTTAAGTTCTAGACCTCAGCTGAATCTGGTAATGTATGGTGTGGCTGTTGGACAAGTTGAGGAGAGTAAATTACATGGTTTTACCTTAGATTGTAAACCTTCATAGGGAAAACATATTGATTAAATGGTTGTAAAGATAAGGGAGAGGTCTGTCCGTGATAAAGAGAACCTCTACTTTTTTGACACCACACTCCACAAAGCAAGTCTTACAGGCTCTAGTTTATCTTGATTATTGTCCTGGTATGTGGTATATGGTCAAGTGGGGTGGCAGGGTAGCCTAGTGGTTAGAGCGTTGGATTTGTAACCAAAAAGTTCAAATCCCCGAGCTGACAAGGTACAAATCTGTCGTTCTGCCCCTGATCAGGCAGTTAACCCACTGTTCCTAGGCCGTGATTGAAAATAAGAATTTGTTCTTAACTGACTTGCCTAGTAAAATAAAGGTAAAACAAATGCTGCAAAGAAGGACCTCGTTAAGCTGCAACTGGCCCAGAACAGAGTGCCACATGTTGCTCTTCATTGTAATGAGAGGGAAAATATCAATAATATGCATGCCAGTCTCTCTTGGCTAAGAGTTAAGGAAAGATGGACCGCATCACTTCCTGTTTTCCAAATTGTTTGCATAGTAAACTTACACACAGCACTGACACACACCCTTACCCCACCAGACATGCCACCAGGGGTCTTTTCACAGTCCCCAAGTCGAGAACAAATTCAAGGAAACCTACCATATTATACAGAGCCATGATTAGGGCTGTTACGGTGACCGTATTACCGCCACAGCGGCGGTCACAAGTCATGACAGCAGTCAAATTCCACATGACCGTTTAGTCACGGTAATTATGCTTTTCCAAGCTCTGATGCTGGTGATGGTCATTAGTAGCTTACCAAACTTGCTAACTGCCTGGTAATCAGCACTCTCTTGTCAATGCAAATGTAATCAACAATCTAATCAAACACTTCATGAGAGCCCAGGAGCTCATGTTGCACAACATTTCTATAGGCTATGCAATTGCGTGAGAAAACGGATTGATGGCTTCTACTAAAAAGAGGAGGTCCCCTCAGCTTTCAATAGACTAGGCCTAATATATTTTTTCCTAAACTTTCCTAATATTAGGAACATTGCTTTTCTTCACAACAGGAGTATAGCCTACCTGGCTGGCATGAAAATGAACCATGGGAAAAGCATCCTCCATTCGCTATTTAGGTGCAAAGATTACATGTATTTTTTTCTGCTGCCTCTGTTTTTAGACAGGTGCATGATAATGGTCCATTCTAAATCAAAATGAATTTCACACATATATTATTTAGTATATATAAAGACAAGATTAAATCAAGAATAGTGTGATGGGTGACAATGTTATCCTATCACTTGTGAATGATTTATATTTTGCGACTTTTTCAAATCATAGTCGCACACCTCATGTAGCCTTGCCCTCATGCAACCAGGAGAAGGGAATTATAATTATTACATTCAGCCAAAATGCACAACAGCTACTGGCCGCAAAAGGCATGGATTATTTTAGGGGGCACACAAACGTGATGCAGCCGGGAAAATTCAAGGCATTATCAAGTGCTTGTCAAATTGTGAATGAGAGACTGATGAAGTGTGTACAGCCTGCGCAAAAAAACCAAAGCAGAGCTCATGCCTTTCATGCAACTTTTTTCAGATCATCATTAGTCGTATCATCATTAGTCGTATCATCAAAGCATATAGCCCAACATTTGTATCAGAACTAAAGTTACATAAATAACTTAAGCATATAGGAGTACCTGTTTCTTTGTTAACTGCTCAACACTGAATAGCCGTATGTGCGCAATCCCTCAAATCGTTTTGAGAAAATGTCCTTTCTATTTTATTCAGCTATGTTCAATTGTATTCTTCAAACTATAAAATAATATAAAATAACGCCATGGAATTCTAAGCAAATCGTGTCTGCTAAATCTTGTCTGCCATATTGCATAGCCAGATCAGGGCCTAACAAGGACAACTCAGAGTATGCTATTTTGTTCTTCTGAAATAGACTACATTTTCTTCATATAATGTTTCTTTAGACCTGTATAAAATAAATAATGGATTTATTGTGAAGATGTAGGCTATATTACATAGATTTATTTGACTTTTTAAAATGTAGATGTTCCAAATGTCTACATCAATGGCTTGTGTGGAAGCCAAGAGATGCTAAATGTGTTTCTGTGAATTAACAGTCAATTACCGTGAGACCGGCAGTTATTTGCTTGACAATCACCAGCTGAAAAAATGTAATGACCGCCACAGCCCTAGCCATGATTGCAAGGAGCTCCCTTCCGCCTCATACAGCACTAATGAACAGCAAACCTGGTTAAAAAAAACAAATAAAGCAACACCTCACGGCACAACACCTCTCCCCCATGTGACCTACTTGTTGTGATGGTGTACTGGAATGTACTGTATGTGTTACTGATAGATGCACACACTACATGTTCAGGTTTTTAAATGTATGTCAATTGTCTTTTGTCTGTAATGTCTTCTTCGTTATGTTTCGGACCCCAGTTAGACTTGCTATCGCCATTGCCGTTGGCTAATGGGGATCCTAATAAAATAAATCCCTATATAGTGCATTACTTTTGACCAGGGTCCATGGGGTAGTGCACTATATAGGGAATAGGGTGCCATTTTGGTGTAGACTTGGTACCAAACATATGCTCTGACAGGGAGACGAACAGTGTGGTCAGGAAGATATAGCAATGATATGCTGAGTTGAGCTGAGTTTGGGCAGCCTTGCTCTGGGATATGAACTTCTTAAGTCTTGTGCATCACTAATATCAATCACATTTATATGGCAACTCGACCTTATCCAGTGGGAGTGGACAGCTTGTATTTGGGCTTTTATAGGAGAGGTACACTTAGAATACATCTTTAAATGGGTCAGCTTGTAGGTCTATATTTAGAGCAAAGCAGTTCACACTTCAAATACCCTTTATTGCCTATCATGGGTCATTATTCCTGGATGATATCGGAATCTTTTTGCAGCGGCCAAGTCACGAAGTGATAATAAACTCCTACAGTCTAGACATAAATTTCACATAATGAGTTCATAGCTGTCAGGGAGATGTGGCAGTTCTAGCCTAACCTCATCCGAGATCAGATATTCTCTCACACTTACCTTAAGTAATGTTGATTGTGTGATTACTATTTCTCAAAACTATTTTTTAAAGATCCTTGTCAAAATTCTTAACGGTCTGACACTTGAATCTAACCCTTGTGAGAGCAGACTCATAAACTTCAGACATAACTGTGTATATCTATCTATATCTGTGGTGATTATAGCCATGGCCTCATAACCATGGGTTCACATGAATGACTATTAGGAGAGTCAAAGGATGCCAAGTCATGCTCTGGTGAAACGTTTACCAGAACTGAGTCGATATTTCCCCATCAATATAATGTTGAATTACTGGTAGGAGCTGGAAGGGAAAGTAATGAGTTGGGTGGTAGAAAGGGAGGGCAGTGGACGGGAAATGGGGGGCACATGGGAGAGTGAGTATTCTGTTTTGGAACACGAGGCCGCCTCATCGCCTCTCAGCACCCAATGGCCCAGACAAACGCTTTTCAGCACTGTTGCCTGCTGGGAGAAAAAGCCCCAGATTCATTACTCCTCAAGACAGGGTTCAGATGTGCCACATTTAAATGTCCGGTCTTCCAACCTGCCCCCTCTCACTGAAATGCTGTGTGGTAATCAGACCCCTCTTCGCCCCTCGGATGGTTTCAGGTGCTTCGGGAACAGATGGCTAAAAACAGCACAGAAGGACCCTTAATGATAAAAACCTCCTCAACCTAAAAGGGAAAGATAAAGCATTTTAAGGGAAATGATGACTATTCATCATAATCTGGTTATTTGTTTATATCCAGATATGTGTCAACTACTCTGAGATAAGAGGAGGTCTCAGCTAGGATTTCAGGGTTTAGCTGTCAGTCATTTAATTTTTCATTCATCTTTAAATGTATTATATTCTGACATTTTGACAGTTGCCAACTCCCTGATAAAGTGTAAGTAAGTGTAGGGTTTAAATACTAACTCAAAGAAACAGCAGAAGATTGCATCTAAAAACAAAAAAAACACTATGATTTACCATACCTTGTCAGGTAAGTAAATTAAATTTCAGACAACCAGTCATCCTTGTTTACCTTGACAGTATCATTGATAAATATATTTATTATTCGGAACAGCTAACGTCTATCACATCTTGTGTGTGACAGAAAACTTAGGATTGCCTTTTGAATGTTCAAAGTGTGGGCCAGCAGACATTTTATTGTTGACTTCCAAAAGAACAGATATAAAACTCAATCTACTATATTGCTTTTGGACAGTCAGATCTTTTGATTGTTCTAAAGCATTTCCTCATCTGCTCTCCTCCCATGCGTCTCGTTATTGTGAGAAGTTTAATCAAAATGATTTAATCCTCTAAAGCATAAATAGACTATGTATAGTTTCATAATAATAACAATCTATTCTATAGAGTGAGTACTCTGAGATGGACGTTACATTTACACTTAAGTTGTTTGGGAGGGGAAAGTACTATTCAAAGACAGTATTGTCTCAGTAGCGGTAGCCATCTTTTATCCTATTTTTAACATGTTACAGCAAACCTACTTAGTGTGATTCCTTTGGATCCAAAATGGTAGATACCACGCTTTTGCTTTGCTGAATTACAATGCTGTGGCTCAACCAGCACAAAATTAACAGGGAATTATGTTTTCTGTTATTCAAACGTCTCAAATTCATCAAATTGTCTCACTCTGCTCAAAGCTCTTTTCCTAGATAGATTTTTGGGACAGATGCTAGTGGTGATTTGCTGCCCTCCTGTGTCTTATGTATTGATAATGCTGAACTCAGTGAACATTTGTAACAATAGCAGAATGGCTACGTCCCAATAATCTCTCCTTCCTCCTGAGGTGTGCACTCGTTGACTACTCTCCACAAATGTAAAAGCATTGGATTGGCGAAGGCATGGGCTGTTTTCCGTCATTTGTGTTTTAGGAGAGATCAGCAACCATAAACAGCCATAAGTTAATGTAACCTAGGTGTTTTAGGAGAGATCATTGGGCAGCAACCATAAGTTAATGTAACCTAGGTGTTTTAGGAGAGATCATTGGGATACAACCATAAGTTATTGTAACCTAGGTGTTTTAGGAGAGATCATTGGGCAGCAACCATAAGTTAATGTAACCTAGATGTTTTTGGAGAGATCATTGGGATACAACCATAAGTTCATTTAATGTAACCTAGGTGTTTTAGGTAGTCAATGATTAATGTGGCTCTGTGTTCACTTTCAGTTCATTTAAGCACTTGATCGGGGGCCTCGAGGATGTCTCAAACAAAGGCTATGAGGATGCAGGGGCCAAAGCCAAGTAAGTATCTCACTCTTCACATACAGTTCCCTACATGCATCCGATGTCCAAAATTGTCTGTTGTCTACATACAGGGTATCATTAGCGTTACAAATATAACCATTTCCTTATACACCCATACATACATATACACTAGATACTGTATATATATACATGTAACTAACACCACTCAAGCACACCTCATTACAACAATACCCTTCAGCCCCAAACACACACCTCATTAACACTAAACTCCTCTAACAATCGCAAAACCAGATGAGGTTGTAGTCGATGTATGGCGTTAATTTGTCTTGTTTCATTTGTCTTGCCGTTCCTCTGACCTCTTCCTGGATACAATTTTCTCTGCTGCACCGGCTTTCCATAAAGAGAAACTTCATCCAGCCCAATGGCTTTAGTTACATATGAATCCTACCCCAGTCCCCGCTACAATTATTGAGCTCCGGAGTTTAGAATGCTTTCTTGATTTCCTGATTGAGGAATATGAGGAATCCAACTGATAATAGTGATTCAGTTATAGTGGTCTTGTCTTCAGCTTGTCATTTTAATTAGAGAAGACACATTGGGTTTGTATTTCGCTGACCTTAGAACATATTGTAGCTGGTTAGTAAGCAGGCTAACGATACATGCTGCTCTTGAAAACGGATCCTTGTAATGGCACATATTCCGCTCTCCTATTTTTTCTGCTGAAGTATGTCAAGCAACAAACTGCATGTTCTTCGAGATAATATTAACAATTGTTTTCATCATCTCAAAGCAGATATTTAGGTATTGAACAACTTCTATGTTAAATGGCGTGCAATTAAATCCTATGTTTGTCATTGACGTGGGTAATTACTGTATGCATGAGGGGGCTCCCTCACAAACGTACAGCCCAGATAACACATCATGGTGACATAGTAGTCGGACTTGTCTGGTTCCTAGAGCCATGGGGAGGCCATCTGTCCCTAGAGCCATGAAGAGCCAATCTGTCCCTATCCTAGAGCCATGAGGAAGCCATCTGTCCCTAGAGCCATGAAGAACCCATCTGTCCCTAGAGCCATGAGGAGGCAATCTGTCCCTAGAGCCATGAAGAACTCATCTGTCCCTAGAGCCATGAGAAGGTAATCTGTCCCTAGAGCCATGAGGAGGCCATCTGTCCCTAGAGCCATGAGGAGGTAATCTGTCCCTAGAGCCATGAGGAGGCCATATGTCACTAGAGCCATAAAGAACCCATCTGTCCCAAGAGCCATGAAGAGCTTATCAGTCCCTAGAGCCATGAGGAGGCCATCTGTCCCTAGAGCCATGAGGAGCCCATCTGTCCCTAGAGCCATGAGGAGCTTATCTGTTCCTAGAGCCATGAGGAGGTAATCTGTCCCTATCCTAGAGCCATGAGGAAGCCATCTGTCCCTAGAGCCATGAAGAACCCATCTGTCCCTAGAGCCATGAGGAGGCAATCTGTCCCTAGAGCCATGAAGAACCCATCTGTCCCTAGAGCCATGAGAAGGTAATCTGTCCCTAGAGCCATGAGGAGGCCATCTGTCCCTAGAGCCATGAGGAGGTAATCTGTCCCTAGAGCCATGAGGAAGCCATCTGTCCCTAGAGCCATGAGGAGGCCATCTGTCCCTAGAGCCATGAGGAGGCCATCTGTCCCTAGAGCCATGAGGAGGCCATCTGTCCCTAGAGCCATGAAGAGCCCATCTGTCCCTAGAGCCATGAGGAGGACATCTGTCCCTAGAGCCATGAGGAGGTAATCTGTCCCTATCCTAGAGCCATGAGGAAGCCATCTGTCCCTAGAGCCATGAAGAACCCATCTGTCCCTAGAGCCATGAGGAGGCAATCTGTCCCTACAGCCATGAAGAACCCATCTGTCCCTAGAGCCATGAGAAGGTAATCTGTCCCTAGAGCCATGAGGAGGTAATCTGTCCCTAGAGCCATGAGGAGGTAATCTGTCACTAGAACCATGAGGAGGTAATCTGTCCCTAGAGCCCTGAGGAGGCCATCTGTCCCTACAGCCATGAGGAGCCTATCTGTCCCTAGAGCCATTAGGAGCTTATCTGTCCCTAGAGCCATGAGGAGGTAATCTGTCCCTATCCTAGAGCCATGAGGAAGCCATCTGTCCCTAGAGCCATGAAGAACCCATCTGTCCCTAGAGCCATGAGGAGGCAATCTGTCCCTAGAGCCATGAAGAACCCATCTGTCCCTAGAGCCATGAGAAGGTAATCTGTCCCTAGAGCCATGAGGAGGCCATCTGTCCCTAGAGCCATGAGGAGGTAATCTGTCCCTAGAGCCATGAGGAGGCCATATGTCACTAGAGCCATAAAGAACCCATCTGTCCCAAGAGCCATGAAGAGCTTATCAGTCCCTAGAGCCATGAGGAGGCCATCTGTCCCTAGAGCCATGAGGAGGCCGTCTGTCCCTAGAGCCATGAAGAACCTATCTGTCCCTAGAGCCATGAAGAGCTTATCTGTCCCTAGAGCTATGAGAAGGTAATCTGTCCCTAGATCCACAAGGAGGTCATCTGTCCCTAGAGCTATGAGGAGCCCATCTGTCCCTAGAACCATGAGGAGGCCATTTGTCCCTAGAGCCATGAGGAGGTAATCTGTCCCTAGAGCCATGAGGAGGCAATCTGTCCCTAGCTTAGAGCCATGAAGAACACATCTGTCCCTAGAGCCATGAAGAGCCCATCTGTCCCTAGAGCAATGAGGAGGACATCTGTCACTAGAGCCATGAGGAGGTAATCTGTCCCTAGAGCCATGAGGAGGACATATGTCACTAGAGCCATAAAGAACCCATCTGTCCCAAGAGCCATGAAGAGCTTATCAGTCCCTAGAGCCATGAGGAGGCCATCTGTCCCTAGAGCCATGAGGAGCCCATCTGTCCCTAGAGCCATGACGAGCTTATCTGTTCCTAGAGCCATGAGGAGGTAATCTGTCCCTATCCTAGAGCCATGAGGAAGCCATCTGTCCCTAGAGCCATGAAGAACCCATCTGTCCCTAGAGCCATGAGGAGGCAATCTGTCCCTAGAGCCATGAAGAACCCATCTGTCCCTAGAGCCATGAGAAGGTAATCTGTCCCTAGAGCCATGAGGAGGCCATCTGTCCCTAGAGCCATGAGGAGGTAATCTGTCCCTAGAGCCATGAGGAAGCCATCTGTCCCTAGAGCCATGAGGAGGCCATCTGTCCCTAGAGCCATGAGGAGGCCATCTGTCCCTAGAGCCATGAAGAGCCCATCTGTCCCTAGAGCCATGAGGAGGACATCTGTCCCTAGAGCCATGAGGAGGTAATCTGTCCCTATCCTAGAGCCATGAGGAAGCCATCTGTCCCTAGAGCCACGAAGAACCCATCTGTCCCTAGAGCCATGAGGAGGCAATCTGTCCCTACAGCCATGAAGAACCCATCTGTCCCTAGAGCAATGAGAAGGTAATCTGTCCCTAGAGCCAAGAGGAGGTAATCTGTCCCTAGAGCCATGAGGAGGTAATCTGTCACTAGAACCATGAGGAGGTAATCTGTCCCTAGAGCCCTGAGGAGGCCATCTGTCCCTACAGCCATGAGGAGCCTATCTGTCCCTAGAGCCATTAGGAGCTTATCTGTCCCTAGAGCCATGAGGAGGTAATCTGTCCCTATCCTAGAGCCATGAGGAATCCATCTGTCCCTAGAGCCATGAAGAACCCATCTGTCCCTAGAGCCATGAGGAGGCAATCTGTCCCTAGAGCCATGAAGAACCCATCTGTCCCTAGAGCCATGAGAAGGTAATCTGTCCCTAGAGCCATGAGGAGGCCATCTGTCCCTAGAGCCATGAGGAGGTAATCTGTCCCTAGAGCCATGAGGAGGCCATATGTCACTAGAGCCATAAAGAACCCATCTGTCCCAAGAGCCATGAAGAGCTTATCAGTCCCTAGAGCCATGAGGAGGCCATCTGTCCCTAGAGCCATGAAGAACCTATCTGTCCCTAGAGCCATGAAGAGCTTATCTGTCCCTAGAGCTATGAGAAGGTAATCTGTCCCTAGATCCACAAGGAGGTCATCTGTCCCTAGAGCTATGAGGAGCCCATCTGTCCCTAGAGCCATGAGGAGCCCATCTGTCCCTTGAGCCAAGAGGAGGCCATTTGTCCCTAGAGCCATGAGGAGGTAATCTGTCCCTAGAGCCATGAGGAGGCAATCTGTCCCTAGCTTAGAGCCATGAAGAACACATCTGTCCCTAGAGCCATGAAGAGCCCATCTGTCCCTAGAGCAATGAGGAGGACATCTGTCACTAGAGCCATGAGGAGGTAATCTGTCCCTAGAGCCATGAGGAGGACATCTGTCCCTAGCCTAGAGCCATGAAGAGCCCATCTGTCCCTAGAGCCATGAGGAGGCCATCTGTCCCTAGAGCCATGAGGAGGCAATCTGTCCCTAGAGACATGAGGAGGCCATCTGTCCCTAGAGCCATGAGGAGGACATCTGTCCCTAGCCTAGAGCCATGAAGAGCCCATCTGTCCCTAGAGCCATGAGGAAGGCCATCTGTCCCTAGAGCCATGAGGAAGGCCATCTGTCCCTAGAGCCATGAGCAGGACATCTGTCCCTAGCCTAGAGCCATGAAGAGCCCATCTGTCCCTAGAGCCATGAGGAGGCCATCTGTCCCTAGAGCCATGAGGAGGCCATCTGTCCCTAGAGCCATGAGGAGGCAATCTGTCCCTAGAGCCATGAGGAGGCCATCTGTCCCTAGAGCCATTAGGAGCCCATCTGTCACTAGCTATATATGCAGCAATGTCCTCCATTTTCAGGGGGCCTGGTGTGTGTGTCTCAAATATAATTTAATTTGGCTATAAGTCTTTTATGTTGGTGTACTGCAGTCCCTAGTGTATTATTCCCATGCCTTCTTCTGCATAACATAGAGACGTGACTCACTATGATGGGTACAATGAATTTGCATTGTGAAGCTCTTTCTGAATTGCTTGCATCATTTGAAAATGATGCAAGTACCCCCTCTAGTGGCCAGTGATCCTTAGTACAGGAGCTGATTCATTGACTTCAAAGCCAGGTGGTCACAGTCACAAATGGCAAAGTCCTAAATTGAGATATATTATTATTGGTAATGAAACAGGTCCTAGACCTGTGTGCTCACCCCTCAAGATCATTTTGTGGTTCCTCCATCATCTCTAACAACTGTTGTTGTCAAAAATGCACAATCGTAAGTGTTGTGCATTTCTGTGCAGAATCTATTTACTATAGAGAGCAATAGACACTAATGGCTTGTTAGCCAAAGCCTATGAGGAAATGCATGTTTTTTTTTGGAGGGGTTTTGGATGAATGCCAGAAATAAGGTCTGTGGTAAACACAGGCTTAGGAGGTCTTATAGGTTTTGTTCTATGAGATAATCTTATTCCGATTACATAGATTCTGGTGCATTTTGAAGCATTTACAGTGCAATTACAGCCTCGAGTCTTCGTGGGTATGACGCTACAAGCTTGGCACACCTGTATTTCGCCCCAGTCTGAGGTCCTGAGCGCTCTGGAGCAGGTTTTCATCAAGAATCTCTGTACTTTGCTCCGTTCATCTTTGCCTCAATCCTGATTAGTCTCCCAGTCCCTGCCGCTGAAAAACATCCCCACAGCATGATGTTGCCACTACCATACTTCACCATGGGGATGGAGCCAGGTTTCCTCCAGACGTGACACTTGGCATTCAGGCCAAAGAGTTTAATCTTGGTTTCATCAGACCAGAGAATCTTGTTTCTCATGGTTTGAGAGTCTTTAGGTGCCTTTTGGCAAATGTGCCTTTTTACTGAGGAGTGACTTCCGCCTGGCCACTCTACCATAAAGGCCTAATTGGTGGAGTGCTGCAGAGATGATTGTCCTTCTGGAAGGTTCTCCCATCTCCACAGAGGAACTCTGGAGCTCTGTCAGAGTGACCATTGGGTTCTTGGTCACCTCCTTGACCAAGACCCTTCTCCCCCAATTGCTCAGTTTGGCCGGGCAGCCAGCTCTACGAAGAGTCTTGGTGGTTCCAAACGTCTTCCATTTAAGAATGATTGAGGCCACTGTGTTCTTGGGGACCTTCAATGCTGCAGAAATGTTTTGGTACCCTTCCCCAGAGCTTTGCCTCGACACAATCCTGTCTTGGAGCTCTACAGACAATTCCTTCGACCTCATGGCTTGGTTTTTTCTCTGACATGCACTGTCAACTGTGGGACCTTATATAGACAGGCGTGTGCCTTTCCAAATCATGTCCAATCAATTGAATTTACCACAGGCGGACTCTCAAGGACAATCAATGGAAACAGGATGCACCTGAGCTTAATTTCGAGTCTCATAGCAAAGGGTCTAAATACTTATGTTATTTAAATAAATAAGGTATTTAAGTAAATAAGGTATTTCTGGTTTTTGTTTTAAATAAACTTGCAAAAATGTATAAAAAACTGTTTTCGCTTTGTCATTATTGAGTATTGTGTGTAGATTGATGAGGACATTGTTTTATTTAATCAATTTTAGAATAAGGCTGTAACGTAACAAAATGTGAAAAAAGTAAATGGGTCTGAATACTTTCCGAATGCGCTATATGTAATCAAGTACATAAAACACATAAAGGCCATGTTTACTGACTGGTATTATCTTATAGAACAAATTGTATCTCATAAGCCTTTGTTTACAGACCTTATTTTCAGCGTTTATCCCAAAACCCCATTATTTCACCATTAATTTTCCCCCATAGGAATGGATGAACGAACCAGAGGTAAGTCATTTCCCGATTTTTAGGACTACAAGCTGGCGAGCTCTATAGAGACAGATGGGCCTCTCATAACTTCATCAGTCCATCAGTGATGGGCTGGAGTATAGAGAACACGTCATTTTAGTATGTGGTTGGGTCAATTAAATAAGGTGTGTGCAATGACTAAGTAAACAGATCAGACTCCATTTGTGTCCATCGGGTCTAATAACATGTATTAGTTAGTAAGAGACCTGTAGGCCTAGTTGTTAAAATGGGCTTTGTGGTGTTCCTTTTTTATTTCACCTTTATTTAACCAGGTAGGCAAGTTGAGAGCAAGTTCTCATTTACAACTGCTACCTGGCCAAGATAAAGAAAAGCAGTTCAACACATACAACAACACATAGTCAATAATACAGTAGAAAAAAAAACAAATCTATATACAATGTGTGCAAATGAGGTAAGATAAGGAACATAAGGCAATAAATAGGCCATGGTGGCGAAGTAATTACAGTATAGCAATTTAACACCGGAATGGTAAATGTGCAGTAGATGAATGTGCAAAGTAAAAATTCTGGGGTGCAAAGGAGCAAGATAAATAAATGACTAAATGACTGGAAGGAAAGGCGGCCAAAGGAGGTGTTGGCTTTGGGGATGACCAGTGAGATATACCTGCTGGAGCGCATGCTACGGGTGGGTGTTGTTATCATGACCAGTGAGCTGAGATAAGGCGGAGCTTTACCTAGCATAGACTTATAGATGACCTGGAGCCAGTGGGTCTGGCGACGGATATGTAGCGAGGGCCAGCCGACTAGAGCATACAGGTCGCAGTGGTGGGTGGTATAAGGGGCTTTGGTAATGAAACGGATGGCACTGTGATAGACTGCATCCAGTTTGCTGAGTAGAGTATTGGAAGCTATTTTGTAGATGACATCGCCGAAGTCGAGGATCGGTAGGATACTCAGCTTTTGCTACGGTAAGTTTGGCGGCATGAGTGAAGGAGGCTTTGTTGCAAAATAGAAAGCCAATTCTAGATTTGATTTTGGATTGGAGATGTTTAATATGAGTCTGGAAGGAGAGTTTACTGTCTAGCCAGACACCTAGATATAGTTGTCCACATATTCTAGGTCAGAACCGTCCATGGTAGTGATGCTAGTCGGGCGGGCGGGTACGGGCAACGAACGGTTGAAAAGCATGCATTTTGTTTTACTAGCATTTAGGAGCTGTTGGATGCCACGGAAGGAGTGCTGTATGGCATTGAAGCTCGTTTGGAGGTTAGTTAGCACAGTGTCTAAAGAAGGGCCAGAAGTATACAGAATGGTGTCGTCCGCGTAGAGGTGGATCAGGGAATCACCCGCAGCAAGAGCGACATCATTGATGTATACAGAGAAAAGAGTTGGGCCGAGAATTGAACCCTGTGGTACCCCCATAGAGACTGCAGGAGCACACAACATTTCTACACGTCAAAAATAAAGCATTATCTGAAAGGAAATACAAACAGGAAAGGACATTTTTGGAAAAAAAAGTTATGATTTATTTCCACAAATATATCCAATTTGCAGTGTTGGTAGCTAGTATTTCCCTAGTTGAATTAGCCTAATTCTTAATGTTGTGTTACGTTTTCTTGGTAACATCAACAACTATAGTAGAATTGTAAATACGTAAACGGAGTTCCTATGGATAGTAATACAGTCGCTGCTACTACAATTCCAGAAGTCCCATCAATCAGCCCGTTGATCAGGGTCCCAAGCCTTCTGCTGGCTCTGTGTCCCTGGCTTTCTCCCATCAATCAGCCCATTGATCAGGGTCCCAAGCATTCTGCTGGCTCTGTGTTCCTGACTTTCTCCCATCAATCAGCCCGTTGATCAGGGTCCCAAGCCTTCTGCTGGCTCTGTGTCCCTGGCTTTCTCTCTCTCTCTCTCTCTCTCTCTCTCTCTCTCTCTCTCTCTCTCTCTCTCTCTCTCTCTCTCTCTCTCTCTCTCTCTCTCTCTCTCTCTCTCTCTCTCTCTCTCTCTCTCTCTCGACCCTTAGCCAGAAGGGCCTGCTCTATGCAGAGGGCAGGCTATGTCCACCACCATAGGGACACGATGTGCCCAGAGGCTGACACAGTACTTACACCCCAAGGGTCTCTCACGCCAAAGATGACACCACAGGCTGGTATACTCTGAGCAAGGCCCACCTCCCGGCCTACTCTGTGACACCCGGCTACCCAGCCGATGCCTCCCGGATACGACTAGAATCCACTACTCCACCGGATATTTGCCGTAAGCTCTGGACCTTTGCAGTGGATCATAGCTGCTGGCTAGATACTACCGAGTGGCTATAGTGGCTAACGCCCCTGCCCCGAAGCTAGCACAAGTTAGCCGCTAGCCAGGCGCATATCCGAGCTAGCAAACGAAATTACTACAACTACAATACCTCTTTCGCCATCTGCCCGGGACCCTTTGTCGACACGACGCCCTGCCGTACCACCACGACTGGTCCGCAGACATAATTCCATCCGCAGCTGTTGCCGGACATCGGAGCAGACACTTCTACTTACCCCCGGCCTGCTAACTTTAAACACTGTGTCTCCCGCGTGCTAGCGTAGTAACGACTACGCCGCGGCTCCCCTGCCCCATCTATTGCTGTTCACTGGACCCTATGATCACTTGGCTACATAGCTGATATCTGCTGGACTGTTAATTTATCATGGTACTCCATTTTGATTATTATTTTTTTTGTTTGTCTGTCGGCCCCAGCCCCGAACTCAGGCCCTGTGTGTAGTTAGCCGACCCTCTCTGCCCATTTATCTGTTGTTGTTGTCCTAGCTGTTTAGCTGTTGTTGTCTTACCCGTTGTTCTCCCAATCAACACCTGCGATTGCTTTATGCCTCGCTTTATGTCTCTCTCAAATGTCAATATGCCTTGTATACTGTTGTTTAGGATAGTTATCATTGTTTTAGTTTACTGTGGAGCCCCTAGTCCCACTCAACATGCCTCAGATACCTCTTTTGTCCCATCTCCCACACATGCGGTGACCTCACCCAGTATAACCAGCACGTCCAGAGATGCAACCTCTCTTATTGTCACTCAGTGCCTGGGCTTACCTCCACTGTACCCGCACCCACCATACCTCTGTCTGTACATTATGCCCTGAATCTATTCTACCACACTCAGAAATCTGCTCCTTTTATTCTCTGTCCCCAACGCACTAGACGACCAATTTTGATAGCCTTTAGCCGTACCCTCATCCTACTCCTCCTCTGTTCCTCGGGTGATGTGGAGGTTAACCTAGGCCCTGCATGTCCCCAGGCACTCTCATTTGTTGACTTCTGTAATCGAAAAAGCCTTGGTTTCATGCATGTTAACATCAGAAGCCTCCTCCCTAAGTTTGTTTTACTCACTGCTTTAGCACACTCCGCCAACCCTGATGTCTTTGCCGTGTCTGAATCCTGGCTTAGGAAGGCCACCAAAAATTTTGAGATTTCCATACCCAACTACAACATTTTCCATCAAGATAGAACTGCCAAAGGGGGAGGAGTTGCAATCTACTCATGATCAGAAAATCCACCGTTGAGTCGCCCATTGAACCGTGAAGAGAACACGTTCAAATTATACCTATACACTTTCTACAAACAAATCAAACATCATTTTTAATGTATCCTTACGTATCCTTTTGGGTATATTTGCTGTAATATTTCAACCGGACGATAACGTGAACGATAGGAAAGAAAAATAAAGTGGTGCTGCGTTCACAATCTCGTAGCGTCAAACCTTGTTTACAAAAGTGGTCGCCTGACAATTTCCTGTTCCTATCTGTTCTGGTCACTCCTAGAATTCCCAGACTTTGTATATAGACTGTTGACATCTAGTGGAAGCCATGGGTACTGCAGTCTCAGTCCTACATAAAGTTGTATGCAATAGGCACAATGGAGAAGATGCTCATTTACAAAATAAACAGCAAATGGATTTTCCTCTGGTTTTCGCCTGCTATATCAATTCTGTTATACTCACATACATTATTTTAACACTCTTAGAAACTTCAGAGTGTTTCCTATCCAATAGTACTAATTATGTGCATATCCTATTTTCTGGGCCTGAGTGGCATGCATTTTACTTTGGGCACGCCAGACTCTCCAAAACCGTCACCTATGCAGCCGCTCCCTAAGAAGTTACACTGGGATATGCTTAACACCCTGGCAGTCCTACAATCTAAGCTAGATGCCCTCAATCTCACACAAATCATCAAGGAACCCACCAGGTACAACCCTAAATCCGTAAACATGGGCACCCTCATAGATGTTATCCTGACCAACTTGCCCCCCAAATACACCTCTGCTGTTTTTAATCAGGATCTCAGCGACCACTGCCTCATTGCCTGCATCCGCTATGGGTCCGCGGTCAAACGACCACCCCTCTTCACTGTCAAACACTCCCTAAAACACTTTTGCGAGCAGGCCTTTCTAATCGACCTGGCCCGGGTATCCTGGAAGGATATTGACCTCATCCCGTCAGTAAAGGATGCCTGGTCGTTCTTTAAAAGTAATTTCCTCACCATCTTAAATAAGCATGCCCCTTTCAAAAAATGTAGAACTAAGAACAGATACTCCAGACCTGACTGCCCTTGACCAGCACAAAAACATCCTGTGGCGGACTGCAATAGCATCGAATAGTCCCCGTGATATGCAACTGTTCAGGGAAGTCAAGAACCAATACACGCAGTCAGTCAGGAAAGCAAAGGCTAGCTTTTTCAAACAGAAATTTGCATCCTGTAGCTCTAACTCCCAAAAGTTTTGGGACACTGTAAAGTCCAGTGCAGTGCTGCCCACTGCACTGAGGCTAGGTAACACGGTCACCACCGATAAATCCATGATAATCAAAAATTATAATAAGCATTTCTCTACGGTTGGCCATGCTTTCCTCCTGGCTACCCCAACCCCGGCCAACAGCTCCCCCCCCTGCAGCTACTTGCCCGAGCCTCTTGAAAGAGCTGCAAAACCTGGACCCGTACAAATCAGCTGGGCTTGACAATCTGGACCCTCTCTTTCTAAAACTATCCACCGCCATTGTTGCAACCCCCATTGCCAGTCTGTTCAATCTCTCTTTCGTATCGTCCAAGATCCCTAAAGATTGGAAAGCTGCCGCGGTCATCCCCCTCTTCAAAGGGGATGACACTCTAGACCCAAACTGCTATAGACTTATATCTATCCTGCCCTGCCTCTCTAAAGTCTTTGAAAGCCAAGTTAATAAACAGATCACTGATCATTTTGAATCCCACCGTACCTTCTCCGCTGTGCAATCCGGTTTCCGAGCTGGTCACGGATGCACCTCAGCCACGCTCAAGGTACTAAACGATATCATAACCTCCATCGATAAAAGACAGTACTGTGCAGCCATCTTCATTGACCTGGCCAAGGCTTCCGACTCTGTCAATCACCGTATTCTTATCGGCAGACTGAATAGCCTTGGATTCTCAAATGACTGCCTCGCCTGGTTCACCAACTACTTTGCAGACAGAGTTCAGTGTGTCAAATCGGAGGGCCTGCTGTCCGGACCTCTGGCAGTCTCTATGGGGGTACCACAGGGTTCAATTCTCGGGCCGACTCTTTTCTTTGTATATATCAATGATGTCGCTCTTGCTGCGGGTGATTCCATGATCCACCTCTACGCGGACAACACCATTCTGTATACTTCGGGCCCTTCTTTGGACACTGTGTTAACTAACCTCCAAACGAGCTTCAATGCAATACAACACTCCTTCCGTGGCCTCCAACTGCTCTTAAACACTATAAAACCAAATGCATGCTTTTCAACCGTTCGCTGCCTGCACCCGCCCGCCCGACTAGCATCACTACCCTGGACGGCGCTGACCTAGAATATGTGGACAACTACAAATACCTAGGTGTCTGGCCAGACAGTAAACTCTCCTTCCAGACTCATATTAAACATCTCCAATCCAAAATCAAATCTAGAATTGGCTTTCTATTTTGCAACAAAGCCTCCTTCACTCACGCCACCAAACTTACCCTAGTAAAACTGACTATCCTACCGATCCTCGACTTCGGCGATGTCATCTACAAAATAGCTTCCAATACTCTACTCAGCAAACTGGATGCAGTCTATCACAGTGCCATCCATTTTGTTACCAAAGCCACTAATACCACCCACCACTGCGACCTGTATGCTCTAGTCGGCTGGCCCTCGCTACATATCCGTCGCCAGACCCACTGGCTCCAGGTCATCTATAAGTCTATGCTAGGTAAAGCTCCGCCTTATCTCAGCTCACTAGTCACGATAACAACACCCACCCGTAGCACATGCTCCAGCAGGTATATCTCACTGGTCATTCCCAAAGCCAACACCTCCTTTGGCCGCCTTTCCTTCCAGTTCTCTGCTGCCAGTGACTGGAACGAATTGCAAAAATCGCTGAAGCTGGAGACTTATATCTTCCTCACTAACTTTAAACATCAGTTATCTGAGCAGCTAACCGATCGCTACAGCTGTACATAGTCCATCTGTAAATAGCCACCCAATCTAACTACCTCATCCCCATACTGTTTTTATTTCCTTTTCTGCTCTTTTGCACACAAGTATTTCTACTTGCACATCATCATCTGCTAAATTGTAATTACTTCGCTACTATGGCCTATTTATTGCCTACCTCCTCATGCCATTTGCACACACTGTATATAGACTTTCTTTTTTTTCTTTTTTTTTTCTTTCGTGTTATTGACTGTACGCTTGTTTATTCCATGTGTAACTCTGATGTTGTTTTTGTCGCACTGCTTTGCTTTGTCTTGGTCAGGTCGCAGTTGTAAATGAGAACTTGTTCTCAACTAGCTTACCTGGTCAAATAAAGATGAAATAAAAAAAAATAAAAAATAAAAGTACTGGAGGCTGGTGAAGGGAGGACGGGCTTAGAATATTGTCTGGAATTGAGGGAATGGAATGGTATCAAACACATGGAAACCGTGTGTTTGATACCATTCTATTTACTTCGTTGCAGCATTACTATAAGCCTGTCCTCCCAAATTAAGGTGCCACCAGCCACTTGTGTTCTAAACACATATTGGTTTTCTGAGGCGAGTCAGTGGTAGGGGTGTAAACAGCTTCCATATGTGGCAACAGGGAAGCCTGGCCAGAAGCGCTGACCTTGCGGTTTTCTGACCTTGCGGTTTTCACGTGTGTGTGATAGAGAGCTCTTGAACTCAATTCAGTCTCTCCGTTTTGTTGAGGAGGTGTTTTCTACTGTCTCTTAATGTTTATGAGCCTAACTGAACTTTTGATTATGTTCTCTTATTTCATAATGAAGTTATTTAAGAGAGAGGTACTTAAAAATTGTTGGTTTGGGCCTGTAAGTAAGCATTTCACTGTAAGGTCTACACGTGTTGTATTCGGCGCACGTGACAAATAAACGTTGATTTGATTTTGTCTTCAAAAAGTCACATTTCTAATTCCTGATCAACTCATTGACATGATCTGTAATGCTATTGGTAAATGAAGGGAGGGTGTTACCTGTTGACTACTGAAATACAATCTTGAAATCTTGAAAGAATCTTGAAAGACACTTATGTAAGAGGAGTTTATTTTTGTATTTGGCCTTTAGTCCCAGCCTAGGCAATGTCTCTTTGAATAGTGCCAGTGCAGTGGGAGTCATGTGATAAAATCCTGAAATTAGATATTATGTTTAACTCAGACTTGAATGTTACCCCTGTTGTTGTGGACATGAGTTATGTGAGGCGAGCCCTCCCATAGATCACGATCCTTGCTATCTGGGATCCTTGGTACGTCCCTACCCTATTTAAAGTAAAAAATTGTTAAGGTAAGGGTTAAGGTTACAGTCTTAGAAAAAAGGGTTCCAAAAGGGTTCTTCAGCTGTGCCCATAGGATAACAAGTTTTGGTTCCACGTAGAACCCTCTGTGGAAAGGGTTCTAGATGGAACCCAAAAGGGCTCTACCTGGATCCAAAATAGTTCTACCTGGAACCAAAAAGGGTTCTTAAAAGGGTTCTCCTATGGGGCCAGCCAAAGAACCCTTTTGGAACCCTTTTTATCTAAGAGTGTTACCTTAACCCTTACTTTAACCATTTTCAACTTTTTTTCTAAGAGTGTAGGGTTCAATTCAAGCTACAATTACGAGTACACGGTTGGAGTCAAATAGTTTGAGATCATCAGAAGTCGACAACATCAAAGACTGCACGATTGATCAACACGTGCATTACTTAAAATACAAGATGCAAGGTAGCCTAAATGAACGACAAACACAATGTGACAAGGATAACGCCGTGTTGAACTGACCCAGGCTTGAGTTGTCAGGTCCGCAGATCAAGGGGACGTAATCGGGTCAAATTGCTGCATTGTACGTTCACACCTGGCAGCCCGTTTCAATAAGGATGATTTTTTGTCATCTCTGCTTATGTGGTCGCTGTATTGTGAACCAGGTGGGGGTCAAACCCCTATGGGTCGGTCTTAGTTGTGCATTGACCCCTGAGGTGAGCGGCCTCATCCAGCCACAGCTTCGGACTTAGTGTATATTTTGACAGCTGCCACGGCAGCAATAGTGTAGTGGACATGTCAGAATGGAGGAATGCGACTATTGTGTTGTGATCACACTTTTCAGCAGCAGGTCAAGTATTTTGAGGGGCAAGGGGGCAGTAGCCTAGATAAGTTCAATTGGATAGGAAGGATTTTTTTCAACCAATGTTTTTAAAGGTTTCGTGTCTTTTCTAGCACCCGGAAAGGATTGTAGGCTATGTGGCGTTGTGTATAAGGTCGTACACTTACATTAGAAAGTCACTAGTCTTAAGTCAGTAGGCTTCATGTGCCCCATAAGGGCAGTGAAAAAATATCCATATGGTTTGAGAGTCTAGAATTCAATCTTGTGTCTACATTCACTGTCCTGATTTAAGAGAAGATCACTGTTAACCTAAACCTTGTCACAGCTTTATCAAAGTCATGGGCTACCCTGGGACAGAAGAATGGGACTGACTGGCGACGTTGTGGAGAATCACCACACCGCTGAGTCCTGTCCGCTGAAGGCATCATTCAGCATAGCTTCTGTCAGCAGCCCACCAATTACATCATGTGACACCCCATCCGTAAACTTTTACCTCTTAAGGCCTCGAGAGAGTTGAGTGGCGGAATGGCCTTTATACCCGTCTACACAGCCTCAGCTGAGAGTAGACCTATAAACCCTGAACCTATTGTTCGGCATAAAGGGTAGTGTTTCAATAGTGGGTCACCATTCCGATGAGCGGTCAGCCCATGTGCGTTTGGTAACATGACATTGGCCTCAGTAACGGCTTACATCTGGCAAGGCACCCAACCCGTGTTGAGATGCAAGACTCTTTCCATTTCTGATTCCAATAGCTCATAAAAAGCCAATGGCACTTGTTGTGTGAAGAAAGAGGGCCAACCCAGGTTGATGTGGTGTGTGGATGGTGTGATTCGTCCCTCGATGCAGTCGTTTGCCCCCTCCCAGTCCCCCATCATGTTCCTTTCTAATTGGCTGGTGTCAGGTTCTACGCACTGCCAGGGACTTCATAGAAGTGTGTCACAGACGTGGCTAGTAGCCAGTAACCACTCCCGTCTTCCCCTGTCTCTAGGGACTCACTTCCCACCAGCATAATGTGATACAGTGGGTGTGTGTTGATGTTATACTACTAAAACGACATGGGTCCTCCCTGTTTTGTTCACTTCAAGCTCACATTGAAGATTGGAGATAATTCCCAGCATAAAATGGGACAGTTGAAGCCGACACTTAGTCACATTCCCAACAGATCATGGGGATCACTCAGGAGCTCAAATGTCTGTCCACTACAGGAAAACAACCTGATAGCTCTTGTTCACAGGATATTTTCAGGCCTGCTTTCATATCTGTATATCTGGTCAATTTTCCATACAACCACACAAGATTATTATAAACTATTAGAAAAAAGGGTTCCAAAAGGGTTCTTCGGCTGTCCCCATTGGAGTTCCAGGTAGAACCCTTTTGGTTCCAGGTAGAACCATTTTGGGTTCCATGTAGAACCGAAAGGGTTCTACCTGGAACCAAATAGGGTTCTTCAAAGGGAACTCCTATGTGGACAGCCAAAGAACCATTTTAGGTTCTAGACAGCACCTTTTTTTACTAATTCATTCACCAATTAGCTGAATTGAAGACCATCCTTCATGAATGTAGTTAACAACCAAGTTGGTTCAACCTAATCGGGAAATCAGGAAAATGACTCTCTCCACTTCAGCTCAGTGAGGGACCAAATCCTGTCCATAATGGTTGATCAGCAGCTGAAGTTTATCAGTGAGGTGCAGATGATGGAGGCGCAGTTTGGCAGCAGGGCAAAGGTGTGAGAGCTATGGTAACTGGGTGAACCTCAAGCAATGTCCACGTGCTAAAAATACCAGTGGGATCAGCCAGGCAGTATTAGTAGTCACTGGTACTTGGAGCTGAGAACATTTGGATTTTTGTTTTGGCACGGACACACACCTTAGTCGCTCGCTGTCCTGCAGTCTGGTTTCAAGGCTTTAGTCTCTTCTTAACTTGTGGTCTAAGAAGACGTACTGTAAAGTTCATTGCCCGTCTGCAGAGCACACATTTTTTTCAGTGTTGGATTCAACTTTTCTGGATTGAACTTTTAGAGGGATACCTCTACCAGAAGTCTATGTCTGTTTATTTCCTTTGTTTTGTTTGCAATACTCCTGGTTGTTCATTCAAAGTACGGATGTCTACCTTGAGGGTTGTAATTGTTGAACTCTGAACTCAACACCCAGAGGACTCTGAGGAAGCCTAAAATAACTGAGATACATGCAGACAGAATCTGAAGATCTGCCCAATTCACCAATCTTACACACACAGATAAAGCTATATTTGAACCCTCGAAATGTGAACTGGAAATGGCACCTTAACTCCACTTTCGAGAAAGAACTCTTACAGATGCTGTGTAGAACGTGTTCGTGAAGCAACATATCAACAACTTTGTCCTGCAAGGCAGATCATTTCTTTTTATTGACCATATTATTGACTTTTGTCAGAGGGGTCCAATTGATTGTTTTTCAGTACTTTACTTGGTCAGACCAAAGTGAGGACAGGATGCGTGAGTTGATGATACCTATCCCAGTGCGGAAAGAGAGGGAGCGGCTGAACAGTCTCCCGGCTCCATCCCCGCCACTGTCATTCCCAATCACCTCCTACTCCATCCAGACTTCTAAGAAGTTTCCCTTTTTCCACTTCAAAAAATTCAGATACGAAGCGGAGAACGCCTTCTTCTGTAACCTGAAGCTGGTGGACTTCAACATCATTGACACGTTGGGGGTCGGAGGTTTCGGACGTGTGGAGCTGGTAGGATGTTTAAATAAAGTATGTATGTCTATAATGTCTCTCTCTGTCTCTCTCTCCCTTTCTCTCTCCCTTTCTCTCTTTGTACGCTGTTACACTTCCAATGTCTTGTCCTAAAGTATCAACTGGGTAGACTGAATAGACACGGTTGCTCATGGATGATAGTGTTACTTTTTCCACGGTGGTAAAACTGCTAGGATGTTCTCAAGGGTAAACACAATTACTGCCAATAATTTAATTTCAAGGGAACGTCATTCGGTGCAGACACCTTGTTGAATCTATCGAAGGCCTGATTTGTGGAGCTCTACATTTCCAGACCGTGCTTGAGGCACATGTCCTATTCCATTTTAAACCATTGGCAGGGAATAAAGAGAGAAGTTGAACATAATTGAGTGACATCAGATAGGATAGGAAGGACCAGCGGGTCTTCTTGTTCTGTAATGGAGCAGTCTCAGCCAGCTCAGGCCCAGAATGTCTATTCAAAGTAACTTTCCACTATAAGGGCCGAAGAGGTAATG
The DNA here is from genome assembly GCA_030435695.1 of Brachymystax lenok tsinlingensis. Classification (NCBI taxonomy): domain Eukaryota; kingdom Metazoa; phylum Chordata; class Actinopteri; order Salmoniformes; family Salmonidae; genus Brachymystax; species Brachymystax lenok. Next base: position 13,305,893 of record CM059780.1, on the reverse strand, counting down.
GAGCCCTGCCTTGTGACCCACGCAGGATGGCATTTATTGGGATGACTCATGTACTGGAGGCAGCTCTGCAGGGTAGTCACTAGCTGGCACAGCCACAAAGTCAGCCCCAACTCTAACCTTAACCCTAACCTTAACTACACAGTTAACCTTATGCCTGACCCTTTTTACGATATAGACAATTTTGACTTTGCAGCTGGCCCATTAGTGGAAATCGCTCAGCTCTGTCTCCAGAACAAGATTCATCCCAATAAACGTCAACCTGTGTGACCCACAGTGTCACATAGCATATGAGTTCTCAGAAACATTCCAACTTCAGTCTGTTTGAATATGTAGTATAGGCCTAATATATTTGTGACGTCGATTACCACCAAATGTAGGGCAAGACATCAATTATGTCTAGTTGTAACATTGATTGGCTTATAATTAAGCAATAAGGCCCGAGGAGGTGTGGTATATGGCCAAAATACCACAGCTGTCAGACAATCAGCAATCAGGGCTCGAACCACCCAGTTTATAATTACACACAAAAATACACACAATTTATATTTTGAATGAATATTAATATATTTTGAGTGCAATGCACAAACATAATTTTGTCAGTAAAAATGAATTTAAACTTAAACAGCTGACACGCAATAAACATGAAAGCATGTAAACAGACAGAGAAAAGTTGAGAGGGAGAGATCAGGTGAGCGCTAGCATGGCGCAATGTGGACCAGCGGGGTCTCAGAGAGTTAAGGCAAAGGAAAAGCCCAGCTTTTCCTAAAGAGGAATCCCCTGCCCTATTTTTGGCAATGCGGCAACCTCAGTAAAATCAAGTGGCCTTTCTCCTGCCCCCAGGCATCATGTTCACTGCCCTGGGATTGAATGACAGCCCGGGTATTGACAGCCCTGGGATTGAATGACCCCGGACATGTAGGTGCTCCCTGAGATACGCAATGTGAAGAATGTCTGTTCCCAGTCAAACTATTTCCAAGTTGTCAGGCGTCACGAATAGACCCATGACGCATCTGCTATTACTGAGCCCCTATAGAACAAGTGTTAAAATGTCTGAACTAAGACTTGCTCTCCATAGCCAGGACTTGTTTACAACTCAGATGTTGTTCAATTTACTTTTAGTTGTCGTTGACCTTGAGATGCTCAATACCTTGCATCGTCTGTGTCCTTCTACAGGTGCAGCTCAAAAGTGATGAGATCAAAACGTTTGCGATGAAGATCCTGAAGAAGAGGCACATCGTGGACACGCGGCAACAGGAGCACATCCGCTCCGAGAAGCAGATCATGCAGGAGGCCCACTCGGACTTCATCGTCAGGTCACTATAGATACAGTCAGATACTAGCTAGATGTAGAGAGGTTGCGCAATCTCAGCCAGGTATCTCTCCTGATATCTTTACCAATAGACTGCTTCATTATCAGTGGTGGAAAAAGTACTCAATTGTTATACTTGAGTAAAAGTAAAGATACCTTAATAGAACATTTGTAAAGTAAAAGTGAAAGTCACCCAGTAAAATACTACTTGAGTAAAAGTATAAAAGTATTTGGTTTTAAATATACTTAAGTATCAAATGTAAATGGAATTGCTAAAATGTACTTAAGTATCGAAAGTAGAAGTAAAAGTAGAAATAATTTCAAAGTCCTTATATTAAGCAAACTAGATGGCTCAAATATTATTTTATTTTTTTGACGGCTAGCCAGGGGCACACTCCAACACTCAGACATACGAACAAAGCATTTGTTTTAAGTAAGTCCGCCAGATCAGAGGCAGTAGGGATGAGAAGGGATGTTCTCTTGATAAGTGTGTGAATTGGGACCATTTTCATGTCCTGCTAAGCATTCAAAATGTAACGAGTACTTTTGGGGGTCAGGGAAAATGTATGGAATAAAATGTACATGCAGTGAAGTAAAAGTAAAAGTTGCCAAAAATACTTTGCACCATTGTTCATTATCCTCAAGAAAAGGATGCAATTTACAGTTTACACGTTTTATTTTTTACGTATTCTTTGTGTTTCAGGCTATATAGGACATTCAAAGATGCCAAGTATCTCTACATGTTGATGGAGGCTTGCCTTGGCGGAGAGCTCTGGACCATACTTAGGGACAGGTATGGAAAATTAAACTCAACCAACTCACCTTCAAATGACACCATGTTGCCTTGCTTTCCCCTTTAACATGTATGAATATTGTATTCATCATTGCAGAGGTTCATTTGAAGACTCGACCACACGGTTCTACACAGCCTGTGTGGTGGAGGCCTTTGCTTACCTGCATTCCAAAGGGATCATCTACAGAGATCTCAAACCAGAGAACCTCATCCTGGATCACAGAGGCTATGCCAAGCTGGTGAGTGGACAGAGCCACAAAGTCCTGAAGACACCTCCACACCTGCAGTATACGAACATGGCTCAAGACGCACAGCAGCTGTTGGAAAGGGTGTCCATTCAATGGATCTCATTGGCTCTTATGTCTTTTCACAGGTGGATTTTGGCTTTGCCAAGAAGATTGGGTTTGGGAAGAAGACATGGACTTTCTGCGGGACTCCGGAGTACGTGGCACCTGAGATCATCCTGAACAAGGGGCACGACATCTCCGCTGACTACTGGTCGTTGGGGATCCTCATGTACGAACTCCTGACTGGAAGGTAAGGAGGACGGTTGTGGATATGGCTGTCCATAGGTTATCTTATTGTATATCTCTTATAGAATACGTGCCTGGGATCAGAAGGAATGCCAGCACTGTCTCCCATACCTGTGACCTCATACACATGTAGTTGTAGGGTTAAAGGACCACTTATTTGTTTTAAATGAATGCTCCTGTTTCCTTTTCAGCCCGCCATTCTCAGGGCCAGATCCAATGAAGACATATAATATTATCCTGAGAGGAATCGACATGATTGAATTTCCAAAGAAGATCACCAAAAATGCTGCTAATTTGATAAAGAAACTATGCAGGGACAGTCCTTCGGAAAGACTTGGAAACTTGAAAAATGGAGTCAAAGATATCCAAAAGCACAAGTAAGTCAAGTAAGCTAATGGCCCTGATTGCGCTGCAGACCAAAAAAACAACAGCTAAGATTTTTTTTTTAATTCTGTTTAAATCTCAGATGGTTTGAAGGCTTTAACTGGGAGGGGTTGAGGAAAGGAACCCTGACTCCTCCAATCATCCCTGATGTAAGTCAAAATATGAATCATTTTAAAATAGTGTGCCAGTGTAGGCTTGATATTCTTTATTAAAGGGTGACATGCCATTAATACAGCCCCTCCTCCTCCTTCTCTATCAGGTCTCGTCGTCAACTGACACAAGCAACTTTGACAGTTTCCCAGAGGACAACGATGACCCTCCTCCAGATGACATGTCTGGCTGGGACACAGATTTTTAACCATGTGTAGTAGCTTCTCTGGCCACTCACCCTTTCCTGGGGAATCCCCTCAAGGGTTTGGCTGCAGAGCACAGACAGACAGTTGATGATGCTGTGAACCGACAGTGACAGTGAAGGGGGCAGTCGTAGCGCTCTGGGTCACCGAGATGCCTTCACCGATGTTGCTCCACTCTCCTCTGAGGTAACATTGGGACTAATGGTCTAGCTGACAGAAGTCACCTTCAGTCTCCCAACATCACCATCAAGCATGGATCGCCTCATGGAGAGTTTTTTTTTTTGTCACATATTTGTATATTTAGGTTTACGTTGTGGCTGTTAGCACTTACCAGTGTTTTCAGTTATTACTTGTGATACTGAGTCGAGTGGGACTGAGAGGGAGATTCCAGTTGTCTGTTGTAGCGTCTTCAGGACCACGATTCCAACATGGGGGGTTGACACTCTTCTAAACGCTTGTCATAAATAATCTAAATGTTATTTTTTACAAGTTCCTTTGTATCATATTATACATTTGAATATTACACTTATGATTACAGCACATAAAGATTATATATTGGTTATAATGCGTACTGTATTCCATTCGAAAGCGCACACAAGCACACACACAATTGAACACGTGTAATTACACCGTTTATAGCAAAGTTGTTTGATTGATAAAACTATTTTGCCAAATTGAATTGCAAGGACATATTTGACTTTCAATGTATTACCATTTAGTTATTTATTAAGGGATTATCGAGCCATTGAGTTGGGAAACAGCCAAGAGCATTGTTTGCCACTAGAGGGCAAACTGGTACTGATACAAAAACGGGATTACCAGAGAGGCACAGGAAGGAATGTCAAACACTGGGAATTTTGGGCGATAGCAAGTGGATTTAATATAGTCAGTCTGTCATATAGAGATTATTCTACAATTCACATTAGTCATTTCCCATCAACATGGACCTTACAACATGATCATTTCTAAATGAATGACAAGATGACTGCCATTCTACAGGCCTCAAATACATTATCATAATTTAAAATGTTTATACTGCCTTCGAAAACACTATGAATATTATTTATTGTAGGAGCAGAAGTAAATATTTGTGTACATAAATATGTAGTGCTGATATTTTTGTGATATGTATATGAGTAGGCTATACTTATGAACGTCATTATTTAATTTTAATATTTGTGTTTGAATGTTTTGTCAAATGAAATTTCGTGACATTTTTCCTCAAGCTTGAACTATCTTTTCATGTAATCACCATCATCCACTGAATGACTGTGAAGTCGCTCATCCCAGTACTGAGCATCATTACATGGCTTTTTGGCATTATTGAAAGTGCCTTAACTCGATGGCATCCAAAATATATCTTCAATATTTGTTTTAATGCTGCATGACAAGGTCAAACAACTTAAACTGTCGTCGTTATTTGGCTCGTTGCTTTTTTTATAGTCCAGCTATTTGTATGCCGTTTTTCTTACAATAAAATATTACTTTCAATCAATATGAAAGGAGATGCTGCTTTTTTTATTTGGTGAAGCTGTTCTCTGGCTACTCCCTGGTCTTTACTGGTATTTTGTACTGGGCCTGTAACTACAAGGCAGCTCATTTGAGCGAATTACATGTTAAATAAACTGTTATTACTTCGTCTGATAGTCACTCTTTCTCACCACGGGAGGGAGCTTTCAGAACACCTGACCCTCCGGGCGATAGATAGCCTTATTATCTTGCCAAACTAGGAAGTAAATTGTCTGCGCTTTATTATTTCAATCCAACATAAACTGATTGTATGTTTATTTAACACTTTAGGGAGGGTCTATTGTGGGATGAATGGATTAGGCCGCAACCAGGCATTTCAAAACAGGATTACCTGGCATCCAACCAAATGAATTGGCTGAGTACAATGTCTGGTAAAACCCGCTAAAAGCCGAGCAAACGGACTGTTTGTAAAAACGCCATGGCTGCCGGAGTCTGATTAAGACATGGGGGTTCAGGGCTGTTTGATCTGTCCCCATCAAAGGGGCCTTTACACAAGCTTCATTTTACACCACTGTAGGCTTTGGATGTACAATTAAAACAAAGCCTACAGACCAAAGAATTGGGATGAAGGCGGCCAATTCACGCTTAATGAAGTGTATAGCCTAACTAACCTCTGTCAACAACATCAAAGCCCTTTATTAGGAAGGCTTTCCCAAAGTATTTGGCAGACATGCACTTCGAAACTGTTAAATCGTATTTTGTTCCTGCATACTTCTCTCAAGGAGCTGGTTCAGTTATTTAGGCTATGGTTCAGATTTGGAAAATATTTTAATCACTTTAAAATATAACTGTTATTTTTTGTATTTTATTCAGTCATGATGCAAGTCCCTATAGTCTTTTAAAGATTTTATTCATTTTCCCCTTTTTAAACTTCTCAAATGAGATGTTTTGGGGTTGTATTTCTATTTTATAGGCTAACCTATTTTATATACCCTTTTCTAAACCTCTATTACTAATTTAAGACCCGACATGTTTTTCCAACCAGACAGACTGTCTTTCATAACCTGATATTAAGCAACAGTTAGAATTCTCTGTAGAATTATTAAAATAATTATTGATTTAAACTTTTGATTGTCAAATAGCTGTCATAGACCTATTGGTTAGCAGGCCTATGCCACTACTTTCTCAGTAATGTTGGAATTGGCACAACAGACTACATCATACATCAACACAAGAGGTGCTTTAGAGGTTAGGCTGATAGCTTTATCTAAGGGGAAGGGAATACTTGTGTGTCTAATTGTTTTACAGGCTACAGATTAAGGTTCAGAGAGACCGATGTGAATTCCTTATCGCGGGGTGCTAATCATCAACTCATATTATTTTTTAAGCAGTTAGCCTGAATGGTAATTTATTCGGTAAACTTTTCACTCCGAGATTTGCATATTTCCCTTTGATCCTCGCCGCCTTGTTTAATCAAGTGCATTTCAAAGTTCTCTCCTTACAATTACCGATCAAATGCAGTTAATGGGAAGAAAATGTATTGAATGATCACCCCTTGGGTCGTCTGTGGTCAGCTATAAAGTTATAAACGATTTATAAACAGTAGTCTAGGTTTACAAGGAAAAACGATGTACCATACACCCCGTTAGTATTTTCATCATATCGAAATATTGACTAGAAGTACAAGTGGTACCTTTGTGGGATAAAAGAGGCTGAACATTTCTCAATAAATGTTTCTGTGGCACCATTTCTCAATAAATGGTGCCACAAATGATGATGATATGGTGATATGCCTATTTATATTATCTTGCTTGAAATGCTGGTAACGTGTCCAAGAGAAGAATGTGTCGGTGTCTGTTTGATGTCATCTCGTGAAGAGTCATTGATAATTGTACACAAACATTGCGAGACGTTTTGGATTAGGATTCCCGGCCAATGGGTGGGTAGCCTTACTTGCTGTGGGATGCGTCATGAGCTCGAACCCTTTGAAATGTCATCCACTCCTTTGTTACACATAGCTGGGGGCGGGAATGCAAACAACTCCACATGTATAAATCGCACATCAGGAATCGTCTGATTACAGAGGTAGCCTACTCCGCTTTACTAGTGCGCTCCTACCTGCCCTCGATCTATAGGCTACTATTGCGCATTGGAATTGGAATCATTTCTCCATACAACAACCATTTATACAATGACAATTATCCTGCCATTCGTTTTTTCCGCTGCCTTTTACGTGATGGTCGGATACTTTCATTCTGCATGCGCTGGATCAGTGTTTCTCAACTCAAATGCCATCAAGAACATACCTGGAGTGGCGGGTCCGAGTCACCCGGTCAGCGCGAGCCCTGACGAATTTACCTTTGACAGCGGGACCCAAAACCTGGCATTTGATACCATACAGGTAAGCCCAGCATCCCATAATACATAAAAGTAGGCTATTTTATATTGATCAAAGTAGGCAATCCATTGTTTTGAATTTGGAGGTTGTAAAATGGACCATAGTTTCCTTCATAGTTACATTGAACCGTTTACCATCAGCGATATGCCTAGCCTACTATTTAAATTGGCAAGTATTCTAAAAAGTTGAATTCATAAAATGAATCATCTGACTTTCTTCTTTCAGTCTTTGAGTTGCTCTGCCGATGAGGAGTGTGGTGACCATGGTTTCTGCTTCGAGTCCCGAGGTGCCTGTCTCCCATGCAAGAGGCGCAGGAAGCGCTGTATCCGGGACGCTCTGTGCTGCCCTGGCAACCAGTGCAGTAATGGTGAATAGCCCACAAGTCCAAACACGTTCATGTTAAATTACACCATCTAATCTGTTTAATACTGCATTTAGAATATGTGTCTAATGCCATTCCTCACTGCTTTGATCTTTTGAAGAGAAGTCTAGTCAGTTGAATTTGAGTAATTCTACACACTTATTGAAGGAGCTAGTGTAATTTCAAGCACATCATCTCATGTTTGATCTTCTTGTTATCTTCCTAGGCCTGTGTCTGCCCAGCGATCCTGAGATCGTTCAGCACATCGGAATGACAATCTTCAATACACATGAGGAGAACTCTACAGTGGAACTGAAGTTGCCCACACAAGATCTTTCACAAACCCCAAAAGGTATGTAACGAATCAGCTATGAAATGTAGTATTGAAAATGGACTCATAGTGATCTATGTCTTGTTATAAACAAAGCCTACAATATACTCATGTAACTTATTTTTCAGGTCTGGATGGTGAGATCTGCCTGAGGTCTTCAGATTGCACAGAGGGACTTTGCTGTGCACGCCATTTTTGGTCCAAGATCTGCAAGCCAGTGTTGAAAGACGGTCAGGTCTGCACGAAGCACCAAAGGAAAGGCACACATGGTTTGGAGATATTCCAGCGATGTGACTGTGGAGATGGTTTGTCCTGCAGAACACAGAGAGGGGAGCACAGCAGCAAGGCATCTCGAAGTCTGCACACTTGCCAAAGACATTGAATCAATGAACTGTCAGCAGCAATCCATGGATTTCTGTAGCTTTTCAGAAATTCTAAACTAAAGGACTGGTGTGATTTCTGACAAGCAAAGTGGAGAGGAAGGAGTTTTCTATTGGGACTGTTTTTGTGTGGTTTTCAGATTTTGTTCTTCAAAAATGACAAGAGTAGTTGTGATTGTTTCTCTATGGAACTTGCGATATATGATTATTACAGTAAATTACTGTATTGTACATAACATATAGATGATGGCACTTAATTATTTTTAGTCACAACTATTCGAAGAAGGTGCTCTATTTACATGTATTAACTCTGATTTATACGAGTTTATATAGATTCTGATATAAATGTCTATATTTTTATTTGAAATAAAGAGTGTTACGATATTTAACCGTCTTACAAAATAATTTGCACATTATTGCATGTAATAATTCACTGGTTTAGAGAACTACCAAGGGAAAGGGGAAATTAATTGATGCAGTCAAAGGATTGCTATTGGCTGTTCAATTAGTCTGACCAATTCCAAACATGACCTACTACAAGGTATACAACAGTTATAACTATTGATGTTCACTACTTCAGTTCTAAAACATCCTGACCGGTTGCATCACCGCCTGGTATGGCAACTGCTCGGCATCTGACCGTAAGATGCTACAGAGGGTAGTGCAAGCTTCCTGCCATCCAGGACCTATACTATAGGTGGTGTCAGAGGAAAGACCATAACATTGTCAGAGACTCCAGTCACCCAAATTATAAACTGTTTTTTCTGCTATCGCACAACAAGCGGTACCCGGAGCGCCAAGTCTAGGACCAAAAGGCTCCTTAACAGCTTCTATCCCCAAGCCACAAGACTGCTGAACAACTAATCAAATTCATTGACCCCCCTCCCTTTTGTACACTGCTGCTACTCGCTGTTTGTTTGTTACTTATGCATAGTCACTTTGCCCCCACCTACATGTACAGATTACCTCAACTAGCCTGTACCCCCACACACTGATTCGGTACCGTTTCCCTCTGTATATAGCCTCGTTATTCTTATTGTGTTACTTTTTATTCTACTTGGTAAATATTTTCTTCTTCTTGAACTGCACTGCTGGTTAAGGGCTTGAAAGTAAGCATTTCACGGTAAAATCTACACTTGTTGTATTCAGCGCATGTGACAAATAAAGTTTGATTTGATTTGAAAACTCCACTTATTATTAACCTATTAGGCTATAAGAATCACTGTGATACTTCCCTCTATTGTACAAATCCTAACCTGAAACATCTACCGCTGATTTAATTTGATGCACAGTGTAGGACCGTTCCCTCTGTTACTGCTGCCGTCCATAAGGCTGTTTTATAGTGACTTCTAGGGGAGCTTGTGGCTCACCACACTCCCTCTGACCTGTTAATCCTGAGCAGAAGAAGCATAGGGTCTAACTAACATATCGTCATTAACTGATGAAAAAAGTATATTATGCACTATTTGTTTATATATATTTTTTACATTTATTGAAATCTCTCCTCAATGTACTCTGAACATTTCATGACTCTAGGACCAACAAAATTTATTCAACATAGCTTCTGAAGTTTCATAATTGTATGTTCGAATTGTATGTTCGAATTGTCATTTTTTTCAATTTCCTGAAAAGTTGATATTTTGGAGATCAGTTTTCATCAGACAGCGACGATATGGAGGCATGATGGTAACCCAGTTTACTCAGAAAACAAAGTGAAATCTGATGTTGAACTCTGAACTTGCAGGGAGGTATGAAAGCTGCGTGGCGACAGTGTCGTCATGCTTGTCCCAGATCATGCTTAAGGGCTTGTAAGTAAGCATTTCACAGTAAAGTCTACACTTGTTGTATTTGGCGCATGTGACAAATAAAGTTTGATTTGAGATCACTAGCGTACCGTGGGTACAAGAACAAATTAATTGAATTAATCTGATTCTACAACAAAGGAATGTAATTCAAAAGGGAAGCAATGTATCAAACGGACACACTTCTGTATCCCCAATACATCCCCAATGCACAAATATCCATCCCTTTAAAGTACTTTTTCTTTCTGGACGCTGTGTTCGACTTCCTTTGCGTTCCCCCTTCTTAACGAGAAACTGAAGAGTTTGTCTACTTCAAGCTGTCAAGCGAGACAAAGCAGTGGGGGGTAGGCATTTCAAAGCACGGGATATACAGTTTTCAGTTGTCCTCTTCCCATGCATGTGATTCCCCCAGCTTTCTTTCGGCGACGGGGTGGACCCGAAACATATGTGGATGGAATCTCAGTACAGTGGTAAGGAGGAAACTGTAAGCGATCAACTAGACATAGACCTAATTATTTGAGTAAAAGAGTGGATATCTTCTAAACTCCAAAGCAAGGATCGTGAATCTACACCCTTAAAGGGAAAGGGTACCCTGTTAAGTACAGGTTGCTGCCTGGTATTCATTCATTACTAATCAGCAAACATTCAGTGTAAAATAATGGATCCCCTCTTTGCGGTCCGATACAATAAATCAGCAATTCACCTCTACTGAACAGGGCAGTGTGAATGTTTTACAGAGTACGTCAAAGCCCCCTCATCTTTGAAGTTGTGAGTAGTTGTGTAACTGGAGGCTTGCCAACAAACAGAGTTAGAAAAACACAAACACATTAACGTGAAATGGGCATTGTGTTTGGCCAAGTATGTGCTAATAAAATCACACGTTCGAACCTGCGTGTTTTGTTGATCTGGATGTAGAGGTCAAGACTTGTTGTCCTATATACTGTGTACTGTGTGTTTTATTTCTTCATTAAGGGCTCTATTCAATCCGCATCGCGGAAGTTCAGCTTTACAGCGGGATTGAAATGTAAAGGCAATGTTCCCGCTTTAGCGGAGACTGCGTTCACCGGGAACGGCGCATGTGTCGACTTAAGCAGAAATGACCTTTACATTTCTATCACACGGAATGTATAACGCTTCAGCTTTAAAGATTGAATAGGGCCCTAAATTGGGTGTCATTATTTTGTTCATATATTTAAGGATTTTGATTCTGCTAAAATGTAAATTAAATCACAATCCTGATTTTGGATCTGTGATCGCACACACAGGCAACTGTAATACAGATCTTTAAACATCTATGACAGATAACGATAACCATCAGCAGAGTCCACCTGCTAACCTAGAACATTTCTTCCTGATGAAACCTTTGGTGTCTTCTTCTAATGCTTTTAATGTTGAACTGGATCCCACATCTCTTTAAGTGAGCCCCGCGGTCTCTAATTACTCCAGTTGGTTGCACCCAAAGCAGCTGTAAAATAGATATTAGGGTCAGAGTTTACTCTAATACTGTATGTTCATATCTGAATGAGGATGTTGGTGGGCTGTTATTTTCCAAGAACTGTAAGTACTGTAAGTAAGTGGATGTAATATATCCGACTGCATGAATAGGGACGTCACTGTGGATCTCTTTCATTTAAACGATGAAGATAATAACTGGTGAGGCGAGGAAGGGAGATTGTTGCCCACAACCTGTGGACGCACAGCTATCTATGGCCCTCTGATGTCGGCATCAAAGGACTAACGATGTTGGTTTGATGGGAAAACAGGATACAGGTGATTAGTAATTAAACCTGCCCTTCCGCCTCCCCACTGCCCATTAGTGTGGGTGACAATAATTATGTTATCCTTCCTGTGAACACTACAGTGCAGATCTGGAGGCTATAACCTTATTGGACAAGGAGTGGCAAAACAACTTCCTCTTGACTCTCCTTGATATGGCCGAATCGGATCTACCAATAAATGTGCCCTGACATGTCTTAAAAAGATGCAAACGAACTGTGGTGACTTCCAGGAGTTGTCACTTCTACAAGTCTTTGGTTTTGTTAGAACAAGATTTTGGTTGTGTGACTTTACAAGGTAAGCATTATGTAAGAAGTTAATAAGTATGATTAAAAATCATTATTTTTACACATATACTGTACACTATTAGAAAAAAGTGTTCCAAAAGGGGTTTTCAGCTGTCCCCATAGGAAAACCATTTTCTGGTTCCAGGCAGAACCCTTTTTGGTTCCATGTAGAATGCTCTGCAGGAATGGTTTTACATGGAACCCAAAAGGGTTCTACCTGGAACCAAAGGGGTTCTACCTGGAACCAAAGGGGTTCTACCTGGAACCAAAAAGGTTCTTCAAAGCGTTCTCCTATGGGGACAGCCGAATATCCATTTTAGGTTTTAGATAGCACCTTTTTTTCTAAGAGTGTACAATAAGTTCATACATTTTTTTATAGTTTTGTTTTTTGGGTCAGTGACACAGAAATTTCAGTTTTTTAGCACTAAGATAGATGACCCAGTACTAGCGACTGTACTTTTTACTAGCAGCCTGACTGCCATGTTTGAAAATTACAGACGTGAAATTCCAACAGTAATGATGTCAGGCGTCACACATAAGAGCTCACAGAGAAGCGGACTTCTGAAGAGCAGACGCTTGTCTGGGGGGTCAGTACAAAAAATGTGAAAAAATGTTTATGTGCCCTTGAGCAAGGCACTTAACCCTAATTTCTCCTGTAAATTGCTCTGGATAAGAACGTCTGCTAAATGACTAACATGTAAATGTAAATCTTCAAGTAAAAGCTAGCTGAAAGCATTAACTTAAGCATCAATATCTATTGCAATTTATATGGAGTAATGATTGTGTTCATTACCAAGACATTGCTCACAAGACAGTTTACCACATTGCCTGGAACTGCAGATGTACAGTATACTGAACAAAAATATAAACGCAGCATGCAACAATTTCATTTTTTTTACTGAGTTACAGTTCATATAAGGAAATCAATCAATTGAAATGAATTCATTTGGCATTAATCTATGGATTTCACATGACTGGACAGGGGTGCAGCCATGGGTGGGCCTGGGAGGGCATAGGCCCACCCACTGGGGAGCCAGGCCCAACCAATTAGAATGAGTTTTTCTCCACAAAAGGGCTTTATTACAGACAGAAATACTCCTCGGTTTCATCAGCTGTCCGGGTGGCTGGTCTCAGACGATCCCGCAGGTGAAGAAGCCAGATGTGGAGGTCCTGGGCTGGTGTGGTTACACGTGGTCTGCTGTTGTGAGGCCAGTTACAGCCATATTCTCTAAAACAACGTTGGAGGCGGCTTATGGTAGAGATATGAACATTCCATTCTCTGGCAACAGCTATGGTGAACATTCCTGCAGTCAGCATGCCAATTGCATGCTCCCCCAAAACTTCAGACATTTGTGGCATTGTGTTGTGTGACAAAACTGCACATTTTAGAGTGGCCTTTATTGTCCCCAGCACAAGGTGCACCTGTGTAATGATCATGCTGTTTGATCAGCTTCTTGATATGCTGCACCTGTCAGGTGGATGGATTATCTTGACAAAGTAGAAATGCTCACTAACTAAAATGTAAACACATTTGTGCACTACATTTGAGAGAAATAAGATTGTTGTGCATATGGAGACTTTCTGGGATCTTTTATTTCAGCTACTGAAACATGGGACGAACACTTTACATGTTGCGTTTATATTTTTGTTTAGTATATTGTAGACAGACTATATTCACTTTACCCCTGTATTATCCAACCATTTTGCATCTTTTTTGGATTTTTGCTTCTCTGCCAGACAGACATTGATATAGCCAACCACAAATATGCGATGTATTTGTCATCTGGCTCTATGAAGCTGGCCACATCCTTAATGACAAGGATACTCAGTATGCTGTCTGTATCAATACTCTCTGTCTGCTTCAACTCCCTCCTTCCAATCCTTTCCAATGTATTCCAATACAGCTTCGGTCTCTATTCAATCTGGATCGCTGAAGAGTTACAGATTCCACAATAGAAATGTGAAGGGAATTTCTGATTGAACATTATGCAGCGTTTACCGTGAATGCAGTCTCCGCTAACGCGTGAACATTGCCTATAAATTTCTCAAAGAGAGATAGAGAAAGAAAGAAAGAACGAAAGAAAGAAGAGAGATAGTGAGAGAGAGAGGGAGAGAGAAAGAAAGAGAGACAGAGAGAGAGAGAGAGAGAGAGAGAGAGACAGAGAGAGAGAGAGAGAGAGAGAGAGAGAGAGAGAGAGAGAGAGAGAGAGAGAGAGGGAGGAAAGTGATGAAGAACTACGTGACTGGCCCCCTATCGTAAATGCAGCCTCTGAGTTACAGTAAAGGGGGCTGGGGAAAGGGAAAACAAGGTCAGCCTGCTGCACAGGACTGTAACCAGCTGTATGTGTGTGTGTGTTCACGTGTGTGTGCTTGTGTGCTTGTGTGTGTGTGTCTGTGTGCTGGGGTAGAAACCACAGCTAACCTAACCTAAACCACAGCCTCGTAACCCAGAGAAGGTAAATAGATGCTTTGATTCAGACTCTTCACACTAAAACGTGACACTGTGTTTTGCTGGCTTGAAAGCGCTGATGATTCACACAAACACAGGACTGTGATACAGTATGTTCCAAAATATTATCCTAGCATTGACCACAGGTTTACTTCTGTCACTCAGTCACAGAGATAGTCCTTTGATATGGTGAATCTCTGATGTACATTGATTTAACATGACAGCAGGACTTCATGTGACGCTTTTGTCACTGAAACTGATTATATTAAATGAATTAAAGAATGGAAAGTACTTTCGCTATAATATTAATGTCTGGTGGAAATTCATATGTGCAGACAAATCCTGTCAATTTCCACAAACAGTAGTCTGCTATCCCAGCAAACACACAACCACCTTAAAGTTGTGTCCAGATGAAGCCCACCGAAGGCCTCAGGTAAATGTCGTGGCAAATTACAGATTCAACAAATTGCAGTGCCTCAATCTAATGTGGTTTAAAAACATGGTTTGGTGTAGCCTCAAATCAACTACTAGAAATGTGATTTCAACGTTACCTACAATGACATATATTAATGCAACCTAGAGTCTAAACAAACCATATTTATATATACATAGCATTATTTGTTTGACTGAGTAAAAAATTTGAAAAAGAGTCCACGGTCCTCTTTGACCGCCAACCTTTTAACAACATCAACAAGACTCCAACATAATTTGCATATTCCTCATGTCCAGAAACAACAAGAATATGTCCGTGGGCTTTTTTACAAGCGCCATAAAAACAAATAGATTTATAATGTAACAAACTGCTAGCATTAGATTTCATTATTTTCTGTTATAGGCCTATTTCAAAGACTATAATTGAGTGTTCCAGGCAGCCCAGGTCTCTAGAGCTGCAGAAAGATTTGATTCAGACGGGCTATGCTTCAGACTGGGCCTTCTGGATACTCCGACACACCAGCCTTTCTAGATAGATTCTTTCAGTTCCGAGCACACACTAAAAAACAACACAACGTTATGTCTAGTTTTAGTGCCAGACAAAATGAAACAAGATAAATAAATCCCCTTGGGCTGCATTCCATTACTTCAATTGGCCCAGATTTTCTTTGGGAAGAAATGTTGGTCTCATTTCTCATCTTTGAAAGTGTTTAATTCTTGCAGCTCTGTCAAGGCCATTTTGTTTTGCATTCGACATTAATCACATGTATACAACATATATCACTTAAATCGTTAAATCGCTTTGCTGACTCGCACTAATAAACAAAATATGAGCGAAATATGATTCACTATGTATTTGCAACTGAAAACGTTTATGTATCTTAATCAAGACAATTTTAAGAGCCCTTTCCAAGTAATCACACTGCACATCTTTGGAGTATATTAACCTGATGCTTCTTAGAAAGTGGCAAGAAACACAAATTCAGCCATTTCTTTCCATAAGACTCTCACATTATTTCAGACAATGTGTAATGGGCCATACATTTCTCACTTCAAGTCATACATTAATTTCAAGCTAATTGAACAATTTGGTAGCATGTCTTTGAGTGAAGATGGTTAATTCTGTCAACATACTGTATTGCTTTGCAAGAGGCCCGTTGACAGTATTTCTCATGAACCCATGAAGGTCAAAAGGAGTTGAAGTGAGATAACGTTGCATACTGTAGCCCTATGTCTCAAAATAGTTCTGGAGGTTAAGCAAATACTTTGGTACAAAAGCCCTTTCTCTATCTCCTACCCCGAGAATGAAAGGGACAATGCCATTCCTCCGGATCACTCAATCTTCTGATGTTCAATATTAAGGCCAATTATGTCACATCTATTTCTCCTCATGGCTCTATAAAGGGAAGCCGCCAAAGCGGCCAAAGCCTATTTACTGTGTTTTCAATTGTCTCCATTGTGCCTTGTACAGTTTAGAGGGCTTAATAGGATTGGGGCCGCTTACCTTTGATACCACCTCTTCCACCGTGAAACACATAATGCTCCCATTTGTTTTACACAAAAGACTGACTTACACTAGACAAAGAGAGGGTTACAAGCAATCTCATTTGCTTAAGTGATCACATTCACAAGAAAGAGGAGAAATCTTTCATCTCGCAGAGGTGTAAACGTGTTGGGTTTTCTGTTGTCAGTGGCTGTTGTCCGGTGGTGTGAGCCGTTGGGTAATACAATGTTGGATCTAATAGAGGCATAGTACTT
This sequence comes from Brachymystax lenok tsinlingensis, assembly GCA_030435695.1. Taxonomy (NCBI): domain Eukaryota; kingdom Metazoa; phylum Chordata; class Actinopteri; order Salmoniformes; family Salmonidae; genus Brachymystax; species Brachymystax lenok. The sequence goes on along the minus strand of CM059780.1, from coordinate 13,289,077 downwards.
CCACATGACTAGCTCTGTGTCGACTCATTTGCACAAGGTGTTTAAAACGGGAATACAATATGTGTCAATGGCTAGAACTAAAGCAGATGCTCTGAGATTATCTTCGTCTGCCAACAGGAACAGTAGGTGGCCTTTAAAGTTTGATGACACACTTCAAAAAGGAAGGCCTTCCCAGGTCCGCCACTATCTGAAGACAAACAACATTTAGCACTTTGGTGTCTAGTAACAAAGACGAACAAGATGGGGAACGGAAGAAAGGACTGGAAGAGCTGAGAGAAAAGCTCTATACTTCCTCCGCCCAACTTAGTTCAGCCATTTCTTTACCCTTTTAAAAAATACAAATGTGTTTTCTTTGCAATCATTGTCTCTCAAAAAATATGAATGAACTAAAAAATGGGGGTTCCTTCTCATCTGTGCTTGAAACAAATACCATAAATAAAGCAAAGAATGAGGGGTTGGTGCACATTACAAGACTTCAAAGAGTGTCTCTGCCCCAACAGCTAGGTAGTGTGGTTATGTTCAAGGTGCCTATTCATGTGAAAAGACTTGGGGCAAAATCATTCACCGTTACCTGAGGATACTTACCCGTTTCCTCTAAAAGAGAAAACAAATCTCTGAGAACTTGAAACTGACAAAAAGGATATGTTTTGAAGTGACCCTTTCACCCAAAGGCAATATCAATTAACCCCTGGTTTTACAGTCTGGTGAGCTGTGAGAAAATACTTACTCTCTCACAGCAGCTCTAATGATAAGATACTATTAACACAGAAAGCACAGGGCCTGCTGTAAAAACACAGTCACAACCTCAAGGTTTAGCATTTGAATTACATCAGAAATCTAAATAGTCCAATGTTTTCATTAATGATTGCCTCTAATTCTCTGTCAAACTAGAATAAGAATATTCCAGATGTGAATAAGAAAACCGTTGTAAATCGAAATGTTTTAGTAGACACTCTTATCCAGACCATTTAGGGTTAAGTGCCTTGCTCAAGGGCACATCTATATATTTTTCACCTAATCGGCTCAGGGATTCAAACCAGGAACCTTTTGGTTACTGTCCCAATGCTCGTAACCACTAGGCTACCTGCCGCCCAGAAGCAGAATGAGGTTTCATTGCCTCCATTAATTAAGTTGAAAGATCTTTCCTTTCACAGTGTCCTCACCAACACGTTGATTGTTCCGCCCTGTAATGTTTTGATCCTCCCTTTTCATCAGATACAGGTGTAGGATCTTAATTTGAGACAGTTTGCTACAGCAGGAAAATAATCCTGCAGGAACAGGAAATGTGAATTATTATGTGATCATATTTAATGGACATTTTTGGAGGGGTTGATACATTTTTCGTACGAGAAAAGTTTCAAAGTGGAAATTACAAACTTCAGAAGCCTTTTTAAACCTCAAATACACTACAAGTTTTAAACACCCACACGAGTAGAAATCCACTTTTTTTGCTGAAAGACTATGGCCAGAGCTTACCCATGATGTTGCACAACGATTTAAGGCTTGAAGTAACAAATCCTGCCAGCAGCACACCAAAGGTTGCACCGTGTCCATTACAAAGTAGAAAAACGGATATCAGCTATCTTTCAATAGTATTACCGAAGCTACATATTATTCTTGCTAACTATTTCTATGGCGGATTCACAGCTGCAATTTTTGGAAGATGCCAAAACGTTGGATATAGCAATAGATGGCAATGATAGGCCAGTGGTTTCCATCTGTGGTGAAGTTTTCCCTAAATCAATGTTTATGAGAAATCCAGCACCAGAACCAGCCATAGAGCCAGCTGGCTAATCTTTTAAATATGGTGTAGTAAAATAAAAACTGCAACAACAGAAAACATTAGTTAACTAGATAAGGTTATCAAGATAGCTAGCTAGCTACACTGACAGCAGTGCCCTATTTGTTAATATTTATAATCTCTACGTGGAAATTCCCACACCCAATATGTATAAGTAGCCTTTGTAATTCTTCATAGGTGGAACCTAAACGTGCATTTTATCTCTAGGAAAGGAAATGACATTGAAATAGTGGAGATAACTTCTTCTGGAGAGGTCCCCTCTCTCTCTCTCTCTGATATTTTTGTAATATAGCCACATTTTCTGTATCAACTGTAAAATAACAATGATTTTGAATTCTGGAAAAAGTTCCAAATATATAAATGATTTTCTAGGGAAAAAACTGGACAACTTGACCAGAGACTACTGGATTACTGTAAAATGGATTACAGTAGCTGGACTGTAAAATTACAGTAACTTTCTGGTCAAATACTGCCAGTAAGTTTTACAGGAAATGTTTTAGTGTTGCCGTGAAAATCCATTGTTTGCCAACATTTCCAAACACCCAGCAGCATGGGTATTCTACTGTGTTCTCCTTGGAAAGTTAATGATCATCTTTGTCCCTTTCCGGCTTTTGCTTTGTTTGGGAGTCCTATAGGGCAGTGCACAATTGGCTCGGGGTAGACTGTCATTGTAAATAAGAATTTGTTCTTAATTGACTTGCCGAGTTAAATAAAGGTAAAAAACTAACAGTAAACATTACACTCACAAAAGTTACAAAATAATAAAGACATTTAAATATTTAAATATAATTTTCTAGTTAAAAAACGGGACAACTTGACCAGAGACTACTGTGTATTTGATAATAAGTGACTGATTCTGGTGCTATCTGCCTATCCATCTCTGGCACACCACTACAGGATTTATTTTGGGATCATGTATTGGTTAAGTCTCAGAGATTAAAGAAATGGCTTTCATTCTCACAGGAATTTGCAGTTTCAGCTGTTCATATGGAAACACTTGTCAGACAGATGTGAACTTGTCAGTATTACAAAGAAGTAACCTTTGTCACAATGCAGTCAGAGGCTGTAATATGCAATGATATTCCATATAGCAGACACTTCTATCCGTGGGTGGTCCTGGGAATCAAACCCACCATCGTGGCCTTGTAAGCACCAACGAATGCTCTACCCACTGAGCTACAGATGACCACTATACGGTGGAGCTGGGTATAAATACAGAAGCCTTGTATAAATAATCAAATAACCATGTATCCTGGAGATGACTGTATTGATTCATTGAAGTTGCATAAAGATGACATCTTAATAGGGATAAATAGTGACATTACTACCGCAGACAAACAACTGCCGAGCAAGAGGTATGTTCTTCCTGCGTATAAAAACCGGACAAACTGTGCCTGTGGTCTCCTCATACAAGACTCATTACATTGCAAAGACTATATAGAAATACAACTCTGAAGGAAGGATGCCATGACCCCCAACCCTTACTGTCACTGATGATATATGCAAAAAAAGCCTAACTGCTGTGACGCTAAATGACAGTCTTTTTTTTCTCGCAATTACAAATATGCCACTCTCGTTACCTCTCCTGCCAATACCTTGGTTTCAGCTCCGTTTGTGGGAGCTTAGCCTTAGACTTGTGGTTAGCCACAGCTCAGAAAGTTCACCAAAAGCATGAGAGCAATTTTGTTGAAAACCACACATAGCACACAACCATACATGTTATTTCTCTTGATAGGGCACACATACACATATTTTCACAGCGGGGGTAGAAACCAAATAACGTGTTCAGTAAAAGAATGTGTGGAAGAATGTTTTGTGTGTTGTTTTGTCCCCCCAGCCTCTATGGTAAGAGGTGCAGCGCTAGACTGTGTCAATGACAACCCTTGGAAAGTAGAGTAGACCCTACTGATTAACTTGACAGGAATGGCTAGCCGCGCTGTGCGGTGTTGACACGTTGAGTGGAGCCTGCGTGCAGGTGAAGGAAGCCCTCTTAATAACACAGAGCATTACCTATCAGGTAAAAACAACCGCCTTTGGAGTCTGAGACGGCTCCTAATCGCCATCCCTGGCCCATGTGCTTCCCATTCAAACAAACATGTTTACTAAGAGGTTTCTTACTTACTGAGGGATGAAGACAAGAAACACCAGAAATGTCCATTGTGAACAAAAGTGCAGAGCCAAGTTAGTAATTGGGCCATTTCTTTTACACAGACATTTCTGAGAAGTTACAGTCCAAAGACAGACAATTACAAATACCAAAGCTATTTACAGCGATTATTCTGAGATGAAGACCACAAACATCAGCATTTTGTTTGCTATTTTATCCAGAGAGAGCGATAAGAGTGGGACATCATTCGCCAAACTGATATACTGACTACTGTTAGCAATTCCGCGATCCAGATGGTCAAAAGATGTACCACTTCGCTAAGTATTCTCTACCATCCTGTATAGCACAGTGACTAAACCAGTGCCTGGAGTGGAGCGCCTTTCTATACAATACCTTCTGAGCTGTACCTGTTTCCATGGCTGACTGACAATGTAATTCCAGGCACATCAGTAGTCCAGGCTCCAGCAATGAGCCACTTGGCATAAAAGGGATTCACATTATAGAAGCAAAAAGCTTTGAAGTCACCTAGAGTTAAACACATGACATAAGCACCGTGAGTTTTTTTCACCACGTCTTCACACTTGGATTGCAATGGGTCATTATAAACGTGATTGATGAAGAGGTTTCTCAAACAAATCACCTCAACTTTCCATGCGCGGCGTGCCAAGGAAACTCTAGACACATTCCTTCTGGTTTGAGCCATCCCCCATCATCACTTCATCGTCAGTCCAGTATACAAGCCTCTGGGTAATAAAGGAATAGTGCTTAAGTGGCAATAAGAGGGCCATAGAGAGGTTTCAGAGACTCTTGGGAGGACTGGAAGAGGAGGGGAGGATCACACCAGCCACAGAGAGAACACACCATCCACAGACCACAAAGCCACCCCAGCCACCCAACCAATGATATTTGCACACTTGCTCAGCAGCTTGTGGTCACTATGGCATCCACTGGCAGTCTGTCGGTGTGTGTGTCTTTTAACGTACCTGTTTAAATAAAGGTGGATTGATTTGAATTGGCACAGTGTCCTCAGCAGCAGAGATGAAGGCTGTTCTTTGTTCCCCTAAGGTGAAAACACTCATGTAAAAGTGGCTGGTTGTCAGTTTTCCGCAAACATCCACCTGTGTAAACGTACATTCTGACATTCATTTAGTGCGAACATTTCTGTTTGTTTATTAAACCTGACATCTAAATGAGGTTTTAAACTGGGCACTGGACCCTGCTGACCAAGGTCTCCAGCCTATTCCTTCATTACAACATCCAGGGGAACAGACACAATGTAGTCCTGCTGTATATGTAGGAACTTCTGTTCACATATTTGAGTACAACAAACGCTGACTCACATGTAGTCGATGACATGCATTTTTTCATGCTAATAAAATGCCAATTATTTTCAAATATGTATTAAGTAAATCCACAAAATATTTTAAAAAATGCACTCTTGTTCTGGATCCAAAGTGCAAAGCAGAATTTGAGGAAGAAACTTAATTTAAACAAATTGTCCATGACCAGTCATATAACCATGTTTGGAGCAGCTTGATATTTATGATGAGGCAAAAAAGACTTTCAGGGAAAAAAAGGGGAAGGATTGGTCTTCAATGGCCTTTTAAAGGATTGTGAAGAGGAAGTCTGATGCCTTTAAACCTTCAATGAACCTCCTAGTCTACACTAGCAGTAATACTGCTGCGAGAGACAACTGGATTCACTCAGAGGAGAAAAGCTCTTCCTTTGAAAGATAACAATGACTGCACTTCTGATAGCCGAGGAGGCAATCTGTGATACTTAAAAGACACAGCAAGAGGATGATAATGTAAGGATCTAAAACAGGGCTCCAGACAAAACCCCCTACAATGGTAATGATAATTGATATCACATGTTCCCCTATCAGAGGACAAAGACAGGAGCTTAGAGGAAAGAATCCATACCTTAGTCTCCTGACCTCCCAACCTGGATTCAGGGGTAGATGTAAATCCAGGATAGTAAATGTACATCTGGGACACTTCCATTAGTATGATATGTTACCTTTCATATTGGCATGTATTCATTTGTGGACATCTATCATCCATTTTGTATGATATGTCACAAATTACAATTCGTATGATATGTTATGAATTACAATATGTTGTCTCCAACATTAGCTAGGTGGCTAACGCTAACCTTAGCTAGGAGGCTAACGTTAAGGGCAGGGTTAAGTTTGGGTTAAGGTTGGGTTGTGAGTTTGGTTAAAGGGTTAAGGTTAGGGGGAAGGGTTAGCTAACATGTTAAGAAGTTTCAGTATAGCTAAAAAGTAGGAAGTAGTTGCAAAGTTTCTAATTAGCTAAAATTGCCAGTGATGAGATTCGAACACGTTTGCATTATATGCCTACTCTTCCACCCCGACCAACCAACCTACTTTCGTTTTCTTCTATCTTATGTAACCATACCAAACGTAACATATCTTACTAATTTGAGTGTCCTGGATTTACATTTACTATGTTATGTCTAGTCTATGAGACCATGCTGGACCTCCAGTCTGCCAGTGCACTTCCTCGTTGGTGCCTCTTGCTAATTTGCAGGGTTCTCCGCTCAGCTCCGGAGAACCTCTCTGATAAATGGGGATTAGGATGTGTGGATGGGACAACTAATGAAATGTCATGAAGCTTAGTGTGGATGTGACCTCAGCAGACTAGGCCTGCTGGCTCCACTCTTGGCTGCCTGTAAAGCCAGGGTTTCTCAAGCCCTCTTCTGATGAATACAAGAGGAATCCTGAGGAGGACTGGAGAGGGGGAAATACAACAAGGTGAGGCTTTCTTTTAATCCTCTCTAAGGCGGCTCAGACTGGCCCCAAACCCTGGTCCGTCTAGGGACTTGACAGGACACTTTAATTGAGTCGGACCCATAGGCCTTTATAGATTAACATTTGTTATATGTAAAGTAACATTTGTAAATATTTGGGTCAAGTCATCCACATTCAAGAGATCCTGTCAGTTTGGCAGTGGTCAGATGACCGTCCAAGTTCCATGGAAATCTAAACTGTGTGTTATCTTCGACAATCCAGCCGTACTGAAATACAGCCACCTTTGTGGAGTAATTTGATGACTCTTTACTGCAGTAGCCACTCCAGGAATGTTGGAAGCAGAGCAGACATCCTCAAGTGTTTGAGGAGACAAGATGGAGATTCATTGCTAGATAATGACATGGCTCTGGACAAGAGGATTAGGGCTTCACTAATACATATACAATTTAGGCCACTTTTTGGACAAAATGATTGGTGCATGTGCAACTTGAAATATTACATGGAAAGTAACTTTTCTCATAATACATCTGAGAGGTTATGAATAACTGTCAGTTGGACTGAAATAGCATGACCGAATCAGAATGGTATGTTAGTTTATGTGTTATCCTGACAAAGGGCCATAGGGCTTTGGTCTAAAGTAGTGCATTATATATAGAACAGAGTACCATGGCAGCCAATACTTCATCTTTCATATGGTATAACCCTCTTCTGACCAATACATTTTCAGTTATTATGTACGGACTCCCTACTGCATCCCAAACACAATGGCTTTATAGGTCCCTTAGTAGTGTCCCATATTGATCCGTCTGTGGTGGACTACCAGTCTCAGGTTACAGTAGCAGTGTCAGTATGTGTCTCCCATTGGGCTGAAACCTGATCCGGAGCCAGTGTTCAGAGGTGCAGACCTACTGGCACCAGGCAGCGTGGAGAGAGAAGATGCTAACAGTGCTGGAGGGGAGGCCTGTCATTAGAGTGGCTGACTCCAGATCAGCTGTATGATGAATCACCCAGCAGAGCGGCGCTGTGTTGCACGGCCCTGGCAGAAGATGGAGTACTAGCGATACACCTTAAGCCTGGCTGGGGGTCACCCAGTCTCCCCGGGCCTCATTAGGGCCTGCGCTGGCCTGTAATTTACTCTCCTCTCCCAGAGAGATCTGTCTTTGGCCCTGCGTCAGAGGCTCCTTGCCATCCACCACAACCCACTGAGGTGTCTGACAGAGGGCCATTCAAGGAATTCCAGGAGAATACTTTGGATGGTTAAAGGTTGAAATATTTCATGGTGATGGAATGTTAACCTCTGAGATAAGTCACTGGAGAAAGAAATGGGTTAAACCATGACGTCAACTAAAACTTTACCATCAGTGTGATATACAGTGTGTCACTCAGGATATGGTCAGTTATGAATATTAACTTAAAATTCAATCTTCATCAAAAAGATATGTCAAGACTGTGTTTAAAGGTATAACTTAAACGTATAACTCTATGAAGAAACCTTATTAATACCAGGACCAAGAACCTCAAAGCAAACTGTAGTCTACATAGCAAACCTATACACATGTCAACAAAACAATTCTGAAATACTTCAGACTGACAGCGTGGAGACCAAATTCCTTCCTGTAAAATGACTTCATCTTCCTCAAAGGGAGTGGGTCCTCCAGTAATGAGCTGAAGGCGTAATAACAAGGCTCCTGCCGGCAGATGTACACTCTATGGTTGGGAGTGACAGCGGGAGTGTCTTCTCCCTGGCGTCACTAGTCCTCAGACCATCCATACAATTTATCTTATTACAAGGCGATGCAGTGCATACAAGCCCGAGGTACAAAATAAGCAATTACAGTTAATTAGACAACAACACAAAAATATGGCCTCTGATACTTCAGTCAGTCAGTTCAACTACGGCCAAGGTAATGAATGAAGAAAACATCAAAGAATAGGTTAAATTACTGTTTCATCAGTGGAGCCAACCAGGACCCTCAATTGTGTATTCTTACTTCCCCTGGTTTAAGGACTCCTCTCAGTTGTCGAGGCCTCCTCTCAGTAGTCAAGGCCTACACACTACAAAAAGGTTCTATATAGTGCCAAGTAAGGGTTATTTGGCTTGTAACCACAGTGCATTCCTTTTTGGTGCTATATAGAACCCTTTTTTGAAAGTTTTATAAAGAACCATGCTCATAACGTTCTGAATGGAATCTTTATGGTGGTATAAAGAACATTTTCCTAAGGTTCTACAAAGAACCATTAATAAAGGTTCTATATAGCACCAAGCCGAGCCGACACACCAAAGCAAGGTTACTTATCCTGGCCCCAGTCATTGGAGTTAAAAGGCAAAGGCTTCCTTTTCTTCTTGTTGTTGTTGCAGCAGGCAAGCGGGCAGGGAGGCAGGGAGGGAGGCAGGCAGGCAGCAGACACTCTACACGCTGTCTTGCCTGTCTCTAGTAATAGATCTGCTCAGCTCTCTCCTAATTTTCCTGCCTTCTCACCACTGTCAGGGCCACCTGTTTGATCTCACAGACATCCTCACCTCTGCAGTCTGTCTGCAGCCCTGGGAACAGCCCCAGCCGCCCGGACCCAGCCTGGCCCGGCCTGGCCTGTCACACCACCCGCACTGCATTGAGCTGCAGTGGACTGGGAGATGGGGGGGGGGCAGACGGACAGACAAACAGAGAGAGGGAAAGAGATGAAAGAGAGAGAGAAAGAGACAAACAGAGAGAGAAAGAGAGGGAGAGAGACAGACAAACAGAGAGAGAGAGAGAGAGAGAGAGAGAGAGAGAGAGAGAGAGAGAGAGAGAGAGAGCATGCACAGCCACTATACACACATGAAAGACAGACCGCTGAGGTCTGCCAATCTCCTGCTGTCGCCATGCCGATCTGTGTCTGAGCCCAGACAGTGGAGCTGGCCAGAGGGAGCGCTGACCAGAGGGTGGAGTACTGTAATACTGTAGTATAGGGGTGAAACTGACCAGGGCCATATACAGTAGGCTTATATTGTGTACAGTATATTGCATCTAAATTAAATCAAATGTTATTGCTTGCATACAAATATTTTGCAGATGTTATCACAGGTGCAGCTAAATGCCTATGTTTCTAGCTCCAACAGTCCTGTAATACCTAACAGTACAAAACAATGCACACAAATCACAAAAATATAAATAAAAAAATATCAGAACGAGCAATGTCTGAGTCCGGAATATAAATATACAGTATACAGTGCATTCGGAAAGTATTCAGACCCTTTGATTTTTCCACAATGTTTTTTCCCCCTCATCAATCTACACCTTATATAGACAGGTGTGTACCTTTCCAAATCATGTACAATCAATTGAATTTACCACAGGTGGACTCCAATCAAGTTGTAGAAACATCTCAAGGATAATCAATGGAAACAGGATGCACCTGAGCTCAATTTCGAGTCTCATAGAAAAGTATCTGAATACTCCAAAAATGTCTAAGAACCTATTTTCACTTAGAAATTATGGGTTATTGTGTTGATGAAGGAACATTTGTATTTGATCCATTTTAGAATAAGGCTGTAACGTAACAAAATGTGGAAAAAGGGAAGGGGTCTGAATACTTTCTGAATGCATTGTACACTCAGGTACATCCATCTAGTACCGGGTCAGACCCCCCTTTGCCTCCAGAACAGACTGAATTCTTTGGGGTGTGGAAACGTTACTCAATTGGTATCAAGCAACCAAACGTGTGCCAGGAAAACATTCCCCACACCATTACACCCCCGCCACCAGCCTGTACTGTTGACACCAGGCAGGATGGGGCCATGGACTCATTCTGCTTACGCCAAATCCGGACTCTGCCAGCATGACGCAACAGGAAGCGGGATTCGTCTGACCAGGTGATGTTTTTCCACTCCTCAATTGTCCAGTCTTGGTGATGGCGTGCCCACTGGAGCCACTTCTTCTTGTTTTTAGCTGATAGGAGTGGAACCCGGTGTGGTCGTCTGCTGCAATAGCCCCTTCATGACAAGAACCGACGAGTTGTGCGTTCCGAGATGCCACTCTGCACACCACTATTGTACAGTGCCATTATTTGCCTGTTTGTGGCCCACCTGTTAGCTTGTACGATTCTTGCCATTCTCCTTCAACCTCTCATCAATGGGCTGTTTTCACCCACAGGACTGCAGCTGATTGGATGTTTGTTTGTCGCACCATTCTTGGTAAACCCTAGACACTGCCGTGCGTAAAAAGCCCGAGGCTGGCCGTTTGTGAGATACTGGAACCGGCATGCCTGACACCGATGATCAAACTCGTTTTGTCCATTCTATTGTTCAATTGAATAGTAATTGAATGCCTCAATGCCTGTCAGCTTGCTTTCTACAGCAAGCCACGGCCACAGGACTCACTGTCTATAGGAGCGAACCATTTTCGTGAACGGGGTGTACCTAATTAACTGACCACTGAGTGTACGCATATGATGGTGTGTACAGACAGAATATGATTAGGAAAGGTGTGTACAGCAGTAGTTATACAGGATGAGCCTTGACTAGAATACAGTATTCATGCCCCTTGACTTTTTTGTTGTGTTATAGCCTGAATTCAAAATGGATTAAATATATATATTTTTCACACTACACACAATACCCCATAATGACAAAGAGAAAACATGTTTTTAGAAATTTTTGCAAATGTATTGAAGGACCTTGGTCAGGGAGGTGACCAAGAACCGAAGGGGTATGACTACCTTTTGAAGGTACTGTACATATAAAGTGAGTAAAACAGTATGTAAACCTTAGTGACTAGCGCTCAATGGCTATGTGCATAGGGCAGCAGTCTCTAAGGAGCATTGTAGAGTACCGGGTGGTAGCCGACTACTGTACTAACAGTGACTAAGTTCAAGGCAGGGTACCAGGCGGAGGCCGGCTAGTGGTGACTATTTAACAGTCTGATGGCCTGGAGATAGAAGCTGAAGTCTCTCATCCCAGTTTTGATGCACCTGTACTGTCTCCTCCATCTAGATGGTAGCGTGGTGAACAGGCCAGGGCTCGGGTGGCTGAGGTCCTTGATGATTTTCTTGGCTTTTCTGTGACACCGCCTCTGAAAGAGGCCCACTTATATATAAAAGTCCACACCAACTTTGAAGGTGTTTGATTGAGTCAATTCAGATTAATGCATGGGAAATAGAGGGAATATTGGCACTCATTCATGGTTCAGTATCTTGGAATCAGAGTGGAATTAACACGTGTTACAGTCATCAACACAAATGCCAAGAAGAGATTCCTCTGAATGCACACGGCTGACTCTTACCAGGAAAAATATAAAATAAAAGTCGAATTGTATTTATCACGAATACAACTGATATATATATATATATATATATTGAACAAAGATATAAACGCAACATGCAACAATTTCAACGATTTTACTGAGTTACAGTTCATAAGGAAATCAGTCAATTTAAATAAATAAATTAGGCCCTAATCTATGGATTTCACATGACTGGGCAGGGGCGCAGCCATGGGTGGGCCTGGGAGGGCATAGGCCCACCCACTTGGGAGACTGGCCCACCCACTGGGGAGCAAAAGGGCTTTATTACAGACAGATACTCAGCTGTCCGTGTGGCTGGCGTGGTAACATGTGGTTTGCCGGTTGGACGTCCTGCCAAATTATCTAAAATGAAATGACTCCAGTCCTGGTCAAGACAGATGGTTTTATTTGGTTTTATTTACTGCAGTGTCTATTAATTGTCCAAACGCACTGTTGCTTTCCCTCTCCATATTGCTGTAGAATTTTCACAAAGGCCTTAGTATACATCATTCCCAAACATTCTAAGAATTTATGAAAACGTTAAAATGACCATATCTAAGTGTAGTATTCTTCCTGGGAGTGTTTATGAACAGATTTGAATAAGATTTCATGTTTCTAAAATGCTGTCAGTTACACTTTAAATGCAACAATGTTTCACACACCAGTTATTTTCAAAGAGATGGCAACAACAGCAAACTCGCTGCAATAAAAAAACACAGTTCCACTCAACCAGATGATGATCATTTGAAACTTAACTTCTTGTTGAAAGTCATTCTTGAAAAGGGAGAAGCTAACAAATTAGCAACATCATCCTCATTGATAACACCCGCTGCAAACTAGCAGACAACAAAAGCTAAATCCTTAGCCCTTCTCTGAAGGCGTAGAAGGCCCATTGTTCCCCACCATGTTTGGGTTAGTGGCTCTACTTTCCCCCAGCATGCATTGTTTCACTACTCTGAATGTCTAAAGAATCATCCATACTGTATGTTGTTTTAAAATATGAACACAGAAATACTGGACATTTTTAACTCTTATTTTTGTGGTGATTTGACAAAATCATGGTTTTGAATTGGACTCGCATTTATCTGGTCTCGGTCTTGACTCGGTCTCGATTTGCTCCTGTCTTGGTCTTGAATCGGTCTCGCTTTAGGTGGTCTTGTACACAACACTGCTGGTCGTTACTTTTTAGGGTACATGTGCAGATAATCTATGTTGATGAAGGTTGAGCATATCTTTTGACATGGTCAGTTCTGACATCTTTGTAAGAACTTGTGGTAATTAAAAGTGGCCCTGTTAAGAGGTTACTGTGCCTCATGGCAGCTGGTTCACAGGAAGTTCATGTTTATTTTCCTCCAGGGGACAATGACACAATGTTCTGAGAATGTCCTAAAAATGTCGTTGGGATGTCCCTGGAACAAACCGTGAACTAGACAAAACCTGCAGGGGAAAATCTAATTGTATTGTTGTATTGGTCACATACACTTATTTAGCTGACACTATTGCAGGTTTAGCAAAATGCTTGTGTTCCTGGTTCCAACAGTGCAGTAGTGTCTAACAATTCACAACAATACACAAATCTAAAAGTAAAGGAATGGAATTAAGAAATATATAAATATCAGTACGAGTAATGTTGGAGTGGCAATGACTAAAATACAGTAGAATAGAATACAGTATATGCATATGAGATGAATAAAGCAGTATGTAAACATTATTAAAGTGACTAGTGTTCCATTACTTAAAAGTCATAATTTACATTAATTCAATTTATACCATCAATACCGTAAAGAATCCTAAATTACATTTTTACATCTTGGCTTTCAAGTGCTCAAATGTTGTCACATGTAGTACCATGGTATCACATGTTGATTTATTTCACAATAATTGTTCTTCCCTGTTGTCACGTGTAGTTTTACATTATCACATGTTGCTTCACATGTTGTCACGTTGCTTCACATTAAATCACGTCATCACACGAGATCATGTGAACTACATGTTTTTTTCCCCCGTAAGGGTTGCCTGGCATTCATTCTGTATGAACCACAATGTTAGTAAAATACATGGGGTCATCCAATCAATGGTGTAAATTGCTATGTCTACAGAATGTCTGCAGCCATTTGAATCTGTACAAAAGCATGCTATTACAGTCACATGGGTAGACGTGGTACATCTCACACTATTCCCTTACCACACAAGACATCATTGATATGTGAGGGAATGAAAACAACATTCCTTGGCTGGTTTGTATGTGCATCCTCCTCACTTCTATTCATGCATCATTTAAATGAGTGTATAATTCTGAAGGAATCACATTAATAACACAATATCTCCATACCATCAAGCAGATCATCATGATTTCATTGCATAGACCAGGGTTTCCCAAACTCGGTCCTGGCACACCCCTGGCACTAGACACTAGACTGCTTCTTGTTTTCAAACCATTAGACTGCTACTTGTCTTTCATACCATTAGACTTCTACTTGTCTTTCATACCATTAGGATGCTACTTGTCTTTCATACCATTAGACTTCTACTTGTCTTTCATACCATTAGATTTCTACTTGTCTTCCATGCTATTAGATTTCTACTTGTCTTTCATACCATTAGACTCCTACTTGTCTTTCATACCATTAGACTCCTACTTGTTTTCATACCATTAGACTGCTACTTGTTTTCATACCAAGGTCCTATTTCTTAGTGTAAGTAGCGTTGAGGTGACAGACTGAATGACTCTTGGATGATGAGGCTGCACACCAAATACAGCTGTGCTTACTGTGCATAGGGGAACACATCATTTACCAGCAGTATGAGGTGTGTGCATACCTCCGTTCAGGCCTGGTTGGAGGGAACATACAGATCCATTTACAAGCAGTGTTTGGTACGATAACAATACTGGGATTGTGTCATTCAAGGCAGGGGTTTAATTGCATCAAATTAGACAAGTTGACAAAATACAAACGCTAACGTGTCATTATAGTTCCATAGTGTTGTTTGATGTTGGGTGGAAATTACTTGAAGAAAAGACCTAAAACAAATCCTGTGTTTGTGATACCATAGCAACCTCAACCTCAATCTAATGCCTGGCTAGGCTGTTAAATAACAGGGTCCAAGCTTGAAGCGTCTAGTAGGCCTATCAACAATGGGAACTGGGTTCAAACACATTCAGCTACAACTGAACAATAGGTGGATGATAATCCAACACTGTGAATAGAATAGTCATCGAGGTCGATGTCATTAAGGCTTCTACCTCGATATACTTAGCAGTTACAAATCTTGTGCTTGTTGGATTGTTGTCAAATGCATTCTCACACTCTTCTAGATGAAGCATGACTCAGCAGCTGAACCAAACGTAAATGTGTTGAAACAAATAAAAGCAACGGAATGATGGCTCCTATTCAGGGAGTCAGTTGAAGTTATTGGCATTGCTACTCATAGATACTAAAGAAATCCTACTTATCTAAAACACTTGGGCAAATCAACACCCACAGTGTCTTTACGAGCACAGGGGCGTTATCATTAGTTTCTCTGAGTGTGCAGTGAGTTGAGTGGATCGAGGATGCCAGACACTGTGGTTGGACTCGCATCACATCAAGCCATAACAGCTGTTATAATGAGAACAGACAGTCAAATTCTAATTTAAAAATCTGTCTTTAGTGCCGGGTCCACCAGTAAGACTCAGACCATGGAATTTTTCTATGGTCTCATCTAATTTGGTTTTAACAAGATTCCCCTCTGGGGCTCCAGTCCACATTAGGAGCATGTTGGATGGCTGGCCCAATGCTGTGCTGGCTACAGTTAAAGTATCAGAAGGAGTACTGAGCCTGAAGCAGCCCATTGCTGTGAGTCGATGGTGTATCATGATTTATTCACAATGATTGATTGATTGATATATCACGATGCCTCATGCATACCTAGAGCAATACAATTATGATCTAAATTAAAATTTGTGACATGGTTGCCTTCAACATTATTTTCCTAATTTAACCATGGAAGATGTTTGGAAATCTCACAGATCTCCATTTGAAGTAGCTGTGACTGTTACTTCCTGTTCTCTGTTGGGTGTGGTGAAGTCAGGAAGTCTACAAGATTTTTTCACCTGTGGAAAACAATATGTATAAAACAGTACTTACTTTGTTTAAAGATGACATTATTTGACCCAATGAGTGTAATTTTGAGGAAAATATCTCCACAACATGACCATACAGGTACTCCCCTTCTGGAGACGATCACATACTGCCTGCAACCCAATTCATGTTTTCTTACAACTGGTTCTGGTGCCATGGTGGCAAATGTAGGTCTTCTAATGTCTGAGCAGGAGACATGCATAAAGCACCCCCTCATTAACTGGGCCCGACTGTGCCAAGCTTATATTTTTCTATAGGCCCTGCGTTTTGAGAAATAATAAAACCCTTGGGTGGTATGCCATCAACATTATTTACTCTGTGTATGTTTGTGTGTGCGGGTGAAGGGAGATCAAGAACATCTCTCAAATGCTACCTTCGACTGCATGCACACTACATCAATTATAAAGCACCCAGAATCTACAACATATAGTTTAGAAAACCAGAAATACTCAAAGAATCTATACATGGTTCAGGAAAACGGCTGTATTACGGGTTTCACATTTCACACAGTCCTGCCATTATACAGTGTGACAGAAATTGGTATACAATTTGAAAAATATATAAACAATGTCATAAAGTCAGTGACTGTCAACATCAACTTCAGTTTTCAAGTTTTAAGGAAACATTTCCTGGGAGATGTGGTCCATCTCTAAACGCTGTACAAATATGACCACAGAGTTATTATCCACCTGCAGTCAACATCTCTGATGCTACTGTTGCGTGGTGTGTGTGTGTGCTGTGTGTGTTGTGTGTGTGCACACACACTTACTTGCATGTGTTTTGTGTTTCCTCTGCATTGTTCTGTACTAGCTTCAGGTTCTATAGAATGTAAAGGGACCATGAATCTGCCGGCTTGTAATTATTCACTTAATTATGTATTTTGGATGTTTGTTTGATATATTTCAATGGGGATCCATAATGTGCAGATCAAAGGGGATAATGTCATCACAGCCCGGTCACAAGGTACAGGTAATCTTGTCATCATTTTTAATTGTTAATTAGAGTGCCTCTCCTTGTAAGTTATTATCTCTCTCTCTCTTGGCGGGTGTTCAAGAGCAGTGTAATTCACTTGTTTACTAACATGACCACTTAATGTGGAGATAAACCGCTGACTTTAGAGTGCTTTGTCAGTGTGATGCTGCCTGCTGGTGAAAAGCCAACTTTGAGTAGCTCTGGACATGTTTAGAATAAATTATTAAGCGTGGTACAGTACGGTGCTCTGCCTGTGTAGTTAAATGTGCAGAAGTGAAGAGTTTGTTTTGCAGGCCAAGTGACTGTCATTATACACCTTGTGCAATTAAAACAATTGATATAATTGGCACTTAATTAAACATGTTAAAGTAACTGTCTAGTGAAAATCTCACCTTTGAAAGTTCGTATTCTGTTAACTCATACCCAAATAATGTTGTTGACTCCAATAATCCAATAATCTATACTATTTGTGGCCAAAGCATATATTGGAGAAAATAAACTTCAGAAACCCCACCTCAAACAGATCGTTTCTCAAATGCATGCTATTTCCTCATAGAACATGACGTCATGTTGGCTCATTTACTGAGCTGGCCGATCAGCGGTCTACACACATGAATATTTTTAATGACTGGTATATGCCCACACCATTCTGTTGTTGGGGTACGACCACACCTTTCCAACACAGAAAAGCTGCTTTTTAACATACTTATTTACAATTTTTCGGGAAGGAAAAATAGTTAGCTCATATCGTAACTAATTATAGGTCTTATTTCATAGAAATCTGGAAACACTGGACAGTTACTTTAACTGCCTGTAATCAAAACAATAGAATTTTATACCAGGGGGTTAATGTAATGCAAACTTCATCACCTTCATCTACTGGTGAACAGTAGTTACTACAGCAATCAAGACCACACATCAGTTCTTTCTCTCTCCGGGCTCTCTCCACACTACAGATAAAATATGTGGTGTCAGATGCCATCTAGTGGCACACTTGTTTCTTTAAAAAGCCTGAAATAAACAGTGTAAACTGTCCAATGGTTTTACATTAAAATAACAGGTTTGAGGTTTCATGTTAGGTGTCAACACAATATTTTAAGGAAATCATAATAGATTGAGTTTATGAAACATTTGCATAAATATTACATAAGCCTAAAGTAAAAAGTGACTTGTATTGAACAAATAAAAGCGTAAACAGAATACTTACCACTAAGCTATGGTGAACTCAGGAAAACTGAGATTCTCCCCTATATAGGTATTTCTCATGCCCAGCAGAATGATAATCTACTGTTTAAATGGAGTGACTCTGAAAGCCTCTCAGGTTGTGAAAGGAAACTCTTTTGACAACAACCCCTAGAAAGAGAGAAGTGCTTGTGGTGCCAGTGCAAAGAGCTTTTGGAGATTTTGATTGTTTTGGGGTTTTCCAGCTCTATTTTCTCTCAACGTGTCTGTTATTTTTAACAGACACTCCGTCTCCCAGAAAGCTTTGCCCTGCGGGGGAAGTGCCTCATGAGCATCAGCCACCTGCGGTAGCAAAGAGCACAGTGATATTGAGCACACTGTGCTCTTTTGAGTTAAAGCAGCTGCTGCACATTCAGACTACACATTTCACAGGTTTGCCACTTTGAACCAATACTATGACTGGATACTTCTGTTGCGCTATTAGCTAATGATTACACTTGTCGTTAAATAAATAAATGAACAAAATAAAATAAATAGTATTACATGTTTCAAAATGTTGGCATTATTGATCTGTGACAAGAAGTGTGAGCCTTGGGCAGACTTGAAGAAATGAGAAGTTGACAAATAGACCAGCTTTAAGTCATGTCGATATGATTCCAGGGTCAGAGCACACTACTTCTCAGCTCTTATAATTTTCCTCCTGCTCTTCGTGCATGCAGAATCCCCCTCTGTATTCAGGAATAACTGGGCTAACTCCATCCTCTGGTTATTAAGCCCAAATGACTTCACTGTGTGCACACTGGAATCGCTATAAATCAGGCAAGTTAGTTCAATCAATCAAATGGATGTTTGATATGTTCTCCTTCAAGAAACCATTAAAAATGAACACTTTCTCCTGAAGTTCGTCAATGTCATAATGCTGATTCTCAGAGCAAACACATGGAAATTGAACTGACTGTGATGTCAAGTTTAACTGGGCATAGCATACACTGGGTTTTTGGATTTGGCATAGTTCTCTCTGCAAACAAAGGGATTTTTAACCATTTCGGAGAGGGAAAAAGGACTAGATGAATAAAAGTAGCAACAGTTTGATGAGAAATGTTTATTTCTGTTTCCATCATTAGGTTGAAGACGTATTGGATATACTTGTGAAGGCAGCACTAGAACAAAGATTACTGCATTGGTTTTTCATGTGCTTATAAACATCACACGGCCATTACGAATATCGATTCAAAACCAGACCACAACCAGAATTGTTATTTCAATACATGGCAAATATGCAGTACGCAGCAAACAGGATAGTATTTCAAATATCCCTAAAAAATGTAACAATCTGTATAAAAATGACAAAAATAACACTGTATTCGAGTCTGAGTGACTTTTATGATTGGGGTAAAGGTAAAGGCCTACGTGGACAACAAGTGTATCCCTGATCAAGACACCTCTGTGTCTCCGAGACATTTTAATAAACTCCTCTTAGGAAAGAACCTTTTACAAGTGACAATATTGGGAAAAGATCATGTTTTATCCTAAGTAAAAACCTTTGGATGAATGTACAGTAGCTAAATAGAGAGAATACCATTTTTTAAGATTAAGCCAATTAATTGCGATGTTGCTTTCGTAGGCAACACTTAACAAGAAACCAGTGGATTACTGATAAATAAATGCAAATATAATACTGAAATAAAGTGCAATTCAATTTAGATTTATGCCATGAATTAAGTCATTGGGGACAATACTAAAAAGTTCATTTTGTCACAAGTGAAAATACAAAAGTCACAGTTTTGTCATTGGTATGTGCAGATTGTTCCAGGGCCCCATCCATAGCTCCTCCTCATCGGAATACGTGTGCGATCGCTCTGAGATTCTAAAGGTTCTCTTACGTCCTCATTGTCCACTGTTGACTCCTGCTCCTCTGCGTTCCACGTTCTCTCGCTCCTGGCCTTGGCGATGTTGGACTTGGATGCAATGCTCTCGGCGCCCGTGGTGCTGGAGGCCAAGGAGCCGCTGGAGGGCTGGGTGTTTAGGTTCTTGTCGGCCGAGGACGTGGTCGCCACGGGGCTGTTGAGCGGCAGTCTCTCCTCATGAGTCACCGCCAGTTTGTCTAGTTTCTTAAAGTGCTTGCCCAGGCGCACCGGGGGAGTTGACCTTGATGTTGTTTGAGTGGGCGGCCCGGCGGGTGCGTATGACCGAGCCGTTCTGTGCCAGGTACACGCTGCCGTTGATGTTGCTGTGGTTGGTCAGATTGGACAGCCGGTTCCTTTGGGGCTCCGGAGCGCTGTCCTCCCCCGTGGAACTGGTCTCATACTCCCTGTCCACCACCAGCTTGATCCGCTTCTTCCTCCCGTACTGAACAGCAACAACAAGCAGACAGATATACACTGAGTGTACAAAACATTAGGAACACATTCCTAATATTGAGTTGAACCCCCCCGTTTTGCCCTCAGAGCAGCCTCAATTCATCAGGGCATGGATTCTACAAGGTGTTGAAAGTGTTCCACAGGGATGCTGGCCCATGTTGACTCCAATGCTTCTCACAGTTGTGTCAAGTTGGCTGGATGTCCTTTGCGTGGTGTACCATTCTTGACACACACGGGAAACTGTTGAGCATGAAAAACCCAGCAGCATTGCAGTTCTTGACACAAACCGATGCGCCAGGTACCTACTATCATAGCCTGTTCAAAGGCACTTAAATATTTTTATTTATTTTATTTATTATTCACCCTCTGTATGGCACACATACACAATCCATGCCTCAAGGAGCTGTTGGAGGAAATTACTACATCTTCTGAGGTGAATTAACCACAATCTTTTGTGCTTCTTCACACAGACGGGTGAGAAGCAATCATTAACCATTTACTAAGACCTTTAGAAGGAGGAATGGGATTATCACACCAAAGGACATTGATTCCACTATTCATGAAAGAAAAGGCAGCAGCTAAAAAGAGAAGAGGGGGAAGAGAGGGCATGCGGTTTGGACTCTGTAATTGGATAAAATGACTTCTATTACAATAAAACATTCCACATAAATAATTGCAAACGCAATCAAGGCATTCGGAGATCTTACTTAATGGGATCGGAATTTAATTGAATTAAGATGTTACGGCTTCATCTTCCTCTTCCTCTTCTTCCTCTGTGCTCTGCTCTAAGCTGTTTCCATAACTACCGCTGGACGGTCTCGCCGTCGTGGCTCCCTCCTCATCATCCTCAGGGGTAGGGGACAAGGTCATCTGAGGTTTCCATGATGCTACCTCTGACCTCTGTCGAGCCTCGTCTCTTTCCTGTTGAGACCGTTGTAAGACTCCCACTGGACCTCTTGGACGATGACCCTTCACTCCTCAGATGACTCTCCGCTCTCAGCCTCCTTTTCCTCCTCCCCCCGAGGACTCCTCCTCTTCCTCGCTCTTTTCTTCTATGGTGTTCTCAGGCCCTAAAGTGTGTGAGGAAGTTCTGGATCTAGCACTTCTTGTCCAGGTGGATCTAAACCTCCTGGTGCTTGGGTCAGAGACTCTTACTCTGCTAAGGGAAGTTCTCTGTTCTGTCCCACTGTGCTGTGTATCAGAGGATGTTCTCCACTATCCTGTCTACTCTGACTGCGGCTGGAGACCACAGAGGATTTGCTGCTGGACGAGGGCGTCAGTGACCGTGTCCCTGGCTCTGTGTCCGCCTCTGCAGACGTCACACTCCTCTTGTCTTCCTCAGTCTCTGATCCTGACCTTTATCGGACTCTTTCTCCTCAGAATCCCCAGCCTCTCTCTCTCTCTGTTTGGTACTCCTCTCCCCAGCCTCTCTGGGAGTCTTCCTATCTCAGACTACTCCTCAAAATCCCCATCTGGCTCCTCTCCTCCTCAGAATCTCCCTGGCTCTCCCCCTGCTCTGCGTCTGAATCCACAGCCCTCTCCTGGGCCTCCTCTCCTCCTCCTCAGAATCTCCCTGGCTCTCCCCCTGCTCTGCGTCTGAATCCACAGCCCTCTCCTGGGCCTCCTCTCCTCCTAAGTCTCCTCCAGAGTAGCCCCTGCTATCCAGTGTGGAGGATGAAGCAGTGCTGCTCATACTCCTCCTGTCTGAGAAAGCCTTCCATGGGACCCTGCCTCAGAGCTGCTGCAGTCCTGTTCATGACTGTCCTCCGCCAGGGAGGCCTGCTACCTCTACTCCCTCTCAGTCACTTGAGCATTGGGACCTGGAATCATACATTCTCTGCTCAGCTACAGAGCTCACACTGAGGATATCCTCCTCTCTTGAAGCCTGCTGGATATGTTGATACAGTTGAAGTCGGAAGTTTACATACACTTAGGTTGGAGTCATTAAAACTCGTTTTTCAACCACTCTTGATAACAAACTATAGTTTTGGCAAGTCGGTTAGGACATCTACTTTGTGCATGACACAATTTTTCCAACAATTGTTCACAGACAGATTATTTCACTTATAATTCACTGTATCACAATTCCAGTGGGTCAGAAGTTTACATACACTAAGTTGACTGTGCCTTTAAACAGCTTGGAAAATGCCATGGCTTTAGAAGCTTCTGATAGGCTAATTGACATTTTTTGAGTCAATTGGAGGTGTACCTGTGGATGAATTTTAAGGCCTACCTTCAAACTTAGTACCTCTTTGCTTGACATCATGGGAAAATCAAAAGAAATCAGCCAAGACCTCAGAAAAAAAATTGTAGACCTCCACAAGTCTGGTTCATCTTTGGGAGCAATTTCCAAACGCCTGAAGGTACCACGTTCATCTGTACAAACAATAGTACGCAAGTATAAACACCATGGGACCACGCAGCCGTCATACTGCTCAGGGAGGAGACACGTTCTGTCTCCTAGAGATTAACATAATTTGGTGCGAAAAGTGCAAATCAATCCCAGAACAACAGCAAAGGACCTTGTGAAGATGCTGGAGGAAACGCGTACAAAAGTATCTATATCCACAGTAAAATGAGTCCTATATCGACCTGAAAGTCCGCTCAGCAAGGAAAAAGCCACTGCTTCAAAACCGCCATAAAAAAAAGCCAGACTACGGTTTGCAACTGCACATGGGGACAAAGATCGTACTTTTTGGAGAAATGTCCTCTGGTCTGATAAAACAAAAATAGAACTGTTTGGCCATAATGACCATCGTTATGTTTGGAGGAAAAAGGGGGAGGCTTGCAAGCCGAAAAACACCATCCCAATCGTGAAGCACGGGGGTGGCAGCATCATGTGTGGGGGTGCTTTGCTGCAGGAGGGATTGATGCACTTCACAAAATAGATGGAATCATGAGGAAGGAAAATTATGTTGATATATTGAAGCAACATCTCAAGACATCAGTCAGGAAGTTAAAGCTTGGTCGCAAATGGGTCTTCCAAATGGACAACGCATACTTCCAAAGTTGTGCCAAAATGGCTTAAGGACAACAAAGTCAAGGTATTGGAGTGGCCATCACAAAGCCCTGACCTCAATCCTATAGAATATTTGTGGGCAGAACTGAAAAAGCGTGTGCGAGCAAGGAGGCCTACAAACCTTACACCAGCTCTGTCAGGAAGAATGGGCCAAAATTCACCCAACTTATTGTGGGAAGCTTGTGGAAGGCTACCCGAAACGTTTGACCCAAGTTAAACAATTTAAAGCCAATGCTACCAAATACTAATTGAGTGTATTATATAAACTTCTGACCCACTGGGAATGTGACGAAAGAAATAAAAGCTGAAATAAATCTATAAATCTCTACTATTATTCTGACATTTCACATTTTTTAAATAAAGTGGTGATCCTAACTGACCTAAGACAGGTAATTTCTACTAGGATTAAATGTCAGGAATTGTGAAAAACTGAGTTTTAATGTATTTGGCTAAGGTGTATGTAAACTTCCGACTTCAACTGTACGTCTCGGCACCTTCACCAACCAATGTTTCAGAGAGGGCTTGGCCTCGTCCCAAGCCTGGAAGTAGCTACCATCTATGACCATATATCACTGTTCATCCTCAGCATGCTGTCGGAGCACTAGGCCTTAATTAGTTCAGGGAAGTCCCCACCATCTCCTCCGTCCCTCCGATCATTGGAGAAGAACTTCAAGGGGAATATCCTGGCTTTGTTCCACGGGGGGTGGAGCGAGGGGGGCTCACCAGGAAATTGCAGAGTTTCATGACTGCCTTTAGTTTCTGAGCAGCCGAAGAGGAGTGGTGGGGCTGGGAGTCTGCTGCAGCAGCAGTGCTGGTGGTGGCTGTTCCTGCACTGGCCTGGGATGGGGGGACTGCTGGTCTCCAAGTACCTGTTGGGGGCACTGAGGGGGCTGCAGGGTGGTCCCCTGCCTCGCATAGATGGCCTCTTTCCACCACGCATGGCCACCTATGTTACAGTCACATCAGCCTAAGCTACCGTTAAAGCCACTGTTGACCATTAACCATAACTGACCCAAGCAGGGGTTCCTCCAGGTACATACAGTACTTGTAATTGAATTCAAAGGTGCATCATTTTGAATCATACAGATAGCTATTGAACAATGTAACAATTGGAGGTGAAATCTGCTACCTCTCCATCCGACTCCTGTGGACTGCAATAGTAGTAGCTCCCATCGTCTTCCACAATCACCTCTCCGTACTCATCATACAGGCCTGTCGGAGATATCAACTTCCTGCGGCTGCCATACTGAGGCAGCTCATACCTGTAGGGAGACACAACGGTTTAGTTACATACTGTACTGACTGACACACATTCACAGACAGACAACACACGCAGCACACACACGGAGGACACACACGTACACGCACGCTCGGCACACGCACGCACACACACACACACTAGCAGCCATAACATCATTTATTCAACCTCTGTCCATACACATTTATCAGTATAATTCTGCCATTTGTTATTCAGAAGCGAGTGTGAAAAAGAACATGTGATTAGGCCCGGGTCCCCAGTGGCTCCTGGATAACCGAAAGAGTGAGAGGTGGGCGGTAAAGGAGCCTGTCTTTATATAGGCTAAGGGCTCCTTATGGGATTTTGCAGTCATTACCCCAGACAGCCTATTTCTTTTTTTTCTCTGTCTTTGTTCAGCCTGTCTTTAGTGCCAGAGGGGGGCGGACAAGGCGTACAATAAGATCCAGGTCCCCCTCACTACAGAGCATAGAAGTCAGGTCCCTATGAACCCAGATTAAAGGCTTTGAGTGCTCCTAGGGAGAAACCGTCTGCTAACATAGAAACAGACCATCAGCTTAACAGGGCTGACTGTGACTGTATGGACACAGGGTGTGGTGACCTTTAACCTACACTATTAAGAAGTAAAGGTGCCTAGAATAACCTTTTGGGTGGTCACAGAGGCGGAACCTTTCCAGTTGAAAAAGGTATTGGAGGAACCTCTGTGTAAAGGTTCAAACCGGAACACTTTTGTGATTGAAGGGGTTCCATTTTGTATCTTTTTTGATAATATGGTGTAGAGGTAGCAGCCTATTAGATTGGAGGTGTGGTTTATTGGAGGTGTGGCTTTATGATTTTTGGTGCCCCGTTAGCGTAAATGTCATAACTGTTCATCACGTTAAGTTCGTACACTACAAATGAAATGTTCCATGAATATCTATGCTTATTAAAAATTCTACTATAATATGAACATTACTGACATACAGTAATAAAGTGTTAACAACTCCAACTTCAGGATTCACATAATCTCTTGGAGAACGGAAGCTACAGAACTGTCAGCTTTCAACCTTAACATTGGAAGACAATACAACAGAACAGATTAACAAAAATGACATTTACTTTAATGGGTGGCCCAAAAAATACTGATCCGCAAGCCACACCCCTAATAAGCCACGCCTCAGCTCCAGGAACACTTTGCTACATTGAACCATTAAAGGTTCCTCCAAAAACCACTCAACTAATCGAAGATGCAAATATGAATCATTGACTAGCAATGGGTCCTTGAGGATCTCCAGGGTTCCTTGAGTCACCACGAATTCTAAGAGTGTACAGTACATGGTGTCAGTAGAGGCCAAACGGCTAAATGGCTCAAGCCTCCAGCCAGAAGACTATTACCCACATCTCAATCCAAACGTGAGCCGAACTCTAATTTTATTCATAGTGGTCAGTGTTAAGGGAAACATTAGCATTTTGAGAGACCCGCTACATAGCAGAGAGAAAAATAACACGAGGTATGGCTGAAGTCAGAGGCTGGATGTTGTAATTAAAAGGTGAAAAGCTGCGTATAGAGAGAGCGTGAGGAGAGAGAGGAGAGACAGGAGAGAGAGAGTGAAGAGAGAGAGGAGAGA
The DNA here is from genome assembly GCA_030435695.1 of Brachymystax lenok tsinlingensis. Lineage (NCBI taxonomy): Eukaryota > Metazoa > Chordata > Actinopteri > Salmoniformes > Salmonidae > Brachymystax > Brachymystax lenok. Next base: position 13,262,622 of record CM059780.1, on the reverse strand, counting down.
GAATAGAGAGAGGAGCGAGAGACAGTGAGGAGAGAGAGGAGAGAGAGAGGAAAGAGGAGAGAGGGAGTGAGGAGAGAGAGGAGAGAGATTGAGGAGAGAGAGGAAAGAGGAGAGAGAGAGAGAGAGAGAGTGAGGGGAGAGAGGAAAGAGAGAGGAGAGAGAGAGAGACACTCTGAGACAGTGAGAGGTAAACGTATCTGCTGCTACAGCATCTAGAAATCCGAATCGTTCAGTCTCTACATCCGGGGTGTCAAACTCATTCCATGGAGGGCCTAGTGTCTGCAAGTTTTACTTTTTTCCTTTCAATTAAGCCCTAGAAAACCAGGTGTGGGGAATTCCTTGCTAATTAGTAACCTTAATTCATCAATAAAGTACAGGGGAAGAGCGAAAACCTGCAGACACTCGGCCATCCGTAGAACGAGTTTGACCCACGTGCTCTATAACTATCATCCTCTCACTTGGGTGCTGGAGGGGCTACATCTTCAGAGCTTAATTCCACAACATTCAATCTGCATCAACACTCCTTGTTGTTCTGCTGTTTTTTTAGATACCATGTGGACAATGCTCAATGTAACGTGCTACGTGAGTAATTAGTCTGGCTATCATTGTGCCAGGAGACCTAAATGGGGGTCTCTAGTGTCTTAAAATGAAATTATGGAATTCATCACAGGTGGCAACAAACGACAATATGAATTATTTTGTCTGAAGCTATCATTATGTATTCTGACCTGAACGCTTCACTTCAAGGCTGTTCGGAAACTACTTCCGATTTTTCAGTGGGAAGGTAGTCTGGAGGCCTGTTGTGTCGAGAGCTGTTTGTTATGGACGGGTATTTAACTCTAAATGAGTTTCCGGAGTCTGCGGACTGACTGAGTTTCCCTGGTGTGAGGTAAACTGTCGGCACTCATATGCACACAGGATCAGTAAGGCCTCAGGAACAAAAACACACACAAACACACACTGGGCAGAGACACACCGTACACAGACACACCGTGCACACACACAGCCACTCATGCAAGCAAACATGCACACACACACGCACACTCCCTTACCCATGGTCATAATTATAATAATCCTGGGTGTAATAGTCCTGGCCAGGATCGATACCAGACTCAATAGAGAGCTCCTGTTGTGGGTAAAGAAGAGGTATTAGTTAAAGTCAATGAATTTGAAGGAAAACAAGAGAAGACCATCAAACAGGTTTTATTAAAGGAGGATTTTTCACTACTAAAAACTACTAAAAACAACACTAGACACTATGGAAAACAAAGCTTTTACTAGCTCATCCTGGAATATACAAGGTCTGAGGTCATCTGCCTTTGGCCTAAAGAGCAGAAACCCAGACTTCATCAAAGACATTGGAAATACAGACATTGTGATCCTACAAGAACCCTGGTATAAAAGAGATGGACCCACTGGTTGCCCTCTATGTTACTGGTAGTCCCATCCACCAAACTACCAGGTGTGAAACAGGGAAGAGCCTCAGGGGGTATGCTAATTTGGTTTAGAGCAGACATAACCCACGATTTTACATCTAGCTAGAAATTAACAAGTAAATTATATCAACAGAGAAAAATGTCCTCATGTGTGCTACCTACAGTATATCACCCCAATAGAATCCCCATACTTTAACGATGACAGCTTCTCCATCCTAGAGGGGGAGATCAACAATTTCCAGGCCCAGGGACATGTACTAGTCTGTGGCTACCTAAATGCCAAAACTGGGCAAGAACCTGACACCCTCAGCACACAGGGGGACAAACACCTACCTGGAGGTGACAGCATTTCCTCCCCCATATGCACCCCTAGAAACAACTACGACAACATAACCAACAAAAATGGGTCACAACTCCTGCAGCTCTGTCGGACGCTGGGTATGTACATAGTCAATGGTAGGTTTCGAGGGGACTTCTTTGGTAGGTACACCAATAGCTCATCTCTTGGCAGTAGTACTGTAGACTACTTTATCACTGACCTCAACCAAGAGTCTCTTACAGCGTTCACAGTCAGCCCACTGACACCCCTATCAGATCACAGCAAAATCACACTCTACTTGAACAGAGCTATGCTAAATCATGAGGCATCAGTCAAAAGAACATAATAATATTAAGAAATGCTATAGATGGAAGGAAAGTATTGTGGAAATCTACCAAAAAAAGTTTAGGCAACAACAAATTCAATCCCTTCTAGACAATTTCCTGGACAAAATGTTTCACTGTAATAGTGAAGGTGTAAACTTGGCAGTAGAAAAACTAAACAGTATATTTGACCTCTCAGCTTTCCTATCAAATCACAAAAATTGAAGCAGACAACTTAAGAAAATTAACAACAATGACAAATGGTTTGATGAAGAACGCAAAAACCTAAGAAAGTAATTGAGAAAGCTATCCAACCAAAAACATAGACACCCAGAAAACCTGAGCCTACGCCTTCACTATGGTGAATCACTTAAAACAATACAGAAAAACAATATGGAAAAAGAAGGAACAGCAAGTTAGAAATCAGCTCAATGTAATTGAAGAATCCATTGAATCTAACCACTTCTGGGAAAATGGGAAAACTATAAAGAAACAATAACACGAAGAGTTATATATCCAAAATGGAGATGTATGGATGAACCACTTCTCCAATATTTTTGGCTCTATAACAAAGAACAAACAGCAAAAACATACACTACCGTTCAAAAGTTTGGGGTCACTTAGAAATGTCCTTGTTTTTGAAAGATAAGCAAATTTTTAAGCCTATAAAATAACATCAAATTGATCAGAAATACAGTGTAGACATTGTTAATGTTGTAAATGACTATTGTAGCTGGAAACTACAGAAACTTTTTTTATGGAATATCTACATAGGCATACAGAGGCCCATTATCAGCAATCATCACTACTGTGTTCCAATGACACATTGTATTAGCTATAGAGGTCGACTGATTATGATTTTTCAATGCCAATACTGATTACCGATTATTGGAGGACCAAAAAAAGCTGATACCGATTAATCGGATGATTTTTATATATGTATTTGTAATAATGACAATTACAACAATACTGAATGAACACTTGTTTTAACTTAATATAATACATAAATAAAATCTATTTAGTCACAAATAAATAATGAAACATGCTTAATTTGGTTTAAATAATGCAAAAACACAGTGTTGGAGAAGAAAGTAAAAGTGCAATGTGTGCCATGTAAAAAAGCTAACGTTTAAGATCCTTGCTCAGAACATATGAAAGCTGGTGGTTCAATATTCCCAGTTCTTCAATATTCCCAGTTAAGAAGTTTTAGGTTGTAGTTATTATAAGAATTATGACGCATAGACTATTTCTCCCTATACCATTTGTATTTCATATACCTTTGACTATTGGATGTTCTAATAGGCACTTTAGTATTGCCAGCCTAATCTCAGGAGTTGATAGGCTTGAAGTCATAAACAGCGCTGTTCAAGCATTGCTAAGAGCTGCTGGCAAACGCAATAAAGTTTGAATGAATGCTTACGACCCTGCTGCTGCCTACCACCGCTCAGTCAGACTGCTCTATCAAATATCAAATCATAGACTTAATTATAATATAATAAACACAGAAATATGAGCCTTTAGTCATTAATATGGTCAAATCCGGAAACTATAATTTCGAAAAACAAAACATTTAATCTTTCAGTGAAATACGCAACAGTTCCGTATTTTATCGAACGGGTGGCAACCCTAAGTCTAAATATTGCTGTTACATTGCACAACCTTCAATGTTATGTCATAATTATGTAAAATTCCATCAAATTAGTTTACAACGAGCCAGGCGGCCCAAACTGTTGCATGTACCATGACTCTGCGTGCAATAAACGCAAGAGAAGTGACACAATTTCCCTAGTTAATATTGCCTGCTAACATACATTTATATAACTAAATATGCAGGTAAAAAAATATATACTTCTGTGTATTGATTTTAAGAAAGGCATTGATGTTTATGGTTAGGTACATTAGTAAAACGATTGTTCTTTTATCGCAAATGCGCTTTTGTTAAAACATCACCCGTTTGGTGAAGTAGGCTGTGATTCGATGATAGAATTGGCACCGCATTGATTATATGCAACGCAGGACAAGCTAGTTAACCTAGTAATATCATCAACCATGTGTAGTTAACTAGTGATTATGTGAAGATTGATCGTTTTTTATAAGGTAAGTTTAATGCTAGCTAGCCGATCACCGGTTGTTATGAAAACATGAAATCGGCCCTAATTAATCGGCAAAGCCAATTAATCGGTCGACCTCTAGTTAGCTAATCCAAGTTTATAATTTTAAAAGGCTAATTGATCAATAGAAAACCCTTTTGCAATTATGTTAGCACAGCTGAAACCTGTTGTCCTGACTAAAGAAGCAATAAAACTGGCCTTCTTTAGACTAGTTGAGTATCTGGAGCATCAGCATTTGTGGGTTCGATTACAGGCACAAAATGGCAAGAAACAAAGAACTTTCTTCTGAAACTCGTCAGTCTATTCTTCTTCTGAAACATGAAGGATATTCCATGCGAGAAATTGCCAAGAAACTGAAGATCTCGTACAACGCTGTGTACTACTTCCTTCACAGAACAGCGCAAATTAGCTCTAACCAGAATATAAAGAGGAGTGGGAGGCCCCGGTGCACAACTGAGCAAGAGGACAAGTACATTAGAGTGTCTAGTTTGAGAAACAGACACCTCTCAAGTCCTCAACAGGCAGCTTCATTAAATAGTACCCGCAAAACACCAGTCTCAACGTCAACAGTGAAGAGGCGACTCCGGGATGCTGGCCTTCTAAGCAGAGTTGCAAAGCAAAAGCCATATCTCAGACTGGCCAATAAAAGTAAAAGATTAAGATGGGCAAAAGAAGACAGACACTGGACAGAGGAACTCTGCCTAGAAGGCCAGCATCCCGGAGTCGCCTCTTCACTGTTGACGTTGAGACTGGTACAAAGTTCTCCCTCGCCCTCCATTTGGCAAATCTGACCATAATTCTATCCTCCTGATTCCTACTTACAAGCAAAAATTTAAGCAGGAAGCACTAGTGACTAGGTCTATAAAAAAAGTGGTCAGATGAAGCAGATGCTATACTACAGGACTGTTTTGCTAGCACAGACTGTAATATGTTCCAGGATTCTTCCGATGGCAATGAGGAGTACACCACATCAGTCACTAGCTTTATCAATAAGTGCATCGAGGACGTCGTCCCCACAGTGACTGTACGTACATACCCCAACCAGAAGCCATGGATTACAGGCAACATTCGCACTGAGCTAAAGGGTAGAGCTGCCGCTTTCAAGGTGCGGGACTCTAACCTGGAAGCTTATAAGAAATCCTGCTTTGTCCTCCAACGAAACCTTTAACAGGCAAAGAGCCTTTACAGGACTAAGATTGAATCGTACTACACTGGCTCTGACACACGTTGGATGTGGCAGGGCCAGCAAACTATTACAGACTACAAAGGGAAGCACAGCTGCCCAGTGGCACGAGCCTACCAGACGAGCTAAATCAATTCTATGCTCACTTCGAGGCAAGCAACACTGAGGTATGCATGACAGCATCAGCTGTTCCGGATGACTGTGTGATCACGCTCTCTGTAGCCGACGTGAGTAAGACCTTTAAACAGGTCAACATTCACAAGGCCACTGGGCCTTGTGCGGGCATGTGCTGACCAACTGGCAGGTGTCTTCACTGACATTTTCAACATGTCCCTAATTGAGTCTGTAATACCAACATGTTTCAAGCAGACCACCATAGTCCCTGTGCCCAAGAACACTAAGGTAACTTGCCTAAATGACTACAGACCCATAGCACTCACGTCCGTAGCCATGAAGTGACAGACCAAGGCGCAGCGAGGCATCCAGTATACATGCTTTTATTAAACAACGTAACTTACGTAACTGGGCAAAACAAACAAAACGTAAACGAAGACCGTGAAGTTGAAACATAACATGAACCTACAAACAATAACCCACAAAACCTAAATGAAAACCCCAAACATATATATATGGTTCCCAATTAGAGACAACGACACACAGCTGCCTCTAATTGGGAACCATTACCCCAACATAGAAAATGAACACCTAGAACTCAAAAACCCTACACCAAAAACGAAACCTAAACACGCCAGCCTAAAACTCTGGCCTGGACGTGACAACCAGAACAATGAAAGACGGTTTCCTCAAAAGTGAGTTTACAAGTTGATCAAATTTCAAAGCAGAATTACTTTTCCATTGTTTCCTCAAATACAGTGTATGATATACCATTTAGTAGCTCTGAGTCTTTACTTTTATCCAATGTAAAAAACAGAAATTCTAATGTTGCCTCATAAGACAGAATCCAGTTGGTGAGTCACATTTCTTTCCACAGGACCAGGGGGTGAGACAGGGATGAAGCTTAAGCCCCATCCCGGTATATATATATCAACATATATATCAATGAATTGGTGAGAGCACTAGCACAGTCTGCAGCACCCGGCCTCACCCTACTAGAATTGGAAGTAAAATGTGTACTGTTTGTTGATGATCTGGTGCTTCTCTCCCCAACCAAGGAGGGCCTACAGCAGCACCTTGAACTTCTGCCCAGATTCTGTCAGACCTTGGCCCTGACAGTAAATCTCAGTAAGACATAAATAATGGTGTTCCAAAAAGGGTCCAGTTGCCAGGACCAAGAATATAAGTTCCATCTAGACACTGTACCTTAAACATCAGCGCCACAGGTAACTGGCTAAAAATACTTGAATCAGTTATAGAACCCATTGCCCTTTATGATTGTGAGGTCTGGGGTCCGCTCACCAACCAAGAATTCACAAAATGGGACAAACACCAAATTGAGACTCGGCATGCAAAATTCTGCAAAAACATCCTCTGTGTACAACATAAAACACCAAATAATGCATGCAGAGCAGATACCCACTAATTATCAACATTCAGAGAAGAGCTGTTAAATTCTACAACCACCTAAAAGGTAGCAATTCCCAAACCTTCCGTAACAAAGCCAGAATTCTAAATAATAATAAAAACATTCACTCATAATTATCACATCTGCCCACTATAACAAACTTAGGGTACAGTGCTTAGATTTTGATCATGATGTGCTACAGAGAAATGAACCTGGAGAAGAGCCTCTTAAGCAAGCTGGTCCTGGGGCTCTGTTCACAAACACAAACAGACCCCACAGAGCCCCAGGACAGCAACACAATTAGACCCAACCAAATGAGAAAACAAAAAGATAATTACTTGACACATTGGAAAGAATTTACAAAAAAACGGAGCAAACTAGAATTCTATTTGCCCTATACAGACAGTATACATCGGCAGAATATCCGACCACTGTGACTGACCCAAAGTTAAAGAACTCTTTGGCTATGTAAAGACTCAGTGAGCATAGCCTTGCAATTGAGAAAAACTGCCGAAGGCAGACCTGGCTCTCAAGAGAAGACAGGCTATGTGCACACTGCCCACAAAATGAGGTGGAAACTGAGCTGCACTTCCTAACCTCCTGCCAGATGTATGACCATATTAGAGACACATATTTCCCTCAGATTACACAGATCCTCAAAGAATTTGAAAACAAACCCAATTTTGATAAACTCTTATATCTCTTGGGTGAAATACCACAGTGTGCCATCACAGCAGCAAGAAAAGGGCAACCAGTGAAGAACAAACACCATTGTAAATACAATCCATATTTATGTTTATTTATTTTCCCTTTTGTACTTTAACTATTTGCACATCGCTACAACGCTGTATATAGACATAATATGACATTTGAAATTTGGAAATTGTAATGTTACTGTTAATTTTTATTGTTTATTTCACTTTTGTTTATTATCTATTTCACTTGCCTTGGAAATTTTAACATATGTTTCCCATGCCAATAAAGCCTTTGAATTGAATTGAATTGAGAGAGAGAGAGTATTATGTACCTCCGGTCTCAGAAGAGAGGGCCTGAGCAACTGCTGTTGCTGCCAGAGAGAGAGTGGACAGTTGAGGAGGAAAAGACAGTCAAAAGGGAAGTAGATAAGAGGAAGATTTCATTAAACAGATAGTGGATCAATGTAAATATGGATGGGGAAGGGGTAGCAAGCGAGGTCAGGGGGAGTTTGATGGGAAATAGACAGAGGAAACAGCCTGTGTCAGTGAAGTATAATAAGAGAATTTCATAACAAAAACCAGAGGCATTTAATACTAAGGGATGACAGCTTCCGCCATCAGCCAAACCTTTCCAATATCTGTGCATCACATCACCTCCCCAAATATAAGGCGGGCGGTGCATTGGAAGTTTATTTCCATATTTAGTTTTGGTCATTCTATCAACGCTGTGTCTACAGATAACATAATATTAAATAAACTGACAAGTAGGTTCACCATTCAAAAGCAGCAACGCCAATTTCAGAGGAATGGAAACGCCAACGTACCTCATGATGTCCATACCCGCGCCTGTAGAGGAAGAAACATTGTGGAAATCAGTAAACCAGATTGTCGAGATAAAGATTGCTTGAGCTTGTATTACTTACTGTAGCAGTAATTGGCTGATTAAATCAAAAGCAGAGAGTGGTCTCCCTTCACAAATTTTTCAAGTTTCAAGTACATGAGAATTGTAAAGCAGTTGTTCATCTCCTGTTGGAAGGCAATAATATGAATTCTTCAGTGCTCTTAAATCTATTCTACCCCTACCCCTCACTAAGAGAGCGAGAGGGGGACAGAGATAGATTTATTTTAATTGTAATTTAATAATCCATAGAATCTAACCACTTCTGGGAAAATTGGATAACTCTAAACAAACAATACAAAATGGAGATGTATGGATAAACCACAGCTCCAATCTTTTTGGCTCTATAACAAAGAACAAACAGCAAAAAACCTGACATGATCAAATACAAATCCTAGAATCAACTATTAAAAACTACCAGAACCCACTGGATTCTCCAATTACATTGAATGAACTACAGGACAAAATACAAACCTTCCAACACAAAAAGGCCAGTGGGTTAGATGGTATCCTAAATAAAATTATAAAACATAAATACCACAAATTCCAATTGGCTATACTTAAACTCTTTAACATCATTCTCAGCTCTGGCATATTCCCCAATATTTGGAACCAAGGACTGATCACACCAATCCACAAAAGTGGAGACATATTTGACCCCAATAACTACTGTGGGATATGCGTCAACAGCAACCTTGGGAAAATCCTCTGCATTATCATTAACAGCAGACTCGTACATTTCCTCAATGAAAAAAAATTTACTGAGCAAATGTCAAATTGTTTTTTTTACCAAATTACTGTAAGACAGACCACGTATTCACCCTGCACACACTAATTGACAAACAAACAAACCAAAACAAAGGCAAAGTCTTCTCATGCTTCGTTGATTTCAAAAAAGCTTTCGACTCAATTTGTCATGAGGGCCTGCTATACAAATTGATGGAAAGTGATGTTGGGGGGAAAACATACAACATTATGAAATATATGAACACAAACAACAAGTGTGCGGTTTAAACTGGAACCACACATTTCTTTCCACAGGGCCGGGGGGGGTGAGACAGGGATGCAGCTTAAGCCCCACCCTCTTCAACATATTTATCAACAAATTGACGAGGACACTAGAACAGACTGCAGCACCCGGCCTCACCCTAATAGAATCTGAAGTCAAATGTCTACTGTTTGCTGATGATCTGGTGCTTCTGTCCTCAACCAAATAGGGGCCTACAGCAGCACCTAGATATTCTGTACAGATTCTGTCAGACCTCAGCCCTGACAGTAAATCTCAGTAAGACAAAAATAATGGTGTTCCAAAAATGGTCCAGTTGCCAGGACCATGAATACAAATTCCATCCAGACATTGTTGCACTAGAGCACATAAAAAACTATACATACCTCGGCCTAAACATTAGTGCCACAGGTAACTTCCACAAATCTGTGAACGATCTGAGAGACAAGGCAAGAAGGGCCTTCTATGCCATCAAAAGGAACATAACATTTGACATACCAATTAGGATCTGGCTAAAAATACTTGAATCGGTTATAAACTCAGCAAAAAAAGAAACGTCCTCTCACTGTCAACTGCGTTTATTTTCAGCAAACTTGTGTAAATATGGTAAGGGTCCTGAAAACGGCAGGGTCCTGAAAAAGGGACGTTTATTTTTTTGCTAAGTTTAGAACCCATTGCCCTTTATGGTTGTGAGGTCTGAGGTCCGCTCACCAACCAAGAATTCACAAAATGGGACAAACATAAAATTGAGACTCGGCATGCAGAATTCTGCAAAATATCCTATGCATACAACGTAAAATGCCAAATAATGCATGCAGAGCAGAATTAGGCCAATACCCGCCAATGATCAAAATCCAGAAAAGAGTAGTTAAATTCTACAACCACCTACAAGGAAGCGATTCCCAAACCTTCCATAGCAAAGCCATCACCTACAGAGAAATGAACCTGGAGAAGAGCCCCTTAAGCAAGCTAGTTCTGGGGCTCTGTTCACAAACCCAAACAGACTGCACAGAGCCCCAGGACAGCAACACAATTAGACCCAACCTAATCCTGAGAAAACTAAAATATAATTACTTAACACACTGCCAAATGTATGACCATATTAGAGACACATATTTCCCTCAGATTACACAGATCCACAAAGAATTTGAAAACAAACCCAATTTTGATAAACTCCCATATCTATTGGGTGAAATACCACAGTGTGCCATAACAGCAGTAATATTTGTAACCTGTTGCCACAGGTCACGTAGTGTATTTCTGTATTGTTTCAGTGATTCACCATAGTGAAGGCGTAGAATCAGGTTTTCTGGGTCTCTATGTTTTTGGTTGGACAGGCTTCTCAATTTCTTTCTTAGGTTTTCGCATTCTTCATCAAACCATTTGTCATTGTTGTACATTTTCTTCCGTTTTCTGTTTGACATTTTTAGATTTGACTCTCTCTCTCTCTCTCTCTCTCTCTCTCTCTCTCTCTCTCTCTCTCTCTCTCTCTCTCTCTCTCTCTCTCTCTCTCTCTCTCATACAGACAGACACTCTCTCTCTTTCTTCCCTTCTCTCTCTCTCCCTCCTTCCCTCCACACCTGACTGAAGAGGGAGTGTGATATATAGTGGGATGAATGAGGTCAGACTGTGTAATCTAGTGAGCAAAAGACAGATGGCTGCGTGGAACCAAGAACCCGATAGTCACTTTGACAGAGCTCCAGAGTTCCACTGTGGAGATGGGAGAACCTTCCAACCATCTCTGCAGCACTCCACCAATCAGGCCTTTATGGTAGAGTGACCAGACGGAAGCCACTCCAGAGTAAAAGGCACATGAAAGCCCACATTGAGTTTGCCAAAAAGCACCTAACGACTCGCAGACCATGAGAAACAAGATTCTCTGGTCTGATTGAACTCTTTGTCCTGAATGCCAAGCGTCACGTCTGGAGGAAACCTGAAACCATCCCTACGGTGAAACATGATGGTGGCACCATCATGCTGTGGGGATGTTTTCAGCGGCAGGGGCTGACTAGTCAGGATCGAGGGAAAGATGAACAGAGCATAGTACAAAGTACAGAGAGATCCTTGAGATCCTTGATGAAAACCTGCTCCAGAGCGCTCAGGACCTCAGAGTGGGGCGAAGGTTCACCTTCCAACAGGACAACGACCCTAAGCACACAGTCAAGATAAAGCAGGAGTGGCTTCAGGACAAGTCTCTGAATGTCCTTGAGTGGCCCAGCCGGAGCCTGGACTTGAACCGGATCGAACATCTCTGGGGAGACCTGAAAATAGCTGTGCAGCGACGTTCCCCATCCAACCTGACAGAGCTTGAGAGGATCTGCAGAGAAGAATGAGAGAAACTCCCCAAATACATATGTGCCAAGCTTTTAGTGTCATACCCAAGAAGACTCTAGGCTGTAATCGCTGCCAAACGTCCTTCAACAAAATACTGGTTAAAGGGTCTGAATACATATGTAAAGGTGAAATTTAATTTATTTATTTATTTTTTATATATATATATACACATTTTAGAATAAGGATGTAACGTAACAAAATTTGGAAAATGTCAAGGGCTCTGAATACTTTCCGAATGCACATACATACAGTATGTGACTGTGTAATACATCTGTAAAGTTTGAAGTTTAATTCCTTCATAACATATTCCTTCAAATGTGATAGCTCTTTAAGTATACATTTGTTAGCGCAATGCTGTGCACTACTCTAGAATCCGCATAAAGAAACTATGCGGATTTTCCCACAAGTGGTATGTTTCCACCAAACATACACTACCGTTCAAAAGTTTGGGGTCACTTAGAAATGTCCTTGTTTTTGAAAGAAACAATTGTTTTTGTGTCACGACTTCTGCCGAAGTCGGTGCCTCTCCTTGTTTGGGTGGTGTTCGGCGGTCGACGTCACCGGTCTTCTAGCCATCACCAATCCTCTTTTCATTTTCCATTTGTTTTGTCTGTGTTTTCTACAACTGGTTTCAATTCCCTCATTACATGTTTTGTATTTAACCCTCTGTTCCCCCTCATGTCTTTGTGTGGGATTGTTCATTGTAGTGCTTGTACACTTTATGTACTGGTGCATTAAGGCTATTTTGTGCCCATTTTCTCTCGTGTCGTTTGAACCGTTGGGTTGTTTAATAAACGACTAAGTTTATTACCCAGATTTTCTCTCCTGCGCCTGACTTCTCAAACCAGTTACGTAACCCCTACATTTTGTCCATTAAAATAACATCAAATCAGAAATCACTGATCACTGATCAGAAATACAGTGTAGACATTGTTAATGTCGTAGATTACTATTGTAGCTGGAAACGTATGATTTTTTATGGAATATCTACATAGGCGTACAAAGGCCCATTATCACGTTGTGTTAGCTAATCCAAGTTTATAATTTTAAAAGGCTAATTGATTATGAAAAAACTTTTGCAATTATGTTTGCACAGCTGAAAACTGTTGTTCTGATTAAAGAAGGAATTAAACTGGCCTTCTTTAGACTAGTTGAGTATCTGGAGCATCAGCATTTGTGGGTTCAATTACAGGCTCAAAATGGAAAGAAACAAGGAACTTTCTTCTGAAACTCGTCAGTCTATTCTTGTTTTGAGAAATGAAGGCAATTCCATGCGAGAAATTGCCAAGAAACTGAAGATCTCGTACAACGCTGTGTACTACTCCCTTCACAGAACAGCGAAAACTGGCTCTGACCAGAATATAAAAAAGAGTGGGAGCACAACTGAGCAAAAGGACAAGTACATTAGAGTGTCTAGTTTGAGAAACAGACGCCTCACAAGTTCTCAACTGGCAGCTTCATTAAATAGTACCTGCAAAACACCAGTCTCAACATCAACAGCGAAGAGGCATTACCGGGATGCTGGCCTTCTAGGCAGAGTTCCTCTGTCCAGTGTCTGTGTTATTTTGGCATCTTAATCTTTTATTTTTATTAGCCAGTCTGAGATATGGCTTTTTCTTTGCAACTCTGCCTAGAAGGACACTTATTGTGTGTGTGCCATTCAGAGGGTGAATGGGCAAGACAAAATATTGAAGTGACTTTGAATGGTGTATGATAGTAGGTGCCAGGTGCACTGGTTTGAGTGTGTCAAGAACTGCAACGCTGCTGGGTTTTTCACGCTAAACAGTTTCCCATGTGTCTCAAGAATGGTCCACCACCCAAAGGACATCCAGCCAACTTGACACAGCCTTGGGAAGCATTGGAGTCAAAATGGGCCAGCATCCCTGTGGAACCTTTTCGACACTTTGTAGAGTCCATGCCCCAATGAATTGAGGCTGTTCTGAGGGCAAAAGGGGTGTGGGGTGTGGTAGGGTGTTCAACTCAATAACAGGAAGGTGTTCCTAATGTTTGGTTTACTCATACCTCAATCAATCAATCAATCAAATGCATTTATAAAGAACTTTTTACATCAGCCGATGTCACAAAGTTCTATACAGAAACCCAGCCTAAAACCCCAAACAGCAAGCAAGGCAGATGTAGAAGCACGGTGGCTAGGAAAAACTCTCTAGAATGGCAGGAACCTATGAAGAAACCTAGAGAGGAACCAGGCTATGAGGGGTGGCCAGTCCTCTTCTGCTTGTGCCGGGTGGAGACTATAACAGTACATGTCAGTTGGCTTTTTATAGCCGATCATTCAGAGTTAGAGACAGCAGGTGCGGTAGAGAGAGAGAGTCAAAAACAGCAGGTCCGAGACAAGGTAGCACATCCTGTGAACAGGTAAGGGTTCCATAGCCGCAGGCAGAACAGTTGAAACTGGAGCAGCAGCAGGTGGACTGGGGACAGCAAGGAGTCATCAGGCCAGGTAGTCCTGAGGCATGGTCCTAGGGCTCAGGTCTTCTGAAATTCCTTATGCGATTTTACCATTGAACTTAAAATGGTTGAAATTACTTGAGAAATGAATATGATTTCTTCTTTTAATGAAACGGAAGGGTAGAATTCTCTAGATTATTTTAAGCTTTAGGTGACCATAAAACCTTACAATTATAGGATAAGTTACGATACGGAACAAGACTAGCCATGCATTCATTTATAAAGAAATATCAATCAACATTTCAGATTGAAAACGACCCTTAAAAAAAATACATGACAACAAAAAATGACAAACAATGAAAAGACAAGAATGAGAAGAATGGAATTGCAAAAGAACACAAAATGAAGAAGAAAAAGAGGAAACTGTCACTGAAGAGAAATAGAAGGAGACAGTCACATTGCAGTGGACTGAGAGAGGAAGCGTTTCTCCAGCTCTTCCACTAAGGAGTTCATTTTAATGTTTGGCTGGACGTGTACCTGTTTGTACTGTTCTCCAACAGGAGCCTCAGCCTGTAACTCTGCTGTGGTGGGGACTACTGTCTCTGCAGAGTCTAGTTCGCCATAGAAGGAGTCCACAGAATCGACAGGGTGGGGGAGGAGGAGGGGACACGTCTGGGGGTTCAGGGATGACCTCCAGGTTGACCTCTTAGGTTTCGGTGGAGGCTGAGTTGTAGCTGGAGAAGCTGGAGCTGGAGCTGGTCCTGCACAGGATGGGAAGAGTGGGCTTGTGGCTGGAGGGTGGACTACCATCGCTCTGGGTAATAATGATGCAGGGTGGGCCCTCTCTTTCTTGTCCCAGATGGTAGTCCTCTCTACCCAGGATGGAGCCCAGAGACTGGCGGTCCTCTCTGTCTCTACCCAGAATGGAGGCCAGAGACTGCCGGTCCTCTCTGGCCCGGTGCTGGGGGCTGTTGAACCCCAACCCCATCAGGACAGAGATCCCTGGGAGTCACGGCTCTGCCTCTGCTTCATCTCCCTCTTGGCCTGCTGCTCAAACTGCCTGGCCTGCTTCTTCACCGACAAGGGCTTGGGATCCACGTAGGTGCCGCACCCAAGATTTCCCCAGTCCAGGCCGTCCAGCATGTCCTTACTGTACTGTCCTTCAGCTCAGTCTTCAGCAGCTCCAGCTTCCACTGCACCGGGTCTATCATCACCTGTCTACTCAGAGCATCACACATGTCCTGCCTGTGGAGCCTGGAGGGTAGGGTCCAGGAGTGGCCCGAGCCCCCGCAGTTGAAATTCAGAAAGGGGCCCTCTCTGATGCCCGCGGTTTTCCATGGGGGGGAGTAGGTCCCCAGGAGGTCCATCGTCCTCTGTTGCTGCCCCAGGATCTCTGGGCTGCTGAGAGTGCCCGTGCCATCGTCAAACAGGGGGTTCTTGGTTCTCCAGCTTCTATAAACCAATAAGGAGATGGGAGAGGCAGGACTTGCAGCGCGATCTGCGTCAGAAATAGAACTCACTTCTATTTTATCCCTTGGTGTGGGCGCAATAATTTAATAACAGATTTCTAAATTAACATCCCATCATGCTTATACCCTGACTACACCGCACGCGACGTGAGCGTGATGCATGATGGGATGTTAATTGCTTAATTAATTAACTCAGGAACCACACCTGTGTAGAAGCACCTGCTTTCAATATACTTGTTTCCTATTTTGGCAGTTACCTGTATGGTTTTGGACAGTAACTGACGAGAACAAAACAAAGGGAATGGTTCACCCTGGGAAACTATCTACATCAGTGGACGCTGGTGGGAGGAGCTATAAGAGAAGGGGCTTATTGTAATGGCCGGAATGGAATCAATGGAAGGGAGTCAAATGTGTGGTTTCCATATGTGTGATGTGTCTGATACAATTCCATTTATTCCATTCCAGCCATTACAATGAGCCCGTACTCCTATAGCTCCTCCCACCAGTCTCCACTGATCTACATACAATTTAAGGGCCTCCTACTTGAATAATAACCAACAACAGACAAGAAGCAGAGACTAAACGAAAACTCTAATGAGCAACAGTTACAACCTAGCGCTACAACACAAGTACTCACTTCACTCTGGAGGCCCAGGAGGAGAAATTAGGCAATAAGATAGACAGATGAGTATAGCAGGAAAAGCAGGGTGAATCACAGAAATGCTACACACTTTACTGCCGGTAATGGCAGATTTCATTCTCTGAATGTCAACCGCCTGGTTGATGGCTGACCATTTAAAAAATGATTCGCTCTGCCATTGCATTGTTTTTGATCAGATAAGAAGGAAGCTACAAGTGAGCACTGAGGGCTACCCAATTAGCAGAGCAGTTAACCAGTTCATTCTAAAGTAACTCTAGACTCCAGCCTGTTCTCTATGTGATCAGGACATAGCTTATGGCTTTGCAGCAGCACATGAAACCAAACCCTGTACTGCTCGATATCTGCCCGCAATGACTGAGCCACTCAACAACCTTATCAATAAAATAAATTATGTGGCACTTATGAATAAGTATTTAAATTATCTTAAATTGACATTAATTTCCCCCTTGTTTTCAGAGAGCTGGCCGGTCTGTTTTGAAGTCAATCGTACTCCATCTTGAACAGTAAAAAACAAACAAAAAAATCAGATTCCATATGGTATTTCCTTTGCATATGAAATTCTATTATGTTTATAGTTCATGGAAGCGAGCATATCTGGAAGGCAGGAAACTGCTGAGCCATGGAACAGTGATAACAGCTTTGCCCAGTTGCCCCCGTGAAGAATTACACTGAAGCACAGCATGTCTTTAACCTCACAGATAAACTTAAAACAATGTCTACAGTAGCATATGTTTGACCAAGGAACCCAATCACGCCCAGGAAAATTCATCCAATTCTAAATTAAACAGAGAATTTGCAAGAACCCACATAATGGGATAAGATAGGATACATTATGAAACTTACATGGTGCTGTCCCCCAGCTCTTCATACAGGTTGTTGGTGGCAGCAACCACTGATTTGCCAGTAGGGAGGGTCATTTGTATCCGGGCAGTTTTAGCACACTCCGCCTGTCTTCTTTAGTGGTACCATGGAGAGAAATTCAACCAAGTTACGTTAAGTTACAGCATCAGCAAATTCTAAGAGGACACTGCTACATTATAAAATGCACACATAAATAAATATCTTTGCACACAGTGGCACCCCAATGTACTCAAAGAAACCAATTTTTGCCGGCACATTTGTTATTTATTGCCTCCGACTGCAGTGTATAAAAACAGGTTATGCACTATTCATTTGTTTTAAATTTCGTTGACTTCCCTGATCCCAATCATTGGCTTTGAAAACATGTTCGAGCCACTCAAATATCACATGAATACACATTAGACATGGCAAAATGTGCAGAATTGCACAAAAATAAGC
This sequence comes from Brachymystax lenok tsinlingensis, assembly GCA_030435695.1. Lineage (NCBI taxonomy): Eukaryota > Metazoa > Chordata > Actinopteri > Salmoniformes > Salmonidae > Brachymystax > Brachymystax lenok. The sequence continues at coordinate 13,244,957 of CM059780.1, read as the reverse complement.
TTTAAACCTGCAACATTTTCTCTCTGTCAACCAGAGGGGAGTGAACAGTTTGTGTCATGAACAGTGTTTGTGCCCATAGAAATAGACGTGTTGCGCACAGCGGGGGTGCGGGAGGCTGCTCGTTCTAATATTTCTATATTTGGGATTTGTGTGTATTGTTAGATATTACTGCACTAGGAGCTAGGAACATGAGCATTTAGCGACACCCGCGTTAACATCTGCTAAATATGTATATGCAACCAATAAAATTGGATTTGATGATTTTAATACTCACTCTTTGAATCTGTTGACAATGGAAGAAAGAAGAGAAAGAAAGAGAAGGATGTTGGTAATAGCGAGGGGCAAATTACAGACACAATGCTTCTTATAATCATTGTCTTAATACAAAAAGAGAGAGATTGACAGAATTCTCTGTAGACTGAAGCCACTTTCCTGAAGCTGAGACACTTATGAAGATGACACACGATTCTTTTCTCATCTGTTTCATGTCTAGCCCTGAAATCGTGACGGCTGTCAGTCTAGCCCTGAAATCATGACGGCTGTCAGTCTAGCCCTGAAATTGTGACGGCTGTCAGTCTAGCCCTGAAATCGTGACGGCTGTAAGTCTAGCCCTGAAATCGTGACGGCTGCCAGTCTAGCCCTGAAATTGTGATGGCTGTCAGTCTAGCCATTTGCTGCTCGGTTTGGTTCGCAGGCTCAGAGCAGAGGGAGAAAATCTCCCCCAAACCGCAACAATCAGTCTGCAGTGTTTATCTGCTCTGACATTAATTAATGTGCTTTCACGCTGTATAAATAGACGATTATGCCGGCTCTCAAAGGCGTTTCCATGGTGAATTGCGGAGAGAAAGCTTGCTTCCTCCTAAAACGATGGGCATTAGGGACAGCCTCTGAGGGGTGGAAAGCAGGTAACGTGCTGTCTAAACAACTGTGTCTGCACCACTGTCTGTCTGCACCACTGTGTCTGTCTGCACCACTGTGTCTGTCTGCACCTCTGTGTCTGTCTGCACCAGTACTTGTGCCTTGTGGCATATCCATACTCACATTCCCCAAGACCAATTCCCATTTGACCCAAAATGTACTTCCAATAAAGCATTTGAACTTTGAACTGTTCTTTCTACACACTGCCTGTAGGTGATGATGACGATGAGGATGGCGGGGATGCAGCAGAGGATGATGATGATGGCGAGGGCGAGCAGCGCCCCCTCGGTGTAGCCCACGGTCTGCACGGCCTTCTTCACGCTGGTCACCACGTCAGGGGAGCGTATCTCCAGGATCCTCCCTCCTCGGCCCAGGTATGGCTGGAACTCCTTGTTGATGTCCAGCAGCTTCCCGTCCAGAAACCTTGGATGGAAACAGACAGATTATATGCAGTATAGTTACACACACACACGGTCATCATCATCATCACTATCACATCATCATCACCATCACTATCACATTATTATCATCACCATCATCATTATCATCACTATCATCATCATCATCATCATCATTACTATCACATCATCACCATCACTATCACATCATCACCATCACTATCACATCATTATCATCACCATCATCATTATCATCACTATCATCATCACCATCATCATCACTATCACATCATCATCATTATCATCACCATCACATCATTATCATCATCACCATCACCATCAGTCAGAGGGCCTGGAGTTTTTCCTGATCACCTCACCTGACCAGGCCTTAGTTATAGTTAAGTGTTCAGGAAAAAACTAATGTCTCCAGTCATATACCAATTTTGTGCATGAGAAAATCATTATGATATCCATCAGTTACATCTAAGAACAAACAATGGAACACAGAGTGCAACACTCTACTCCCTGTAATGGCCGGAAGCATAAATGACAGGTGTGGGTACACACTGCTTCACAATTATGTTGCCATTGTTCAATAGGTCCATTTGTCACTCTGTGGAGCTGAAAGAGGCAGAGGGCGGTTATATGACCACTGAGCCTGCTGTGGAGAGTGTGTAGGGAGCAGTACAGAGCAGTGGCTCAGCCGCTTGTCAGCCAGTTGAATGGCAGAACCGGGGCTGCTGTCGTACGAGGGCATGCGTTTGGCTCTCTAATGAGGGCCTGACTGCAGGGTGACAGGGAACAAAACAACTCTGGTGAGTGGTGACATCCCCCCTCTGTCTGTCACTGGGTAAACACCTGCTCCACAGGGATGGCGTATCTAGATACTACAGAGGGTGGCCCTAAGGGGCAATCACTTTAGTTATAAACTGTTTTGTCCCTCAGGGCCACCGTTGTGACTTTCTTCTCACTTGAACAGCTCTTGGCGTGAAATGGCCCTGTTGGTCAGAGGGTCGATAGCATACACCATCAGGTCCGACTTGGAGTAGTCCTCTTGCTCGAAGCCGTCGCCAAACCGCCGAGGTCCGATGGACTCCACCACCACTTTGGCCCCTGGAATCTGGTCCTGCACATAGTGCTCCAGGACCCTGCAGAGGGAGAGGAAGCAATCATCAGGTGATTTGTATAGAAACAAGGTGATAGCAGGATCTAGGGGGAAATGTTCAACGGTGATTTACACTGAGTACAAAACGTTATGGTCTTTCCATGACATAGACTGACCAGGTGAATCCAGGTGAAAGCTATGATCCCATATTGGTGTCACTTAGTAAATCCACTTCAAACAGTGTAGATGAAGGGGGAGGAGACTGGTTAAAGAAGGATGTTTAATCCTCGAAACAACAAGAGGCATGGATTGTGTATGTGTGCCATTCAGAGGGTGAATAGACAAGACAAAATATTTAAGTGCCTTTGAACGGGGTATGATAGTAGGTGCCAGGCGCACCGGTTTAAGTGTGTCAAGAACTGCAACGCTGCTGTTTTTTTTGCGCTCAACTGTTACCCGTGTGTATCAAGAATTGCAATGCAAAGCCAAACATAGTTCTCCGTCTTCAAAATTGAAGTATCTACAATAGTATCAGTTCAAAGAAAATATCTGAAATGGTACCCTGTTCACAATAAAGTGCACTACGCCCTATACCCGAATAGGGTTCTGGTCAAAAGTAGTGCACTATATAGGAAATAGTGTTCCCTTTCAGACAAAACCCTTATCTGGCGATGGGCCTCTGCAGCCATCTGAGCTCTGAGGGAAGACACAGTAGGTGTTGAGCCAATTACCTGGGAAACGCCAAAGAGGACGGCATGACAGAACTGAGACCAGATGGATGTCTCTCTCCCCTTGGGAGTGGGAAAACACTGATGAACTAGGTGGCTCCACAGCTGGGGCCGTAGCCCTGGGAGAGAAAGTGGAGAGACCTAGGATGACACCCAGTCAGAGAAAGTCCATCAGGAGGACTGATACTGGTTGATTGTCAGTAGGAGGATACGTTGGGTGACGGACAGCTGTATAGTAGCAGTACAGCTAATACACGCAAGCTCACACACATATTCTGGAATTCACACACACGCGCAGACACACCCCACCTCAGAGGAACATGAGACAGCTATAGAGCCAGTGGCACTTTTCCTCTTTTGCAATTTAGATTCAGAGAGAAGTTAGACTTCTACTGATGATAACAATGCCAATGGCTAAGAAGTAAGCTCAAGACAAGAAGGGAACCATTGGGGAGTGGCTGTCTGAAGTGTATGACAGAGCTCCGATAGACCTGAGGAGGCAGGTAGGGAGAGGCTCGAATGGAAACTGAAGGAAGGCTCGCGTTGCCTGACACTTTAATTTGAGCAGCCGTCACACAGTGGGACACCTTTTCATCTCGGTAGAAGGCGACGATCAAATCAACTCTGAATCATGCAGCCCCCTCAAACACCTGCACGCCTGGGAAAGGGCCAAATGCAAGTGTTGCTAAAATGAGTCACTTGCATATGAAGTTTAGGAGACAGCTATAAGCACAGACACGACTCGAATGCTAAAAGACGGACGCAATATCCTTCTTAAGTGAATTATAATAGATTAGATATCTTCTACGTTACCGGAGGAGCTTGTCCTTGTTCTGTTCCACCACTGTAGGAGCAACGTTGGAGACCACCACCTGCATATCCAGCAGATTCACCACGGATACCTGGGAAACAGGGTTCCATCAGAGGATCAATGCGGCAGACACAAAACCAGTATCTGTTCCCCTTCCCTCCCTAACCTCTACAAAATGAGCTTTCATTTTGGACAGCAGGCTAAACCACACAGGAACTCTCCCTGTAGTTTGGCAGGAAGGTCCCTTTATGCAGTCCCCATGAAATGAAGCTTCCCGTTGGAATTAGATTAATTTAGCCCCAGCGTGGCTCCTCTCGTTCAGGCAAGGCTCTGACCCAGCCAGCCCCCTATTTCATAAAGGGCAAAGGGAGGAATAGGCAGCACAAGGCTGTAATGTATAATCAATGGTCTCCATATGCCCTGGGACAGTTCAATTTGCAACAAACTGGGAAGCGGCCAGCACGGAAGGAACACACATTCATCAACTCTCTCAGGGATAGCTAGCCTATACTATCTACCACAAGGATGGCACCGGATACTGATCATTGATTAGCTGGAGTATCACTACTGTGTCTTTTTACAAATGCAATTCCTATGGGAAGCTTTGAATGTGCATTTTGGGAGGAGAGGAGGGGTATGTAGTGCCAGTGTAAACCTGGGGAGTGGAAGTATTGTGGATATTGACATACTTAAAGGTCCATAAGCTAGAATTGTTCATAGCTGGCATGGAGTATGAAAAACTAGGCGGGACTGATGGAACTTGACCTGAGCATTGAACAAAAGACTCAGAGAGGGAAACGCACAGAACATAGAGTTACTAGAATGGGAATCTCCATATAATTCTATGGGAACAGGACAAACACTCACCACCACCTCTGCCTTGTTGCTCAGTCCCCCCTGGCCGTAATTGTCAATGGCGACCACTTCGAACTTGAAGTAAGACCGGCGCATGTTCCTGTACATAATGGCAGTCTTGATGACACCAGTGTAGGGCTCGATGACAAAGCCGTCCTTGCCGTTGGTGGTGGGGGGGATAACGAGCCTGTACTGCATGGAGCTATAATTCCCTGTGTCCTTGTCCAGGGCCTGAGACACAGACACACACACACACACACAAACACAGACAGAGTCAAAGCATTCAAGAGGTTCAAACACAGCAGCGTCAACAACCACAACAACAATACAACATCAAGATCCCAATCAGCTCATCCATTGAAAATACAAAGGGCACAGATTTGTTTTATTGTTTGGAGGGGTTGTAGTTCTCCATTCTTGCTGTAGGTGGAGTCTTCGAGCCGCGAGCCAGTCTCTCTTTAACAGGGACACAGCTGATTTCACCGGTTGCCTTGTTGCTCTGCAGTGAAGTTGATTTATTAGACCCCTTTTGTTTTTGACGACTGAGACTGAGTGTTAAGGAGCAGAGACAGCACTGTGCCCTGCCCAGCTGGAGTCATTCACACTAATGAGATATTTTCAATATTCTGCAACTCATTTGTATCTCATACTATACTGTATACTGTATAGGTAAAGGTTCTCTGGTAACAGAATCCACCCCCTGGGTTAGTTAATGGTGAGACCAGACCAGGAAAAAAGACACCAATGTATGAATGCAGTGTGAAAATGTGGCACAAAGACTGCACCAAGCAAGCAGAGAGAGAGGACAGCCTTTGACTGCAACCCCGACTTGTTAGAAACTGTGGTTCTGATTTGAGGCTGATTTGCTGCGAAATTGGATTTGTTCTTTGCAGAGATTCCGCTTTGTTTTCCTATCTGTACAGGAACACAAACACATTCCGTCAAGAGTGACTTGTTTTGTGTTCAAATATACTAATTATGAGATCAATCACAGACAATGTGTGTCACTCAGAAGACAAGTTATTATTTATTTCTACAGTGCCGACGCTCCTGTGTGACAGAGTAGCAAACATCACTTCTGTCCCTCCCTCTCTCCATTCTACCCTTCCTTCAGGTTTGGCCACCACTCCATTGGGGTTTAAATTTCCTCTTTCTCACAAAACTATTTAAAGAAGGATTTAAAAGTAGATTAGTCTAATCTTGGGGATGCTGAGCAGCTTTTGCAGAGATCCATATTCAGATCTGCTACGAATGTCCTATTAGTAAAGCAACAGAGAATAGGTATGAATACTAAAGACGAAGATGCTGATCCTGACTGTGAGTGAAACACCTGGGAGGTTGAATGTTACCGTTAGGAGTTGGAACCAGTGGGTACAGTATGTCAGTTCAGGAAATCTTTGACCCAGTAATTCCATTACCTCCTGGTCTAAACTAGCATGAAAAGGAGCAACAACAGTCGAACGGCGCAACAACAGTCGAACGGAGCAACAACAGTCGAACGGAGCAACAACAGTCGAACGGAGCAACAACAGTCGAACGGAGCAACAACAGTCAAACGGAGCAACAACAGTCGAACGGAGAAACAACAGTCGAATGGAGCAACAACAGTCGAACGGAGCAACAACAGTCGAACGGAGAAACAACAGTCGAACGGAGCAACAACAGTCGAACGGAGCAACAACAGTCGAACGGAGCAACAACAGTCGAATGGAGCAACAACATTTGAATGGAGCAACAACATTTGAATGGAGCAACAACCCCCCTCCTCACTCCTGAGACAGACAGGGAGACAGACCGGCAGACAGGCAGGGAGACAGACCGGCAGTGATACAGACAGGGAGACAGACCGGCAGACAGGCAGGGAGACAGACCAGCAGGGAGACAGACCAGCAGGGAAACAGGCAGGGAGACAGGCATATAGACAAACAGGGAGACAAACAGGGAGACAGACCAGTAGGGAAACAGGCAGGGAGACAGGCATATAGACAAACAGGGAGACAAACAGGGAGACAGACCAGCATGGAAACAGGCAGGGAGACAGGCATATAGACAAACAGGGAGACAGACCAGCATGGAAACAGGCAGAGAGACAGGCATATCTGAATAAAAAGTAGTCTTGCTACGGCTCATCATTCTGAAACAACGATGCAAATGACACACACACACACACACACACACACACACACACACACACACACACACACACACACACACAGAGTCTGAGCACACTCCCTACAGGTGTCACAGTGGCTTTAGCTACAATGGCGCGAAAAACTAACAACAACACGCCCCGGTGCACACAGGGGATAATTCCCTTTCACACAGGACTTTGCAGCATGCTATTGACAGATGTGTGGAGATTTTATGTGAGAGCCTCTACAGCCTTAGCATTCTAAGTATTGTCAGAGATTTTATGTGAGAGCCTCTATGGCCTGGGCATTCTAAGTATTGTCAGAGATTTTATGTGAGAGCCTCTACGGCCTGGGCATTCTAAGTATTGTCAGAGATTTTATGTGAGAGCCTCTACGGCCTGGGCATTCTAAGTATTGTCAGAGATTTTATGTGAGAGCCTCTACGGCCTGGGCATTCTAAGTATTGTCAGAGATTTTATGTGAGAGCCTCTACGGCCTGGGCATTCTAAGAAATGTCAGAGATTTTATGTGAGAGCCTCTACAGCTTGGCCATTCTAAGTATTGTCAGAGATTTTATGTGAGAGGTCCTACGGCCTGGGCATTCTAAGTGTTGTCAGAGGTGTCTGAAAGTCTGAGATGGTTGATCCTCCAGCTGGTCATGCATTATCAACACGAGTCAAAGATTACAACTACAAAACTTTGCATCTCAAATGCAAACACAGATAATCGTTCAACCGGACACATTTTGGCTGGTTGCATCGTGAGGAGGAGTGATCGTAGTTTGATCATTCCATTTCAGAAAAGTAACATTTTTTGAAAATAATGCATTGTCCTCTTTCGACACCAATTGCACTATCTAGAAGTGGTCCACTTTGTGTTTGAAAGGAGCTGGGTGTACCTGGACTTGTAGTACAGAAGTGAATGTCTTGGCGTCCTCGGCCACACCTCCCAGGTACAAGATTTTGGTAAAGACAGGAGAGTGATCATTCTCATCCAGAACATCAATGAACACCCTCGCTGTGTTGGCTGCAGAGGAGAAAGAAAAAAAATATATAAAAAATGACCCCAAAGGCTAATCTGAATATCATTTGGATTGAATCGAAAACGAGAACTCTAAACAGCCAAATGTGCATCATATACAATTCACTGCCAATACAATTATTTAGACTTTTGACTAAAATACTACAACACTGCATTGCGGTTTGTCATTTCTCATAGTAAAACGTCAGGCCACATCCTGAAGGGCTACAAATACGCAGAGGGACCAGCCAAATAAAATGTCTTACATCATCTGACAAAATGCTCTGGGGTTGACCAGGGGACAGACCAGGAGTACAGACCATGGGGACAGAGCAGGGGGACAGACCAGGAGTACAGACCATGGGGACAGAGCAGGGGGACAGACCAGGAGTACAGACCATGGGGACAGAGCAGGGGGACAGACCAGGAGTACAGACCGTGGGGACAGAGCAGGGGGACAGACCAGGAGTACAGACCATGGGGACAGAGCAGGGGGACAGACCATGGGGACAGAGCAGGGGGACGGAACATGGGGACAGACCATGGGGACAGAGCAGGGGGACGGACCATGGGGACAGAGCAGGGGGACAGAGCAGGGGGACAGAGCAGAGGGACAGACCAGAGGGACAGACTAGGAAGACAGTAGAGTCAGCACCTTTCTCATTTATCCCTGCCAGAATATTCAATGTTACAGCGGATGACAACACTAAACGAGCAACAGCAGGAGAGTACTTACTGCTGCACTGCAACACCTGGGTATTTCTATAAACTAGGATACCAGTAAGGATAAGTCATTGATAATAACTGGAGCGGAATCAGTGGAATGGTATCAAAAACATCAAACACGTGGTTTCCAGGTGTTTGATGCCATCCCATTTGCCTCCACTGTTCTCATGGTTGGTGTCTAGATGGATTTGTCCAAAATCATGTGACATAAAATGTCCTTTCTGTCCTTGCATTTATGGCAGTGTAAGTTGTTGTTCTATCATATATTAACCATTAATCAGTTAAATTAGAATCTTGGATATAGCTGTCGGACAGTTGTATGTGTATAGATCTCAGAAATGCAGTGCAACTACTTAACATTTCGTGCATATGGGGTGAAACAGTTTTCATGGACACACAAATCACATATTTTACAATGTAATAATAATATGATTATCAATGCATTGGCAAGGTCTAAAAAAAGTGGTAATAGACAACTTTTTTTTTTACACTTTTTGCATGCTTGCACCGCCCCCAGCATAATCTGTGATGTGGCTTGAATCAATTCAACCAAGTGTCTTCATAATGCAGTGATGATGGTCACCTCCATAGCCAATGAATCAAACAACATCAATAGCCCCCATGATGAAACTTCCACCACATCTCAAATACAGCTGCCAGGCCTGCTTCAATGGAACGGGGACTTCATCTATTGCTAGCGGGTGTCTTCGTCATGTTTGCTGCTGCCTCCTCTCAGCCTCTCAGCCCCCTCTCAGCTTGAATGACACACAGTGAGTGGCCTGGGTACAGTATATTAGTCCATTTAGTTTTGAGTAGAGAAAAACATGCTGAATCTAATTCTAATTGTAATCTGGGTAGAACATACAGCAGTGACCAAATCTCTACAAGCCTTTGATTCTAGAATCCACTAAGTTGGCATTTAGATATAAGTGGATGACAGCGCTATTGTAATCAAATTGATTTGAGTGATTCCTTCTGCATATTGAGGAGACATGATGAGATTGTCAGGAAAGGAATGTTGTTTTTTAATCTGTCACATTTACCAGTAACCGCTAAATCAAAATGTCTCCTCCTCCGCAGCAACTCAGAAAACTAAATATCGTGAAAGGATGAGGCGTGCTTTTAAGTATTTTGGAAAAAGCTAGGTAGGCGTACTCTTGGAGGGTGCTCGGAGATTGGACTCGACCAACCCCATGGAGTCAGCCTCCACTCTGAGGCTGTAGCTGCCGTTGGTCTCATAATCCAGCAGCTTGGCCGTAGAGATCACCCCGGTGCTGTTGTTGAGCCTGAACACACCTAGTAGACAATGAAAACATAGTCATTTAATAATGTATCAGTCCCTGGGTAGAATGACAAGTCTATTCACCTCCCCAAATCCCACTGTGTGTGGCGTCACGTGTTGAGGCACGACACCAGAAAGAAATTACACTAGACTGGAGAATCACTTAGTCACTCATTGATTTTGTGTAAGGCATAATTGATGCACATGCACAGCAGGAATGCACCGAAGAGCATAGCTAGAACTCATCTCGCTCCCACTTATTTTCAGACCTACAATTAAGTCCTCCCATTACGCCATGAACCTTGAATTCAACAACAATGAATCTTCCTGGTGCTTTTTCATTGAATCTAATGAGAGTTAAAAGTGAAGCCAATTCCCTTTGTTTCCAAATGACTAAATGCTTCAGATGTAGTTGAATGCGAGGCTCAGTATAGGGATGCAATTTCATCTTTTCACACTCTGAGAGACATGAGCCCAGGTTTTAATCACAGTGAGGGACGATGGGAGGATGGACGGGTCTAATCATCCCTCAGGGCGCTTTTACATGGCAGTAGCTCTGTCATGACCGGGGCACGCGCACATACACACACACTTTGGGTGCAGTCTCTCTCTGGGCAGATAACTGACTAGAGCCTCATAGAGCAGTATAGAGCCGTATAGAGGTATATAGAGCTGTACAGAGCCATATATAGCCATATAGAACTGCACAGATCTGTAGAGAGGTATATAGAGCCGCATAGAGCCGTATATAGGCGTATAGAGCTGAATAGGGGCGAAAAGAGGCGTATAGAGCCATATAGAGGCGTATAGAGCTGAATAGGGGCGAAAAGAGGCGTATAGAGCCGTATAGAGGCGTATAGAGCCGTATAGAGGCGTATAGAGGCGTACAGAGCCGTATAGAGGCGTATAGAGGCGTATTTAGCCTCATAGAGCCATAAAGAGCCTCATAGAGGCGTATAGAGGCGTATAGAGCTGTATAGAGCCGTATAGAGGCGTATAGAGGCGTATAGAGGCGTTTAGAGCCGTATAGAGGCGTATAGAGCCTCATAGATCCGTATAGAGGTGTATAGAGCCGTATAGAGGCGTATAGAGCTGAATAGGGGCGAAAAGAGGCGTATAGAGCCGTATAGAGGCGTATAGAGGCGTATAGAGGTGTATAGAGGCGTACAGAGCCGTATAGAGGCGTAGTTAGCCTCATATAGCCGTATAGAGGCGTATAGAGCCGTATAGAGGCGTATAGAGCCGTATAGAGGCGTATAGAGCCGTATAGAGGCGTATAGAGGCGTATAGAGGCGTTTAGAGCCGCATAGAGGCGTATAGAGCCTCATAGAGCCGTATAGAGGTGTATAGAGCCGTATAGAGGCGTATAGAGCTGAATAGGGGCGAAAAGAGGCGTATAGAGCCGTATAGAGGCGTATAGAGGCGTACAGAGCTGTATAGAGCCTCATAGAGCCTCAAAGAGCATCATAGAGCCTCATAGAGCATCATATAGCCGTATAGAGCCATATAGAGCCTTATAGAGCCGTATAGAAGGATATAGAGGCATATAGAGGCGTACAGAGCCGTACAGAGGCGTACAGAGGCGTACAGAGGCGTATAGAGCCTCATAGAGCCTCATAGAGCCTCATAGAGCCTCATAGATCCTCACATAGCCGTATAGAGGCGTATAGAGCCGTATAGAGGCGTATAGAGGCGCATAGAGGCGCATAGAGGCGCATAGAGCCGTATAGAGGTGAATAGAGATGTATAGAGGCGTATAGAGGCGTATAGAGGCGTATAGAGGCGTATAGAGCCGTATAGAGCCGTATAGAGGCGTTTAGAGGAGTAAAGAGCTGCATAGAAGCGTACAGAGGCGTGCAGTACATAGCTGCATAGAGCCGTATAGAGGTGAACAGAGGCGTATAGAGGCGTATAGAGCCTTATAGAGCTGTACATAGCTGCATAGAGCCGTATAGAGCCGTATAGAGCAGTATAGAGCTTTATGTATGGCACTGTGAGTGACCTCTGAGGGTCCTTACTACTTCATATTGTTTATAGTGTTTCAGAATAAAAGACTGGGACTATCACTGCTGTATAGAAAATTACAACATGACCTCTGGAACTAGGTCAAAGGCACAGTGTAGGTTAGAGTTACTACTCACCTCCCTCGTTTCCCTCCACTATGGAGTAGATGATCGTTTGATTGACAGCCGCAGCCAGTATGACTCCGACCAGCTTCCCCACCTTAGCCTTCTCACTGACAGGGGGAAATCTGGAAAAAAACACACACACAGTATATGAGACACACAGATGAGACACACAACACACAAACACACACAGTAGATGAGACACACAGATGAGACACACACACGACACACAGTATGTCCTTGAGGGCCACAAACACTGTGTTTTCATATTTTGCCATTTAATCAGCAACTCGCTTCATCTTGGGAAACCAGATGTGTGAACTTTCTGGCAAATTCAAAACCATTAGAACCAACAGAGAGAGGGTGAGGAATAATCAACAGCAGGACTGTGGTCCTTGAGGAACGAAGCTGGCCACCCTTGCCATAGGGCATGTGTTTTACTATGTTTTTCTCAGACTTAAAGCTCTATCTGATATACGTGTAAGTGAGTAATGCGACCAATAATATTTGATTTGATGTACTGTGGTTGGAACATAAAAGCAGACAAAACACCCAAATTATAGACTGAGAAGTTGGAATAGACGGAGGAGTTAGAATAGACAGAGAAGGTAGAATAGACAGAGGAGGTAGAATAGACTGAGGAGTTAGAATAGACTGAGTTAGAATAGACTGAGGAGTTAGAATAGACTGAGGAGTTAGAATAGACTGAGGAGTTAGAATAGACTGAGGAGTTAGAATAGACTGAGGAGTTAAAATAGACTGAGGAGTTAGAATAGACTGAGGAGTTAAAATAAACTGAGGAGTTAGAATAGACGGAAGAGGGAGAATAGACTGAGCAGTTAGAATAGACTGAGGAGGTAGAATAGACTGAGGAGGTAGAATAGACTGAGGAGTTAAAATAGACTGAGGAGTTAGAATAGACGGAAGAGGGAGAATAGACTGAGCAGTTAGAATAGACTGAGGAGGTAGAATAGACTGAGGAGGTAGAATAGACAGAGGAGCAGACAAACTACCCACTTATTTTAACACAGAGATGTATCCTCCTAACCCAGGATATGACTGACTGTGGAACAACCTTGTTTGGATACAAATAATTTGTTAAACTGCGATATGGTGAAATTACACAGTTAACGGGAACACTGGCAGAGAGACATTAGTCGCCGTGCCAGATAGCTTGATTAACTCCTATATGGCACAGCGAAACCTTTAATTAAATCCACTAGATTAATTTAGTCTCCGATTACAGCTGGTTCACCTCAAAAACATGGGCAATTAACCAGGTAAGTTATCATAATTTCATAAAAGCTCAGTTGATGTGAATCACATCACAAACAGCATGTGAAGTTTGTAGACGACACAACAGTAGTAGGCCTGATTACCAACAATGACGAGACAGCCTACAGGGAGGAGGTGAGGGCCCTAGCGGAGTGGTGCCAGGGAAATAACCTCTCCCTCAAAGTCAACGAAATGTCAACAAAACGTCAACAAAACGAAAGAGCTGATCGTGGACTTCAGGAGACAGCAGACGGGGCCGCAGTGGAGAAAGTAAAAGCTTCAAGTTTCTCGGTGTACACTTCACTGACAATCTGAAAGGGTCCACCCACACAGAAAGTATAGACTGAGGCGCAACAGCGCCTCTTCAACCTCAGGAGGCTGATGAAATTTGTCTTAACACCTAAAACCCTCACAAACCTTTACAGATGCACCATTGAGAGCATTCTGCTGGGCTGTATCACCATCTGGTACATCAACTGCACCGCCCGCAACCCCAGGGCTCCCCAGAGGGTGGTGCGGTCAGCACGACGCATCACCAGGGGCAAACTGCCATCCCTCCAGGACACGTACAGCACAGGAAGGCCAAAAATATAATGAAGGACCTTAGCCACCCATGCCATTGCCTGTTCACCCCGCTTTCATCCAGAAGGCGAGGTCAGTACTGGTGCATCAAAGCTGGGACCGAGAGACTGAAAAACAGCTTCTATCTCAAGGCCATCAGACTGCTACCGCCCAGTACCCTGCCCTGAACTACCACCCGGTTACTCAACCATGCACCTTAGAGGCTGCTGCCCTATGTACATAGACATGGAATCACTGGCCACTTGAATAATGTTCACATACTGTATTCTAGTCAATGCCATCCTATTCAACTATTGCTGTACATGTACTATTCTATCCTACGTATTCTACAGATATACTAAATATTCTATCCACATACTGTCCATAATGTCTATACATCCCATCACAGATACATATGAATATATACAGTGTATATATGTTTATACTCCGGACTCCAACAATAGTTGTCTTAATATTTATATATTTCTTAGCTAGGAAACACAAGCATTTCGCTACAACCACAATAACATCTGCTAAATACCTGTATGCGACCAATAAAATGTGATTTTATTTCATTTGATTTGAAAGCAACTGTGTGGCAGATTACGCAGTCATAAGGCGATCAGTAAAATATGAAACAGCTGGGATGCATGGAAGCACTCCACTGAGGGTTGGTCAGACGGTCAGAGAATAAGAAATAATGTTGTCTATGAGCCTACAGTGTGTTAGATATGAAACGGTTGGGAGATTTAGTCAAATGGGGCATAGAGAGTCTTACAGGGTGACTGGTATGAACTAAGGACACCTACATCATTTGGTTTGACTTGCGTCAATGTGTAATCTTTTCACAAGCAAAATCAAAAAGGCCATTAGAATATGGAAATGACACAATGCTAAGCATTCCTAGTGCCTGGTGACCACAACAACATATGGCTTTGTTAATACATAGTGGTTAAAACAAGGACAGTTTGTCACTATATTTATGTCGTTCTTTACTGGTAAATGAGATTACTATACTGTAAATCTGAATACTGTCATCAAGGCTGCGAATGTCGTCAATGGCAGAGTGACAATTAGGCCATCCAGTACTTCATAAACAAGTATGTTCTGTTCCTCTGGTCTGTTTGCTAGCCACAAGCTACATGCCAACAGTACCAATGTGCCAGAGGAACACCTACACCTGTGGCATGGTAATACGGCTGGGCTGAATGATATTGCTTTGACCTGCATGCTACCCAATACCTTTCTATAGTCAGGGGCTGAGATTGTAAATCTGAGGAGGATGGGTTGTTGTTCTTAACTTTGGTAGCTGGTAGGTTCACAGTTATACTGCCTCATCTCTAGTCCCCACCTGTCCCCTTCCTCACACCTTCCTGTGTCTGCCTCCCTCCCTCAAGGTCTCCACGACAACACGTGAGCTGCCTACCACTTATTTCATGACACGATGTGCATGTCACAAACACCAACCCTCCACTAGACACACACGCCGACACGCCGAGACACTCTATCCACACACACACACACACACACACACACACACACACACACACACACACACACACACACACACACACACACACACACACCCTCCTGCAGCACGCATGGAGGGAGGGTGTTCCACCATCCACATCCCCACAGCCCAAGCCTCTCTCATGAGGGAGGATATCATCCCCACAGCCCTAGCCTCTCTCTGAAGGGAGGATATCATCCCCACAGCGCCAGCCTCTTTCTGAAGGGAGGATATCATCCCCACAGCCCCATCCTCTCTCTGAAGGCAGGATATCATCCCCACAGCACCAGCCTCTTTCTGAAGGGAGGATATCATCCCCACAGCCCCATCCTCTCTCTGAAGGGAGGATATCATCCCCACAGCACCAGCCTCTTTCTGAAGGGAGGATATCATCCCCACAGCACCAGCCTCTTTCTGAAGGAAGGAGGATATCATCCCCACAGCACCAGCCTCTTTCTGAAGGAAGGAGGATATCATCCCCACAGCACCAGCCTCTTTCTGAAGGAAGGAGGATATCATCTCCACAGCACCAGCCTCTCTCTGAAGGAAGGAGGATATCATCCCCACTGCACCAGCCTCTCTCTGAAGGAAGGAGGATATCATCCCCACAGCACCAGCCTCTTTCTGAAGGAAGGAGGATATCATCCCCACAGCACCAGCATCTTTCTGAAGGAAGGATATCATCCCCACAGCACCAGCATCTTTCTGAAGGAAGTATATCATCCCCACAGCACCAGCCTCTCTCTGAAGGAAGGATATCATCCCCACAGCACCAGCCTCTCTCTGAAGGAAGGAGGATATCATCCCCACAGCACCAGTCTCTCTCTGAAGGAAGGAGGATAACATCCCCACAGCACCAGTCTCTCTCTGAAGGAAGGATATCATCCCCACAGCACCAGTCTATCTCTGAAGGAAGGATGATATCATCCCCACAGCACAAGCCTCTCTCTGAGGGAAGGAGGATACCATCCTCACAGACCCAGCCTCTCTCTGAAGGAAGGATATCATTCCCACAGCACAAGCCTCTCTCTGAAGGAAGGAGGATATCATCCCCACAGCACCAGCCTCTTGCTGAAGGAAGGAAGGATATCATCCCCACTGCACCAGCCTCTCTCTGAAGGAAGGAGGATATCATCCCCACAGCACCAGCATCTTTCTGAAGGAAGGATATCATCCCCACAGCACCAGCATCTCTCTGAAGGAAGGAGGATATCATCCCCACAGCACCAGTCTCTCTCTGAAGGAAGGAGGATAACATCCCCACAGCACCAGTCTCTCTCTGATAGAAGGATATCATCCCCACAGCACCAGTCTATCTCTGAAGGAAGGAGGATATCATCCCCACAGCACCAGCCTCTCTCTGAAGGAAGGAGGATATCATCCCCACAGCACCAGCCTCTCTTTGAAGGAAGGATATCATCCCCACAGCACCAGCCTCTCTCTGAAGGAAGGAGGATATCATCCCCACAGCACCAGTCTCTCTCTGAAGGAAGGATATCATCCCCACAGCACCAGTCTCTCTCTGATGGAAGGATATCATCCCCACAGCACCAGTCTATCTCTGAAGGAAGGAGGATATCATCCCCACAGCACCAGCCTCTCTCTGAAGGAAGGAGGATACCATCCTCACAGACCCAGCCTCTCTCTGAAGGAAGGATATCATTCCCACAGCACAAGCCTCTCTCTGAAGGAAGGAGGATATCATCCCCACAGCACCAGTCTCTCTCTGAAGGAAGGAGGATATCATCCCCACAGCACCAGCCTCTCTCTGAAGGAAGGAGGATATCATCCCCACAGCACCAGCCTCTCTCTGAGGGAAGGAGGATACCATCCTCACAGACCCAGCCTCTCTCTGAAGGAAGGATATCATCCCCACAGCACAAGCCTCTCTCTGAAGGAAGGAGGATATCATCCCCACAGCACCCGCCTCTTGCTGAAGGAAGGATATCATCCCCACAGCACCAGCCTCTCTCTGAAGGAAGGAGGATATCATCCCCACAGCACCAGTCTCTCTCTGAAAGAAGGAGGATATCATCCCCACAGCACAAGTCTCTCTCTGAAGGAAGGAGGATATCATCCCCACAGCACCAGCCTCTCTCTGAAGGAAGGATATCATCCCCACAGCACCAGCCTCTCTCTGAAGGAAGGAGGATATCATCCTCACAGACCCAGCCTCTCTCTGAAGGAAGGATATCATCCCCACTGCACCAGCCTCTCTCTGAAGGAAGGAGGATATCATCCCCACAGCACCAGCCTCTTTCTGAAGGAAGGATATCATCCCCACAGCACCAGCCTCTCTCTGAAGGAAGGAGGATATCATCCCCACGGCACCCGTCTCTCTCTGAAGGAAGGAGGATATCATCCCCACAGCACAAGTCTCTCTCTGAAGGAAGGAGGATATCATCCCCACAGCACCAGCCTCTCTCTGAAGGAAGGATATCATCCCCACAGCACCAGCCTCTCTCTGAAGGAAGGAGGATATCATCCCCACAGCACCAGCCTCTCTCTGAAGGAAGGATATCATCCCCACTGCACCAGCCTCTCTCTGAAGGAAGGAGGATATCATCCCCACAGCACCAGCCTCTTTCTGAAGGAATGATATCATCCCCACAGCACCAGCCTCTCTCTGAAGGAAGGAGGATATCATCCCCACGGCACCCGTCTCTCTCTGAAGGAAGGAGGATATCATCCCCACAGCACCAGCCTCTTTCTGGAGGAAGAATATCATCCCCACAGCACCAGCCTCTCTCTGAAGGAAGGATGATATCATCCCCACAGCACCAGCCTCTCTCTGAAGGAAGGAGGATATTACAGAGAGTTGAGCTGTAAATGCCTTTTCTCCTCCCGTTATGAGGAAATTGGATTCCTAGGGTGGCAGTGTGCGAAATGAGTCGCACTTAGACGACACACACACACCATGCAAGACCATGCATAACACAAACCCCAAGCGGGCTCTCAGTAGCTCATTCTACCCCAGTAATCCCCCCTGACATTTCCAAATCAGACCCTCCCCGCTGCCAAGTGAGTGGCGAGCGCTGCTGTTGGCAGGGATAACACAGAGGACGCTCATCCATTCCCCTGGCTCTGACACGGCTGTAATGGCCGCTTCACATGAGCAGACGGTTAAGTGTGAGAGATGACTGATGTCCACAGAGCAATGCCTCTCTGTATCGCCGTGGTTTACCTAGAATCTGGAGCATGGAGCGCAGGCTACAGCACCTCATAATAACTGTAGGAAACATAGCTAAGCCTCACAGTATCATTTACAGTATATATCTTTCTTGAGAAATTGTAATAGAATGTTTATCTTTTTCCTTTTTTTTCCTCAGAGTGTTGGTAGTCAGTCTAGGAAATGTGCAATAGTGAAGTAAAAATCTTCATCACAATAAAAAGAAAATCGGCTAGCTTTGGTTCATACATGGCATCACTGGGACTGACTGTTATAAAAATGCAGCAAATATATATATATATATATTTTTTTAATGACAACTTAACCTCACGATCTCTTAATTTGATCTTCATATTATATCACATCATTTGATCTTCTGAAGTGTAATTGGAAGATAACGCGAGGGATGGAAGCACGTCTGCAACACTGGTATGAAAAATTGTCAAAACCCACAGAAAATATTAAATGAATGATAAGAGACACATTTAGTCCAGGTCTTGACTAAAGCATGTCAATTGTTATTAAGGATAACCATAATAATCTACTTGTTATTAAGGATAACCATAATAATCTACTTGTTAATAAGGATAACCATAATAATTCACTTGTTATTAAAGATAACCATAATAATCCACTTGTTATTAAGGATAACCATAATAATCCACTTGTTATTAAGGATAACCATAATAATCTACTTGTTAATAAGGATAACCATAATAATCCACTTGTTATTAAGGAAAACCCTAATAATCCACTTGTTATTAAGGAAAACCATAATAATCCAGTTGTTATTAAGGATAACCATAATAATTCACTTGCTATTGAGGATAACCATAATAATCCACTTGTTATTAAGGATAACTATAATAATCAACTTGTTATTAAGGATAACCATAATAATCCACTTGTTATTAAGGATAACTATAATAATCCACTTGTTATTAAGGATAACTATAATAATCAACTTGTTATTAAGGATAACCATAATAATCCACTTGTTATTAAGGATAACTATAATAATCCACTTGTTATTAAGGATAACCATAATAATCCACTTGTTATTAAGGATAACCATAATAATCCACTTGTTATTTAGGATAACCATAATAAATAATCCACTTGAATACAAATTAATTGGCACAGTCTGTAATAATCACAAAGCCAACGCCAACAATGTGCTGAGATCCTGTTTTAAATCAACAATATACAGCGTTGTACTTACTATAAGTGTCAGGGAAACAAATTGACTTCGATCCGAGTTATGTGTTTGTGTAAGGTCATGAAATCTGCTTCTGTTCTGTGTTGGCGTGAGAGACAAATGCTCATGTTGCCCATGCTGAGCCCTCTAGCAGACCGTGTGAGATCTAAGGAAAGCATGCGGTCTGATATGGATTATACACAGCATCAATCCTCCCAGAAAACAGCTGACTCGGCCACTAGACACTATGGCTTCTTTCACTGCACACAACAGGAAAAGCTAACTCCGAAAGTTTTGTACTCTCAACGACGCCAAGTGAAACTAAAAAGCATCCATGTTGGCTATTTGGCTTTTTTCAGACTGGGCCTAATCGACAAAGAGCCTTAAGATGTTTTGAGGGAGCAACTGTTTTGCTAGCTTGAGTATTAGACACTGACCTTTTCAAAGAGATTAGGATCGGTGCAGTTAGAAACCAGTTGGCATACTGAGGCTGTCCTTTTGCAAACAAGAGGTAAAGGTCAACTCTCAGACCTGTGAACTTATCTTTAGCCGTTCAAAACAAACCGATTCCTTCCCGTTCAGATGGAATACAGCAAGATAAAGCATGCATAATGGATAATGGGTGTGTATGTTGAAAATTAAAAACCTGTTGTGACAATTAATCAAATCAAAGTGTATTGGACGCGTACACAGTTCAGCAGGTGTTATAGCGGTGCAGCGAAATACTTATGTTACTAGCTCCTAACAATGCAGTCAAATGTCAAACAGCTAAAATGGAAAGAAAAAAGAAGAAAAAAAAACAGAAGAAATCAACAATGCTGGGATGAATCCAATTAACAACCCAAATAGCACTGTAGATGTATCAAAATACAATCTATACACATCTACACCGGGGGAATTTACACAATATATACTAAGAATGATAGGTACAGCATTAGATACATTGCCGTCGGAAAGTATTCAGACCCCTTGACATTTTCAATTTTTTTTTACTTTACAGGCTTATTATAAAATGTATTCTATTGTTTTGTTTTTCTCATCGATCTACACACAATACCCCATAATGACAAAGCAAAAAACAGTATATATATATTATTTATTTTTACAAATGTATATAAAAATATTCAGACCCTTTACTCAGTACTTTGTTGAAGCATCTTTGGCAGCGATTACAGCCTCAAGTCTTCTTGGGTATGACACTACAAGCTTGGCACATCTATATTTGGGGAGTTTCTCCCATTCTTCCCTGCAGATCCTCTCAAGTGCTGTCAGTTTGGATGGGAAGCGTTGCTGCACAGCTATATTCAGGTCAGAGATGTTCGTTCGTGTTCAAGTTCGGGCTATGGCTGGGCCACTCAAGGACATTCAGAGACTTGGCCCGAAATCACTCATGCATTGTCTTGGCTGTGTGCTTAGGGTCATTGTCCTGTTAGAAGGTGAACCTTCGCCCCAGTCTTAGGTCCTAAGCGCTCTCAAGCAGGTGTACATCAAGGATCTCTCTGTACTTTGCTCCGTTTATATTTCCCTCGATCCTGACTAGTCTCCCAGTCCCTGCCTCTGAAAAATATTCCCACAACATGATGCTGCCACCACCATGCTTCACCGTAGGGATGGTGCTAGGTTTCCTACAGATGTGACGCTTGGCATTCAGACCAAAGAGTTCAATCTTAGTTTCATCAGAACAGAGAATATTGTTTCTCATGGTCTGAGAGTCCGTTAAGTGCCTTTTGGCAAACTCCAAGCGGGCTGTCATGTGCCTTTACTGAGGATTGCTTCCCGTCTGGCCACTCTATCATAAAGGCCTGATTGGTGGAGTGCTGCAGAGAAGGTTGTCCTTCTGGAAGGTTCTCTCATCTCCACAGAGGAACTCTGGAGCTCTGTCAGTTCTTGGTCACCTCCCTGACCAAGGCCCTTCTCCCCCGATTGCTCAGTTTGGTTGGGCGGCCAGCACTAGGAAGAGTCTTGGTGGTTCCAAACGTCTTCCATTTAAGAATGATGGAGGCCACTGTGTTCTTGGGGACCTTCAATGCTGCAGAAATATTTTGGTACCCTTCGCCAAGCCTGTGACTCGACACAATTCCGTCTCGGAGCTCTAAGGACAATTCCTTCGACATCATGACTTGGCTTTTGCTCTGACATGCACTGTCAACTGTGTGACCTTATATAGACAGGTGTGTGCCTTTCCAAATAATGTTCAGTCAGTTGAATTTACCACAGATGGACTCCAATCAAGTTGTAAAAACATCTCAACGATGATCAATGGAAACAAGACGCACCTGAGTTCAATTTCGAGTCTCATAGCAAAGGGTCTGAATACTTATGTAAATAAGGTATTTCTGTTTTTTATAAAAAACTGTTTTCGCTTTGTTATTGTGGGATATTGTGTATAGATTGATGAGCCCCCCAAAAATTATTTAATTCATTTTAGAATAAGGCTGTAACGTAACAAAATGTGGAAAAAGGGAAGGGGTCTGAATACTTTCTGAATGCACAGTATTTTAGAGTGAGCTACAAATCTAGCATGAGCACTTCAGTAGCTAACTATTTGAGCAGCTTTCTGTTCAACACTTGGGATATACAATAATACTATGAGTATGTGAGTCAAAATGGCTAATGAGAAAATGGGAGGCAAAAGAGAAGAGCATCAATGAAAACTTTAAGTATCCTTTAAAGTTGCCCTTAAATCGACACTTTAGTCATAAAACATAAAATAACAAATGTATGGTTTCTACACATTCTCTTTTGATGCTAGCTAGCTGTCTAACCCTTAATGTCAAGACTGGTAGCTAGCACATTAAACCCAGAGGCCGTGTCATCCAAAATACATTTGCATGATTTACCCATAGTGCAGCTTCACATTTTCCAACCATCCTCAGGAGTTTTAAAATAAGATAAACCGATACGTGATAAATAATTTAAAAGCACAATCAATATTTAAACGATGGGCCCTTGTTGTAAGGGAGCAGATGAGGGCTGTTTAATTAAGACATTGTGGGATAAAAGTAATGGGATTCTATTGAGAACAACAATGATTTTCAGGCTATACGGCAAAGCTGTTTATAAATCTATCCAACTAAAGACACAGGATACTCGCACGCATGCACACACTAGGCTGCTAACACCAGCTATAAATAAAACAACCATTTATTTCAGTGCGATCAACACACAACTTTGCCTATAGCACTCTGTGATGCAGTAGCGATGGTAACCTTGGTCGTAAGTAGCTGGGGATATTTTTTCGGGCACTTTTTACGACCGCCAATTTATATCATTGTTAATAATTTAGAGCTTCTGTGAGTCATGTGTTTGTTAGAGGATGCAAACTGTTTTATAGCTGAGTCACATCATAATAAACTTCATAAAAGTCATAAAAACATTCAGTCAAAAGAAAAGGGACTTGAGTATGGAGGACAGACGGGTCTAGGATTATTACTAAAAAACACAAAAAAAACATCGGACTATTTAGTAAACAACGAGCATGTACCAGATGGCAGTCACATTCAATATGGAACAACTGGTGGCTCTGAAGAGGCAAGTACACCTATACATTCCGTTAAGTGTCATCTCATCTTGCTTTCAACAAACTTAATTACGTTAATTAACAAGGCCGTCGCCCATCACACCACATCTGTTTGACAGTGCACGGTGGCTAACTCAGCTGCTAGCATTAGGACATGTTAATAAGCTATGTTATGCTAATATTGTGTTTGTTTGCCTGACCTCCGTGCTGGTAGCAGTGCGTGGGGACTGCCAACAGCTGCATACTAATACTGCAGGGAGTCCACTTCCCCTAATCATGAGAGAGAGAGAAGGGTAGAGGAGAGATACAGTAGGGAAGGAGGGTGGGAGGAGAGAGAGAGAGGGTGGAAAGCAAGAGAGGGAGGGTGGGGATAGAGGGTGGGTGGAGAGAGAGGGTAGGTGCAGGAGGAGGAGGAGAAGAGGGTGGACTAAACAGGACTCTGCCAGCTTGTTAATTGGACCTGACCATTAGGAATGCACACACCCATGACAGATGACATTTAAACAACGCACCACAGCAGTGTAACGTTGCACAACCCTGTCTGTAGCATAAACACTCCTTATGATAAAATAGGCTGGCGTCTGGTGGCTGTGAGGCCACGCCTCTCTACGACTCTAAACACTCATATTTAAGGGTGTTACACGTTTAATCCAGTTAAATGCAGCAATGCAAAACAGAGTATCAACAAACTCAAAATACTTCAGGAGTGACTTCAAAGTGGTGCGTGCCACTGTAAATTTACAGAGAAACATTTACAGTTAGCTACTGTAAAGGGCAATGCATTAAGGGCACACTGCTGTAAAATTATTTGACACATTTTTCTGTATTACCTGTTTTGCTGTATTTTTTACAGCAGCATAATTTGAATTATGGTGCATTGTGGGAAAATGTTGTGGGTGGCTAAATAATCTCTGGCTCATTAACATATTTTGAGGAGTGCCTCTTAAGAGGCTTTATTTGTTTCACCTGTTAGTGAAAATGCTATACCCAACAGAATACAGTACCATACCATATTTTTTTTAACTAAAAACCTTTACCTCTAAATCAACAGTAATTTACTAGCTACTGTGCTGCCAGTAATTTACTATAATTCAGTACCACCCCACAGAATACAGTACCATACTGTATTTTTTGCAGGGCCAAAAAGCTTTTGAACACTAGTGGGTGCATGTTTTTTTCTTCTTCTGGCTCATTAACATATGTTGAGGCATGTGTTGTAAGAGGCTATATTTGTTGCAGCTGTTAGTGAGTGCTGTACTAATTTAACTGAAACGTGGCAGTAGTTCCATAACAATTTAATGTGTATCGGGGACAAATCAGAGTGGCAGCAAGTCTCAACTCTTTAATGGTTGAGTTTTTAGCCATGTCCTCTAGAAGTTACACATATTCATTGGTATGCTGTAATATATAATTACTATTCACTGTTAGCAAATGCTGTGATTTTATTACAATGGCTTCTGTGCTGCCAGTAATTACTGTAAAAACAATAGGACATGTTTTACAGTGTGTCCACGTGTGTGTGTGTTCCATGTGTGTGTGTGTGTTCTATGAGTGTGTGGTGGGCTCATTAATCATGCCTTGCCCATTTTTTTCCCACCGAGAGATTAGGCCGGTACAACCCATCTTTCCATCCATGCCTGCCTGGGACACACACAGCTAGGCAGGCAGCACTCTGTCTCCCCCTTGCTCTCTGCTCCAACCCAATGAGGGTCATGGAGAAGACGGAGCTTCCCCACTATCTAACTGTGACTCATGTCATGACTATCTCAACACATCTAGTAGCTAGTTACACTCCCTGCCTTTTCCCTGCCCTACTCCACTAACCTGTACGTCAGGAACAGAGCACGGCGATTGCCTTTATTTAGCATGACCACTGCTTAGTAGGCAGGCTGTGGGACAATGTTCACATTCGTTAAATCATCCCATTAGGATCCTTTAATCTACCTCTACTGGTAATCTGACGATCATGATTGACAGGTACTGGCATGCAAATCTGCAGCTGTTCTTGTTCTCATTTCTATTGTTAGACTTCTCTTATTCAACAGGCACGGATCCTCAAAGGTATATGGTGTAAAAGTAATCAAACGGCTGACATGTTGTTTCTATGCAATAGCCTTGTGTGTGTGTACTGTGTAATAACGAATAAACAATCGAATGCAGGGTTTTCCAGCTTTCAATTGCTTGCAGGGCACAAGGCTCCTTACGTCACAGACACGCTGTAAAAGCCCATCTTGCCTTGGATGCTGCGTTTTCCTCATTATTTTTCATGCACTAGTCTTACTCAAGAGGGGCAGATCAAAAAAGCTAATTCACACATCCACGGAGGTAAGCAGAAAACGAGACAGTGGTTGCTGTGATCGTCAAAATGACAAACTCAGATGTGGTTACGCTGGTGGTTGATTTAGTGAAACTCACTGCGGCGTCATTAAGTGTTTTTATGAGATAAGCGGCGTGGAAGGAAAACGCACAGGCGGCAGGTTTTGGTGGCCGTCTTCCCAGTTAGTTCCACTCGAAGGAGGAATCCACTGGTGTCACTTGCCAGACAGCCCTTTTGCCAGCCAACCTCACGTCACTTTACGCACACTAACCAGTGGTCCCGCACATGGGCTAACTGGGCTATCTATCTGCATTGTGTCCCACCACCCGCCAACCCCTTTTTTACGCTACTGCTACTCTCTGTTCATCATATATGCATAGTCACTTTAACCATAACTACATGTACATATACTACCTCAATCAGCCTGAAAACCGGTGTCTGTATGTAGCCTCGCTACTTTTATAGCCTCGCTACTGTATATACTGCTGTTTTTATTTCTTTACCTTCCTATTGTTCACCTAATACCTTTTTTTATTATTTTTTGCACTGTTGGTTAGAGCCTGTAAGTAAGCATTTCACTGTAAGGTCTACACCTGTTGTATTCGGCGCACGTGACAAATAAACTGTGATTTGATTTGATTTGACTAAATAAATATCATTTACAATATCAAGCTCTTCATCAGCCCTATGCAAATTCGTGGTCATTGATGTTCAGAATCAACCCACCTCATACACTTATTAAAATCTCCACAGATTCCAAATGTTCAAGACACATGTTTCTATCATCCAATCAGGTGATCCAATAACCTTCACCCCAGCTCAAGGATTCCACACTCTTACATTGTAACGCCACTACATTATATGTCACGTTCTACACTGAACAGTTGATAAAATGCTGAATATTACATAAAAATGTCTGCAACACATAGATTTGTTGAAATGGACAGTGTAACAGGACAGTGAATTATTGATGTACACTGATTGATAGGCATAGCACAGGGACCTGAGTCCACTGATACTGAGTTAAATGGGTCATTGGTGACTGAGAGGCCCACAGATGGAGTAGGGAGGGATGTAGGGAGGGGGAGGCATTATTCTATGGACTGTAAGTTGACTAGTATGTGGTGTTTTATCAGGATCCCCATAATCTGTTGTGAAAGCAGCAGCTACTCTTCCTGGGGTCCACACAAAACATGAAAAATGACATAACACAGAACATGACTAGACAAGAACAGAACAACAACAATTTTTTAAAACGGACCACATAGTCTACATAAACTCAGCAAAAAAAGAAACATCCTTTTTTCAGGACTCTGTCTTTCAAAGATAATTCGTACAAATCCAAATAACTTCACAGATCTTCATTGTAAAGGGTTTAAACACTGTTTCCCATGCTTGTTCAATGAACCATAAACAATTAATGAACATGCACCTGTGGAACACTAACAGCTTAAAGATGGTAGGCAATTAAGGTCACAGTTATGAAAACTTAGGACACTAAAGATGCCTTTCTACTGACTCTGGAAAACATCAAAAGAAAGATGCCCAGGGTCCCTGCTCATCTGCATGAACGTGCCTTAGGCATGCTGCAAGGAGGCATGAGGACTGCAGATGTGGCCAGGGCAATAAATTGCAATGTCCGTACTGTGAGACAACTAAGACAGCACTACAGGGAGACAGGACGGACAGCTGATCGTCCTCGCAGTGGCAGACCACGTGTAACAACACACAGGATTGGTACATCCGAACATCACACCTGCGGGACAGGTACAGGATGGCAACAACAACTGCCCGAGTTACACTAGGAACGCACAATCCCTCCATCAGTGCTCAGACTGTCCGCAATAGGCTGAGAGAGGCTGGACTGAGGGCTTGTAGGCCTGTTGTAAGGCAGGTTCTCACCAGACATCACCGGCAACAACGTCGCCTATGGGCACAAACCCACCGTTGCTGGATCAGACAGGACTGGCAAAAAGTGCTCTTCACTGACGAAGTCGCGGTTTTGTCTCACCAGGGTGATGGTCGGATTCGCGTTTATCGTCGAAGGAATGAGCGTTACACCAAGGCCTGTACTCTGGAGCGGGATCGATTTGGAGGTGGAGGGTCCGTCATGGTCTGGGGCGGTGTGTCACAGCATCATCGGAATGAGCTTGTTGTCATTGCAGGCAATCTCAACACTGTGCATTACAGGGAAGACATCCTCCTCCCTCATGTTGTACCCTTCCTGCAGGCTCATCCTGACATGACCCTCCAGCATGACAATGCCACCAGTCATATTGCTCGTTCTGTGCATGATTTTCTACAAGACAGGAATGTCAGTGTTCTGCCATGGCCAGCTAAGAGCCCAGATCTCAATCCCATTGAGCACGTCTGGGACCTGTTGGATCGGAGGGTGAGGGCTAGGGCCATTCCCCCCAGAAATGTCAGGGAACTTGCAGGTGCCTTTGTGGAAGAGTGAGGTAACATCTCAGAGCAAGAACTGGCAAATCTGGTGCAGTCCATGAGGAGGAGATGCACTGCAGTACTTAATGCAGCTGTTGGCCACACCGGATACTGTTACTTTTTGATTTTGATTTTGTTCATGGACAGATTATTCAATGTCTGTGGAGCTTGTTCAGCTTATGTCTCAGTTGTTGAATCTTGTTATGTTCATACACATATTTACACATGTTAACTTTGCTGAAAATAAACACAGTTGACAGTGAGATTTCTTTTTTTGTTTAGTTCATCAATACATACACACAGTACATACACACAAACTATCTAGGTGAAATAGGGGAGAGGCGTTGTGCCGTGAGGTGTTGCTTTCTCTGTTTTTTGAAACCAGCTTTGCTGTTCATTTGAGTAAATATGAGATGGAAGGGAGTTCAATGCAATAATGGATTTATATAGGGGAGTAGAAGGAGGGAGGGACGGAGGGATGGATGGAGAGAAAGAGACTAGGGGAGCAGATTGTGGAGACCTGGCTATGGAGGGGGATCAAACACCTGGCTAATGTCTCCACAGGCTCTAATTAACAGCTGATCCAGGCAATGCTGCCTGCTAGGTGACTTGTTTCCAAGAGCCACCGTTATTCCCCTGCCTGCCAGAGAGCCTATATCACCGGTGACCTTCTACCGCTGTGTAGGACATGGCATCCATTTAATCCCTCATCCAAGGCTTTTCATTGGCCATGTTTCTGGCTCTGTAGCCTTGATCAATCAACAGATAAGGTTGGCTTGTTAAAGAGCTGGTTTACACACACATCCCCCCCCCATTACAACACAGCTCTACTCCCCTGGCAACAGGGAACTGGACCAAGTTTAGAGACTTACATGGTTTGGGAGTGTGCACACAACATACTGTATTTATAAAGCATGTTGAGATGTTGAGAACTTTACATGGTCTCAAATTCACTTGATATTCGGTATTGAAAATGATTCGATGTGGTGGGGTGAAAAATCATTGTTTCACAAATGGCTTTCGCACACACACACACAAATGAGGGTTCCTCAAGGTTCTTTGGGAAGGGTGATGGTTCTCTTTTAGTGAATTAAAATGTAGGGGTGGTGGCTCACAGCTTTTTTTGTGCAACTGTGGGTGAGAGTGATATTCCAGTTTATCTAATGTCTTGTGTTATGTCATTACATGTTATATATGAATGTGACCAGTGATGGTGCCCTGTGGAAGACTCATGTATGGCCTTTTGTCAATTGAGACCAGTTACCTATATCAGTAGTTCTCAGTTATCTCCTCAAGAACCCCAGCCATTCCGGAGTTAACTTCTTTGGGAGCAGCGCATGAGGTGACGGTTTTGGAGAGCCTGGCATGCCCAAAGTAAAATGCCTCCCATTCAGGCCCAGAAAATAGGATATGCACATATTTAGTACCATTGGATAGGAAACACTCTGAAGTTTCTAAAAGTGTTAACATTTTGTCTGTGAGTATAACAGAACGGATATAGCAGGCGAAAACCCGAGGAAATCTGACAACGCTGTGATATTGCCAAGAAGCAGAGCTTTTGATGACTATGCAACACTTGTATATTGATGCATGTTTAATAATTCAACTTTTGGATTTTGAATTTGGCGCCTCGCTAGCGCTCCACCGCTCCCTAAGAAGTTAACACAAATGATTCAACTTGCTAATAAACACAATAAAACCTATGGAATTGTAATAATATAATAACGCTATTAAACTAAAACAAAAACCCTGCATGGTTCCACAAAGAACCTTTGAGATTGAGAAAGGTTCTTTACAGAACCATTCTCTATATAGGCTCTATATAGGCCCTGAAAGGGTTGTGACCATAGCGGAATTATTTTTTGGTGTTACATATAACCATTTGTAATGGTTCTTTATAGAACAGTGGTCACCAACCTTTTCTGAGTCAAGATCCCTTTCACATTCAAAAAGCAAGAGATCTACTGCTCAGATGTATTTTTTAACATGACTTAACATTAACCTAATAAAAACAGTTGTATGGATGAGGTTTGTGCATTAGGCCTAATACATTATCACAGCATATCAGCATTTTGAGCACGGCATAAGTCTGTGCGGAGGTTGGGAGAGAGCAGCAGAGGGTCCGGTCTGCCTCACGGTCCCTGCTCTATCCTTCCTTTCCTCCGGTGAGACTGACCAGAGGGGACACTGTCTCCACCTGATGGCAAAACTCGAGTCGCACCGCACCTGTCTCTTCCACAAATTGATGTTGTTCCTATGATCAGAGAATGTAAAATATTCCTCGATATGAAAATAGACACGACACTAATAATAAAAACAAATGCAGGGCTATTGATACACTTGTCTACTCATTCATTGCAGCTGCAGCACGAGTGGAAGTAGGGAGAAGCTAATTTTATGTTTTGTAATAGTGTTGAATAAAAACACTGCTGAAAGTGCTGAATAAAATTTTTAACATGAACTCACTCGTAAAAACAGCAGCTCTTTGCTGTATTCTTTGACAGTCTCTTTGTGGTCATGGTTTTAAAAGTTATTAAATCTTACATAGACTAGTATTAAACTTTGCTGTGGCCGGGGTCGTGGAAGCTCTGGAGGCATGGTGATGTAAGCTATCCGATTGGCCAGCGCAGTAGCCACACTGGATTTAGCCACAGATCTCCCGGTCCGCCAGGTAAGCGGAGTTTGTCTTTTCAGACAAATAAAAAGGTTAAAAATGGGAACACTTTGCCGGGTACGCAGGGCTTCTGAATCAACTGCACCTACCGCCAACAGTGCAACACAAAAAAAACACAAGCCTTTATCATTAGCTTTCCTACAGAAATCGACTGGTTGGTGACCACTATTATAGAACAATTTAGAACCTGGTTATTCATAGAACCTCAAAGTGGGATAGGTTCCATATTGCACCAAAAAGGGGTCCACTGTGGTTACAAGCCAAATAACCCTTATTTGGCACTATTTAGAACCATTTGTTTTTAGCATGCATGCTCTCACTATCTTTTTTCTTTTCCTTATGGAAATCAATAATAGCAATTTAGTAAGCCAGAAATCCAGCATGCTGATCCATCTCGAGTCAATGCCAAGGGAGCTGAATTAATTAGCCCCTTATGTCATATATGTACAATACTTAATTCAATAAAAGCGCTATAATTCATGCAGAGCAAGTGCACTTTACCCTTTGAGAAAACAAAAGTGTGCGGTGGTACAGTACATTTGCTGCGCTACACACTCTAGCTGTGAGCTACTATGAATATTCATTAAACACTAGCAATGAAAGCTTAACTGACAGTTTCCATATCGCCTCTAACCCCTTCAGAAAATACATCCACAGTTTAGCATTCTCTTAAATACCTTAACATCTCTACAAAGAGGCATTAACGAAGAGTATTTAACAATGTTTCTTCAGTATTTTTTCAAATTGACTATACATTGTAACTAAAAAAGCTGGAGATCTATACAGTCTCTAGGCAGAGAAAAACCCTGTGCTCTGACCATATGACCTCATAAAAGAGGAAAACCGCTGCTCTGACCATATGACCTCATAAAAGAGGAAAACCGCTGCTCTGACCATATGACCTCATAAAAGAGGAAAACCGCTGCTCCGACCATATGACCTCATAAAAGAGGAAAACCGCTGCTCTGACCATATGACCTCATAAAAGAGGAAAACCGCTGCTCCGACCATATGACCTCATAAAAGAGGAAAACCGCTGCTCTGACCATATGACCTCATAAAAGAGGAAAACCGGTGCTCCGACCATATGGTCTCATAAAAGAGGAAAACCGCTGCTCTGACCATATGACCTCATAAAAGAGGAAAACCGGTGCTCTGACCATATGACCTCATAAAAGAGGAAAACCGCTGCTCTGACCATATGACCTCATAAAAGAGGAAAACCGCTGCTCTGACCATATGACCTCATAAAAGAGGAAAACCGCTGCTCTGACCATATGGCCTCATAAAAGAGGAAAACCGCTGCTCTGACAATATGACCTCATAGAAGAGGAAAACCGCTGCTCTGACCATATGACCTCATAAAAGAGGAAAACCGCTGCTCTGACCATATGACCTCATAAATAGGAAAACCTGTGCTCTGACCATATGACTTCATAACATAGTAGGAAAGCCTGTGCTCTGACCTATGACCTCATAAAAGCACAGAGTACTGTCATAGGCTACATCGTTTGACTTGTCGACCAGTGTCCGCTTTGACAGCTCCACTTTGACAGTCCTGTCCATGTAGTGTACCTGTATTCTTCCTGGGTGAAGACTGGTATGATGGAAGGTTGCAGGACAGTGATAACCACCAAGGTCTTGTTGACTTTCATTGGCTCCCCGTCGTCATAGGCAGCAATAACCAGCTGAAGAGGTAAATAAAATACATTTGATAAATAGATGAAGAAAGTGGAACATGGGGTGTCACTCAATTGTGCTCTTAGAACCCCTTGTCAAATCAGTAATTGTAGATGGGTCTGTACTCACACTAAACACTAGATTGGGCTCTTCATTGAGGTTGACTCGTGTGATGACGCTGCCTGTGACTTCATCCACATCAAAGATGCTGCCACTGTAAGGGTCCTCATCCAGGTCCAGTCTGTAACGCACACGGCTGGCAGGTGTGCCCTGTGAACAGGAAAACACACACCTCCTGTTCATTTATCTGCAATGACAGGACGATCACAACCAAATGCATAAGGACTATCTACCCAAGGCTCTAAGGCAGGGAGGCAGGAGGTGGCGACCCGGTTGGGTGTCTAGATCATTTAGGGCAGTGAAGTGATGGGGAAGGAGATCATTCAAAGGTAGTGCACTATATAGGTAAACGGGTGCTAATTGCAGCGCAGCCTGCTGGGCAATCTAGTGAGGCATGATGTATGCTCCATTGTGACTCAAACATAAACCTTAATTTGTCTTATCGCATTTCTGTGAATTTATCTCATTCTGTGTTTCACATAATATCCCAATGTGTGTTTCTCGGTTTCCTTTGAACTAATATTTTCTCTGCACTGTAATCTCTCTCTCTCCCTCTCTCTCTCTCTCTCTCTCTCTCTCTCTCTCTCTCTCTCTCTCTCTCTCTCTCTCTCTCTCTCTCTCTCTCTCTCTCTCTCTCTCTCTCTCTCTCTCTCTCTCTCTCTCTCTCTCCCTCCCTCCCTCCCTCCCTCCCTCCCTCCCTCTCTCTCTCTCTCTCACACCCAGCTTGTGCCCAGTAGCCTAGCTGGCAGCAAAGACCAAGGAGATTAGTCTTCCCAGTCAATAGCCAGTCATGAGCAGGCTTGCAGTGTCTTCCTTTATTTGAATAGAGAGAAAGCTACACTTTCAGCAATAGATTTTTCTTTAGCTTCCTCAACTTTCACAGTGTGTGATCATAACATTTAGTGACAAAGCAACTACTCTGCTTATCAGATTGATTAAAGGGGGAGGGGTTCTCTCTAGGGTGGGGTATTCAATAATTCCAGTATAATGAATGCTGATTGTGTAGCTTGTTCATAGGATCGTGTTATTTGCGTATGGCATATAAAACATTATTAGACAAGATGGGAAATTAGAGGAGTAATTGAACTCCTGATACCAGAAGCCCAACAGAGTGTGATTACCTTTCTCTCATTAACAACTGATCTTCTGTATTGTGACACCAAACCTTCCCTCCCTGCATGAATACTGAACAGTTGGAAGAAGACATTGAACAGCTTGCACAGTACCCTGAATTCACTTGTGAGATGTTCGATAAAACAACAGAACAGAGCCAAAGAGACTTGACTTGATATTAAAGGCAGACCATTGTCTCTGAGATGCTGAGGACAGTGGAGGGAAGAGTGACACCGTGACATAAAATCTGCAGTGTGGACCAGCATTCTCACAGACTCCCACCCTCCACAGCTTATCTGTCAACAAACTTGGATGGAGAGAAAGAAAGAGAGCGAGAGAGACAGAGAGAGGTAGAGAAAGAGCGAGAGAGGATGGAGAGAGGGGGGAGGAAGGGAAGTAGCCGAAAGAGAGAGTGAAAACAAGAGGGAGGGAGATTCTATGCTCCGTCTCCTCGCCTGGAATTCATGACCAGGAGTGACCTGTGTGCGAGACTGGGGGCTAGCCTGCTTTGAGGCTCCAGTCAGGCTAGGTGCCAGGAAGGCTCTGTGGTGTCTCCATCTCCCTTCCCGTCTCTTTCAGTGATTCATCTCGCAGCTCAGCTTGAGAACCTGCCTTTCCTGTCATCTCAGAACTACTTTACATACTACTGAGGGTGAGAAGTGATGCGGAGTGCGCTGGCAGCACCAGTCCCAGCCCACCCATGCAGAGAGATATCACAGGGGCTCAGCTCAGCTCAGCCTGCCAAGCCTACCAGGCAGAGGTGGTCTCCAGCGGGGCAAGCCTGGACCTCTGCTGGAGCTCTCTACTCTTCCTTCCTCTGCTCCCTTTTGCTTTTCTGTCCTGTTTTCTTCCCTCCTCTAATCTACCGACTGTTGTGACCATTTACACAATTCTTTGGAATAACTTGACCTATGACAGGACAGGTAAGTTAAAGAGGAAACTGTCTCTATACGGTAAGCTCTGTCCTACTGTACCACGATGCACTAGCTACATATGGAATATTATCTTTGTGTTTGTGAAATGCCTTAGACTATTTCCACTGCATATCAATTGACTGTTATCATTCATGAATAACATTTGCTCTGTGCGTTATTTGTTCTGAGAGATCGTAAGTCATCTACCAATGTGACGGGTGAATTTGTGAAATCAAGCGTTTAATACCATTGTATATTCAGGAGCTTGTTGCCGAGGCACGGATAATTCTCCACGCCTTGAGACGTCGGCTTGGTAACACTGGTATTATTTTTTTCAGGCCACAGGCCAATGAAATCCCACAACACAGTAAGCATGTGGAATATGCTCCTATATGACATGTAGAAGGCTGAAACCCAGGACAGACGACATACTACTGCTACTGCTACTGCTACTACTACTACTACTACTGCAACTAGTACTACAAACTACTGCTATTTCTGCTACTACTGCTACTGCTTCTACTACTACTGCTGCTGCTGTTACATATCTAACAAACTGACTTTTTTTGAAAGGTAGCATCCTATGACAGTGCCACATTGAAAGTCACTGAGCTCTTCAGTACGGGCCATTCTACTGCCAATGTTTGTCTATGGAGATTCCATGTCTGTGTGCTAGATTTTATAAACCTGTCAGCAACAGGTGTGGCTGAAATAGGTAAATCCACTAATTTGAAGGGGTGTCCACATACTTTTGGGCATGTAGTGTATCTAAATCAATAAGCATTCCAACAATGGGACACCATCCTCTGTGGACCATGCTTATTAAATGGAAACAGATGATGCGAACACAACTACAATGAACAAGCACAGTAACCTTTTCTTTTCTCCTCTAAATCGCTGGCTCGGACAGAACTGAGTCAATCACTGTCTCAACGGCATCGCCATGGGAGCAGAAACCTGGCAGCCATGTTGTAAAGTTACAGTCAAGCACAGAGCACAGAGCCGTCACATTGTTGTCTACTCACAGGAGGGTCTAGGTCCTCTGCCTGTACCGTGGCGACCACGGTCCCCTTGACTGCGTTGGGAGCTACCATGCCCCTGTACACCACCTGGCTGAACACTGGAGAGTAGTCATTCATATCCTGGAGAAGAAAGAGAGAAACACACCCATATAATTAGTGAGATAAGTGTCTGAATTAACAGCTCTTTTGACTGTAAAAACCTACTACTGCTACTGCTACTGCTACTACTACTACTGCTGCTGCTGCTACTACTGCTGCTGCTGCTACTACACACTACTGCTACTACTACAACTACTACTACTACTAAAAACTACTGCTACTACTACTACTACTACTACTACTACAACTACTACTAACAATTACTGCTACTACTACTATTGTTACTACTACCACTGCTAATGCTACTAATACTGATACTACTCCTGCTACTACTGATACTAATAGTACTCCTGCTGCTATTGCTACTGCTGCTGCTACTACTACTATTACTACCACCGCTAATGCTACTAATACTGATACTACTCCTACTACTCCTACCACTGATACCATTGCTACTGCTACTACTACTGCTACTACTAATAATGCTACTAATACTGATATTACTGCTACTACTGCTACTACTACTGCTACTTCTACTACTGATATGACTATTGCTACTACCACTACTACTGCAACTATTACTACAAACTACTGCTACTGCTGCTACTGCTACTACTACTGCTGCTGCTACTAGTACTGACACAACCTCTACTACTGCTACTAAAAACTACTGCTACTGCTACTACCACTATTACTGCAACTACTACTACAAACTACTGCTACTGCTGCTACTACTGCTGCCAATACTACTACAACTACTACTACTACTACAACTACTACTACTGCTAATGCTACTAATACCGATACAACTTCTACTACTGCTACTACAAACTACTGCTACTGCTGCTACTACTAATACTACTACTACAACTGCTACTACAACTACTACTAAAAACTACTGCTACTGCTATTACTACAAACTATTGCTACTGCTGCTGCTACTACTACTACTACTAAAAACTACTGCTATGACTACTACTGCTACTACTAAAAACTACTGCTCCTACTAATACTACTACTACTACTGCTGCTAATGCTACTAATACTGATACTACTCATACTACTGCTACTACTGCTACTATTGCTACTACAATTACTGATAATGCTACTAATACTACTGCTACTATTGCTACTATTACTAGTACTAATGTTACTAATACTACTCCTACTACTACTACTGCTACTGCTACTGCTACTACTGCTATTACTACTACTACTGCTACTGCTACTACTGCTAATACTACCACTACTGCAACTACTACTGCTACTACTATTGCTACTACTGCTAATACTACTACTACTACAGCTACCAGTACTACTACTGCTAAAATCAAATCAAATTTACTGGTCACACACAAATTTACCAGATGTCATTGAGGGTGTAGCGAAATGCTTGTGTTCCTAGCTCCAACAGTGCAGTAGTATCAATTTACAACAATACACACAAATCTAAAAGTAAAAGAATGTAATTAAGAAATAGATAAATATTGGGACGAGCAACGTCAGAGTGGCATTGACTAAAATACAGTAGAATACAGTATATACATTTGAAATTAGTAAAACAGAACATAAACATTATTAAAGTGAATAGTGTTCCAATTCTCTGAACATAAGGCAGCAGCCTCTAAGGTGCAGGGTTGAGTAACCGGTGGTAGCCGACTAGTGAAGGCTATTTAACAGTCTGATGGCATTGAGATAGGCCATGCTACCACTACTACTACTACTACAACTATTGCTACTACTAATAATGCTACACTGATAATACTGCTACTAACACTACTACTGCTACTGCTATTGCTACTACTACTACTACTCATACTGCTGCTACTACTACTACTACTACTAGTACTACTGCTACTGCTCATACCACTGCTACTACTACTACTGCTACTACTACTACTACTACTGCTGCTGCTGCTGCTGCTACTACTACTACAATAATAATAATAATAATAATAATAATAATAAATATACCCCTCACATGTAGATGCTTCCAGTTGTCAGAATGAGAACTACTACAGTAATAAAGATACCCCTCACAGTTAGAATGAGAAGCATGTCTGTGCAGGCAGGAGATTGTAAACAGATACCCTCCATTAACATGCTGTATCTTCAGAGCGTTTGATTGATTTCAACATTATTGTGAATTAGTGAAGTAGCTAGCGCCATCACTGTCACTACTGCTGGACATGGCAAACCATTTTCCCCTGCTCATCGTTCGGTGGCCTTTACGACTGTCAGCCTGGCCTAGAGAGTCTCCCATTAGCACTTAGGCAGAGCACTAAACCAAAATGTCATACAGAAATATCTAATTCACCTAATTATTAACACCCCTGAGTCAATACTTTGTAGAAACACCTTTGGAGGCGATAAGTCTCTAAGAGCTTTGCACACCTGGATTGTACAATATTTGCCCATTATTATAAAAAAACATGTTTCAAGCTCTGTCAAGTCAATTGTTGATCATTGCTAGAGAGACATTTTCAAGCAGATTAAAGTCAAAACTGTAACTAGCCCACTTAGGAACATTAAATGTCGTCTTGGTAAGCAATTCCAGTGTAGATTTGGTCTTGCCAGTGTAGATTTGGCCTTGTGTTTTAGGTTATTGTCCTGCTGAAAGGTGAATTTGTCTCCCAGTGTCTGTTGGAAAGCATACTGAACCAGGTTTTCCTCTAGGATTTTGCTTGTTCTTATTGCTGTATTCCGTTTCTTTTTATCCTAATAAACTCCTTTGTCCTTGCCGATGACAGGCATACGCATAACATGATGCAGTTTTTGGCACTATTACTTAAGTACCTTGTTGCAAACAGGATGAATGTTTTGGAGTATTTGTATTCTGTACAGCCATCCTTCTTTTCATTTAGGTTAGTATTGTGGAGTAACTACAATGTTGTTGATCCATCCTATGTTTTCTCATATCACCATTGGCCTGATGGTGAAATCCCTGAGAAGTTTTCCTCCTCTCCAGCAACTGAGTTAGGAAGGAAACCTGTATCTTTGTAGTGACTGGGTGTATTAATACACATTCCAAAGTCTAATTAATAACTACTCCATGCTCAAAGGGATAGTCATGGTCTGCTTTTTTTTATTTTTACACATCTACCAATCAGTGCCCTTATTTGCGAGGCATTGAAAAACCTCCCTGGTCTTTGTGGTTGAGTCTGTGCTTCAAATTCACTACTCGATTGAGTGACCTTACAAATAATTGTATGTGTGGGGTACAGAGATGGTGTAGTTATTCAAAGATTTTGTTTTTATTGAACACAGAATGAGTCCAAGCAACTTATGCGATTTGTTAAGCACATTTTTAGTCCTGAACTTATTTAGGCTTGCCATAACAAAGGGGTTGAATACTTATTGACTCAAGACATTTCAGCTTTAAAATCTTTATTAATTTCTAAAATGTTCAACAAACAAAATTCCACTTTGACATTATGGGGTATTGTGTGTAGATTAGAGACACACAATCTCAATTTAATCAATTTTAAATTCAGGCTGTAACACAAAAAAAATTGAAAAAGTAAAGGGGTGTGAATGCTTTCTGAAGGCACTGTATACTCAATATGAAACTTCATTAAGGCTGACACGGCGGGGTGTGCAGTGGAGGGACTGTTTAAACTTCAGGCTTGGGAGAGATCATTAGACCATGTGTGTGAACCACAAAAGAAACGGCTTGATATGGAGCTATGCCAAACCCATAGTCACTGGTAGAGGACATCAGTACTCTATTTTCCTAAAGAAGTCTTCTTTTCCAAAGACACTGAGTCTGACGACTGAAGAGGCCCAATAACGAGTGCTGCTACTTGGATAGCTTGGATCAGAACAAAAAACATCTAGAATCTGTCCCGTGGCTGCTCAACTATTCATCATTAAAACGGAGCTACATTGTAAGGCATTCAATAAAGCAAGTCGCATCAGCAAGTAAGAGATAAGGCCAGGCTAGTTCAAGTATCCAAATTACACATCCTTCCCTGGCTTCCTCCTGCTCACAGAATTTATGCAAAAAATGGCCTTGATACAGAACCTCGGCTTGTTAATAAAACCTAGCGGTTCTCTGAGTGAGTTTTGCTCTGGCAGAGTGGAAAATGCTGCGGCAAAGAATCTCAACTGTGTTATTGTGTTTCTATCGATGGTTTCCTCATCAAGTCTATACAACCCATTGAAGCGATCTCACAGCTTAATCACTCCGCTCTCCCTCTAGTCTCCACGGACCAGGCATCACATTACATTACCATCCTACACCTCGCCGCACTGTTCTGTCTCAACAGCAAATAATCATTGATTAGCATCGCCAGATGGAAAGGTACACTATCTGTTTCCCTGCCCTTTAGATACAGGAAGGAGGAGGGATACACCTCATTTGTACTTTTCATTTCGTTTTCCATTGTTTGGCTGGTAAAACACACAGGTCATCCTATTCGTGACGAGTGAGGGAGTGAGAATGCTAAACCCTAACACAAAGCAACAGTGGTTCACAGCTTCAACGGTGTCGTCCTCCAGTGTCCCTCTTTAACAGTATCCTTTTTCATGAGTAACATATCTATCTAGCAGCTAGATCTAAAGAATTCTACTCAAGGACACCGGCTGAGTACTACAGTCTTGTTTAAGTGCAGGGTTATACCACATAATGAGCCTGATCTATTTTAGTGGCTGCTTTTCTACTGTTCTACCGTACTACTGTTCTACTGTTCTACTGTACCACAGTACTACTATAATACTTTTCTACTGTTCTACTGTACTACTGTTCTAATGTACTACTATAATACTGTTCTACTGTTCTACTGTACTACTGTACTACTATAATACTGTTCGTCTGTACTAGTATAATACTGTTCTAATGTTCAACTGCTACACTGTACTACTATAATACTTTTCTACTGTTCTATTGTTCTACTGTTCTACTATAATACTGTTCGACTGTTCTAATGTACTACTATAATACTGTTCTACCATAATACTGTTCTACCGTTCTACTGTACCATTATAATACTGTTCTACTGTTCTACTATATTACTGTAATACTGTACTACTGTAACACTGCACTACTATAATACTGTTCTACTGATATACTGTTCTACTATAATACTGTTATACTGTACTACTGTTCAATTATAATAATGTACTACTATACTAATGCTCTACTATAATAATGTACTACTATACTACTGTTCTACTATTCTACTGTTCTAATGTACTACTGTTCTACTGTACTACTATAAAACTCTTCTACTGTACTACTGTTCTACTATGACACTGTTCCACTGTACTACAATAATACTGTTCTAATCTACAACTATAATACTGTTCAACTGTTCTACCATAATACTGTTCTACTGTTCTACTGTACCATTATAATACTGTTCTACTGTTTTACTATATTACTGTAATACTGTACTACTGTAATACTGCACTACTATAATACTGTTATACTGTACCACTGTTCAATTATAATAATGTACTACTATACTAATGTTCTACTATAATAATGTATGACTATACTATTGTTCTACTATTCTACTGTTCTAATGTACTACTGTTATACTGTACTACTATAATACTGTTCTACTGTACTACTGTTCTACTGTTGTACTATGACACTGTTCCACTGTACTACAAAAATACTGTTCTACTCTACTACTATAATAATGTTCTACTGTTCTACTATAATACTGTTATACTGTACTAATGTTCTATTATAATACTGTACTATTGCACTAATGTTCTACTATTGTACTGTTCTACTGTACTACTATAAAACTGTTCTAATGTTCTACTGTACTACTGTAATAATGTTCTACTGTTCTACTATAATACTGTTCTACTGTCTACTGTTCTACTGTACTACTGTAATACAGTTCTACTGTTCTACTGTAATATTGTTATACTGTACTACTGTACTACTGTACTATTATAATAATGTACTATTGTAGTAATGTTCTACTATAATACTGTACTACTATACTAGAGTACTACTGTAGTACTATTCTACTGTTCTAATGTACCACTGTTCTACTGTACTACTGTTCTAATGTACTATTATAATACCGTTCTAGTGTTCTACTGTACTACAATACTACTGTGCTACTGTAGCACTGTTCTACTGTTCTACTGTACTACAGTTATATTGTACTACTGCACTACTGCTCTACTGTACTGCTGTTCTACTTTAATACTGTTCTACTATAATACTGTACTACTGTTCTACTGTTCTACTGTACTACTATAACACTGTACAACGGTTTTACTGTACTACTGTTATATGGTACTACTGTTCTACTGTCCTACTGTACTACTATAATAATGAACCACAGTATTACTGTACTACTGTTCTACTATACTACTGTTCTACTGTACTACTACAATGCTGTTCTACTGTACTACTTTAATACTGTTCCACTGTACTGCTGTTCGACTGTACTACTATAATACTGTTCTACTGTACTACTGTTCTACTATTATACTGTTCTACTGTACCAAAGGCATACTGTGCTACTATTCTACTGTTCTAATATACTAATGTTCTACTGTACTACTATAATACTATTTTAGTTATACTGTACTACTGTTCTACTGTTCTACTATGACACCGTTCTACTGTACTACAATAATACTGTTCTACTGTTCTACTATAATACTGTTCTACTGTTCTACTGTACTACCATAATAATGTACTACTGTTCTACTGTACTACTGTTCTACTGTACTACTACAATACTGTTCTACTGTACTACTGTACTACTGTACTACTGTAATACAGGTCTACTGTTCTACTGTAATATTTCTATACAGTGCTACTGTACTACTGTACTACTGTACTAATGTTCTACTATAATACTGTACTACTTTACTACTGTACTACTGTAGTACTATTCTACTGTACTAATGTACCACTGTTCTACTGTACTACTGTACTACAGTTATACTGTACTACTATAATACTGCTATACTGTTCTACTGTTCCATGATACTGTTCTACTGTACTACTGTTTTACTATGATACTGTTCTACTGCACTACAGTTCTACTGTACTACTGTACTAGAGTTCTATTGTACTACTGCACTACTGCTTTACTGTACTACTGTTCTACTGTACTACTTTTCTACTTTAATACTGTTCTACTTTACTACTGTACTACTGTAGTACTATTCTACTATACTAATGTACCACTGTTCTACTGTACTACTGTACTACAGTTATACTTTACTACTATAATACTGTTCTACTGTTCTACTGTTCCATGATACTGTTCTACTGTACTACTGTTTTACTATGATACTGTTCTACTGCACTACAGTTCTACTGTACTACTGTACCCTAGTTCTATTGTACTACTGCACTACTGCTTTACTGTACTACTGTTCTACTGTTCTACTGTTCTACTGTACTACTGATCATTTGTACTAGTGTATTACTTTACTACTGTTCTACTGTACTACTATAATACTGTACTACGGTTCTACTGTACTACTGTTCTATTGTGCTACTGTTCTACTGTCCTACTGCACTACTATAATACTGTACCACAGTACTACTGTACTACTGTTCTACTGTACTACTGCAATGCTGTTCTACTGTACTACTGTTCTACTGTACTACTATTATACTGTTCTACTGTACTACTGTACTAAAGGTATACTGTACTACTGTACTACTGTTCTACTGTACACACGTTCCACT
The DNA here is from genome assembly GCA_030435695.1 of Brachymystax lenok tsinlingensis. Taxonomy (NCBI): domain Eukaryota; kingdom Metazoa; phylum Chordata; class Actinopteri; order Salmoniformes; family Salmonidae; genus Brachymystax; species Brachymystax lenok. The sequence goes on along the minus strand of CM059780.1, from coordinate 13,201,564 downwards.
GTATACCTGTTCTACTGTACTACTGTACTACTATAATACTGTTATGCTGTTCTACTGTACTACTGTAATACTGTAATTCTGTTCTACTGTACTAGTGTCCTAATATCATACTGTTCAACTGTACTACTGTTCTACTGTACTGATGTACTATTCTACTGTTCTACTATACTGTTACACTGTACTACTGTACTACTATACTACTGTTCTACTGTGCTACTGCACTACCATAGTACTGTTCTACCATACTACATATCTACTGTACTACAATTATACTGTACTACTATAATACTCTTCTACTGTTCTACTGTTCTACTGTACTACTACAATACTGTTCTACTGTAATACTATAATACTGTTCTACTGTTCTACTGTTCGACTATAATACTGTTCTACTGTACTATTATACTGTTCTACTGTACTACCATAATACTGTCCTACTGTTCTACTGTACCACTATAATATTGTTCTACTGTTCTACTGCACTACTGTAATACTCTTCTACTGTTCTACTGTTTGACTATAATACTGTTCTACTGTACTACTATACTGTTCTACTGTACTACCATAATACTGTCCTACTGTTCTACTGTTCTACTGTACCACTATAATACTGTTCTACTGTTCTACTGTACTACGGTAATACTGTACTACTATTCTACTGGTCTACTGTTCTACTGTAATACTGTTCTATTATAATACTGTACTACTGTACTAATGTTCTACTATAATACTGTACTACCATAGTACTGTACTACTGAATTACTATTCTACTATTCTATTATACTGTCTTAATGTACTACTGTACTACTGTACTACTATAATGCTGTTCTACCGTACTACTATACTACTGTTCTGCTATAACACTGTACTACTTGTGGCAGACCATGGGTTTAGTCAAGACGTGCCACTTCTTCAACAGGTTTACGTGGTAAATCTGTTGAGGTTTCCGTCTCCCCGGTTGCCGTACGCGGTAATTGACAGGTCCCAGCTTCTCGATCACCTTGTATGGTCCGTGCCATGTTGCCAGGAACTTACTTTCGGCCGTGGGGATTAAGACCAGCACCCTGTCTCCCACCTGGAATTCTTGAGGCTAGGCTCCCCGATTGTAGACCTGGGCTTGGGCGCGTTGGGCTTTCTCCATATGTTCCCTCACAACGGGCCATATGGCTGTCATTCGTTCCCTGATTGTCTCCACGTGCTCTACCACGCTGCGTAATGGGGTCGGTTGGGCTTCCCACACCTCCTTTGCGAGGTCCAGTAGGCAGCGTGGCCTCCTCCCGTAGAGGAGTTCGAACGAGGAAAACCCAGTGGATGATTGGTGTACTTCTCGGATTGAGAACATTTTGTGGGGTAGTAGCTGGTCACAGTTCTTCCCGTCCTGCTCGATGACCTTCCGCAGCATCTGTTTGAGCGTTTTATTAAAGAGCTTGACGAGCCCATCCGTCTGCGGGTGAAAAACAGAGGTCCGGATCTGCTTGATCTGCAGGAGGGCACACAACTCTTTCATGAGGCGGGACATAAACTCCGTACCTTGGTCAGTCAATATCTCGTTCGGGCTGCCCACCCGGCTAAAGAGGTGAAACAGCTCGCTGCCCTCTTCACGTCGTGGGGTAGCGCCCGTAAGAAACGATCCAGGACCACTTTGTTGAGGATGGAGAGGGTGGATACATCGGTTAGGACCCATGCCCTGGTGACGCACAGTAGGTCGCTCATCTGGGCTCGGGTGGATGCGTAGGCTACGAACCTCCAATCGTGGAACCGTTGAGCCCGATGGGCCAGGCTGTACCCGTAGCGTCTGAGTATCTCCCATTTGAGTCCGTCGTAATTAGCCACCTGGCCTTGGCCATCCTTCCCGTAGAGCTGTCCGTTCAAATGTACAGAGGTAGGTTTCGACGTCATCGTCTTCCGTTAGTTTGAGTAAAAACAGGGTTGGGATGTGATTCAGGAGACGCTCCTCCTTGCAGCTTCATGATTTCCTCAACGAGGCAGACGTTTTGTAATCGCTGTTCCTCCAGCGTTCGTTCCTGAACCGCCTGTTGTGGTTGTTGGGCCCGGACGAACTGAGCTATCAACTCGTCCATGCTGATGCTGCGTAAACGTCAACCCTGATCAGACCACGTTACCAGATTGCCCGCATTCTCCACAACTTGTGGCAGACCAGGGGTTTTGGTCAAGACGTTTACACAGATCAGACATGGACAGAGTATGATTAGCTCGGTTTCAAGGGTGTTTATTAAATAATAAATCAAAAGAAAAGGATAGGTCTCCCCCTTGAGACCCTCTCTGGGATACCGTCTTCTGGGCTCCGGGTCTTGCCGTATCCTGTCGGGCACACAACTCAACTCCATCGTCTTAGCTCGGGCACCGTCTCCAACTACACAGAAGTCACATTACTTCCCCCTGTCCTCCCTGTGTGCTGCCCTTCTGACAGCTTTATGGGGCTTGTACAGCTGGTGACACACAATTAGTTAAAAAGCCCTTGATTACTTACCAACTCCCCATTCAGTCCCAATTAGTCCTGGCCGGAGAGCCCGTCGAGACCTGGCACATTCAGCAGATCAAGCCATCGCCTCGTGATGTATACTCCGTCTGTCACCAGGCCTCGACGAGTCTCCCCCTGGTGGCTGGCCTGCTGTATGGCACATACTATACTACTGTACTACTGTAGTACTGTTCTACTGTACTACAGATCTACTGTACTACAGTTATACTGTACTACTATAAAACTCTTCTACTGTTCAACTGTATTACTGTTCTACTATGATACTATTCGACTGTCCTACAATAATACTGTTCTACTGTACTACTGTTCTATGTTCTACTGTTCTACTGTAATAATGATCTACTGTTCTACTGTTCTGCCATAATACTGTTCTACTGCACTACTGTTCTACTGTACCACTTTAACACTGTTCTACTGTACTACTGTAATGCTGTACTACTGTAATAATGCATTACTATAATACTGTTCTACTGTTCTACTGTAATACTGTTCTACTGGTCTACCGTTCTACTGTAATACTGTTCTATTATATTACCGTACTACTGTACAAATGAAGTACTATCCTACTGTTTTAATGAACTACTGTACTACTATAATACTTGTCTACTGTTCTACTGTACTACTGGTCTACCATGATACTGTTCTACTGTACTAGTATACTACTGTTCTACTATAATACTCTTCTACTGTTCTACTACAACACTGTACTACTATACTACTGTAATACTGTAGTACTGTTCTACTGTACTACTGTACTACAGTTCTACTGTTATACTGTACCTCTTTAATACTTTCCTACTGTTCTTCTGTACTACTGTACTACTCTAATACTGTACTACTCTAATACTGTTCTACTGTAATACTTTCCTACTGTTCTTCTGTACTACTGTACTACTCTAATACTGTACTACTCTAATACTGTTCTACTGTAATACTGTTCTACTGTTCTACTGTTCAACTATAATAGTGTTATATTATAATACTGTACTACTGTACTAATGTTCTACTATAATACTGTACTACTATACTACTGAAGTACTATTCTACTGTTTTAATGTACTACTGTTCTACTGTACTACTATAATACCCTGCTGCTGTTCTACTGTACTACTGTTCTACTACGATACTGTTCTACTGAACTACTGTAATACTGTTCTACTGTACTACTATAATACTGCTCTACTGTTCTACTACAATACTGTTCTACTGTACTACTGTTCGACTATACTACTGTACTACTATACTACTGTACTACCATAGTACTTTTCTACTGCACTAGTGTTCTACTGTGCTACTGTTCTACTGTAGTACTATAACACTGTTCTACTGTACTACTATAATACTGTTCTTCTGTTCTAATGTACTACAATAATACTGTTCTACTGTACTACTGTTCTACTGTACTACTATAATACTGTTCTACTGTTCTGCTATAATACTGTACTAATATAATACTGTACTACTCTAGTACTGTTTATTTATTTATTTTGTTTAACCTTTATTTAACTTTGCAAGTCAGTTAAGAACACATTCTTATTTACAATGACGATCTACCAAAAGGCAAAAGGCCTCCTGCGGAGACGGGGGCTGGGATTAAAAATAATAAATAAATAAAATATCATTCTAGGACAAAACACAACAATAGAGACAACACAACAGTACATAAAGAGAGACCTAAGACAACAACATAGCAAGGCAGCAACACATGACATCACAGCACAGTAGCAACATTACATAACATAACAACAACATGGTAGCAACACAACATGGTAGCAGCACAAAACATGGTACCAACATTGCTGGGCATGGACAACAGCACAAAGGGCAAGAAGGTAGAGACAACAATACCATCACACAAAGCAGCCACAACTGTCAGTAAGTGTCCATGATTCTTTGAAAGAAGAGATTGAGATAAAACTGTCCAGTTTGAGTGTTTGTTGCAGCTCGTTCCAGTCGCTAGCTGCAGCAAACTGAAAAGAGGAGCGACCCGGGGATGTGTGTGCTTTGGGGACCTTTAACAGAATGTGACTGGCAGAATGCGTGTTGTATGTGGAGGATGAGGGCTGCAGTAGATATATCAGATAGGGGGGAGTGAGGCCTAAGAGGGTTTTATAAATAGCATCAACCAGTGGGTCTTGTGACGTGTATACAGAGATGACCAGTTTATAGAGTGCAGTGATGTGTCATATAAGGAGCATTGGTGGCAAATCTGATGGCCCAATGGTAAAGAACATGTATCCGCTCGAGAGCACCCTTACCTGCCGATCTATAAATTATGTCTCCGTAATCTAGCATGGGTAGGATGGTCATCTGAATCAGGGTTAGTTTGGCAGCTGGGGTGAAAGAGGAGCGATTGCGATAGAGGAAACCAAGTCTAGATTTAACTTTAGCCTGCAGATTTGATATGTGCTGAGAGAAGGACAGTGCACCGTCTAGCCATACTCCAAAGTACTTGTATGAGGTAACTACCTCAAGCTACAAACCCTGAGAAGTAGTAATCACACATGTGGGAAGAGGGGCATTCTTCTTACCAAACCACATGACCTTTGATTGGGAGGTGTTTAGAACAAGGTTATGGGTAGAGAAAGCCAGGGGCCAGCTGAGTATAAGACTGTATCATCTGCATATAAGTGGATGAGAGAGGTTCCTACTGCCTGAGCTATGTTGTTTGCGTGGGGCCTAGGATTGAGCCTTGGGGTACTCCCTTGGTGACAGGCAGTGGCTGAGACAGCAGATATTCTGACTTTATACACTGCACTCTTTGAGAGAGGTAGTTAGAAAACCAGCCCAAAGGCCCCTCAGAGACACAAATACTCCTTAGCCAGCCCACAATAATGGAATGGTCTACCGTATCATAAGCTTTGGCCAAGTAAATAAAAATAGCAGCACAATATTGCTTAGAATCAAGGACAATGGTGACATCATTAGTCGCATTAGAAGGGGTGGGAGATGAGGACCTGTACTACTGTACTACTATAATACTGTTCTACTGTTCTAATGTACTACTATAATACTGTTATACTGTTCTACTGTTTTACTGTTCTACTACAATGCTGCTCTAATGTTCTACTATAATACTGTTTTACTGTTCTACTGTACTACAGTTCTATTGTACTACTATAATACTGTTCTACTGTATTACTGTACTACTGTACTACTGCTCTACTGTACTACTGTACTACTACACTACTGTACTACTATAATAATGTTCTACTGTTCTGCTGAACTACTATAATACTGTTCTAATGTTCTACTGCTCTACTGTACTACTGTACTACTATACTACTGTTTTACTGTACTACTATAATACTGTACTACTGCTCTACCGTTCTACTGTACTACTATAATACTGTTCTACTGTACTAATGGTCTACTGTACTAATGTTCTACTGTACTACTGTTCTACTGTACCACTGTTCTACTGTTCTACTGAGTGTCATTCCGAGGCCAACGGCAGGCTAATCTCCATTCAGCAAGTGTCTGGTGGTTAATCTACTGAAACATAATAAATCAGACGGCCACTGACAAAATAGAGCCCTCAAAACCTAATGACCATCAAGACATAAAATACCACAGCACTGTACTACAGTATCAATCTGTCAGCTTGTCTTTTGTCAGGCCAGGAGAAATGTGAGGTAGCTGGAGGATCATTTATCTCTCTTTAGCGCCGTGGTGATGAGGGTGGCTAGTGGTTTCAGACCAGAGAGAAAGATGGGGGAGAGAGAGAGAGAGAGCGAGAGAGAGAGACAGAGTCACACGGTCTGTGGATCCATATAGAAACCGGAACAGTGTTAAATTAACACACTGCTTAGCAGTGGTGTAAAATACTTAAGTAAAAATACTGTAAAGTACTACTTAAGTAGTTTTTTTGTGGTACTTTTAATTTTATGTCACTACATTCCTAAAGAAAATATTGTACTTTTTACTCCATACATTATCCCTGACACTCAAAAGTACTTGTTACATTTTGAATGCTTAGCAGAACTGGAAAATTGTCTAATTCACACACTAATCAAGAGAACATCCCTGGTCATCCCTACTGCCTATGGTCTTGCAGACTCACTAAACACAAATGCATCTTTTGTAAATAATGTCTGAGTGTTGGAGGGTGCCGCTGGCTATCCGTACATTTTTTAAACAAGAAAATGGTGCTGTCTGCTTTGCTTAATATAAGAAATTTGAAGTGATTTATAATTTTACTTCTACTTTTGATACTTAAGTATAATTTAGCAATTACATTTACTTTTGATACTTAAGTATATTTAAAACCAAATCCTTTAAGACTTACTCAAGTACTATTTTACTGGGTGACTTTCACTTTTACTTAAGTAACTTTCTAATAAGGTATCTATACTTTTACTCAAGTATGACAATTGGGTACTTTTTCAACCACTGCTGTTTAAAGTGTAAAGCCCTATTCAAATATTTCCCAGAGTGCCTTCCCTTTCGAGTAAATTGTACAGTTAGCACCCATGACTTTATTTGTTAGTGACAGAGACATGGTTGTTGCATTCATCCATTTTCAGTCCTGTGAAGATCCTAACCGAATATGTTAGCAATATACAGTTGAAGTCTGAAGTTTACATACACCTAAGCCAAATACATTAAAACTCAGTTTTTCACAATTGCTGACATTTAATCCTAGTAAAAATTCCCTCTTTTAGGTCAGTTAGGATCACCACTTAATTTTAAGAATGTGAAATGTCAGAATAATAGTAGAGAGAATTATTTATTTAATATTTTATTTCTTTCATCACATTCCCAGTGGGTCAGAAGTTTACATACACTCAATTAGTATTTGGTAGCATTGCCTTTAAATTGTTTAACTTGGGTCAAACGTTTTGGGTAGCCTTCCACAAGCTTCCCACAATACGTTGGGTGAATTTTGGCCCATTCCTCCTGACAGAGCTGGTGTAACTTAATCAGGTTTGTAGGCCTCCTTGCTCGCACAAGCTTTTTCAGTTCTGCCCACAAATTTTCGATGGGATTGAGGTCAGGGCTTTGATGGCCACTCCAATACCTTGACTTAAGCCATTTTGCCACAACTTTGGAAGTATGCATTGTCCATTTGGAAGAGCCATTTGCGACCAAGCTTTAACTTTCTGACTGATGTCTTGAGATGTTGCTTCAATATACTCACATCATTTTCCTGCCATCTATTTTGTGAAGTGCACCAATCCCTCCTGCAGCAAAGCACCCCCACAACATGATGCTGCCACTCCCATGCTTCACGATCGGGATGGGTTTCTTCGGCTTGCAAGCCTTCCCCTCCAAACATAACGATGGTCATTATGTCCAAACAGTTCAATTTGTTTCATCAGACCAGAGGACATTTCTCGAAAAAGTACGATCTTTGTCCCCATGTACAGTTGCAAACTGTAGTCTGGCTTTTTTATGGCAGTTTTGAAGCAGTGGCTTATTCCTTACTGAGCGGACTTTCAGGTTATGTCGATATAGGACTCGTTTTACTGTGGATATAGATAATATTGTACCTGTCTCCTCCAGCATCTTCACAAGGTCCTTTGCTGTAGGATTGATTTGCACTTTTCACACCAAAGTACGCTCATCTCTAGGAGACAGAACACGCCTCCTTCCTGAGCGGTATGATGGCTTCGAGGGTCCCATGGTGTTTATACTTGCATACTATTGTTTGTACAGATGAACATGGTACCTTCAGACTTTTGGAAATTGCTCCCAAGGATGAACCAGAGTTTTGGAGGTCTACAATATTTTTCTGAGGTCTTGGCTGACTTGGCTGACTGAGTTTGAAGGTAGGCCTTGAAATACATCCACAGTTATACCTCCAATTGACTAAAATGATGTCAATTAGCCTATCAGAAGCTTCTAAATGACATCATTTTCAGGATTTTTCCAAGCTGATAAAAGGCACAGTCAACTTAGTGTATGTAAACTTCTGACCCACTGGAATTGTGTACAGTGAATTATAAGTGAAATAATATGTCTGTAAACAATTGTTGGAAAAATTACTTGTGTCATGCACAAAGTAGATGTCCTAACCAACTTGCCAAAACTATAGTTTGTTAACAAGAAATTTGTGGAGTGGTTGAAAAACGAGTTTTAAATACTCCAACCTAAGTGTATGTAAACTTCAGACTTCAACTGTACAGTATATCTTTCTTTTATTACACAATACCATACGTATTTCATAAGGCCTTATTTTGAGGGCCTAGTTGAGGGGCCTGAAACTTATACACGTACCCTTCATTGTTTGTTTTAATATCTATGTTTGTGAACAATTACAATTATTTTAACACTGGAGAATTTGCTGTGCATGTATCTATGAACAAAAAAAAATTATGTCTTCTGCCACACTTTGAATGATGGTGTCAGCTTGTGAGTGATGAAGAGCATAGTGGCCTACCTGAGGAGGCAGAGGGAAGGTCGTTTGCTTACCGTTATCTTTACAGTGACAGTTGCCAGGCCTGGGGGCATGCTCTCTTCATTGTCCAGGGCTTCCACCACGAAGGCGTAGGTGTGGTCCGAGGCTGCAAGGGTCTCAAAGTCCAGTGTCTGCAGCACAGAGAGCTCTCCAGTCACTGGGTTGACTGCAAAAAGTTGTCTGGCCTCCTGGGTCCGGATACGGAAGGTGATGTTGGAGTCCAGGTCAGCGTCTTTGGCCTGGAGGAGGAGGAAGAGAAGGAGAAGGAGGAGGAGGAGGAGGTGGAGGTGGAGGTGGAGGTGGAGGAGGAGGAGGAGGAGGAGGAAATACTGTGGGTAACGGTTCAGTGTCCTGTATTAGTCAGTCTCTTGTCTATAGGACCTGATATACAGTAACTTTTACAGTAGTTATAAAAAAAGTATTACGTAAGAAACAATTCCCCTATTTGCTAAGAACCCAACTGCCAGAAAATTATACGAATTATACAGCATTTTATTTCAACCTGAGTCCCTTATTCAGGCGACAAGCAATTCTAGTTTCTACAGAATGGCAACTCGTCAGACAAATCACAGTGATCTGCAGTAATAACTACTCAAATCCATTGTTAGGAGGGAGGTCACTATTAATGGATTCATCCCTGTCTGTGTGTCTGTGGAGTGCTTTCAGGTGGAGGTGAGTGTGTTAACGTGGAGTGTGTATTGGGGAAGAATAGCTTTGGGCCTATACACAGATAAACTCCCTACCGTGCTAGCTCAGCCATCAATGGCCCCACTAATTTGCCCAAAATATCAGCCTATCAGCAGGTTCGGTGTGGCGTGGGGAGCGAGGGAAGGTGATGATAGGTTTGTCACTGCTGAGGGATCAGTGTACTGAAATTTCCCATGATTAGCCCAACACAGGGAGACATGACTGGTCTCATCAAAAAAGTATTCTCTAGGCTGGCCAACAACAAATAACCACAATTCTAGTTAGTCCAGGCTCAACTTTTGGAACAAAGAAGAATGCTATTTTCAAACAAAAATAATCACAATTCTAAAACGAAAGGTTCTTGTTAAACACAAATAAACACAATCGTAGAGGCAGGTTCTTGAAAAGTAATGAGGGAAAAATTGGGTGGTTTGTCTTTTTCGGTTTCTACGCCACTCAAAGAATCATGTTCTGCTTGTTTGTTTGTATGGTATAGATATTTGGTGTAATTTGATGTAACAAAAGGCAACGACCGCTATGCGGGAATCTGCAGCTCCTGTTTGCCCTTTCCTGGCAGCATGTGACTGAATAGCGAGGCCATGTCTGAGGTTTTGATATCCTCTGTCAATATGCTCTAGGCTAACCATGTACCTCCTGGCTTTGTGTACTTTGATGTACTAGAGGATGCATTTGGACTGTTGAGTGTTTGAAGTAGTATATACCCCTGCTGCTGAGTGTGTATGGAGCGTGCTGTGCACTCTTGGACACACACACACATACACAAACACATATAGAAACACACACACTCACGGTAAACTGCAGGATGACTGTGTTCTTAGGACTATTCTCCGGCAGATTGACCGTATAGGATGGTTGTGAGAACACCGGACTGTTATCATCCACATTCAGCACGGTCACCGACAGAGTCAGTGTGGTCCTCCTGGGGTCCTCCACCGCTCCGTCCTCCGCCTCCACGATGAGGTCATACTGACCCCTGACCTCTCGGTCCAAAGGCACTGCAGTGGAGATGGTGCCGTTGGAGTTGATCCTGAAGAGGTCGGCGTGGTTGACCAGTCGGTAGCGCACCTGGCCATTAACCCCTGCGTCTGGATCTGTGGCCTGGATGGATAGATGGAGGGATGGATGCAGGGATGGATGGATAAATGGAGGGATGGATGGATAGATGGAGGGATGGATGGATAGATGGATAGATGGATAGATGGATAGATCGAGGGATGATGGATAGACGGATGGATTGATGGATTGATAGATAGATGGAGGGATGGATGGATAGATAGGAGGGATGGATGGATGGATGGATAGATAGAGGGATGGATAGATGGATGGATAGATGGAGGGATGTATAGATGGACGGATGGATAGATAGATGGAGGGATGGATAGATGGAAGGATGGATAGATGGAAGGATGGATAGATGGAGTGATGGATGGATAGATGGAGGAATGGATGGATAGATGGAGGGATGGATAGATACATGGAGGGATCGATAGAAGGATGGATAGATAGATAGATGGAGGGATGGATGGATGGATAGATGGAAGGATGGATAGATGGAGGGATGGATGGAAAGATGGAGGGATGGATAGATGGATGGATGGATGATGAAGGGAGACACAGGAGGAGTTAGACCATCCATATGGTAAGCTTCTTGCATAAACCAATAGGGAGGAACACACAGTTTAACCCTCTCTCCAAACTGTGTCCTCTGTAATGCAAATGAAGAACATTGTGCAAGTTAAGCAGTGCTGCCTGTATACTGTAAGGCTTGTTTTGTATTCCACATGAATCCCTCCATTTCTCTTCAGGATTTGATTGAGGTTGAGGACAGTGGAGGAGGTTTTCCAACCCACTCTAATGAGCTAACGGACTATATATGCATGTAGAAATTACATATCTCAGAAGCCTTTTAAACCTCCAATGTACAGGAACGTTCTCCAGCAACAGGGTGATCAAATGAAGATCCTACATCTGTACTGGGAGGTCTTTGTAGGAATGAGACGCCATGATCCCATTGAACAAAGGAGGATCAAGACATAACATCTCACCTCGAGATTGGGAGCTAGAAGTCATTGATAGATGAAAAGATACTCAATCTTGAAAATGAAACTTATTCTACTAAAATATGAGTGATAATTTACTTTGGAAAGGGTTTCTTTTCAGAGAAAATTTCTTTTCGACAAGAGATAATGAGACAGGATTTTCATACGCTTACATTTTCATAAGCATAAAAACGAAAATTGCCTTCACTCAAAGCATATTGCAATGGGGTGTAAAAAGTAGAAAGAAATACCAAATGATGTTCCTGCTGTTAATGTATCAGGTGTACAACATCCTACCATGAGAAATAACAAAGAACATGTTGGCTCGACTGCAGTCTGAAAGCACAACAGCCAGGCCAAAAGCATGACGATGGCTACAGTATGCAGTCAGTGATGGAATGAATTCAATACCTTTTTATTAACTTCTAAAGGAACCAGGGCCTGGTAATGAAAGCATACATTTTCTCAGAAAATCAATTAAAAGTTCATTAAAACCTGTATGGACGAGAAGCAGTGATATGTCTTACACCGTGCATCACACCAGACCCAACCGGTAAACACTACAATTTGGGAATAGTGTCATTATCTAGTGAGGAAGAGACTGCACGCCAAGCCAGAGAGAGAACAGTGATTTCTGCTTCACTTGTCTTGCTGCCTTCTCTCTCTCGTAAAGTGAATGCAGTAATGGGTCTTGCTGGCTTGATAAACAGAGCAAAATGCCGCTCAGAAGCAGAGACAGAATGTGCCAAGAAAAACATTGGAGATGGGCTGATAGTGCTATCAACGAGATAATAGAAGCAAACTAGACAAGTCTTAGACATCAATTCCAATCAGGCAACGATTTTAATTCCGTCGCTGACACATATTCAAACTCATTTGATCACTTCGAGAATCACTAACAGTGATTCTTGAAGGACTATCTCTGAAACCATTAACGCTTGTAGCCAATGCATTTACCAAGTGTGTCAAACTGAATGCATGTTCTCTGCCTTACACTCAGTGTGTAATTTTATAACACACCTTTTGCAAAACTGTAAACATTGGTCACTACATTGCTACAGTATTTCGCCAATTGCCTTTCCACATTGACAAGTGAAAACCCTTTTAGATAATGACCTCACTTACAAATCAGAGCTTGAGCACTATAAATAGGTCACAGGTAAACATTTGGTTTGGACAACAATGGAGGCCAATATTGGACAGAGAGTAAGAGGGGTGAAAACTAGAGGAGGAGGAAGAGGAGGACAAGGACGAGGAGGACGAGGAGGAGGAGGAGGAGGAGGAAGAGGAAGGGGAGTCAGGAACACAATAACTTATGAAATCAGAGCAACTGTGGTTGACCATGTTGTCAACCATGGGATGAGCAACAGGGAGGCTGGGCAACGGGTTCAACCAAATCTGAGCCGCTATACTGTTGCAGATATCATATGGATATTTCGAAATGAGAACCGGTAAGTAACTGTAAGTGCTGTAGTCTTACTGGTATAGTAATATAAAACCATTCAAATGCTTTTACAGAACTGCAAGAAAACCAGTATCTGGTGGAAGAGGTCGACTGTTCACCCCCAGAGCAGGAGACCCACATTGTAAATATGGGCATTGCAAATAACTGCATCAGACTCAGAGAACTGCAGGACCACATAATGGCAGATAACACCATATTCCAAAACGTCAACAGAGTGAGTCTCTCTGCACTGTCTCGTCTACTGAAACGCAATTGAATTAGGATGAAGCAGCTGTACAAAGTACCTTTCAAAAGAAACTCAGACCGTGTAAATCAACTGAGATATGAATATGTGCAGCTAAGCTATACTATCCTATCATTGGTACTGGATCTGGAAGTGTATGGTGCTACATCATATTGACTGATCCCTGTCTTTTCTTACTGTGCTACATTGTCTTGTCTTAGCTAGAAGCAGATGCAGTGCATCATGAGCTAATATACAGTTGAAGTCAGAAGTTTACATACACTTTAGCCAAATACATTTAAACAAAATGTTTCACAATTCCTAACATTTAATCATAGTAAGAATTCCCAGTCTTAGGACAATTAGGATCACCACTTTATTTTAAGAATGTGAAATGTCAGAATAATAGTAGAGAGAATGATATTTCAGCTTTTATTTCTTTCATCCCATTCCCAGTGGGTCAGAAGTTTACATACACTCAATTAGTATTTGGTAGCATTGCCTTTAAATTGTTTAACTTGGGTCAAATGTTTCAGGTAGCCTTCCACAAGCTCCCACAATAAGTTGGGTGAATTTTGGCCCATTACTTCTGACAGGGTTTGTAGGCCTCCTTGCTTGCACATGCTTTTGTATTTAATCTATTTTGCCACAACTTTGGAAGTATGCTTGGGGTCATTGTCCATTTGGAAGACCCATTTGCAACCAAGCTTTAACTTCCTGACTGATGTCTTGAGATGTTGCTTCAATATATCCACATCATTTTCCTTCCTCATGATGTCATTATTTTGTGAAGTGCACCAATCCCTCCTGCAGCTATGCACCCCCACAACATGATGCTGCCACCCCGTGCTTCACGATCTATGGTCATTAAGGCCAAACAGTTCTATTTTTGTTTTGTCGGACCAGAGGACATTTCTCCAAAAAAGTACAATCTTTGTCCCCATGTGCAGTTGCAAACCGTAGTCTGGCTTTTTTATGGCGGTTTTGGAGCAGAGGCTTCTTCCTTGTTTAGCGGTCTGTCAGGTTATGTCGATTAGGACTTGTTTTACTGTGGATAAAGATACTTTTGTACCTGTTTCCTCCAGCATCTTCACAAGGTCCTTTGCTGTTGTTCTGGGATTGATTTGCACTTTTCGCACCAAAGTACGTCTCCATCTCCTTCCTGAGCGGTACGACGGCTGCGTGGTCCCATGGTGTTTATAATTGAGTATTATTGTTTGTACAGATGAACGTGGTACATTCAGACGTTTGGAAATTTTTCCCAAGTATTGACCAGACTTGCGGAGGTCTACAAATTTTTTTCTGAGGTCTTGGCTGATTACTTTTTAGATTTTCCCATGATGTCAAGCAAAGAAGCACTGCGTTTGAAGGTAGGCCTTGAAATACAATTGAATCAAATTATGTCAATTAGCCTATCAGAAGCTTCTAAAGCTATGACCACATTTTCTGGAATTGTCCAAGCTGTTTAAAGGCACAGTCAACTTAGTGTATGTAAATTATAAGTGAAATAATCTGTCTGTAAACAATTGTTGGAAAAATTCTGCACAAATTAAATATTCTAACCGCCAAAACTATAGTTTGATGTGTGGAGTGGTTGAAAAACTAGTTTTAATGACTCCAATCTAAGTGTATGTAAACTTCCGACTTCAACTGTATGTGGACGAGGCAGGTTTCAACCTTGCAAAAACAAGGGGCTGCGGCAGAAATATCATCGGACACCGTGACATCATGGTGGACAACAACCACCCGAGCCACTGCCTGTTCACCCCGCTGTCATCCAGAAGGCGAGGTCAGTACAGGTGCATCAAAGCTGGGACCGAGAGACTGAAAAACAGCTTCTACCTCAAGGCCATCAGACTGTTAAACAGCCATCACTAAGAATGAGTGGCTGCAGCCAACATACTGACTCAAATCTCTAGCCACTTTAATAATATAAAATTGGATGTAACAAATGTATCACTAGCCACTTTAAACAATGTTTACATACCCTACATCACTCATCTCATATGTACATACTGTACTCTATACCATCTACTGCATCTTGCCTATGCCGTTCGGCCATCGCTCACCCATATATTTATATGTACATATTCTTATTAATTCCTTTACACTTGTGTGTATAAGGTATTTGTTGTGAAATTGTTAGATTACTTGTTAGATATTACTGTATTACTGCATGGTCGGAACTAGAAGCACAAGCATTTCGCTACACTCGCATTAACATCTGCTAACCATGTGTATGTGACAAATAAAATGTGATTTGATTTGAATCCCTAATGACCAGGGGCCAGAGCAGCCCAGGTATGTTATCATCTGGGACAATGTTAGTTTTCACCGGGCTGCTGTGATCTGTATTTGGTTCACAGGTCACCCACTTTTCATCATACTCAATATCCCCCCATACTCTCTCTCTGTTCTTGAATCCTATTGAAGAATTATTCTCTGCATGGCGTTGGATGGTGTATGATCACCAGCCCCTTCTACAGGCAATAGAGGAGGCTTGTGGAGACATTGATCAGGGGTCATGCCAGGCCTGGATACTGCACTTCAGGCAATACTTTCCACGCTGCCTAGCTCAAGACAACATGTGATGTGGATGAAGTCTCATGACCAGACCCACAAAGAAGGAGAGATATAGACACATTTTTTTCTGTAGTTTTTTTTCTTGCACAAAAGTTTTTGTTTTCTTCTACTGCGCTTTTATTGTTTGAGGACTGTTAGAACATTTCACCTTATTTGTATTGATAGTGTGTTATGTTCGGAATACACATTCGTACTTTACACATGTGGATACCTGTGTGTATGTGTGTTTAATACATGTATGACAAACGTTTACTGTAAACTGCTATACTCTGCACACAGAAAAATCAAAAGCCACAAGTGTTTTTCATTTATACCATCAGTGCGTAGTTGGTGCTTCGTGTGCTCATTCAAATGATGGTTTGTGTGTACTGTAGACGCAAAAAATATGTTTTTTAGGGTTTGAAGAGTTTTGCAATAATTCTTTGCTTTTGCAAGAGATGTATAATGTTTTGCTGGTTTGGTGTAAGGTTTTGTAGTTAGTGTGTATAGCTTTGCAAAAATAGCATATAGTTTCAAATATAGTGCCTAAGCAATCAGAAAAAACTGTAATATCCATGCGTTGGCAGATTGAGGAAGGGCAGATGGTTGAGCGCTTAGTGTTCCATAAAGGCTTGCTCATTTCAATGCGCATACTGTAGCCTCTGTAGCTACACAATTCCCACTTGACTGATCATATGCTGAGCCAGTATGAGCGACTTGCTGATCAATTGCCCATTCCGAGATGTTATTGCAGTAATTGATCATATCTGAGAGCTTATTTGGTCAAATATTTCAGTTTGGTGGGAGAGTTAGTGTTGATGGTCATGTTTGGCAATGTTTGGCTGAGATATATTCTGTTAGCACACTTCAGGGCCTCTGGCCAGCTTTAATGTGGCTTGTGGTCCATGGTTTTGCTCCAGGTTAGCTGTGGTGGGGACAAACATGGAATGTTAGGGTTGGGAGCATGTCCCAAACTCCCCACTGGAGGCCATGTTATGTGGTTGGAATGATTGTCAGTTTAGAGGAAACTAAGGGTCAAGTTTGGGAGTCTAGCTGGACCCCAATGTTGTGTTCTGGGGCACACATATACACAGACAGACAGACAGGCAGGCAGGCAGGCACGCGCGCACACGCACACATGCACGCACACACACACAGTGATGTAGTGGAGGGTATACACAGGTATTCACCCTTTGCCCACTTATATTTTAGTGGGCATTGCCTATACTCACTTCTTAATCCCCATTGATGCGTAATCAAAGTAGTGTAGTGGAGGTATATGCCATATCAATTAATAAGGCTGATGGAACAGATCATAATGTTTACCTTAACATTTTGATAAATGATTATTTCTTCACATTTTAGGCGCAGTAATGTACACACGGCAAAATTCCGTTCTAAAATTCGCACCGCATATGTGAGCGGACAGAGATGGAAATATCTATTAGAAATGTTAAAAGAGTGGAGACCTTAAGATGCAACAACTATCATGTGTTGCTAATATGACTAGGATAATGCCATTGGCTGCTAGACATTGAAAAAAAAGACAACCAATAGAACAGGAGAACGCATAATGAGGAAGTGTTTATACAAATAATTGCCTCCACCTTTCTATGGTGGGTTTTGGGCTATAGGCTACTTTGAAGCAAGGTAAGACATGTCTCATAATATGCAGTAAAACATCCAGATTTCAAAAATTATGGAACAGGAAAAATATAGATATTAATGATAGGCCTAACTGTCTTCTGGTAGATGGAAAGGCTTTCCCAAAAACCTTCTCTATAAAATTTTAGCTACAAAGTAGCCTATGCCTACCTGGCATTATTTGCATAAATCCAGTGGCCATTTATTTTGCAAACCTCATCTCATGTGCTACAGAAACAATGCTAATCAAACACAGTGCTAGGTGCCTGCACCTGCACCTAACTACACAAAAAAACTAAATGTATTGGATTTTTGCCAGACTTCAAAAGTTGTCTGCTGATGTGATTTAAGCATTGTTATGGACTTTGAGAGCAAAAACCTGAAAAATGGAAACATTTGAATTTCTGACTCAGTTGACAGCCTCATTTATCTGTTTCAATAGTAGGCCTACTATTAGCCTACTGCACAGTACAGCTTGGGTTGGCCTGACTGTGAAAGACCAATATGGGATCATTTTAGGTCAATCAGAGTGTATATCACTGTATTTCATATACTTTTTTTACACAGGATGTCTTTCCATCGCCAGATAGGCCATTTTTTTGGGCATACCCACTTCTCCAGGCACCACTACACAAACACACACACACACACACACACGCACACACACGCGCACACAGGTAAACATTAATCTAATGATTCAAAACACAGCCGTCTGCTGTACTGTACAAAAAAAAAGCACAGAGTCCCTCCAAAGATGTCTGCCTACATTATCCTCTGCTTATTCCACAAACAATCCCCAGCCCTATTATCCACACCACTAATTACAGCTCCTCGCAGCTTAACAGAGCCCAACAAAGCTACTCAGTATGGGATGTCCCTGAATGTGACAAATGATTAAAATTTCATTTATTTAATTGGAAAATTATCAACAGCGGAGCGGGCACGGAGCCCTCCCTTTAACTGTAAGAGGTACATATTGTGTTTTTTATACTTTCTGGATGCTGTTGCCATAGTGATAACTAAAAGATACGAGCCTTTCCTCCTCTGGGGCTCTTGGCAGCTGGGCACGCATGCTGGGAGACCGGGGGGGGATGGGCAGGCCAAGTGGAGAGTTGGGACTTGGCACCCTCACATCCCTGAGGGCCACTAACTACAATTAGCCAAATGGGACAGGGAGAGTTAGCGGGAGACAGACACCAGAGTCACAGAGGAACAGTAGGGTGTACTGCTGCAAGCCAGGTACATGTACAGTGAGGGAAAAAAGTATTTGATCCCCTGCTGATTTTCTACGTTTGCCCACTGACAAAGAAATGATCAGTCTATAAATTTAATGGTAGGTTTATTTGAACAGTGAGAGACAGAATAACGACAAAACAATCCAGAAAAACGCATTTGTGAAAAACTGAGATTAGGAGCACTCTCTTTGAGTGTGCTCCTAATCTCAGCTCGTTACCTGTATAAAAGACACCTGGGAGCCAGAAATATTTCTGATTGAGAGGGGGTCAAATACTTATTTCCCTCATTAGAATGCAAATCAATTTATACAATTTTTCACAAATGCGTTTTTCTGGATTTTTTGTTATTATTCTGTCTCTCACTGTTCAAATAAACCTACCATTAAAATTATAGACTGATCATTTCTTTGTCAGTGGGCAAACGTACAAAATCAGCAGGGGATCAAATACTTTTTTCCCTCACTGTAAGTTAAACCGCATTGGGACAGACTTTCAATGTCAAAGGCCCCTTGGACATCATGCCAATGCAAGCTGCAATATACAGTACATGTTCATAGATTCAGTCCCACAGAAATATTACTCTACACGGCTAACCAGCCACAGTACACTGACTTACTCATCAGACAGATCTACTGTATCTTAACATGAGTCCATTCTACAAGGGTCTATGGATGAGTCAGTAATGTGGATTATACAGTGAGTACACAGTATGGCAGACATAAGGGCAGACTTACCTTGACTTGGCCCACAAAACAGTTGGCCTCCTCCTCTGTAACTGTTAAGTTTTGGGGCAGGAGCGGATCGAAGACAGGGTCATTATCGTTGACATCAGTGACCACAATATTCACAGTGGTCGTGGAGGTCTGGAAGCACAGAATAAAAAACTACACAATTATTGATCTCCGTTTTGAGCAAAGCTCTTTCTCTATCTAAAATAGTAAGTTAAAAGCACAGCAGACTTCTATGTATGTCATGCTTAACCCAATCAGAATGTGAGTGAATAAATACGAATCCTTGATTTTTTTCTGGTTAACTGCTACATCTTATGCTACAGCCCTTTGAATAATGATGATATACCATATTTGCATTCACCATCATGTAATGAATGACTCATCTCCTCAGCTTTAGGTGAATTAGCTTCTTAGTGTTTGATATGAACGCAGGAAGATCGTAAACCGAACACACCTAGTTTGAGGTTCTCTTAGACTGTGCATCTTGTCAACATGTTTGCTTGATTAACAAAACTACTGGGCCATACAGACATAGTGCACTGAATCTCTTCAGAAACCAGTATACATCACGCAACTTGCAGTCTCTTACAGAAAATAAGGCTTTTATAAAACTGTATCATCAAATAAATGCCTTTTCACTTCTAGCCACACTCTTACCAGAATGAAGAGCAGAATCCAGGAAGTACGAGCAGGTCAACAAGTACCAGTTAATTCCATCATACTGTACTCAAGCCTGCTGGCTATAGAGGTTGGTATTTAAAAGCCAATATCATAGTGTGGAGAGTCCATCTGCAAATGACCCATCACTGTGACCATTTCTCTTGAACTTAATGTGCTCCTGAACCATTGGCAGACCGTGGGAGGAAGGACGGCAGTCAATGCCTGCTATCTAACATCTCAGCCCTTAAAGGTTTAGTCTGTAATTTGTGATGCTACAGATGGACTGGGTGTGTTCGTCCTGATTCACTGTTTCACAAATATGATGAAATCTCCACCTAAAAAGTCAATTATGTAGTTTTTAGGCTAGCGGTATCAGAGCAGGCCATTTAATAAGGCCCTGGGCCATCATATTGATGCTGATTAAAGAGTTTATACGATGGATCACAAAGACTAAAGCCCCCAATCTCCTCCTTGATGAAGAAATTGGACTGTCAAACAAAACACATCAAATCAAAATGTATTGGTCACATAAACGTGTTTAGCAGATGTTATTTCAGGTGTAGCAAAATGCTTGTGCTTCTAGCTCCGACAGTGCAGTAATATCTAACAAGTAATATCTAACAGTTTAACAACATATACCCAAAATACACGGAAATCTAAGTAAGGAATGGATTAAGAATATATATACATATATGTCAGAGCGGCATTGGACTAAGATACAGTGGCAGAGTACAGTATATACATATGAGATGGGGGATGCAATATTTACACACAATTAAAGTGACTAGGACACCGTAGAATAGTATAGAGTACAGTTTACACATATGAGATGAGTAACACAAGATATGGATGCATTATTAAAGTGGCTAGTGTTTAATTTCCTTAAAGTGGCCAGTGATTCCTAATCCATGTCTATAGGCAGCAGCCTCTGATGTGCTGGAAATGGCTGTTTAACAGTCAGCGGTGTAGTACAATACAATATTGTACTACACCGCTGACTGTTAAACAATACAATACAATATTTATAATACAATACAATATTTATATATATGAAATGGGTGATGCAATATGTAAACACAATTTAAAAGTGACTAAGATACACTAGAATAATGTGGTTCTGAGAACATTTTACTTTGGTTCCTGAACGTTTTCCTATGAGGTTTCATTCTGAGAACAGAAATTATAAGTTATTTGAAGGTAAATAAATAATATTCTGAACACATGTTCAAATAGCTTAGGTTAACTTCTTAGGGAGCGGCTCCCGAGGTTACGGTTTTGGAGATTCTGGCGTGCCCAAAGTAAAATGCCTCCCACTCAGGCCCAGAAAATAGGATATGCACATTAGTACTATTGGATAGGAAACACTCTGAAGTTTCTACAAGTGTTAACATAATGTCTGTGAGTATAACAGAACGGATATAGCAGGAGAAAGCCCGAGGGATTTTTGTCCTGGAAAAAGTGTTTTTGACACATTGCCTCATTTTGAACACCTCCCTATTGAAAACTGGAACACCTCCCTATTGCTTGCACTGGATGTCAATAGTCTCTAGACAGTGTTTGGTGATGTTTAGTTGCTCTGGATGGTAATAGAAGAAGAATTTCGAATTAGTCATCGGATGTAAACAGATGACGAAGCGCGTTCACGGGCTTGCGTGCGCTGTGGTTTTTTCCTTTCCTATTGTCCAGTATATAATCCGGTTGAAATATTATAGTAAATATACATACTGTATACATGTAATCACTTTTTATTTGTCAATAGCTAAATGAATGCTCAAGTTTTAATATCAGGAATTGGATTCCTGCACATTAACTGATGAAAATCAGGGTTCTCAACAAGCTAGATGATGCTAGCTAGCCTTTGTGTTTTCTTTTGAATTAAGCCTAATGACATAATAAATGTAAACCTTTTTCACCAACGGTGATCCAAGAGGTGGCTGTGCATGCAGAGTTGGCAGTGGGCCAGATTTTTCATCGCTCAGGAGGATACGAAGTAAGGAGTGGGCTGCATCATGTGGGGAGCTCAAACTTAATTGATACAGAGAATCTGCAGACGGTGGAGACGCCCTGACAACATTGAGCTGCCGCCACCTCCGCTGATTATCCAGCTATAAGCTTCCAGATCCTCTCATGACCGCAGCTACCCATCTGGAGGCTTCAAGAAGCACTTAAACAGACTTGACCTAGAACAGGGCTCTCCAACTCGGTTTCTGGAGAGCTACCGTCCTGTAGGTTGTCGCTCCAACCCTAATATAGCGCACCTGATTCTGGGGTTGAAACAAAAACCTACAGGAGGGTAGCTCTCCAGGAACAGGATTGAAGAGCCCTGATCTCGAAGCACTATAACAGACTTGATCTAGAAGCACTCTAATAGACTTGATCTAGAAGCACTCTAACAGACTGATCTAGAAGCACTTAAACAGACTTGGTCTAGAAGCACTCAAACAGACTTGATCTAGAAGCACTCAAACAGACTTGATCTAGAAGCACTCAGACTTGATCTAGAAGCACTCAAACAGACTTGATCTAGAAGCACTCAAACATACTTGATTTAGAAGCACTCAAACAGACTTGATCTAGAATCACTCTAACAGACTTGATCTTTCCTATCTAGCTACTGTTGTAGCCTATATCTCTTTTTAACGTAAATTACTTATTGTTGTTTATTTTGCTTAACAAGCACTGAGATTCTGTCTGTAATGAAAAGTGCTATAAAAGTGTAATAAATTAATATTATTAAGATGGAGGATGCAGAGTTTTGTTGATGCTGAGAACAGAATGTATATTTAAATAATATTCTTAGAACGTTCTCTGTTATTTTCCAACATTTTCTTAACATTTTCTAAACAATGTGGGAACATTACTTTAAATAGAACCATGAGGAAACCTGTAGGAAACATTATGCTGAAGTACTGAAATTCCCACAGAACGTTGTTTCTTAACGTTCTCTGAACTATTTCAGAGCATTCCCTATGTCAAACCAGTTGGAGATAGTTCCTAGAACATCACCAAAATTGAAATTAAATGTAACCATGTTTGAACTTTTAGGAAACGGTCTGTTAAAATAATGAAATACCAAGAAAACAACATTTGTTTGTCAAGTTCCTCAAATGTGCTGAGAATGATCAAAAACCAAGCAAATATCCTGCGCCATTCCCAGAAAGTTGTGGAAAGGTTGTATGCAAAATAACCAAAATAACCACGCTCTCACCAAGCTCTAAGAAACATATTTTTTTCAGAACATTATGTGCTAGCTGGGATAGTACTGTACTGTAAAGACACACATTCTGAGGTTATGAATGAAGCTACAGATATAGGATTTTAATTGATCACTATTTTGTTGCTGAGAATTTTCCTGCTATGCAGGAAACGCAGATGAGCTTTGTGATTTACATAAAGGCACGGAAAAGCCTCACTAACACACGGTTATATTAACAGTATGGCACTTTTCATGTAGCCTATTTTCTTCCAGCTAATAGCCTAACAACCGATCAAGCAACATTATGGACTAAACATTAATGTTCAACTTAAGATCCTACATATGTATAGCTAGTCATCTAGCTTATGGGGAGAACTAAACTGTCATTAGCCAGCACACAGGGCTTCCCTTCTTCAGAGAGAGAACAGAGCAGAAAACAAAGGAGGCCTCGTGTCCAGGTGTGCCCTCGCAGCAGGAAGCCACTTCCCTTTTCATTATCCCTTTCTCTTCGTCTCCCTTCCTCATTCTCTTCTCTGCGTTTATCTTTGAGAAAGGATGAAAGACACTCCTTCCCACTATTGCACACCCAGAGTAATGCAAATGTATGGAAGAATCAAAACCAAAATAAAAATGAGGATGTGTCGGTTTTGTAATGGTATTGCATGAAAGATAGAGCATTTGAAAGGAGCTGGGATTCTTCACAACGCAAAACTCTATGATGAAAAACATCTACATGGTCCGTGAAACATTTACTTGGAGCAAGGAGGGTAGTAATGAGGGAACTGAACAAATACTGAACAAATAAATACTACATTCAGCACTATTGCTTTGACATGAACACAATGTTGCTCTGCACGTTGTTCTGCACATTGAACTTCATCTTGCTCTGCACGTTGCTCTGCACGTGAACTGGACGTTGAACTGCACGTTGCTCTGCACGTTGCTCTTCATGTTGAACTGCACGTTGCTCTGCACGTTGAACTTCACGTTGCTCTGCAAGTTGTTCTGCACGTGTACCATCAAAAAGGGAAACAGTAATGCTACAGTAAGTAGCCATGTTCCCAACTGCCCTCATGCTCTAGCGCATATGCACAAGTAACAAAATGAACGAACCCATTCATCACAGAAACACAGAGGTTTTAAAACTGCAGTGCCTCTTTAAGACCAATAATAAAAGCAGTATTTATTAACTATAACAGAGTGTTATGTAACACCTCTGGTTAGACTGTATAATGGGTACTGTCTCCCTCCCTCCCTCCCTTTCATGTGGGGCATGGCCCTGGGCCTCATAAAATAATATTGGCTGGCCCCGGGCCCTCCAGGCCCCTGTGGGACACCTGCAGGGGCCTGGAGGAACACATACCCCATCCAGGAAGTGACATCACCAGGGAGGGAGGTCATGCAGTTCTGGAGCATCAGGTACAGTGGTGTGCGTGTGTGTGTGCCTGTGTGTGTGTTTGTGTCTATGTGTGTGTGTGCACTGTGTTTTCCACTAGCGCCAGCTGTTGACTATACAGCCGATTACAGACTAATTTTCAGCCGGGTACTTTTTCCACGTACAGTAAATTAACTAGATTACTTTTAAATTCGCTAGTCAGAAAAAAGTCTGCCGAGCCCTCTCCCGCTAGAATGAACAATATGCATCTTCTAGCGGTTAAGAGCGTTGGGCCAGTAACTGAATGGATGCTGGATCTAATCACAGAGCCGACTAGGTGAAAAATCTGTAGATGTGCCCTTGAGCAAGGCACTTAACCTTACTTGCTCCTGTAATTTGCTCTGGTTAAGAGCGTCAGCTAAATCAGTGTTTCCCAACCAGGGGTACTTGGCCTATCCACAGAGGGTACTTTAGAACTCATGAGAACATAGGCTTACTGGTAAAATGCAAATGAGGGGTACTTGGTGGTACATTAACCGAAAAAGGTTGGGAACCACTGTGCTAAATGACTAAAATGTAAAATGCAAATGTATTGATAGAACAGGCACCTGTCAGTCACAAAGTGAGCGATGACAAGGAAACTACTGGTTTGACAGTCTGCTGTCAATCACGCCTCTCGGGACCTGGGGGTGTGCGTTGCGGTTGCAGAATAATTTCTTTACACAGAGAGAGCATGGTTTTGCGTGTCCCATATTGCCTAATGTGAGTGAATTTGCACCTCCCATACATTGTGGTAATGATTAATGAAAATCCACTTAGCCTATTGTTTTCTGGCAAATTCATTTATTTTCTTTCATGTGCAGGATCCGACATTAACATTGGACCGCTGGCCTAGGGCCAGTAAAAACAGTAGATCTGCACTTTTGCATTCCAGTTCAACATTTAACTTCTCTGTCGCAGTCATTGAAGATTACGAACGTAAATGTCATATTTGTATTTGAGCAATACGATTGGCCGTTCAATCAAGCACCACCTCGCTCCTGCGAGTCACAACTTCTCGAGCAGTCAAGCAATACATGAGACGATGGCTGCAGTCCAAACACGTTATTATTTTACCCCCTCAGCCTTTGCGCTAGCCACTTTTCCTCGTGGGAATCCCCGTTGAAACTGGATGCAGTTTGATTGCCATCTTAAGTGGAGGTCCAATTTACTAACATTGCCCACTCGGTCACTTGTGGGTTGATATGACCCACAATTCAATGCAAACTGTAGTCACATGTCAAACTCTGGTGGCCGCGAAGTGTCAAATTTAATCAACAAATCAACAAAAAGTATGAATCTACCTTGCTAAAAAATATACACTACCGTTCAATAATTTGGGGTCACTTAGAAATATCCTTGATTTTTAAACAAAAGCACATTTTGTGTCCATTAAAATAACATCGAATTGATCAGAAATACAGTGTAGACACTGTTAATGTTGTAAATGACTATTGTAGCTGGAAACGGCAGATTTTTTATGGAATATATACATAGGTGTACAGAGGCCCATTATCAGCAACCATCACTCCTGTGTTCCAATGGCACGTTGTGTTAGCTACAGGCTCAAAATGGCTAGAAACAAATAACTTTCTTCTGAAATTCGTCAGTCTATTCTTGTTCTGAGAAATGAAGGCTATTCCAGAAATTGCCAAGAAACTGAAGATTTTGTACAATGCTGTGTACTACTCCTTTCACAGAACAGCGTAAACTGGCTCTAACCAGAATAGAACGTTTGAGAAACAGACGCCTCACAAGTCCTCAACTGGCAGCTTCATTAAATAGTACCCACAAAACACCAGTCTCAACGTCAACAGTGAAGAGGCGACTCCGGGATGCTACCCTTCTAGGCAGAGTTACAAAGAAAAAGCCATATCTCAGACTGGCCAATAAAAATTTAAGATTAAGATGGGCAAAAGACCACTGGACAGACACTGGACAGAGGAACTCTGCCTAGAAGGCTAGCATCCTGGAGTCGCCTCTTCACTGTTGATGTTGAGACTGGTGTTTCCGTGTACTATTTAATGAAGCTGCCAGTTGAGGACTTGTGAGGCGTCTGTTTCTTTCAAAAACAAATTAATTTCTAAGTGACCCCAAACTTTTGAACGGTTGTGTATATATACAGTGATTTTAGTATTGGTAAATTGTCTTAGTCTCGTAGTGAGGCGCCTATAAAACGTTGCTAGATTCATAAACATATTTTTTGGAATTCTGAAATGTGTTGGAATAAATTACCAAACTATAAAACTACCTAACCAGCTATGGGTAACTGTAGCTATCTACCTGACAAGAGTGCTAGCTAGAGGTTGGTTGTTTTAGGTTGGTTGTTTTTAAGCTCAACTTCAAGATTTCCACCAAGGATGTTGCCTCTCCGATCATCACTCTCCCTCGCTTGGGCAAGGGACATTTAACCTCTTGGGGATAATTAAGGAGCGGTGGGGCGCATTCATAAAAATACAAGTGTTGCACACTCTTCAAAAGCTTAGACTCTTGGCAATCTCACAGCATTGTCAAATTTCAAAAAAGCTTTACAGCGAAAGCATAACATTTGATTGTCTGAGGACAGCACCCCGTGTACTTCCCCCATTAGCATAATAATAAAACCAGCGCGGGGGTCACAAAACACATAAAAAGAGCTCAAATAAATCGCTTACCTTTGAAGATCTTCTGCTGATGGTCATTCGAAGTGTCCAAGCAAGACATCCAATGTTCATTTTGTTCGAAAAAGTCCCTATTTATATCCTTAAATCTCCATTTGGTTTGCGCGTTCTGTTCAGAAAATCCACTGTTCACTCGCCAAATATAGAAGACACAGAGACCGGTAAAAATATACCTATTAACTGTGTCCAAACAAATCGAATCATGTTTCTAATCGATCCTTAGCTACACTATTATGTTTATTAACGATTATATTTCACACGGATAATATCTTGAGCGATAGAAAAGTAAAAATCCGAGGCGCGCGCTCCCGGGTCCTGCGCGTCACAGACAGAAATTGCCTACTCACTCCACTGATATAAACTTCCTGCATTCGTCTAGTTTTCAAGGTAAACGCATCAAACCTTGTCTAAAGACGGTTGACATCTAGTGGAAGCCATAGGTACTGCAAACTGGGAGCTGGAATTCAGCAGATCCAATAACAACTCATAGGAAAATGAGAAAGCTCACAAAATTAAATTTTCTTGGGTGGATTTTGCCATATCAGTTCTGTTATACACAAAGACATTATTTTAACAGTTTTAGAAACTTCTGAGTGTTTTCTATCCAATACTACTAATTATGTGCATATATTTATGGGCCTGAGTACAAGGCATTTTACTTTGGGCACGCCAGACTCTCCAAAACTCTGAACACTGATGCCACTCCCTAACTGGTTGGTTCAATCTGACGTGACATTGTAAAACCTCATTCAAGGGTTGAGAGTTTAGGTCCGAGGGCTGTCTACTTTGAGTTTGAAATGCAGCCGATGCCTTCACAAAGCACACGCGAGCTGTCCAGAGCAAAAAGAAGCACCCATCAATGATTTACTTTTTCTCAGGAAAGTGATTTCCAAATGTAAACCTTCAATAGTGAACATACTAGCAATATGCTGGCTACTGTTAATAGTCTGTAAAAACAACGCTACAAAAAGAGACCTAGCATTCCTCTTGGTTAGCCTACTGTAGCCATGACGATATGTCTTTTGGAACGTTGGTCTTAAAGGGTCAGCGTCCTATTATCAAATCTTCTCAAAATGACATACTTTAGAAACAAAAATTAACGCAATTAATACAAAGCAATTCTAAAGAATAAAATAATGACTTGCATTGATAAATTATATTACACAGCTTTTTAATACACATCACAATAACCAAATGTAGAATATTTATAGCTGAATATAGAGAGAAGCCATGCCAACCTATAGGCCTTGCATTACCCTAATGCATTTAACCTCTTAAATCATTAAGGAGCGCTGGGGCGCTAGCGCCCCATTCCCGACACTACCCGGAAAAATGTAAGGCGCCAAATTCAAAATCCAAAAGTATAATTTTAAAACATTCATCAATATACAAGTGTTGCATAGTCTTCAAAAGCTTAGACTCTTGGCAATATCACAGCGTTGTCAGATTTCACAAAAGCTTTACGGCGAAAGCACAACATTTGATTGTTTGAGGATAGCACCTCTCATATTTTATGCATTAGCATAAATTCATAACCACATATAAGAGCTAAAATACCACATATAAGAGCTAAAATAAATCGCTTACCTTTGATGATATTCTGCTGAGGGCATTCCGAAGTGTCCAAGCAAGACAATCCATGTTTCTTTTGTTAGAAAAAGTAATTGTTTATATCCATAAATCTCAGTTTGGTTGGCGCGTTCTGTTCAGAAAATCCACCGTCCACTTGTCCCATTATACAAGACATACAGAGCGTTCAAATTATACCTATAAACCTTTTCCAAACAAATCAAACATAGTTTATAATCGATCCTTAGCTACACTATTATGTATATTAACGATTATATTTCACACAGATAATATCTTGAACGATAGTAAAGTTAAAAAAACGATGTGCGCGCTCTCGTGTCTCTCGCGCACCAGACAGAAATCACTTTGTCACTCCTCGGATATAAACATCCTGTATGAGGCTCTTGTTCGTGACAAACTCATGAAACACTGTCTAAAGACGGTTGACATCTAGTGGAAGCCATAGGTACTGCAACCTGAGTCCTAAAATCCTCCAGGCTCTATACCAGCCTATGGTAATAGAAGGCATGTCAAAAAAAAAAGCCATAGGTACTGCAACCTGGGAGCTGGAATTCAGCAGATCCAATAGCAACTCATAGGAAAATTAGAAAGCTCACAAAATTACATTTTCTTGGATGGATTTTGCTCGGGTTTTCGCCTGCTATATGAGTTCTGTTATATTCACAGACATTATTTTAACAGTTTTAGAAACTTCAGAGTGTTTTCTATCCAATAGTACTAATTATGTGCATATCCTAGTTTCTGGCAGGCATTTTACTTTGGGCACGCCAGACTCCGACACCACTGCTGCTGAACTTCACCATGTCCGGGCCAGTAGAAATTCAGTTCGGAACAGTAGATTTTTGGTCAACCGAGAAACAAAGTTAATGTTGGGCCCTGGTTTGTTTCATATGCAGCCACGGAGTGGTGGGGCATAGGCTCTATACTGTGCTTTCAATGACGAGCAGCAAGCTCAACTAGTTTATAAAAGGCGAACTGAATGAAGTCAATCTCTGAATAAAGTCAATCTCATATATCCCTGCCATTCAAAAATAACACAACGTAGTTATATTTCCATGGCATCGCATCGGGACAAGTGAACTAAAGATCTCAATTGTATTTTCGATATGAAGTTCATCAGGACCTGCCAGACAGTGACAAAGTGGAACTTGAAGCTCTGAACCTGCTCCACTGCAGCCCCGTCGATGAGAATGGGGGCGTGCTCGGTCCTCTTTTTCCTGTAGTCCACAATCATCTCTTTTGTCTTGATCACGTTGAAGGATCACGTTGTCCTGGCACCACACGGCCAGTTGTCTGACCTCCTCCCTATAGGCTGTCAGGCCTACCACTGTTGTGTCATCGGCAAACTTAATCATGGTGTTGGAGTCGTGCCTGAGCACGCATCCCTGAGTGGCTCCTGTGTTGAGGATCAGCGTGGCGGATGTGTTGTTACCTACCCTTACCACCTGTGGGCGGCCCGTCAGGAAGTTCATGATCCAGTTGCAGAGGGAGGTGTTTAGTCCCAGGGTCCTTAGCTTATTGATGAGCTTTGAGGGCACTATGGTGTTAAACGCTGAGCTGTAGTCAATGAATAGCATTCTCACATAGGTGTTTCCATGTGGGAAAGGGCAGTGGGGAGTGCAATAGCTTAGCATCCTGTAGCTTAGCATCTGCTTTATCTGACCACTTTTTTATTGATCTAGTCACTGGTGCTTCCTGCTTTAATTTTTGCATGTAAGCAGGAATCAGGAGGATAGAATTATGGTCAGATATTCCAAATGGAGGGCGAGGGAGAGCTTTGTATGCGTCTCTGTGTGTGGAGTAAAGGTGGTCCAGAGTTATTATCCCTCTGGTTGCACATTTAACATGCTGATAGATATTTGGTCAAACGGATTTTAGTTTCCCTACATTAAAGTCCCCGGCTACTAGGAGCGCTGCCTCTGGGTGAGCATTTTCTTGTTCGCTTATGGCGGAATACAGCTCATTCAATGCTGTCTTAGTGCCAGCCTCAGTCTGTGGTGGTATGTAAACAGCTATGAAAAATACAGATGAAAACTCTCTAGTTAGATTGTGTGGTCTACAGCTTATCATAAGATACTACGTCAGGCGAGCAATAGCTTGAGACTTCCTTAGATATCGTGCACCAGCTGTTATTTACAAAAATACATAGTCCGCCGCCCCTTGTCTTACCAGATGCCGCTGTTCTTTCCTGCCGGTACAGCGTATAACCAGCCAGCTGTATGTTGATAGTGTCGTCATTCAGCCAAGACTCCGTGAAGCATAAGATATTACAGTTTTGAATGTCCCATTGGTAGAGATATTACAGTTACAGATATTACAGTTTTGAATGTCCCATTGGTAGTTTAATCTTCTGCGTAGTTCATCTATTTTATTCTCCAAAGATTGCACGTTTGCTAGCAGAATGGAAGGAAGTGGAGGTTTATTCGATCGCCTACGAATTCTCAGTAGGCAGCCTGCCCTCTGGCCCCTTTTTCTCCACCTCTTCACGCAAATCACGGGGATCTAGGCCTGTTCCCGAGCAAGCAGTATATCATTTGCGTCGGGCTCGTCAGACTCATTAAAGGAAAAAAAGTATTCTGTCAGTCCGTGGTGAGTAATCGCAGTCCTGATGTCCAGAAGTTATTTTTGGTCATAAGAGACGATAGGGGCAACATTATGTACAAAATAAGTTACAAAATAATTTGCATACTGCTTGACTTTTTGGCAATTCTTTAAATTATTAATTTAAATTATGAAAACATTTGATGAAGATGGTGAATCCTCCCGACTGCAGGAACAATGGGTAGGTTAGTGGAGAGATATCCTTACTCTGGTCCAAAATTTGATAAAAATTGTTTTAAAAGCTAATGATATGGTATTTTTTAAGATATTAATATAGGTCTACTGATTAAATCAAAGTGATGACAAATCAAAGTGTTTCTGTGTAGCAAAGCCCATGTTTAACACCTGCTTCATTCTTCAATCACACCTGTATTGCTGATAGCAGAGAAAATGCCACTTCAAAAGGAATCTTAAAGCTTTACTGTAAAAATGATGTTTGCCAGTTTTTTTAATATACAACAGCTGACAAAACTAACATTGTAAAAGTGTGACATTTTAGAATGTACAAGAGGCTAACAAAATACAGCTTGTTCTGCAAAAATGTCATAAACCCCCTCCTCCAGCCCAGGGAGCCTGGCTGGCTTCTTTTTCTATTTGGCTTGCTACTCCATATGTTGGGGAAAACACTGTGTGTGTGTGCGTGTCTCCTAAACTACAAATCTCTTCCTAGTTTCTACATGACTGTTTATTAGCGTCGCTAATGACCAGCTGATTTGGAAAGGTCAATGCATTTTAAAGACCTCCGTCTCTGCTTCTACCCTACCCACTCAAGTCTGCAGTTTAAACTTTGCTCAATGTTTTATAGAATAAGTGGAATCTTGGAGGGCACAGAGGGGAGGGGTTTTACTGGTACTTTACTCTTCAATGCATTATCTGACTTGCATGAGACAACCAACAGGACTACTCCTTTAAGGAGAGGATGAGAGTTCTCCTCTCCACTAGAGGAGAAAGAGACAAGCTCGGAGACTATTGGACAATTAAAGATGCACTCTGAAACTTTTGTATAATTTCAACTTTTGCATAATTTCAAGCCAAAACGCTACCAATTTCTTGTGTACTACGTTATCTATTTTGTGGTTTACGTTATGAATTTTGCCATTCCTATGATATCATACATGTGATATGTTACAAATCCAAGTTGTGCAATACGTTACGAATTTGTTGAGTTTAAGAACCCGGAATGCATCTTTAAGGTGGCTAGTGATTACATCTAGGGGGAGGTGCTTCAGTTATCAGAATGTGTCAGAAGAGAGACATTTGTATTCATTTTCATAAAGGTCAGTTCGGTAACCTGTCACAGTTGCATTATTAAATATTACACCGCTGGTATCAAAGAGAATAATGTCACAGGAATCTGTCCGCTGGCTTCCTCGTTACGTGTATGAGATGGAGAGAGATGTTTTTGACATGGGATATGCAACGACAAGGGAAAGGTTTTAGATAGATATAATTGTAGGGGAATGCATCACATGTTTTAGCGATTTTCTTAACACTGTATGCAACCTTTAAGATAACCATTATTGATGACAAAATATGGATATTCCATTATTGCACGTTTTACTCAACCCTGATTATCACCTAATAACACACGGTACTGTTATACATAAATCACTGTTACTCCTGTTTGGCCAGGATCTGATCAAAACAATGGACTGGAGACCTCATACACTGCTTTAAATAGAAGCCAATCTTGGCAATGCGAAAATATAAAGTTTGTGAAATGTTTAAAATGCAGTATGCTTTCAATGTCAGGATGTCAAATTAAATGTGACTTTTTATCTAGTAGAAATCACTGCATGCAATTGAGGAAGAGAATCGTCTTTTAAGTCCCACGTGTGTTTGACAACAGCTGATAATCATATCAGGGGATGTGCTGTATCAAAATGAACAAATGGCGGGAAGCAATGCATTAGATTACACATTCTCAGTACGGGGGAGTGTAGTATTAGATTATACATTCTCAGTATGGGGGAGTCTAGTATTAGATTACACATTCTCAGTATGGGGGAGTCTAGTATTAGATTATACATTCTCAGTATGGGGGAGTCTAGTATTAGATTACACATTCTCAGTATGGGGGAGTCTAGTATTAGATTACACATTCTCAGTATGGGGGAGTCCAGTATTAGATTATACATTATCAGTATGGGGGAGTCTAGTATTAGATTACACATTCTCAGTATGGGGGAGTCTAGTATTAGATTACACATTCTCAGTATGGGGGAGTCTAGTATTAGATTACACATTCTCAGTATGGGGGAGTCTAGTATTAGATTACACATTCTCAGTATGGGGGAGTCTAGTATTAGATTACACATTCTCAGTATGGGGGAGTCTAGTATTAGATTATACATTCTCAGTATGGGGGAGTGTAGTATTAGATTATACATTCTGAGTATGGGGGAGTCTAGTATTAGATTCCACATTCTCAGTATGGGGGAGTGTAGTATTAGATTACACATTCCCAGTATGGGGGAGTCTAGTATTAGATTATACATTCTCAGTATGGGGGAGTCTAGTATTAGATTACACATTCTCAGTATGGGGGAGTGTAGTATTAGATTATACATTCTGAGTATGGGGGAGTCTAGTATTAGATTACACATTCTCAGTATGGGGGAGTGTAGTATTAGATTACACATTCCCAGTATGGGGGAGTCTAGTATTAGATTATGCATTCTCAGTATGGGGGAGTGTAGTATTAGATTATACATTCTCAGTATGGGGGAGTCTAGTATTAGATTATACATTCTCAGTATGGGGGAGTCTAGTATTAGATTACACATTCTCAGTATGGGGGAGTGTAGTATTAGATTATACATTCTCAGTATGGGGGAGTCTAGTATTAGATAATACATTCTCAGTATGGGGGAATGTAGTATTAGATTATACATTCTCAGTATGGGGGAGTGTAGTATTAAATTATACATTCTCAGTATGGGGGAGTCTAGTATTAGATTACACATTCTCAGTATGGGGGAGTCTAGTATTAGATTATACATTCTCAGTATGGGGGAATCTTGTATTAGATTACACATTCTCAGTATGGGGGAGTCTAGTATTAGATTATACATTCTCAGTATGGGGGAGTGTAGTATTAGATTACACATTCTCAGTATGGGGGAGTGTAGTATTAGATTACACATTCTCAGTATGGGGGAGTGTAGTATTAGATTACACATTCTCAGTATGGGGGAGTGTAGTATTAGATTACACATTCTCAGTATGGGGGAGTGTAGTATTAGATTACACATTCTCAGTATGGGGGAGTCTAGTATTAGATTACACATTCTCAGTATGGGGGAGTGTAGTATTAGATTATACATTCTCAGTATGGGGGAGTCTAGTATTAGATTACACATTCTCAGTATGGGGGAGTCGAGTATTAGATTATACATTCTCAGTATGGGGGAGTCTAGAATTAGATTATACATTCTCAGTATGGGGGAGTCTAGTATTAGATTACACATTTTCAGTATGGGGGAGTCTAGTATTAGATTACACATTCTCAGTATGGGGGAGTGTAGTATTAGATTACACATTCTCAGTATGGGGGAGTCTAGTATTAGATTACACATTCTCAGTATGGGGGAGTCTAGTATTAGATTACACATTCTCAGTATGGGGGAGTCTAGTATTAGATTACACATTCTCAGTATGGGGGAGTCTAGTATTAGATTACACATTCTCAGTATGGGGGAGTCTAGTATTAGATTACACATTCTCAGTATGGGGGAGTCTAGTACTAGATTACATATTCTCAGTATGAGGGAGTGTAGTATTAGATTATACATTCTCAGTATGGGGTAGTCTAGTGTGTTGATATTTGTTGCTTACTGTAATCATTTTACTAAACAGTACGTTGTAAATAGTGCACAGTATGTGGTATTAGACAGATTTCGTCCAGTGAATAGGGCTAGGTATACAACCTGCCATAGACTGAACTGAATGGATCGACAAGACGAATGAACACAATAAATGCATCGATGATGAGACAGCACACATGAATGGATGAAGGAAAGGATTTATGAAGGATTAGATTAATGAGTAGATTGAGGCAGGCTTACCCCGTCTGGACGGCCATCTGAGGCAGTTACAACGAGGGTGTAGCGATCCTCTGTCTCCCTGTCCAACGGTTTCCTCAGGACCAACAGCCCTGACCTGGTGATAGGAGAGACAGAGATACAGGGGTTCCTTTTCACCAACACACTCACATGGTTCAATACAGTCCATTTGCAGCTTTAGTGAAACATTCCCACTCACTCTGCTTCCCACTGAGCCAAAAGTGTTCAGGTCGTCTGAGTACAGAGAAACATTACCCATACAACAACATGGAAGAAGTAAAGGAGACAGACATTTTTGCATCAAAGTCAGTATTCAGACACTGGGAATGTGAACATTTCAGCTGAAAATATTGAATCACAATTGTGACAGGTTAAACTGTCCAAAAATCACAACCCTCTCAGTGTAAGCAGATTATTTGTACTTGTAAAATATATACTTTTTTTTGCTTGGGGGTATATAAGCCTGGCTATTTAAGTACATGCACGTCTGATACTGTGGGGCAGAAATGCATTATGTGTGGACGAGCTAGTGCAATAGAATAAAATGGAAGCTCAGAGGACATTTATACGTCGGCACTTTGGCAAGCTAGCCTAGCACAAACACGGAATGTATAGAATTTACAGTTCAAGGTAATTTGGTGTGGGCTAATCTTGGCATGCATACAGCAGTGGTTTCAGCCCTCTGACACACTGATCCCTGAGTGTTTAAATCTATGGGATGATTCTCTGCTGTCAGCTTAACATCTGTTGGCTGTTTGTCTGCTGCAGCTCTCAGAGATGGGGCCCAAACTCGAGTGGAATTTATAACAACCTGAGGAACCGTCACGCATCTCGATTTTCCCTCTACTTCTAGTTTTAAAATGGTTACTTGCTAGCAATCATTTTAGACACGCGTTAGTCAGAAATTAGAAGTCATTTAGAACATCTGCACTTCCTCTTCTAAGAGGCCAGTTACACCCATCTTAAGAGGTGTAAGGGTTCTTTGAGGACCACTGGGGACTGATATAACCCTGTTGAAATTAAATAGACAAATGCAAAGCGGCATCTCAATTGCTGCTACCACAACTCTCATATATATTTATTAGCTATTCATAGAGAGAATTGCTTCGACGCACACACACATCCTCCCATTCGAAAACATCACAGGATGATGAGAACGCCAAGCTGAAATGAAAGATCATGATTATTAGCAGCTGGAAACACAAGCGTGCTCAGACCAAGCATGGGAGAGAACATCATTCACAAGGGTGTTGTTTTGAAGTGCTGAATGACTAGGAGAGCATTAAAGAAGATATCATCTGAAGCCCACTAAGAGACGGCACAGAGAAGAGGTTATTCAACAGATTATGATCTGTAAGGCCTGCCCGTTGTTGGTGCTAAGCTGGCGAAAAGATGCAGGCAGGTCTCTGATCTCAACCACCTCTACAGCTCACGTAATAGTCTGGACTTTCTGATGTCTTAAGTCTAATACAACGCAATCCAATGAGTCACTTGTTAAATTGTCTTGTAAATAATCAACTCCTTTCACTATATCAGTTGGATGAAAATTGCTTTCTTCTGATGAACCTGATCAATATGCACATTTTACCTCAGTAGTATGACGATGAGGATACAACGTGTTATGACAGGCAAGTGAATCTATTGGGATGTATCAATTACTAGGGGCTTTCCAAGGGGATATATTTGGGGAGCTACGGCCTCTCCTATCCATAAGAGACAGTCTCCGCCCAGATCGTCTTACCACATTCCCCTCCCCAACTCCCCAATCTTGTGCCCTACTGTTTTAATTTGCCTCTTTATTGATGAGACGCGGAGCTTATTAAAACGCTATAGTTGTGGTGTATGCAATTTCCTGGGCTTGACAGTCTGCAACAGGAGAGGCTTGATGACAATGTGAGTTTGGCGCTATGATTGAAGTGGCCTCTGGTAACATAGGTATGTCTGCATGGCAGTGTGCTGGTTATTGCAGAAGAAAACAGAGAGAGAGAGGGAAGGGAGGAGGGAAGAGAGAGATTGAGAGAGTGAGAGAGCGAAGAGAAAAGTGAGAGCACAGGGTTAGCTCTAGGCTTCACAGCAAATTCCCCCAGTGTCAAATGAACACTGAAAGTGTGGACCTGTATAGACACTGAACGGTGTTGAATTAACACACTGTTTAGTGTAACGCTTTATTTGCATATTTTCCAGTGTGCCTTTCAAGTTAATTGTATAGTTACCACCCATTACTCGATTTGTTAGTGACAGAGATATGGTTGTTCAATTTATACATTTTCAGTCCTACAGAGTTCATCATGTGAGATCCTAAGTGAATATGTTAACATTTTATTATCTAACACAATAGAATAGTTATTTCATAAGGCTTTATTTTGAGAGATTACACAAAGAAATACTGGTTTATTTGGATGACCCCACTGCTGGGTTGCAGGCATTTGGTCACTTAGTTATTTGGGGATTTTTTAAAGAGCAAGGTTGGTTTGTTGATGCTGGGTTATTGAGATAGGATTCCAATGTGATATCCCAAATCGGTGAATAATGTACATATTGGTGTTCATATTTTAGTATTAGAATTTTCAATTAAAATGTAACATTGCAGTGTACAAACTTCATATTCATCATCTCCAGCACCACCCAAACATCAACATGTGAAAATGGCGCATATCAATGTTTTGGAGGACGATAAGTGTTTCCAATGACATCATCAACCAATTATGTTGAATCTGCCCCTGCCACGCCCTCTACTTTTCACCCTGTGTCTCCCTAACATGCCGCCACTTCCCCAGTGCTCTCTCCCTCTCTCTCTCTCTGTGTGGGTGTATCTGATTGTGTGAGTGGAGACAGGTGTGCTGGAGTCAGAGCAGACCCCCACCAGCTGCAACCTGTTCCATAATCAAGACCTCTACAAATACTCAGCCCTGCCACTTCTACACTGCCAGTTTGTAGCCTCTGCTCATTCCGTCCGCACTGACTCTGGTCCCTGTCTCCAGTCCCTCGTCAGTCCTGCTTCCCTGGCCTGGACCCCGCTCTACTGCTTCATTGGATTCCGCTCCGGACCTGTTTACCCTGCCCCTACTCCCATTGCCACAGCCTCAGTTCCTGGTTCCCTGCTACTGGCCCGAGCTCCCCTTGGCCTCCCCCCTGCTTCTCAATAAATACCTTAAATAAATACCTTACCTGTCTCCTCGTCTGAGTCTGCACTTGGGTTCACCTGCTCCACCCTGCGTCCCAAATTAGTATGCAACACCAACTTATAATTATAAATCAAATTTTATTTGTCACATACACATGGTTAGCAGATGTTAATGCGAGTGTAGCGAAATGCTTGTCCCCCCTTAATTGGTTAAAATCACACAACGCACACCAATGATATTTTTGGAAATACTTATCTTCCTCTATATTTTTTTACTGCTAAACATAGAAACCATTTTCTCATATGTTGATGTTGGGGGGGCGGTGGAGTTGAACATTCTTGAAAAGTCCCTATAATATGATCAACAGGATTGACATTTACTGTCATGGGTGGCCAAAAATAACTCTATAAAAGCTCCACCTCTAATAAACCATGCCTCCTGAAAATAGGATTACATTAAACTCGACCTGAAATAGAGTATGCTGGGAAATATGATAATGGCCGTGATTATGGTTCAACTCTGGTTATTAATACCAACACTGGTGGTTATTTTACACCAATGAGTGGTAATTCAACATTTACAGAGTTAATTGTTAAGTTTAGAGTTTAGGCCCTCAAAATATGTATTGGATTGTGTTGTGTTAAATAATTCAATATAAATGATAACATATTCACTCAGGATCTCACTTGGTGAAGTCCAGAGGACTGAAAACAAATGAATGCAACAATGATGTCTCTGTCACTAACAAACACAGTTCACTCGAAATGCAAGGCACTCTGGGAAATAAGTCTTCACACCAATGTCTATACGAGTCCACACTTTCAGTGTTATATTTAACACTTGAGAATTTGCTGTGTTGCTTCGCCGCTAGCCATACAAATGTGCTCCCTTAACAATCACACCAAATCTTATTGCAGGCTTCGATTTCATCTATGAAATTAAGAAAAAATATTTACTCCAAGCCAAGGCACTAATATTTTTCCAGCAAATACCAACAGTGAGGCTCAGGGGTAACCTCGAGACTACTAATGTATAATCTGATATGTGGACTGTTTTTCAAACTGGGAGAGAATTGTTTTGGTTTTTATTCATTTATTACTTATTAATTATGTATTTAAGATGCTAGGCAGAATATGATCTACATTTTCAGCCCCTGGTGTCTCATGGAGAGTTTCAGAGAGAACAGTTTGGTTTACTATCTGTATTGAAAAAAGCTCCAGACACTTATCCAGAAAAAACACAATAATTTTCCCAAATTGACTCCTCTGTAACAGAGAAATATTATTTATATTAGTTTCATGGATAAATCCGCTACGATGATAGGTAATGTAGTTGATGACTAAAATGAGCTTACGTACATCTGCGAGAGCTCAAAGAGGTGGTGGGGATCCCCGTTCTGGATGCTGTAGGTGATGACGTCTCTTTCACGGTCCATTGCCTGTAGAGACACAGAGACAGAGAGGCCCCTTCATGTTGCTGTTTTGCCAATTCCACTACTTTCACAACGACTCCAATAAAACAGCAGAATGAAAAGGCGTCAAGCTAAATCCATAGCGCAGTCCATAAATGTAACGCGGCAATATCAAACCCAATTTCACAATGACTAATATCAAACCCAATTTCACAATGACTAAATGACTTCACACTGTATCCAGTCCATTTCTACTTGACGCATTACAAACAATAGTCTGGTACACACATTTTTTACCAAAGCAGAACCATTTCTTGGTGCTATATAGAACCCTTTTTTGAAGGTTCTATAAAGAACCATGCTCATAAGGTCCCAAATGGAACCTGTATGGTGTTATAAAGAACCCTTTCCTAAGGTTCTATAAAGAACCATTCAAAAAGATATAGCACCAAAAAAGGGTTCTGCTATGGTTTTTTGGGGCTAAATAGAACCTATTTTTATGTTTTTTTATGGAACCTTTATGGAGAATGGTTCTATAAAGAATCTTTCTCAATCTGAAAGGTTCTTTGTAGATCCTTTTGTAGAACCATACAGGGTTTTTTATTCTGGTCAGCCATATTATATTGTTAAACTTCCAAAGGTGTTACTATTTTGTTATTTAACAAATTGAATCTAGTGAGGTATGTCTAGAACAGCTGGGGGTCCCTGAGGAGGGAAATGAGAACCACTGACTGATTTAATAACCATTCTCAATGGCAATACATAAATCTTTCACAAGACACTAATAAAAGCTATAACCTTATGTAACATTTAACGGCATAACACAACAGATTACTGGAATGACACTCTCACTCATGGTTGTACAAAAAGAGCTGTGTGCAAACCACGCCCCAAAATATTCTAATGAGCCACCTCCCCTACACTTTAGTTATCACTAAAAGAGAAACAGAAAAATGGTGAACTGTACAGAACCATTGAAGAGCTCAAAGGGTTCATTGAGTCATTATGGTTCCACATAGAACCATCAGCCTTCCCAAAGAACCCTTGAGGAAGCATCATTTCTTTTGTGTGTACAGTCTAAGAGGTCTACATAAACAGCTTGACCCATTCCTTCTCAAACAGATTATCTGTAACATTGTTAACTGTCAAAGTCCCTTCTCATACAGACTGAATAGGGGCCATTGTTAGGAGCTATTCAGCTGTATAGAGTACACGTTTGGCCTGACAATGATAGTCAGGTAAGATTCTGAAGCAGATCACACCGCTGCCACCAAACACCAAACCCAGATCAGGGTACAGATCAAGGTACAGTATGCTCAGTGTGTGCTACAGAACAGTGTGGCATTGTGAAGAAGCCTTGTCCCGGTGCTCACCTGCAGGCTGAGGAGTGTGGCTCCGATCCTCATGGCCTCGCTGACCTCCAGGCTGTAGAGAAAGCGGGGAAAGCGTGGGGGGCTCTGGTTGTTGGGGGGGAGCACCTCAATGTACACGGTGGTGATGGAGCTCCTGGGACGGGAGATAAGGAAGGGGAGAAATGAATTCTGGGTGAAAAAAAACCCTGATGAAGGCTGAGGGCTGAAATGTGTTGGTTTTAATTTTAACAATAAAAAAGCACTTTATCAAATTCAACTGTCCACAAAGAGCTTCACTTCTGAAAAACAGAAACTGTAGGCGGGTTTTACATTATGGGAATTTCTGTGTGGGATGTAGGGTTCTGTTGTAGGTGTTTGTTTTTTGTTTGTTGGGGGGGGTTGCTAGAAAATCTATATGTTTGTAGATTAAAAAGCTAGGAGGTATATAACGTAGGTTGGACAAGAGTTAAGGTTAGCCAAACTAAAGCGCTGAAATCTGTAGTCGGTGCAATTGCCACATCCGTTTGCGATACTACAACAATAAAGAAGTTACTTCAAACAACAAACACCATTTTTTTTTTTTTTTTTCACTCTGACATCACGTGCTATTGAACAGCAACTTTCTTCTACCACAATGCTGGACGCTCTTCTCCACCGTTTCATCAACAAAACAAAATAAATAACAAAGGTGCAGTGGAGAACTGTGGCGCTGTTTTCCCCTTGACAGATTTCAGCTGTAAATTAGTTTGAGATACTGGGAGAGGATGTATCTGGTATAATCTGTATCCTGCAGCATATAGAGAGATTCAATTCAATGGTACATCAAAACTTGAGATTGTTTGTGGAAATCTGAAATAAACAATCTCTAACCTTGAGCAAGGTACAGTACTTCACTACAGACTGAATCCCTGGTCAGTGAATCCCTGGTCACAGTTGTGTATAGAACATTAAGCCCCAAGTGTCTGAGTCGGGCCTGAACAGAATAACCATAATTGAATGATTACAGCAAGTCAATTTTAGAGAGACATATGAGGGACGTTTAAGACTGGTTATTTTAAGACTGGTTATTTTAAGACTGGTTATTTTAATAATTTTCCACTGGGGCAATAATTTCTGCTTTATTCATAAAGCCACTGGAAACATGAATGAAACGGTTTTGATCCTGGACATGCTCCAAACAGAACCCTGTAAATATAAGTAGTGATTTATCAAACAATCCTACGAGCGTCAAACGCACACAGGTAGGAGATAACCATTGATAAATACCTACTTTTCTCAGCCTCGGTGCTCGTGCACAACTTCAGCTATTTTGCATTTCAAAACACCCCCCAGTTAACCACATATGGCCAAAATCACCTAGTAAAGCCCGCGGGGAATACACAACGCCATACCATAAAATACAACGTTGCAACCCAGAAATCGAAGAGATAAAATTAAACTTTTCCGAGACTGAAATAGAGGTGATAGTGTCAGAGAAGGAGTACAACAAAAAGCTTTTATTTGGCTCGCTCAGTTGGGGCTTGACCAGTCAAAATTAAAACATGGCTACAAAGGGAGGACCATTAGGACAATTCAAGTTGCTTTAACAATGGCAAATATACTTCAAATGAGTAGGCAACACTCACCAATAAGTCATCCGTACTCAACAGCGCCCTCCTGTAGGCGTTTAGGCCAACATTGCTGTGCTGCAGAATTAACGAGTTGTGTATACCAACTGGCCTCCTTGCCACCACATTCAGCAGCATCTTTGATGCATTACATTTTTTTTTTTTTTTTTTTTTATTGAACCTTTATTTAACTAGGCAAGACAGTTAAGAACAAATTCTTATTTACAATGATGGCCTACCAAAGGGCAAAAGGCCTCCTGCGGGGACGGGGGCCTCGGATTAAAAATAGTACAATGGTACAAACATTATTGGGCACAGACAACAGCACAAAGGGCAAGAAGGTAGAGACAACAATACATCACGCAGAGCTGCCACAACTGTTAGTAAGAGTGCCCATGATTGAGTCTTTGAATGAAGAGATTAAGATAAAACTGTCCAGTTTGAGTGTTTGTTGCCGCTCGTTCCAGTCACTAGCTGCAGCAAACTGAAAAGACGAACGAC
Organism: Brachymystax lenok tsinlingensis; assembly: GCA_030435695.1. Taxonomy (NCBI): domain Eukaryota; kingdom Metazoa; phylum Chordata; class Actinopteri; order Salmoniformes; family Salmonidae; genus Brachymystax; species Brachymystax lenok. Next base: position 13,157,873 of record CM059780.1, on the reverse strand, counting down.
CCAGGGATGTGTGTGCTTTGGAGACCTTTAACAGAATGTGATTGGCTGAACGGGTGTTGTACGTGGAGGATCAGGGCTGCAGTTAATATCTCAGATAGGGGGGATTGAGGCCTAAGAGGGTTTTATAAATAAGCATCAACAAGTGGGTCTTGCGATGTGTATACAAAGATGGCCAGTTTACAGAGGAGTACAAAGTGCAGTGATGTGTCCTATAAGGAGCATTGGTGGCAAATCTGATGGCCGAATGGTAAAGAACATGTATCCGCTCGAGAGCACCCTTACCTGCAGATCTATAAATTATGTCTCCGTAATCTAGCATGGGTAGGATGGTTATCTGAATCAGGGTTAGTTTGGCAGCTGGGGTGAAAGAGGAGCGATTACGATAGAGGAAACCAAGTCTAGATTTAACTTGAGCCTGCAGGTTTGATATGTGCTGAGAGAAGGACAGTGTACCGTCTAGCCATACCCCCAAGTACAGTGAGGGAAAAAAGTATTTGATCCCCTGCTGATTTTGTACGTTCGCCCACTGACAAAGAAATTATCAGTCTATAATTTTAATGGTAGTGAGAGACAGAATAACAACCAAACAATCCAGAAAAATGCAATTGATTTGCATTCTAATGAGGGAAATAAGTATTTGACCCCCTTTCAATCAGAAAGATTTCTGGCTTCCAGGTGTCTTTTATACAGGTAATGAGCTGAGATTAGGAGCACACTCAAAGAGAGTGCTCCTAATCTCAGTTTGTTACCTGTATAAAAGACACCTGCCCACAGAAGCAATCAATCAATCAGATTCCAAACTCTCCACCATGGCCAAGACCAAAGAGCTCTCCAAGGATGTCAGGGACAAGATTGTAGACCTACACAAGGCTGGAATGGGCTACAAGATCATCGCCAAGCAGCTTGGTGAGAAGGTGACAACAGTTGGTGCGATTATTCGCAAAGGGAAGAAAAACAAAAGATGAGTCAATCTCCCTTGGCCTGGGGCTCCATGCAAGATCTCACCTCGTGGAGTTGCAATGATCATGAGAACGGTGAGGAATCAGCCCAGAACTACACGGGAGGATCTTGTCAATGATCTCAAGGCAGCTGGGACCATAGTCACCAAGAAAACAATTGGTAACACACTACGCCGTGAAGGACTGAAATCCTGCAGCGCCCGCAAGGTCCCCCTGCTCAAGAAAGCACATATGCATGCCTGTCTGAAGTTTGCCAATGAACATCTGAATGATTCAGAGGACACCTAGGTGAAAGTGTTGTGGTCAGATGAGACCAAAATGGAGCTCTTTGGCATCAACTCAACTCGCCGTGTTTGGAGGAGGAGGAATGCTGCCTATGACCCCAAGAACACCATCCCCACCGTCCAACATGGAGGTGGAAACATTATGCTTTGGGAGTGTTTTTCTGCTAAGGGGACAGGACAACTTCACCGCATCAAAGGGACGATGGATGGGGCCATGTACCGTCAAATCTTGGGTGAGAACCTCCTTCCCTCAGCCAGGGCATTGAAAATGGGTAGTGGATGGGCATGACAATGACTCAAAACACACGGCCAAGGCAACAAAGGAGTGGCTCAAGAAGAAGCACATTGAGGTCCTGGAGTGGCCTAGCCAGTCTCCAGACCTTAATCCCATAGAACATCTGTGGAGGGAGCTGAAGGTTCGAGCTGCCAAAGTCAGCCTCGAAACCTTACTGACTTGGAGACGATCTGCAAAGAGGAGTGGGACAAAATCCTTCCTGAGATGTGTGCTAACCTGGTGGCCAACTACAAGAAACGTCTGACCTCTGTGATTGTCAACAAGGGTTTTGCCACCAAGTACTAAGTCATGTTTTGCAGAGGGGTCCAATACTTATTTCCCTCATTAAAATGCAATTCCATTCCTAACATTTTTCACATTTTTCTGGATATTTTTGTTGTTATTCTGTTTCTCACTGTTCAAATAAACCTACCATTAAAATTATAGACTGATAATTTCTTTGTCAGTGGGCAAACGTACAAAATCAGCAGGGGATCAAATACTTTTTTCCCTCACTGTACTTGTATGAGGTGACTACGTCAAGCTCTAAACCCTCAGAGGTAGTAATCACACCGTTGGGGAGAGGGGCATTCTTCTTACCAAACCACATGACCTTTGTTTTGGAGGTGTTCAGAACAAGGTTATGGGCAGAGAAAGCTTGTTGGACACTAAGAAAGCTTTGTTGTGGAGCGTAACCTTTCAGGGATTGCTGGGGCGCTAGCGCCCCAATCCCGACACTACCATGTGAAATGTAAGGCGCCAAATTCAAAATCCAAAAGTTGAATTATTAAACATCCACCAATATACAAGTGTTCCATACTCATCAAAAGCTCTGTTTCTTGGCAATATCACAGCGTTGTCAGATTTCAAAAAGGCTTTACGGCGAAAGCAGCACATTTGATTGTTTGAGGTTAGCACCTCACATATTTTTCCCATAGCCATGAATCGATTAGCCATCACGGCACACACATAACACATTTCACAGCGAAAACAAATCAATTACCTGTTGAAGAACTTCTGCTGAGGTCATCCTAAGTGTCCAATGAAGACAATCCATGGTTCTTTTGTTAGAAAAAGTAATGTATTTTATCCATAAATCTCCATTTGGTTCGCGCGTTATAATCAGAAACGACAGCTTCCACTCCTCCATTGAAACTTGACGCAAACTCGTTCATCTTATACCTATAAACTTGTCCAAGAACAATCAAACATAGTTTTAAATGTATCCTTAGGAACACTTTTACGTATATTTACTATTATAAATCAACCGGAATATAAACTGATCGATAAAGACGGTAAAAAAGACACTGCGCGCCTTGTCGGGAATGCGCACTGGGTACTGTTGACATAAAAAGTACACTTCCTGGTTTGCTCTTATTCTCTGGTCTAAAGCATCCAAAATGAAAATCCATACTGTCTCGAGACTGTTGACATCTAAAGGAAGCGATGGGTACTGCATTCATATGCCCTTATATGGTCATTTTCATGAGGGAGGGGTTCCAAATGAGCAATGTGTCAAAATCACTTTTTCCAGGACAGACATTCCTCGGGGGTTTCGCCTGCCATATGCGTTCTGTTTCACTCACAGACAAATGGTTAACACTTTTGGAAAGTGTTTCCTATCCAATGGTACTAAATATGTGCATATCCTATTTTCTGGGCCTGAATGGGAGGCATTTTACTTTGGGCACGCCAGGCTCTCCAAAACCGACCCCTCAGCTGCCACTCCCTAACAAGTTAACACAAAATCCGGGGAGGGCCAGCTGAGTATAAGACTGTATCATCTGCATACAAATGGAAGAGAGAGGTTCCACCTGCCTGAGCTATGTTGTTGATGTAAATTGAGAAGAGCGTGGGGCCTAGGATCGAGCCTTGGGGTACTCCCTTGGTGACAGGTAGTGGCTGAGACAACAGACATTCTGACTTTATACACTGCACTCTGAGAGAGGTAGTTAGCAAACCAGGCCAAAGACCCCTCAGAGACACCAATACTCCTTAGCCGGCCCACAAGAATGGAGTGGTCTACCGTATCAAAAGCTTTGACCAAGTACATAAAAATAGCAGTACAACATTGCTTATTATCAAGGGCAATGGTGACATCATTGAGAACCTTAAAGGTTGAGTGACCTGAGCGGAAACCAGATTGTTTACCAGAGAGAATACTATAGACATCAAGACATCCAGTCAGTTGATTATTGACAAGTCTTTCCAACACTTTTGATGAACAGGGCAAAATATAAATAGGCCTATAACAGTTAACAGAACAGAATCAGCTTGATCTCCCCCTTTAAATAAATGATGCACTGTTGCTGCCTTCCAAGTAATGGGAACCTCCCCAGAGAGGAGAGACAGGTTAAAAAGGTCAGAGATAGGCTTGGCAATGATAGGGTCTGCAACATTAAAGAAGAAAGGATCTAAACACACTGACTCAGATGGTTTTTTGGGGTCAAGTTTAAGGAGCTCCTTTAGCACCCCAGACTCAGTGACCGCCTGCAGGGAGAAACTTTGTAGCGGGGCAGGGGAAAAAGAGGGAGGAGAATCGGGGCTAGTCACAAGGGGTGGGAGATGAGGAAATGTTGAACGGGCAAGGAGGCATGGCTGTGTCAAATAGGAATCCTGACTTAATGAAGTCGTGATTAAAGAGCTCAGCCATGTGCTTCTTGTCAGTAACAACCACATCATCAAAATTAAGGGATATGGGCAGCTGTGAGGAGGAGGGTTTATTCTCCAGGTGTTTAACCATTTTCCAGAACTTCTTGGGGTTAGACCCACAGAGAGAGAACTGCTCCTTAAAGTAACTAACTTTGGCCTTCCGGATAGCCTGAGTGCCCTTATTTCTCATTTGCCTGAACGAGAGCCAGTCAGCCTGAGTATGTGTGTCCCGAGCCCTTCTCCAAATGCAATTCTTGAGGTGGAGTATCTCTGCAAGATCATGGTCGAACCAGGGGCTGAACCTGTTTTTAATTCTCATTTTCTTTATGGGGCGTGTTTGTTAACAATACCACTGAAAATATCAAAAAGGAAGGTCCAAGTGTCTTCAACAGAGGGGATCAAGCTGATTCTATACCAATTTACAGAGGCCAGATCATGAAGGAAGGCTTGCTCATTAAAGTTTTTTAGCAAGCGTCTATGACATATCAGGACAGTAATTACGAACACAGGCTGTAAAACAGTGATGACTAAGGTCATTACAGAAAACACCAGACTGATACCTATCAGGATTATTTGTGAGGATAACATCGAGGAGAGTAGCATTTTCTGGGTGTTTAGAGTCATACATTGTGGGATTGGTAATAATCTGAGAATAGATTTAGGGAGTCCCATTGTTTTAGGACGTGGTCAGGTATTTTAAGCATGTCTCAGTTTAGGCCACCAAGCAGGACAAATTTAGACTGGCCCCATCTGTCTCTAAAAACGTGCTCTCTGCGAAATGCAGCGTGTGCCAAATCTTCCAACAGAGCAAGATCTCTCATTCCCTTTATCATTATCTCAATCTTTTATAGTATTGCAACAATGGTTTCACTTTCACACGTGCCTCTAATTTAACAAATTACTGTACTTTGTATGGATTATTCTCATAACATATTTACTGATGTGATAAAAGTATATGCCTGTCAAGATATGTTGCATGAATTCACAATGGAAATACAATGAAATCTAAAAATCTAAAGAATTATTACTCTCACAATTCAACATGTATTTTCTCCATTCTACGCTTGACAAGCAGTTCCCTTATTCCACCGCTTGGCACTGTGCGTACTCATGGTCATGGCTGTGTGTAAATATACGCACACTCTCAAGCCAATGTTCATATTGAAAAATATCACACTTTGCGTGGAAATTATCCCACACATGGTTTACACACCGATTTTGGAGTAAACAAACACACAATCAATAATACAGTAGAAAAAAACGAATCTATATACTATGTGTGCAAATGAGGTAAGATAAGGAACGTAAGGCAATAAATAGGCCATGGTGGCGAAGTAATTACAGTATAGCAATTTAACACTGGAATGGTAAATGTGCAGTAGATGAATGTGCAAAGTAAAAATACTGGGGTGCAAAGGAGCAAGATAAATAAATGAATATGGTATGGGATGAGGTAGTTGGTTGGGCTATGTAAAGGTGCAGTGATCTGTGAGCTGCTCTGACAGCTAGCTGGTGCTTAAAGCTAGTGTGGGAGATAAGTGTCTCCAGTTTCAGTGATGTTTGTAGTTCGTTCCAGTCATTGGCAGCAGAGAACTGGAAGGAAAGGTGGCCAAAAGAGGAATTGGCTTTGGGGGTGACCAGTGAGATATACCTGCTGGAGCGCGTGCTACGGGTGGGTGCTGCTATGGTTACCAGCAAACTGAGATAAGGCGGGGCTTTACCAAGCAGGGACTTGTAGATGACCTGGAGCCAGTGGGTCTGGCGACGAGTATGTAGCGAGCCGACTAGAGCATACAGGTCGCAGTGGTGGGTGGTATGAGGGGCTTTGGTGACAAAGCGGATGGCACTGTGATAGACTGCATCCAGTTTGCTGAGTAGAGTATTGGTAGCTGTTTTGTAGATGACATCGCCGAAGTCGAGAATCGGTAGGATAGTCAGTTTTACTAGTGCAAGTTTGGCAGCATGAGTGAAGGAGGCTATTGTGAAATAGGAAGCCAATTCTAGATTTGATTTTGGATTGGAGATGTTTAATGTGAGTCTGGAAGGAGAGTTTACAGTCTAGCCAGACACCTAGGTATTTGTAGTTGTCCACATATTCTAGGTCAGAGCCGTCCAGGGTAGTGATGCTAGTTGGGCGGGCGGGTGCAGGCAGTGAACAGTTGAAAAGCATGCATTTGGTTTTACTAGCGTTTAAGAGCGGTTGGAGGCCACGGAAGGAGTGTTGTATGGCATTGAAACTTGTTTAGAGGTTAGTTAACACAGTGTCCAAAGAAGGGCCAGAAGTATACAGAATGGTGTCGTCTGCATAGAGATGGATCAGAGACTCACCAGCAGCAAGAGCGACATCATTGATGTATACAGAGAAGAGAGTCAGCCCAAGAATTGAACCCTGTGGCACCCCCATAGAGACTGCCAGAGGCCCGGACAACAGGCCCTCCAATTTAACACACTGAACTCTGTCTGCAAAGTAGTTGGTGAACCAGGCGAGGCAATCATTAGAGAAACCAAGGCTGTTGAGTCTGCCGATAAGGATGTGGTGATTGACAGAGTCGAAAGCCTTGGCCAAGTGAATGAATACGGCTGCACAGTAATGTCTCTTATCGATGGCGGTTATGATATCGTTTAGTACCTTGAGCGTGGCTGAGGTGCACCCATGACCAGCTCGGAAACCGGATTGCACAGCGGAGAAGGTACGGTGGGATTCGAAGTAGTCAATGATCTGTTTATTAACTAGGCTTTCGAAGACTTGAGAGAAGCAGGGCAGGATGGATATAGGTCTATAGCAATTTGGGTCTAGGATGTCACCCCCTTTGAAGAGGGGGTTGACAGCGGCAGCTTTCCAATCTTTTGGGATCTTGGACGACACTAAAGAGAGGTTGAGCAGACTGGTAATAGGAGTTGCAACAATGGCGGCAGATAGTTTTAAAAAGAGAGTGTCCAGATTACCTAGTCCAGCTGATTTGTACGGGTCCAGATTTTGCAGCTCTTTCAGAACATCTGCTATCTGGATTTGGGTGGAGAAGCTGGGGAGGCTTGGACAAGTAGCTGCTTTCGATTATCATGGATTTATCGGTGGTGACCGTGTTACCTAGCCTCAGTGCAGTGGGCAGCTGGGAGGAGGTACTATTGTTCTCCATGGACTTGACAGTATCCCAAAACTTTTTGGAGCTACAGGATGCAAATTTCTGTTTGAACTGACTGACTGACTGCGTGTATTGGTTCCTGACTTCCCTGAACAGTTGCATATCGCGGGGACTATTCGATGCAATAGCAGTCCGCCACAGGATGTTCTTGTGCTGGTCAAGGGCAGTCAGGTCTGGAGTGAACCAAGGGCTGTATCTGTTCTTAGTTCTACATCTTTTGAACGGGACATGCTTATTTAAGATGGTGAGGAAGTTGCTTTTAATTAAAGAACGACCAGGCATCCTCGACTGATGGAATGAGGTCAATACCCTGCCAGGATACCCGGGCTAGGTCGATTAGAAAGGCCTGCTCGCAGAAGTGTTTTAGGGAGCGTTTGACAGTGATAAGGGGTGGTCGTTTGACCGCGGGCCCATAGCGGATGCAGGAAATGAGGCAGTGGTCGCTGAGATCCTGATTGAAAACAGCAGAGTTGTATTTGGAGGGCAAGTTGGTCAGGATAATATCTATGAGGGTGCTCATGTTTACAGATTTAGGATTGTACCTGGTGGGTTTCTTGATGATTTGTGTGAGATTTAGTGCATCTAGCTTAGATTGTAGGACTGCCGGGGTGTTAAGCATATCCCAGTTTAGGTCACCTAACAGAATGAACTCTGAAGATAGATGGGGGGCAATCAATTCACATATGGTGTCCAGGGCACAGCTGGGAGCTGAGGGGGGTCTATAGCAGGCGTCAACGGTAAGAGACTTATTTCTGGAGAGATAATTTTTTTGAATTAGAAGTTCGAACTGTTTGGGCATAGACATGGAAAGTATGACAGAACTGTGTAGGCTATCTCTTCAATAGATTGCAATTCCTCCCCCTTTGGCAGTTCTATCTTGGCGGAAAATGTTGTAGTTGGGTATGGAAATCTCAGAATTTTTTGTGTCCTTCCTAAGCCAGGATTCAGACACGGCAAGGACATCAGGGTTGGCGGAGTGTGCTAAAGCAGTGAGTAAAACAAATTTAGGGAGGAGGCTTCTGATGGTAACATGCATGAAACCAAGGCTTTTTCGACTACAGAAGTCAACAAATGAGAGTGCCTGGGGACACACAGGGCCTTAGTTTACCTCCACATCACCCGAGGAGCAGAGGAGGAGTCGGATAAGGGTACGGCTAAAGGCTATCAGAACAGGTCGTCTAGTGCGTTGGGGACAGAGAATAAAAGGAGCAGATTTCTGGGCGTGGTAGAACAGATTCAGGGCATAATGTGCAGACAGGGATATGGTGGGGTGAGAGTACAGTGGAGGTAGGCCCAGGCACCGAGTGATGATAAGAGTGGTTGCATCTCTGGAGGTGCTGGTAATACTGGAAGAGGTCACCGCATGAGTGGGAGGTGGGACAAAGGAGGAATCTGAGGCATGTAGAGTGGGCCTAGGGGCTCCACTGTAAACTAAAACAATGATAACTATCCTAAATAACAGTAAACAGGGCATATTGACACTTGAGAGAGACATAAAGAAAGGCATAAAGCAAACACAGGTGTTGGCTGGGAGAGCTAGCTAGGACAACAACGGGTAAGACTACAACAGCTAATCAGCTAAGACAACAACAACAGGTAAACTGGCGATGAATGGGCAAAGAGGGTTGGTTAGCTACACACAGGGCCTGAGTACGCGGCTGGGGCCGACAGATAAACAAAAAAAATTAACAGAATGGAGTACCGTGATTAATGAATAGTCCTGCATGCATCAGCTATGTAGCTGAGTGATCATAGGGTCCAGTGAACAGCAATAGATGGGACAGGGAAGCCGCGAGGTAGTCGTTACTACGCCGGCACGCAGGAGACACAGTGTTTAAAGTTAGAGTTAGCAGGCCGGGGTTGGTAGAACCGTCTGCTCCGACATCCGAAAGAGGCCGGTTGCAGGCACAGAGGATGGAGTAATCTTTGGCAGACCAGTCGAGGTGGTACGACGGGGCGTCGTGTTGAGAGGGATCCAAGCCAGATGGCGAGAGAGGTATTGTTGTTGTGGTACTTTCCTTTGCTAGCCGGGAGATGCGCCGGGCTCGTGGCTCCGGGGCAGGGGCGTTAGCCACTATAGCCACTCGGTAGCAGCGATGAATCCAGTGCCAGGGTCGAGAGCTCACGGCAAGGAACCGGTGGAGTAGTGGGATCTAGCCGTGTTTGGGAGGTGGCCGGGAGGTGGGCCTGGCTCAGGACTGGGTCACTCAGTGGCAGCTAGCTAGCTGTGGAGATCAGTGGCCCAGGGTTTACGGCAGGGATCCGGCGTTGTAGTGGAGAAAGAGTCCGATAGTGGCAGGCTGGCGAGTATTATCCGGGCTAAAAAAGGCTGGTGTCTGTGCAGAAGGTAAAGGCCGCTAGCAGTGGCTAACAGTGACTGAATAGCTAGTAGCTAGTTAGCTCGCTAGCTTTCGATGGAATTCAGTCTAAAAAGGTCTAAAATATTGTGGTTCCGTAACACATTGGGTGAGGCAGGTTACCGGAAGGTATATTTAATATAAAAAATGGAAAAGAGATTGAAAATAAATGTGAAATATATACAAAAAAGACGAAAAATACAAAAGTACACGAGGGGACGAACAAAAACACGTCTGCACTGCTACGCCATCTTGGATGATAAACGATTATTACGTAGTTCCCAGTCGTTGGATCGGTATTCACATACATATTCATACCCCCAATCATCACAGTCTTATCTTGCGTGTTTGTCCTCGACTCAAAACAAAGGCTTACAAGGATCTTTGTGCGGCAAAACTTTTACCTGGCATGTTAGACAAAAGACAAAATTCTGAAAATTCTACCAAAGAGACCCCCCAGCCCTAACATGTTCCTTTTCAGATAGAACTGAGCCAATAGTCACTGCCCAATTCACTACATTTCTCTTTCTATTTCAGCCTGTTGAGCTATATTGATCCTGTGGCCACCAAGCTTTACAGAGGGCAAAAAGGCAACACAGATTGAATTGAGTTGGAGGGTAGGCATTGCAAATCATTATGAAAAGCCTCTAGTTTCCACTTTGGGTGCCAGATGGGCCAGTCCTGCGAGTAACATCTACCGGCACATTGTTCCAGGGATATTTCCCTAGCAGAATGTGTTACCATGCAGAACACTATAGATTTAACAGAGAGAGAGAGAGAGAGAGAGAGAGAGAGAGAGAGAGAGAGAGAGAGAGAGAGAGAGAGAGAGAGAGAAACAGACAGACAGACAGAAAGAGGGAGAGAGGGGGGGTGAGAGAAAGAGCAGAACGAGAGAGAAAGGAAGCGAGGGACCGAGTCTGTGACTGCTGCAGACGGAATGGAAAGTGACTTGTCCTCTGCGGCTCTCAGCATTTACAGGCCCCGCCAGTTCCCAGCCTCCACCACCCTACTCCGCCTTTCCATCCTCAAGCTCCCCTGCTCGATCTCCCCACCCCCCAGCTCTACCCATCCTCCCCTCCAGCCTCCCACACCTCGGGGCTCCCTACCCCCAGCCCTGCCCATCCTCCCTTCCAGCCTCCCACCCCTCAGGGCTCCCCAACCCCCAGCCCTACCCATCCTCCCCTCCAGCCTCCCACCCCTCGGGGCTCCCTGGGGCTCCCTATTAGCCTCACCTCCTCTGGGACCCCGGGCCGTTATCCACAGCCTTCACGGTCAGTGTGTAGGAGCGTCCCACGGCCAGGGAGATGCCAGGCACCACAGTGATCACTCCAGAGCGGTTATTGATGATGAAGTGTCCTTGATCCCCCGCCAGGATCTTGTAGGTCACAAGCCCGTTGGGACCCCCATCAGCATCCAGAGCCGTCAGCTGAAAGGGAGACAAGAGAGGAAGTCTCTCACTCGACAGTGTCCTTTGGTGTCCTAAGCCCAGGGACTTCACTAGGGGAAGGCCATCTATCCCAATATTTTCCCCACATTTCAAGGAACACGGATATGTTTGATTCCTCGCTGATATATTCTACACATATCAAATGCAGATTTAAATATCTTGCGTTGGGGGATTATTAAACATTTATGGCAAATACAGTCAGTAAATTTTAAATAAGGAAGTAGAAACTGATATCATAATCAAACGCAGAAATACCTTTTAACATTTGCATAATTTAATTATAACATACTTCATATTCAATGTATAGAAAAGTGGCCACACTTAGAAATCTCTAAACATTCATGTGTTTACGTAGCAGAACGCTACAGTGTGTGACTAAGAGCATGTATAGTGTTATTTTCCCCATACGTCATTCTGGGACTTTACATACTGTAACTCAAATATGACTGACTAATGAGACAATACAGTTACAAGCACCTCATCAACAGTCATTCAACAGACAAACTGCCATTATTAACGCGTTCCTGAAGCCTAACCAGCCTAACCGGGCTTGCTATGAGAGGAAGTCTTCCGATGGGAAAACAGAGATTAAACTGCCTAAATTTGACCTTTTCTGGCAGTCTTTTGTTTCCTTTAAGTATCAGAGTGAATGACTGGACTGGGCTCATGCTCTGACTGCGAAACAGGGGTTCTAACAAATGACCCACAATCCTCCCAATGCCCATAGGGGAACAGCCTATGGCAGCAGCCTGCTGAGATCTGAACCAAAAGTCTGCTACCACAATAACTCCAGCTATAATCCATTACTAAATGAGGTTTACTAATGCTATTACTCTAAATAAGTGGATGGTTTGGGAAAACAGCTAGTGAGTATAGCATATTGATTACCTGTAATACTGTTTCCCCAGGCTGCATATCTGTGTAAACATTGACACTGTAGGAGGTGTTGGGGAAGGTCGGTGTGTTGTCGTTGGCATCGATCACTGTGATATTAATGGTCACTGGAGTACTCTCCTGAACTCCATCTGAAGCCACCATCTATAGAGAAGAGAAGTGAGAGAGAGAGAGAGAGAGACCAATCAACCTGCACATGTCTTCTACTGTATGCTTATTGTTGTTGTTCAATGTGGTTATTGTTGTTACTGTTGTCCTGTTGACAATTTTGATTATTAATTATGTTCATATTATAAATATCAAATGTAAGCTTTGGCAATATGTACATTGTTACGTCATGCCAATAAAGCAAATTGAATTGAATTGAATTGAGAGAGAGAGAGAGAGAGAGAGAGAGAGAGAGAGAGAGAGAGAGAGAGAGAGAGAGAGAGAGAGAGAGAGAGAGAGAGCGAGAGCGAGAGCGAGAGCGCAAGCGAGAGAGACAGAGAGAGTGACAGAAAGAGAGCGCGAGAGAGCGCGAGAGAGCGCGAGAGAGCGCGAGAGAGCGCAAGAGAGCGCGAGAGAGAGAGAGAAATGATCAAAAACCTTAGAGAAAACCATTGAGGAATGAGCTGTTGAGCCTATTGAGAACATATATGAAAGATTGAATCAATGATCATTCAGGACACACATGTATGCAGTAGAGAACTCCACAACCTATATATCCCTGACATGTTCTGTCAAGGCAGAAACCAATAGGACAGTCCCTGACAGTCATAGGACAGAAAAGGAAGATAAGGGTGGTGACCAGAGGACAAAAGATGAAAGATTGAGAGCAATACCCAAATTGAAAGCTGAATACACAGGCTTTACAAATATTAATTCATCACAATGACTAAACAAAGCCTATTGTCTTAACAACAACGTACAGTAATAAAGACTACAGCGCTCTTATAACTCTAATTGTGATTGCATACCATTGTTTTGTGTGTGTGTGCGCGTGTGCGACTATGTGTGTGTGTGTGAAGTTGTATCTGACTGTCAACTTCCACATAGAACACAACCGCTCACACAAATTAACCGAGAGTAACAGCAACTTCAAAAACAAAAGAGCATGCTACAAGCGTCAAACAGCGAGAAAAGCACCTTGATCCTCAGTTGAGCAGGAAATAAAATACCATCCGTGTTCAAAGCTCTCCCCATTAACTTTTAGAGTTGTACTTCTTTCCCCACCAAAATACGACGACAGAAGCATCTAAAAAAGCCCACAGGTAAACACAGCGGTGAGTGCTAGCGAAAACCAGAATCGAGAAACATGTCCATAGTACTTAGCAACACCACACTTCAAAGTCTTGACAGCATAGCGCTGCGGGCTCCTCCACTGCTCCAGCAGGATGTGGTGGTAGGGAGAGAAAATGTCCTAATGTTGTTTCCTTCTCGGAGTTTCCGGTGAGATGCACTGCGCCACTCAGAGGAGCTAGCATTATAAAAACCTCTACTAGCTCACAACTTCATAACACAGCACAAAGCCTCTAGAAAAGACACAGAGGTAGAGGAGAAGATGATCATTTGACATCATTAGGTGGGTAGTGGTTGTTGTAGATGTCATTTGACAGGCAGGAAGAGTGTCTTGCAGAGTGGGTGGCATAACCCATTCAGTGGCCACAGAGCCAACTGAATGAACTCAAATAGACATACTCCGACCGAATATGTATTGGAACACAAAACACTGAGAGACACACATCCTCATGTATTTCTCCATGGTAATGTTGGAGAGGGGAAACAGATATTGAGGCGCTGACTGACTGGGTAGCGTTCGTATGCACGACGGATCCATAATTTAACAGCATGGGTGGAACGGCTCTCAGAAGCCTTCCCAGACAAGCGAGCTTGGTCTCAGTGTTTTAATCAATCTGTTACTGCCAGGACATGGCGGCCAAGTGCTCGGGAATGCTAATTCCACTGCCCTGTGCACCCCAGAGTTAGGGCTGGAGGGAGCCGCAAACCAACGTTTACATTTAGAGAAGTCCAAAGTTGTCTGGATCTTTTGGCACCAGGAATAATTTTTTGGGAGGGAAACATAGTACTGCTTGCTTAGCGAGTACCACTTCCTCTTGACTTGGCTCATACCAAGGCTGGAACTCAGGACCTCTGCCTCACTAACACACGTGACTGCCCTTCTGAAGCATCTTACACAGTCAGCCCACTGAAAATCTAGCTATTCGGCAGCGCAAGTGGACACACCTCCGGCTGACGAGTGAGTTTCACAGAGCCCATCTGCTACACGGCCCTTGAATCACAAACAGACATTCAAACCTCAAAAGTTATTTGAAAGAACTACATCGGAATATAGCCAGAATGGCAAAGTCCATCAATAAGGCAGTGCCTTAACAGACTCTGTAAAAAGATAAGGTCTTTGAATTCTAAAACAAAGATGTGGTGAGGTGAGCAAGATAAATGGAACTGCAAGAAGTTCTTATGGGCCAAATTCCAATTCTGGTTTCAGATGACATGGCACTTGGCAATTTCAAAGCCTGACAAGACGACGGTTCTTAGACTGAGTGATACACCTGTTAGGTGACATTTCTTCAAATAAACGGTACATTTGAGCTAGAGGGAACAGCGAATAACCCAGTGGCAGTTATAGCTGAGTGAAGAATACATCATCACACATATGGAGGAACAGGACTGAGGATAGCAGTATGCTGCTCTGAACTGTGCTGTGCTGCTCTGAACTGTGCTGTTCTGAACTGTGCTGTTCTGAACTGGGATGTTCTGAAGCGTGCTGTTCTGAACTGGGATTTTCTGAACTGGGATGTTCTGAGCCATGCTGTTCTGAACTTGGATTTTCTGAACTGGGATGTTCTGAACTGTGCTGTTCTGAGCTGTGCTGTTCTGAATTATGCTGTGCTTTATCATGGTCTTACAGCTGGACACAGTGCACTAGCCAGCAGCAGAGAGTATTACTGTTGAATGAAAGCTCAGTAGTTGGTGATTCATGGTTTCATCATTGAAATTTTGTAGGTGCTGGCTCAGGGGAATGCAAAAATATGAGAGAGGCTACTGCATCACATTACATTTAGGATTCACCATCTATCTTTTGCCACAATTACATTTTTCAATGAGTGCTTTTACACTGATTGCTTTGTCTAATCTCGACAATCAAAACTTACAAATTGCTGCAGACCCACCGTAGAAACACATATAAATACACACATGGTGAGTCATGTACACACACACACACACACAAATTAAATGAAGTACAGGCCCTGTGCCAATGGCTAGCTGGATGGAGAAAAGCGTAAGACTTTTGTGCGAGCAACAACAGATCATTATTGTCGACAAACGCGTAAAGGGAAAGACAGTGTAATGCACTCCAGCATTATTCAACACAATAACAACAAAAGAGAGAGAGACAGAGAAAAATAGAAAGAAAGACAAGACAAAGAAAGAGAGAGAGAGAGAGAGAGAGAGAGAGAGAGAGAGAGAGAGAGAGAGAGAGAGAGAGAGAGAGAGAGAGAGAGAGAGAGGAGAGAAAAGAAAGGGAAATAGAAAGAGAGTGAAAGAGAGAGAGAGAGAAAGAAAAGGAAAGAGAGGGAGAGAGAGAGAGATGTTTGCTGATGATCTATTGCTTCTGTCCCCAACCAAGGAGGGCCTACAGCATTTCAAGAAGCAAAGAAAGAAACCTTGCTGATATACTGTAATAGTGTCTATGTTTAATGGTACATTACTAGTGGAGCTACTGCCATTCTAGCACATGGTATCAGGGGACAAATGTCACTGTGGATTCCAGTTACTGATGTGCTGTGTTGTGTGACAGGGGCTAACGTGATGGTGGGGGGTGAAGAAAAAAGGGAGAGAGAGGGGGAGAGAGAGAATAGGGATAAAGGGAGCGAGAGAGGGAACGAGAGAGGGAGAGAGAGAGAGAGAAAAAGAAAGGTAAATAGAGAGAGAGAGACAGAGACAGAGACAGAGACAGAGAGAGAGAGAGAGAGAGAGAGAGAGAGAGAGAGAGAGAAGGAAAGAGAGGAAAAGAGTGAGAGTGAGAGAGAGCAAGAGAGATTGAGAGAGAGAGAGAGAGAGAGAGAGAGAGAGAGAGAGAGAGAGAGAGAGAGGGGGAGAGATAAAGGGAGCGAGAGAGAATGGGAAAGAGAGAGAGAGTGAAAGAGAGAGGGAGAGAGGGAAAGAAAGGAAAGACGGAGAGAGAGAGAGAGAGAGAGAGAGAGAGAGAGAGAGAAAGAAAGAAAGAAAGAAAGAAAGAGAGGGAAAGAGAGAGAGAGAAAGAAAGAAAGAAAGAGAAAGAGAGAGAGAGAGAGAGAGAGAGAGAGAGAGAGAGAGAGAGAGAGAGAGAGAGAGAGAGAGAGAGAGAGAGAGAGAGAGAGAGAGAGAGAGAGAGAGAGAGAGAGAGAGAGAAGAGAGAGAGAGAAAGAGAGAGAGAGTGAGAGAGAGCAAGAGAGATTGAGAGAGAGAGAGAGAGAGAGAGAGAGAGAGAGAGAGAGAGAGAGAGGGGAGAGATAAAGGGAGCGAGAGAGAATGGGAAAGAGAGAGAGAGTGAAAGAGAGAGGGAGAGAGGGAAAGAAAGGGAAAGACGGAGAGAGAGAGAGAGAGAGAGAGAAAGAAAGAAAGAAAGAAAGAAAGAAAGAAAGAGAGGGAAAGAGAGAGAGAGAAAGAAAGAAAGAAAGGGAAAGAGAGGGAGAGAGAGAGAGAGAGAGAGAGAGAGAGAGAGAGAGAGAGAGAGAGAGAGAGAGAGAGAGAGAGAGAGAGAGAGAGAGAGAGAGAAGGAAAGAGAGGAAAAGAGTGAGAGTGAGAGAGAGCAAGAGAGATTGAGAGAGAGAGAGAGAGAGAGAGAGAGAGAGAGAGAGAGAGAGAGAGGGAGAGATAAAGGGAGCGAGAGAGAATGGGAAAGAGAGAGAGTGAAAGAGAGAGAGAGAGAGAGAGGGAAAGAAAGGGAAAGACGGAGAGAGAGAGAGAGAGAGAGAGAGAGAAAGAAAGAAAGAAAGAAAGAAAGAAAGAAAGAGAGGGAAAGAGAGAGAGAGAAAGAAAGAAAGAAAGGGAAAGAGAGGGAGAGAGAGAGAGAGAGAGAGAGAGAGAGAGAGAGAGAGAGAGAGAGAGAGAGAGAGAGAAAAGAAAGGGAAATAGAAAGAGAAAGAGGGAGAGAGAGCGAGAGATAGAGTGGGGGGATAAAGGGAGCGAGAGAGAGCGGGAAAGAGAGAGAGAGAAAGAGAGGAAGGGAGAGAGAGAAAGAGAGGAAGGGAGAGAGAGAGAGAAAGAAAGAAAGAAAGAAAATATCTATTGCTTCTGTCCCCAACCAAGGAGGGCCTACAGCATTTCAAGAAGCAAAGAAAGAAACCTTGCTGATATACTGTAATAGTGTCTATGTTTAATGGTACAGTACTAGTGGAGCTACTGCCATTCTAGCATATGGTATCAGGGGACAAGTGTGACTGTGGATTCCAATTACTGATGTGCTGTGTTGTGTGACAGGGGCTAGCGTGATGGTGGGGGGGTAGAAGAGGGAGAGAGAGAGGGTGAGAGAGAGAGAGAGAGAGAGAGAGAGAGAGAGAGAGAGAGAGAGAGAGAGAGAGAGAGAGAGAGAGAGAGAGAGAGAAAGGAAAAGAGAGGGAGATAGAGGGAGAGAGAGAGAGATTGAGAGAGAGAGAGAGAGAGAGAGAGAGAGAGAGAGAGAGAGAGAGAGAGAGAGAGAGAGAGAAAGGAAAAGAGAGGGAGATTGAGGGAGAGAGAGAAAGGGAAAGAGAGGGAGATAGAGGGAGAGAGAGGGGGAGAGAGAGGGGGAGAGAGAGAGGGATAAAGGGAACGAGAGAGAGAAAGAGAGAAAGAAAGGGAGAGAGAGGGGGAAAGAGAGATAAAGAGAGAGGAATATAATTCAAATATTAGAATCAACTATTAAAGACTTTCAAATCTTAGAATCAACTATTAAAGACTACCCTCTGGATTATCCAATTACCTTGAATGAACTAGAGGACAAAATAAGTGTGCCCAATAACTGGCAAAGTGGAAGCAATTGTTGCTTTTCCTGCTCCCACGACTCGCCGCCAGTTGCGCAGATTCCTGGGGATGGTCGGGTACTATCGCACGTTCTGTAAGACTCTTTAGACGGTAGTTAGCTCCCCTTACATCTCTGCTCAGTCCCATAGTACCATTTAAGTGGTCCCAAAGTGCTGCTTTGTAGTGCCCCAGTGCTTGCTCCCCCCAACTTTGACAAACCTTTTAAGTTGGAGGTAGACGCTAGTATAGTGGGGGTGGGTGCGGTTCTCTTGCAGGAAGATGATGAGGGAGTGGATCAGCCCGTCAGTTTCTTCTCCCGTAAGTTCAACTCGTGTCAGTCAAGGTACTCCACCATTGAACAAGAGACACTGGCTTTATTGCTAACCTTACAGTTTTTTTAGGTATATGTGGGCTCCAGTGCTTTGCCTGTACTGGTCTTCACGGACCACAATCCTTTGGTGTTTCTTAGGCAAATGTACAATCAGAACCGCAGCCATATGTGGTGGGCTCTGATTGTACAGGGATACAATATACAGATTCACTATGTGAAGGGTTCAGTGAACGTGAGCGCCGATGCTATATCACGGGTTTAGTAACTGGGAATGCGTGTTGGTTTTTGTTATTGCAAACTGGGAGTTTTGGGGTGGGCGTGTTACGTTCCCCAGTTTTTGTGTTGTGGGTTTGTGCGTGTGTATATCAGGAAATGGAATCCTAGATTCCTCAAGCAGCTGATTGGTCGGCCCCCACGATGATTGGAGCTCTGAACCCTCCCTCTCGTCAGGGGAAACAGCTGTCTTCAATTACCAACTCCTTCTACAGCTGGATAAAAGCCAGTGTTCCTTTGTCAGGAGGGGAGAGCTTCTTTAATGTCTGTTAGGGAGTGGCAGCTGAGGGGTCGGTTTTGGAGAGCCTGGCGTGCCCAAAGTAAAATGCCTCCCATTCAGGCCCAGAAAATAGGATATGCATATTTGGTACCATTGGATAGGAAACACTCTGAATTTTCCAAAACTGTTAACCATTTGTCTGTGAGTAAAACAAAACGCATATAGCAGGCGAAACCCCGAGGGATTTCTGTCCTGGAAAAAGTGATTTTGACACATTGCTCATTTGGGCACCCCTCCCTCATGAAAATGACCATATAAGGGCATATGAATGCAGTACCCATCGCTTCCTTTAGATGTCAACAGTCTCGAGACAGTGTATTTTTTTCATTTTGGATGAATTAGACCAGAGAAGAAGACCAAACAAGGAAGTCACTCTGTCATGTAAACAGTATGGAACGCGAGCTCCCGCGAAGGCACGCAGTGTCTTTTTTACCGTCGTTATTGATCAGTTTATATTCCGGTTGATTTATAATAGTAAATATACGTAAAAGTGTTCCTAAGGATACATTTAAAACTATGTTTGATTGTTCTTGGACAAGTTTATAGGTATAAGATGAACGAGTTAGCGTCACGCTTTAATGGAGTAGTGGAAGCTGTCGTTTCTGATTATAACGCGCGAACCAAATGGAGGATTTATGGATAAAATACATTACTTTTTCTAACAAAAGAACCATGAATTGTCTTCGTTGGACACTTAGGATGACCTCAGCAGAAGTTCTTCAACAGGTAATTGATTTGTTTTCGCTGTGAAATGTGTTATGTGTGTGCCATGATGGCTAATCGATACATGGCTATGGGAAAAATATGTGAGGTGCTACTCTCAAACAATCAAATGTGCTGCTTTCACCGTAAAGCCTTTTTGAAATCTGACAACGCTGTGATATTGCCAAGAAACAGAGCTTTTGATGAGTATGGAACACTTGTATATTGGTGGATGTTTAATAATTCAACGTTTGGATTTTGAATTTGGCGCCTTACATTTTACCTGGTAGTGTCGGGAGCAGCCCGCTAGCGCCCCAGTGATCCCTGAGAAGTTAATGTCCTGTGTTGGTTGTTAGTCCATGAACATGTTGAAAGCGTTTTGTAGCTGCTACTCCTGAGGTATGTGTATGCCAATAGGACTTAGTGTTTTTGATTATTGAAATTGTTTCCTTTAAGTTAGTAATTATTCTGTTTTATTTGTTCCCAGGGGGGGGGGAAGGGGAACACACCTTGGGAGTGTTTAGGCAAGGGGCCTGCGGGCATACATAACCCGTAGTATTTACTCTGTCTATGCACACTAGGTAAGACCTGTGCGGACCACACCCTGTATTTTGGTTAGCGGCCAGGAGGTGCTAAAAGGTTAGGTAAGTAGTGGGTAGGTAGGTAAGGTAGGAGAGGGGACTCTTTAACTTTAACTTTCTTTGCCTTGGTTCCGTCCAGCCCCTTTTCCCCACATTACCGTGTTAAGGAAATAAATTCCCTGTAAACTGTACTTTTCAATGCCTCTGTCGTCCTTCCACCGCACCTACGATCACATACCTTTTTCACTTCATGGGGAGTTGAGTTGAAGCAGGGTGTTGCAGGGGAAGGACGACATCATCATATTCCCCAATATTTGGAAGGACTGATCACCCCAATCCACAAAAGTGGAGACAAATTTGACCTCAATAACTACAGTGGGATATGCGTCAACAGCAACCTTGGGAAGATCCTCTGCATTACCATTAACAGCAGACTCGTACATTTTCTAAGTGAAAACAATGTACTGAGCAAATGTCAAATTGGCTTTTACCAAATTATCGTACAACAGACCACGTATTCACCCTGCACACCCTAATTAAAAACAAACAAAACAAAGACAAAGTCTTCTCATGCTTTATTTATTTCAAAAAAGCCTTTGACTCAATTTGGCATGAGGCTCTCTATACAAATTGAATGAAAGGGGTGTTCGGGGAAAACCATACAACTTTATAAAATCCATGTACACAAACAACAAGTGTGCGGTTAAAATTGGAGAGAGAGAGAAACACACACATTTCTTTCCACAGGGCCGTGGGGGGACACAGGGATGCAGCTTAAGCCCCACCCTCTTCAACATATATATCAACGAATTGGCAAGGGCACTAGAACAGTCTGCAGGACCCGGCCTCACCTTACTAGAATCTTAAGTCAAATGTCTACTGTTTGCTGATGATTGGTGTTTCTGTCACCAACCAAGGAGGGCCTACAGCAGCACCTAGATATTCTGCACAGATACTGTCAGACCTGGGCCCTGACAGTAAATCTCAGTGAGACCAAAATAATGGTGTTCCAAAAAAGGTCCAGTCGCCAAGACCACAAATACAAATTCCATCTAGACACCATTGCCCTAGAGCACACAAAAAAAATTATACATACCTTGGCCTAAACATCAGCGCCACAGGTAACTTCCACAAAGCTGTGAACAATCTGAGAGACAAAGCAAGAAGGGTATTCTATGCCATCAAAAGGAACATAAAATTTGACATATCAATTAGGATCTGGCTAAAAATACTTGAATCGGTTACAGAACCCATTGCCCTTTGTGGTTCTGAGGCCCACTCACCAACCAAGAATTCACAAAATGGGACAAACACCAAATTGAGACTCGGCATGCAGAATTCTGCAAAAATACCCTCTGTTTACAGCATAAAACACCAAATAATGCATGCAGAGCAGAATTATACACGCTAATTATCAACATCCAGAAAAGAGCCGTTCACTTCCACAACCACCTAAAAGGAAGTGATTCCCAAACTTCCATAACAAAGCCATCACCTACAGAGAGATGAACCTGGAGAAGAGTCCCCTAAGCAAGCTGGTCCCGGGGCTCTGTTCACAAACACAAACAGAACCCACAGAGCCCCAGGACAGCAACACAATTAGACCCAACCAAATCATGAGAAAACAAAAAGCAGCAAGATTTGTGACCTGCCACAAGAAAAGGGCAACCAGTGAAGAACAAACACCATTGTACATAATTTGCACATAATATGACATTTGTAATGTCTTTATTCTTTTGGAACTTTTGTGAGTGTAATGTTTACTGTTAATTGTTATTGTTTTTTCACTTTTGTTTATTATCTAGTTTACTTGCTTTGGCAATGTTAACATATGTTGCCCATGCCAATAAAGCCCTTAAATTTAATTTAATTTAGAGAGAAAAGAGAGAAAGAGAGAGGGGCAGGGAGAGAGAAAGGAGAGAGAGAGAGAGAAGAGAGAGAGAAAGGAGAGAGAGAGAGGGGGGAGAGAGAGAAGAGAGAGAGGAGAGAGAGAGGAGAGAAGAGAGAGAGGAGAGAGCGAGAGAGAGAGAGAGAGGGGGGAGATGAGAGAGAGGAACGAGAAAGGAGAGAGAGAGGAGAGATAGAGAGAGAGAGAGAGAGAGAGGAGATGAGAGAGAGAGAGAGAGAGAGAGAGAGAGAGAGAGAGAGGGAGATGAGAGAGAGGAGAGATAGAGAGAGAGAGAGAGAGAGGGGGAGTAGTGTCAACTAGACCCAGCCTTACTGTGAATGTGTAGCTGTGCTGCTCTTCACGGTCCACGGGCTTCAGCAGTGTCAGGTAGCGCGTAATCCCTGAAGGTGTCACTGTGAAGATTGTGTTGTAGTTGTCCAAGGATATCTGCAGCATGGGATCTTTCGTCTTCAAGGGAAGGAAAAGAAATGACACAAGTCCACAAACAACTGACTGACTGGATTTGGATTGATAAAAGCAAGATGATGAAACCTCGTCAGTCAGTTTCAAATCAAAGTTTCAGAGAAGAAGGAAACACATGATAAACACACACAACCGTTGGAAAAAAATACTTTTGACTATCAAATAAGTACATGAAATATGAATAAACTGTTTGTCCACGGTGGTGTTGAGTGACAATGTAAATCTACAATGATTATGCAGCTTTATGTACATAGCACAGTGTTGCCATGACACTGATGTTGATATCTTTATCTTATTTGCTGAATGCATTACAACGTATACTAAGGATTTTTGGTTTCAATGCGCCATCTGTCCACAGTATCTGTATAGCTGTGTTGTGGGGTCTGTTGTGCCAATCTAAACGTGTTTCACAATGTTAAACCCCATATCTCTACCTAATCCATTTGAAGTTGTGCAGGACTTTGTAGTCCTTGTATCACGGTTGTGTTCTTCACACACAGAGCAACACAGTACATGTACGAACACAGACTAGAAATGAAGAGTCCAGCCTCATCCTCCGCCCACCCCTGCAATAACACAATGTATATGTCTGAAAGAGCACTATATATTGTGCACTACATTTGACCAGAGCCCAATGGGAATCCCTATGGTCCCTGGTCAAAAGTAGTGCACTATATTGTGAATAGCTTACCATTTGAGAAGCAGCCAGTCCTTTTAATACCAGACTGGTGACAGCCTTCATTACTAATATGCACTCCTCAGCACTGTGGATATTGTTGACGCTGCTTTCAGTGGATATTGAAGTTACACCAGACAGAGCGAGACATAAATAAATTCAACTGCTGCAAATAAAAGTGATTTGAATAATAATCAACCCAGACACTTAACACACGGCTCTGTGTTAGTACAGGTCTCCCCTCCCATCGTCCCCGGTCAGTGGGAGATGACACAGCTTCCATCAGCATGGGATTTCCCCAAAATAATCCAAGTCACACGGGCCTGCTCCAGATGGGCATGTGAGAAACAACTCCACTGATTGTAGGGACCGCTAAACCCAGAATGCTCACAACCAGAGCCATATATCTGGAGTATATACAGTACCGGTCAAAAGTTTGGACACACCTACTCATTCAAGGGTTTTTCATAATTTTTACTATTTTCTACATTGTAGAATAATAGTGAAGACATCAAAACTATGAAATAACACATATGGAATCATGTAGTAAACAAAAAAGTGTTAAACAAATATATTTTGGATTCTTAAAAGTAGCCAGCCTTTGCCTTGATGACAACTTTGCACACTCTTGGCATTCTCTCAACCAGCTTCACCTGGAATGCTTTTCCAACAGTCTTGAAGGAGTTCCCACATATGCTGAGCACTTGTTGGCTGTTTTTCCTTCACTCTGTAGTCCAACTCATCCCAAACCATCTCAAATGGGTTGAGGTTGGGTGATTGTGGAGGCCAGGTCATCTGATGCAGCACATCACTCTCTTTTTTGGTCAAATAGCCCTTACACAGCCCGGAGGTGTGTTGGGTTATTGTCCTGTTGAAAAACAAATGATAGTCCCACTAAGCGCAAACCAGATGGGATGGCTGCAGAATCTGTGGTAGCCATGCTGGTCATGTGTGCCTTGAATTCTAAATAAATCACAGACAGTGTCACCAGTAAAGCACCCCCACACCATCACACCTCCTCCTCCATGCTTCACGGTGGGAACCACACATGCGGAGATCATCCTACTCTGCGTCTCACAACGACACCGCAGATGGAACCAAAAATCTCTCATTTTAACCCATCAGACCAAAGGACAGATTCCCTCCAGTCTAATGTCCATTGCTCGTGTTTCTTGGCCCAAGCAAGTCTCTTCTTATTATTGGTGTCCTCTAGTAGTGGTTTCTTTGCAGCAATTCGACCATGAAGGCATGATTCACGCAGTCTCCTCTGAACAGTTGATGTTGAGATGTGTCTGTTACTTGAACTCTGTGAAGCCTTTATTTGGGCTGCATTCTGAGGTGCAGTTAACTCTAATGAACGTATCCTCTGCAGCAGAGGTAACTCTGGGTCTTCCTTTCCTGTGGTGGTCCTCATGAGAGCCAGTTTCATCATAGCGCTTGATGGTTTTTGCGACTGCACTTGAAGAAACTTTAAAAGTTCTTGACATTTTCTGGATTGACTGACCTTCATGTCTTAAAATAAAAGCTGTTCTTGTCATAATATGGACTTGGTATTTTACCATAAAGGGCTATCTTCTGTATACCAACCCCTACCTTGTCACAACACTACTGATTGGCTCAAACGCATTAAGAAGGAAAGAAATTCCACAAATTAACTTTTAGCAAGGCACACCTGTAAATTGAAATGCATTCCAGGTGACTACCTCATGAAGCTGGTTGAGAGAACGCCAAAAGAGTGTGCAAAGCTGTCATCAAGGCAAAGGGTGGCTACTTTGAACAATCTCAAATGTATAATGCATTTTGATTTGTTTAACACGTTTTTGGTTACTACATGATTCCATGTGTGTTATTTCATAGTTTTGATGTCTTCACTATTATTCTACAATGTAAATAAAAACCCTGGAATGAGTAGGTGTGTCCAAACTTATGACTTGTACTGTATGTACATACAGTATATATTGCACTAATAACAACTATACAACAGAGCTACCCTCAATTCTCTGTGTTAATAATGTACTAGAGCTGGGACGATAAACCGAACATTATACCGAACCATACCGATCACTTATTCCAGGCATTTTGCTGATTTCGTTCATTATTGGCTCAGAACAGGGCAGCACGGCTGGCCCTTGGATGTACACAGAGAGCAAACATTAATAATATGCATGTCAATCTCTCCTGGCTCAAAGTGGAGGAGAGATTGACTTCATCACTACTTGTATTTGTGAGAGGT
This sequence comes from Brachymystax lenok tsinlingensis, assembly GCA_030435695.1. NCBI lineage: Eukaryota > Metazoa > Chordata > Actinopteri > Salmoniformes > Salmonidae > Brachymystax > Brachymystax lenok. The sequence continues at coordinate 13,132,431 of CM059780.1, read as the reverse complement.
ATTGACATGTTGAATGCACCGAGCTGTCTGTCTGAACTACTGGCACACAGCTCGGACACCCATGCACACCCCACAAGACATGCCACCAGAGGTCTCTTCACAGTCCCCAAGTCCAGAACAGACAATGGGAGGCTCACAGTACTACATAGGGCCATGACTACATGGAACTCTATTCTGCATCAGGTAACTGATGCAAGCAGTAGAATTAGATTTAAAAACAGATAAAAAGTCACCTTATGGAAAAGCAGGGACTGTGAAGCAACACAAACATAGGCACAGACACATGCATTCACACACATGAAAACATACTCACTATACTCACACGTACACATGGATTTTGTGTTGTATATATGTGGTAGTGGAGTAGGGGCCCGAGGGCACACACTTAGTGTGTTGTGAAATCTGTTATGAATGTATTGTAATGTTTTAAAAATTGCCTTAATTTTGCAGGACCCCAGGAAGAGTAGCTGTCACCTTGGCAGCAGCTAATGGGGATCCATTCATAAATACAAATACAAATTATGATAAGTAGCCTACAATAGAGAAATGTGAAATTTGAAATGAAATAAGTTTGCTAATATAGGTGATTGTTAATGGGACAATTGATGACTATAACCATCAAACTAGTAGTAGTAGTTTAAAGAATCAGAACCAAACTGGTGCACATTAATGTTATAAACGCATCGTTCTATTCATCATTATCGCCGAAATTCAGGCAATTTATCACAAAATGGATTTCTGTCCATATTGCCCAGCTCTAGAATGTAATAAACACATCCACGTACTGTGGGGAACCTTTTCCTACATTACTACAAGCTTCTCAGGTTAGAGAAAAATGGATCACTTCAAAGACTAACCAAGCTGGCAAAAAATGGAAACAACAATCAATAAAAAAAACGAGTGAAGCAGAAATCGTGCAAATATGAGAATTTGATAGTTTAAAAAGAGGCAGATCAGTAGAAAAACAGAGAAAGAGAACTTCACACTAGTAATCACGCAGCACTGATGCATCAGCTAACCCCTACAGGCTGATCACCAGGGATGAGCTAAAAGAATGTGAGAGATGGTGATAAAATGGCTTCAAACCTAAAAAGCCATGTATATTTTTTGCTGAATAATTCCTCTAGTATCTTGAAAGAGCAAACAACTTATTTGCAGCTGACATACTTGGATCATGGAACTGTATCTAGATTAGACAAATACTTGAACCTACAGTATGTACCGTAAAAAGATTAGCTCTCAACCTCTCTGCTGTCGACCTCTCTGCTGTCGTCCTCTCTGCTCTCGACCTCTCTGCTCTCGACCTCTCTGCTCTCGAACTCTCTGCTCTCGAACTCTCTGCTCTCGACCTCTCTGCTCTCGACCTTATTGCTGTCGACCTCATTGCTGTCGACCTCTCTGCTGTCGACCTCATTGCTGTCGACCTCTGCTGTCGACCTCTGCTCTCAACCTCTCTGCTCTTGACCTCAACATGATCGCAAACTCTCTCATCAACATCTACAGCAGTCTTCCATAGAAAGATTGTGTATAAATGAACGAATGAACGAACAAAGGAATGAATGAATGAATGAATGAATGAACGAATGAATGAATGAAAGAAAGGAACAGATTAATTAATGAATAAACAAATGAATGAATTGATGAAGAGTTATGAGTCAGCTATGAGGTCTTACCTCCTCAATGTCGTTGTCCAGAACATTGATCCCCAGAGGGGTGGTGAGGCTGGCATCGGTGAACACTGTGGTACCCACTGGTGCTGACTCGATGATGAAGCCCTGGTACATGGTCTCCAGGAAGAATGGTGACTGGTTGTTCTCATCCAGAACCTCGATGTGGAGGTTAGCAAATGCAGGCAGGGGGTGGCCGTTGTCCTGCTCTGCCTGGAAAATATAGAACAGGGTGGCGTTCATTAAGGCACAGTGTAGACTTTTTTTGCAACAGAAAAATCTGTGTTTTTATTGGACACATTTAGGTAGTACCATCCCAGATTCACTTTTTTTCCAAAACATTTCCGCCCTAATTAACATGACAAAGAACTACTCCAAATGTGCATGTAAGCAGCACTGAGGTTTTGCACAAGTAATACATGGTTCATGGTTCACTTTCCAAAGATAACTGATAAAAACGTGGTTGAATCCAACAAGGATACATTGTAGAGGCCTGTTTGTTTTATTCTCTCCATCAGTAATTTTGATCCAATCTATGGTCAATCAGTACAGTTGTGTCAATAGAGTAATGAAACCGCCTTGCAATTATTGATCATGACAACAAAGAGGGAGAGGGGTGACTTCTGCAGCTCTTAGATAAAAACCACTGACTGGTGACAAAATGAATGTATTCATTAACCAGCTGAATGTTCCATAAAAGGCCTAGCCTTCAAAGGTGTTGCCAATATCCCTCCTCCATAATTGCCTGTATTCAGAGTCTCCACAAAATCAACTGTCTTCAGTTCCATTCACTGACTGGTCTACAAAACAAAATACACAAAATAAAGAAATGCTAATTTTCCCATGCATCAAAGTGTCTAGCATTACCCTGGGGCTATGTCACTCACAATTACATTAGAATATTATATCATTTCAATGAGTGAACAATATGCCTCCTAATTGCACTTTGATATGTATATGCAGGGTAAGCTTTGTGTAACAACAATCTGACATTATTAGATCTGACATTCTGACAATAGAAACGTTATGTTATTGACTGAAATAAAAGTGATTATATAGGGGGTGGCAGGTAGCCTCGAGGTTAGGTTCGAGGCTGCTGGTTCGAATACCGTAGCCAACCAGGTGAAAAATATGTTGCTGTGCCCTTGAGCAAGGCACTTAACTCTAATTGTTCAAAGGGCACTGTACAATTGTGACCCCCATTCCCTGCGGGTGTCTCAGGGGGATATACAAGAAACATCTCCATTACACGCTTCTGTAACAGGACAAATATAAGCCCCCCCACCTCTCCCAAAAATATAATATATTGTTAATTGTCCGTTGATGGTACAGTATGGTTATATGTCTTGAGTCAATAAGTATTCAACCCCTTTGTTATGGGAAGCTTAAATAAGTTCAGTAGTAAAAATGTGCTTAAAAGTCACATAATAAGTTGCATGGACTGTGTGCCCAATAATAGTGTTTAACATGATTTTTGGATGACTACCTCTGTACCGCACACATACAATCATCTATAAGGTCCCTCAGTCAACCACAAAGACCAGGGAGGTTTTCAAATGCCTCACAAAAAAATGCCTCACATTTTTAAAAAGCAGACATTGCATATCATTTTGAGCATGGTTAAATTATTAATTACAATTCGGATGGTGTATCAATACACCAAATCACTACGAAGATACAGGCATCCTTCCTAACTCAGTTGCCGGAGAGGAAGGAATCCGCTCAGTGATTTCACCATGAGGTCAATGTTGATTTTAAAACAGTTAGAGAGTTTAATGGTTGTGGTAGGAGAAAACTGAGGATGGATGAACAACATTGTAGTTACTTCACAATACTTACCTAAATGGCAGAGTGAAAAGGAGGAAGCATGTATATCCCAAAACATGCATCCTGTTTCCAACAGGCACTAACGTAATACTGCAAAAAATGTGGCAAAGCAATTCACTTTTTGTCCTGAATACATAAGTGTTATGTTTGGGGCAAATCCAATAAAACACATTACTGAGTACCACTCTCCATATTCTCAAGCAAAGTGGTGACTGCATCATGTTATGAGTATGCGTGTAAAAATTAATGAATTGGGAGTTTTTCAATATAAAAAAATAATGAAATGGCGCTAATCACAGGCAAAATCCTAGAGGAAAACCTGTCTCAGTTTGCTTTCCACCAGACACTGGGAGATGAATTCACCTTTCAGAGACAATAACCTAAAACACAAGGCCAAATCTACGCTGGAGTTGCTTCCCAAGAAGACAGTGCATGTTCCTTTGGAAAGACCTGAAAATGGTTGTCTAGCAATGATCAACAACCAA